>NJPS01000044.1:0-600000 GCA_002946415.1 Rutstroemia sp. NJR-2017a BVV2
TGTATTTATGCTACCTTATGTATTCATAAATTATTATGTACTTAGAGTTATGTACGGATCATGAGGTAGATCTACGGATTATCAGGATATCCTGGAACCCACGGATTTCCGGATAGTGGCCGGATAATCCGCGGATAATCCGTTTTAGGCCGGAGCGGATTCTCTCTCAAACGGAGCTCCAACGGAGCGAAAAACTAAGGGGCGCCCCTCTGCGGAGCGGAGCGGATCAGGATATCCGGACGGAGCGGATTATTTGTGCGCAGCCTACCTTTCCTTAACACTCTCTTTTGGGCCTAATCGGCGTTCCCACTCAGCGAGTTTAGCTACTGTATTCTCAAAATTCAGGGCCTGATCTCTCATCTCTAGCTGTAGAATTAGGGGCTCAAACCTATAGTCTAGCTCCCCAACTACCCTATATAGGGTTGCTAGTTTGAGTGTATCCGAAGGCCGTTCTTTAGGCTCGATAGAGCCTATTTCTGACTGTAGGGTACTAAGGTGATTGGCTACCTCAGTTACCCCTTTAGCACTTCCTTCAGGCACCTTGTAGCCTGTAAATGCTCGAATCTTAGTACTTAGTTGCTGCAGATCCAGAGGCCTATACAAGGTCTCAAGTGCCTTCCACTGGGCACCAGCACTATCACATAGTAATATATGATCCAGTACCTCCCTGCTACACAAGCCCATAATAAGGGAGCTTGCCTTAGCATCCTTAGCCACTAACTTGGGGTCCTTGGGGGTATCTACCCCCTCCTTAGGCTTCTCGGATACCCCTATAGCTCCCTTAGCCACAGTATCCTTAAGCCCAGCTTCAACTACCTCCCACAGATCTAACCCTCTTAATAAGGTTCTGACCTGAATGCTCCAGGGCCTGTAGTTAGGCCCTGTAAGCCTGGCGATTCTAGGCTTCTCAATGCCATAATCCTCTATTGTAGTTGAGTATTAGCCTGTAAATAGGCTATTCGAACAGCTGAATGTAGTTAAATCCGGAGCTTACAGCGCTTCCGGGCTCATAACCTCTTGGAGGTTGATCGGGATGGTACTAATAATGTAGTGCCTGTAGGCTCAAATGGATTTAAAAGTAGGGGTAACTTGTACTTGATTCAACTGTTCTACAGGCCTATCTACAGTAGGAAGGACTCTTTATATAGGTAGGCAACTTAGGGTAACTCTTAACGCCTACAGGCCCCGCTTTAGCGCCGAAGGCCGATATGCACCTAAAAGCCGAAATCCTACAGGCTTTATAAGCCCAATGCTACAGGCTTACCAACCCTATTTTGCCACCTTACTCAACAGCAAGCTTCCTAACTTCTGCTGTGGCCCTATATAGTTACCCCCTGCGTCGTAGCCCGATAGCAGATCCCTCTAATCTGTCTTGTAGGCCAATTCTTAACTTGCAGAATCTGCGACAATCCCCTCATTATTGGTATAATTTACCTCTCATTTGCTCGGAAATTGTCTTTCAAGCACGGCAGCTCAGTCTCAAAAACCTGAGAAAGAGCCCAAGATTGTGAACGGCTAGTCGACGATGATCATGTAAACCCTAATCACTCACAAAGGTCCAGTACATGTTTTTACTCCGAGTATCCAACGAATCTAACAACAGGCTTGGGAAAAAATGTGGGAGCAGCGCGTTAATATATCAAGGGGAGAAAAGAACAGAGTGAGCAGGCCTGAAGCTTGATATCAATGACGACAATGTGCACACAGAAGAAAAGAAAATTGCGGCTCAGCAAAAGGAGATTAGAGCTGCGGTAGCCGAGGCCAGCACCTTGGGCAGCCCGGATCTTATGGTCCAGCATGAGGCGCATGTCTATGATGTCTCTCACTGGTTAATAGTATTAAGGTCGAAACGCAATTGGATATTATAATATGTGCAAAGTATAGAGTAAGCTCTGAATGTCCAAAAATAAACTGCTAGACAAGAGTTGACTGCTCAAAAATTCCAAATTGGGAGAATTGTAAAATGGACTGGTTTATTGCTTCTCTAACGACATTCGGGAGGTAGTAGAGCTAAGGGGATACAAAAACTTCTTAGACGTTAAAATGATCTGGCTGACCGCGGAAAATTCATTGACTATGACTAACATAAAACCCCACTAAGTGCACCACCCCATCAAGTGGACCACTTTTTATATATATTTGACTTCAATTCTCAATTAAACAATAATAACGATTAATATTAAATAAGTCTATATAGAAGTAACTAAAGATAGGTCTATTAAACGATCTGGGTAAGTCCTTTTATTATGCCTAGGTTGTTTATATATTCCATACCGTGATTGAGTTGATAGTGCTGCCTGAGATTCTCCCCCTTCAACAGCTATATTACCCTCAATCTAACTAATTACCTTCTTTTGGGCTAAAATCTCATTAGTCTCTTCTGTAGTAATAGCCTTATTCCGTTTTAGATAGATCTTGGGAGCTCTACGGTGCTTACTTAGATCATGATTCGCCTTGCGTAGTTGTTGATTCTCAGCCTGCAAAATGGTAATCTCATAGGCCAGTCTCTTAGTACCCTTAGCTAGAGCTTCAACTGCACGAAAAAGAGGTATAAGAGAACTACTTTGATACCGAGTAATCCTACTTCGAATAAGAGAAGTTTAAGAAAGAGCTTCCTTGGGGTTATAGGGGATATACGAGCTCCAAGGGGTAGAGGATCCGGTAGAAGAAGGAGGAGTTCGAAGACGAATATCCATTCTTGAGATAACTTCTTGTAGTTCAAATAATACTAATCCAGTACCATGGAACCCAGCTAGAGTATTTGAAGAAGTGATTGCTTGTCCGAAAGCTGCTTTAAAATCTACTAAGAAGTCTGCTTTACCAATATAGGTAATATTAGCCTTGATAAAAGTAGAGATCTGATCCCCGTATACCTTCTTTAAAGGGTGAAATAGGTCAATATCTGCTAGCTAAGTTAAATAGGAAGAATACAGAGGTAGGCAGAGTACTTTAATCTTATACTTAGTGCAGTATTCTTGAAAAGCAACCGAGTTATAATTCTCATACCTATCTAGGATCAGTAGTCGCTATAAGCCCTTCGTTCGAGCAGCAGTATACTTCTCGAAGTGTTTGATCCAATCTAAACCCGTCTCGTTATTCGTCTATCTATTCTCTATAGGTTTAATCGGCTAACCTTCAGGCCAATCAGTTATTGTTATCTACTGAGACTGAGCTATCACCCCCTTAAGTAGTACGAAAGGGGGGATTACTTCTCCTTCCGTACTGATCGCAATAATTGCTGTTACCTATTCCCGATTGCCTGGCTGAATACTCTTTGCTCTTTCTAATCGTTCTATCTTTGTAACTACTATATACGAAGTAACTATATCCATTATAAATCCTGTCTTATCGAAGTTCCAAATATCTGATTCGAGTATCCTATATGCTTCGTAGGTATCCTTATATAATATAAACCACTTCGAAATGAGCTCTGGATCTTCGTAGAGAGCTCTTTGAAGGTTATAGACTCGAGTAAAGCAGACTTTAAACTTAGGTTGTCGATTTATAAAGTATTATGCCCAGTACTTGCCTATATACCGAGTATTCTTATTATCGAGGATATGATTTGTAATATCTTCTATAGTATGAAAGCAGGGTGGATATCCTCTTGTATCTAGATTAAGAATATATTGAACTATTATATCCTCTTTTAATTCAGTTAACCGACGAAATCGTAGTGCTGTAGTTGCGATAGGTTGTTTTCCAGCTATTCTTCGGGCGATTGTAGTCTTATATACATTGTACGACTTGGCTGCTTTGCGTATACTTAATCCGGGTGTCGAATTGATCGCCTGAATCGCGAGATTCAATTGTACTTCTTTATTGAGTTCTGGTATATTGTGTTGTTGATTAATTAATTAATTAGGTTGAGTTGTTGAATATGGGTAAGAAGTGGTCCACTTGATGGGGTGGTGCACTTAGTGGGGTTTTACGTTATAATCTACCATGTAATAAACACTGCAGTCTGGATAATCACGAAAATGATTTGAGGACCGCGCCGGGACCAGGAGTTCAAAAAATACCAAGATTTTACGCCGTCCAAAGGACTCCGCAGTTGATACCTAACCTTATCGCCTCCTGTGTCCTCCTCAATGGAGGTTGTTCAGTGGAGCGATAAGGTAGCGCAGTAACGGCGCTGAACAAGCGAAATCTTATGATTTTCGCTTGCCGCAAGATGTTCAAGGTTGGTTTTGAACTATACGATGAGCCTCCTAATTTAATGCGGGGTTGCGGCGCAGTACATGACGGCCCACTGCCGCTTCCCCCACTTATTCCGGCAACTACAGACCGCAAAAAGCTCATTCAAAAACTACTGCTAGTGATAGTGTAAGGGAAGAGCTCCATCAACTAGCAATGGCATCTACCACGGCCATTACGCTGGTGGCCACGGTGTTCATTATTGTTTTGTCTCTGCTCATTTTGCGCGGTTTTCTACCCTCACAGCGGACAGCAGATGAGAAGGTTTCTAGTGTCCCGAAACCTACCGTGGTCAGCAAACTATTGTCAACCTCGTTACCCGAGAGCGTTGTTCTTCCTGGTTCTTCCGCATTCACTAAAGCGACGAATTCCTACTGGGCGAAACAGGAGAGCGAGGTTATCCCAGCATGTGTTGTGAGGCCTCGCACTACTGAGGAGCTCTCTGTGGCTGTTAAGATACTGAAGCAAGAGTACGATAAAGATCCTCGAGGGATGTTTGCTGTTCGTAGTGGAGGGCATTCGCCGGTTCCTAACGCGGCTAGCATCCAAGGTGGGGTGCTGATTGACTTGAGTCTCTTCAACAAGGTTATACTATCTGAAGATAAATCGAGCGTCACTATTGGCGCTGGAAATAGATGGAAAGATGTTTCTGCGGTTTTAGATAAGAATGATCTCGCCGTGGTTGGGGGACGAAACTCGAATGTTGGTGTAGGTGGATTAACGTTAGGTGGTAAGTAACTCCCGAGTTCAAATGCCTTTCTTAACGCGCGCAGGCGGTCTCTCCTTCTTCTCCCCTCAATTTGGATTGGTTTGTTCCAATGTCATAAGTTACGAAATCATCCTAGCCTCTGGTACCGTCACTACAGCCTCTGAACTCGTCAATTCCGACCTGTGGCATGCACTCAAAGGAGCTTCAAACAACTTTGGAATTGTTACAAGCTTCAGAGTTCACGCATTCCAATCTAGGAATGTCTGGAGTGGGTTTCTATATTTACCAAATTCACAGTCATCGAAAGTTGTCGCAGCATTTCATGAATTCGTTGGTAGGACTGATACGTATGATAAGTATACTGCTGGTCCAATAGCATGTTTTAGCTACGTTCAACCGCTGGGTATTCAGGTTGTTTCGGTCAATCTTGTATACACGAAGCCTGAAAAATGGCCGGCATGTTGGAAATCCTCGGGATTCACATCACTCTGGCGATTCTGGAGCACATGCAAGGTTCAAAGTTTGACAAGTGCCACGGATGAAATGAACAATCTTAATCCTCCTGGAAGACGTCAGCTTTTGGCGGCGACCACGATCAAGAATGATTTGCCTACGCTGTTTGCAGCTCACGCTATTTATCGAGACTCAATTGAGGCACTACGTGGGGTTAAGGGTTTAAGCTGGACTCTTGTTATGCAACCGATTCTTCCTGAATGGGTGAGAATGGGTAGTCCTAATCCGATGGGATTGGATACGGATTAAGCGCTGGTGATTGTCAGTTTTACTGTCAATTGGGAAAATAATAGAGATGATAAGTTTGTGAACAGGATGACAAGGAAGGCGGTTGAGGAGATTGAAGCTGTGGCAGCTAAGAACGGTACAGGAAATCGATATCGTTATTTAAATTATTGTGCGAAGTGGCAGAAACCATTTGAAGGGTATGGTGAGGAGAACTGGAGGTTTCTAAAGGATACAAGTCGGAAGTATGATCCCGAGGGATTATTCCAGAGAGGGTGTATGGGTGGATTTAAGCTTGGAGTGGAGGAATGAGTCCAAGGCACGGCATACATACAATTCAATACTTCAAACGAGCAAGAATCATATGAGTGTTGCTGCAGGCATAAAACACCTGGCTTGGACACGAATAAAATCGCACCTTGAATATTGAATGATCGGCAGGTGGGAGGTTTCACGCTGCTTGATCAACTTCATTTTGTAGATATGTTTTCAATCTATCTAGACTGCTTTCTTCCTGATCTCTATCTTTGCAGTCGGATCTACAACCAGACTCATATCACTTTTGAGATTAGCTGGCCTTTCCGTCCCTGGAAATAACCTCCAATCATACCCTCTTAGCAACTCTATCAACATCGTCTTGATTTCGTTACTTGCAAAGAACCTGCCCGGACACGCATGACTCCCATGTCCAAAAGCTAAACTGTCTTTTCCAGTTGTCACCAGTTGATACTTATTTTCCGCACCAGGGTCCTCTCGCAGCCTGGAGAAGCGAAACCCATCAAATTTGTGTGGGTTCCGAAATAAAGATGCATCGAAAGCAATTGAGCCGGCGGCCATACCGATAAAAGACCCTTTGGGGAGGACAGTTCCATCCGACAGCTGAACAGTGGACATCATCTTTCGGTTCATCGTAACTAGATTCAATGGATTCATTCTTTGGCTCTCTTTCAAAAAAGAATCCATCTTGCGAAGCCTGGTAAGTACTTGTTTTGTAATTTGCGTACCTTCGGGAAGATTTTCATCCAGTTCCTGGCGCAGAGCCTTTATGTACTCTGGTCGTGCGGCCAGGTCAAGAATCACATTCCCTAAAAGTCCCGATGTTGTGTGGAGAGCTGCAAATGCGATTAAAAGTTGACAACGTCCCTGGAAGGTAGCGTCTCGAGCGTTTTTCCCAGAGTTGTTGATCATCCACTGAATCATATCTTGTGGTTCTTCAAATCCTTCCACTTCCATCTGCGCAAATCGCTGCTCGAAAATCGGACGCAGAAAGTTCGCGGCATCTTTGTAATGCTGGCGCACCTTTGCTAGTTCAGGAGAATACAGCGCGTATAGAGGACGAAACAAAGGGTGTCGCGCCCACATAGCTCTGCCGCCAATAAATGTATCGCGCGTATACGTTGTTGAGATTTTTATCCAATCCTCGTTACGACAGAGCGGCTCACCAACCATCACTCGTCCGCTTACTTTTGCTACGATACGCAAGAGTAGAGGATATAGTGTGATTGAGGTCCAGTCTTTGGTTGGAGGGATTTCCGTCGCAAACGCGAGGGTTGTTTCTGGCTGCATATTCTCGAGTGCTCGAGCTATGCTCTGCGTGAGATCTACTTTTACACTTGTTGTAACCGCATCTCCTTCAACATTGTTCGCGAAAGCCGTGTAATGTCCATAGTATCTATCCCTGAATTCTTCGAGAAAAGAAATCTTGTCCGGTGGCAGCGATTTGATCTCGTTGATGTATTTTATGGGCAAGATTATGGTCGGGTGAGAGGCTGTTGGAAGAAGAAATGGGGACTCAGGATACTGTATTTATGGTTGACCATGATTAGCCATGGGGTAGTGCGGGGTATGACGGGGGTTTTACCTTTTCATATCCAGTAGCCAAAGCAGACCGAAGGTCACTTGCTGTGCCCACAGTGGGCGCATCGAATACCGATTTTTTGGGGTTGAGATGACGACGAAGTTGATACAAGCAAACTACAATGCATACTATGATAGCAGTAGTAGTGCTTCTCAAAGGAATAGTTTCCAATTGCACCATTGTGGGTGATGGGTTGCATTCACCAGCATACCACACCAGCATACCAAGGGAGTGTCTTGATACAGAACCTCACGGTCGATTCAACCTGCCTATGCAGGAAAAACCAAATGCGCGAAGTTTCACAAAAGAAGTAGAAGATGCTGTAGGTATTCAGCGATATGAAAGTCGGTCTCGGATACGGGAAATTTTCGGCACCCGATTAATTATTTGTTGCCATCGCTTCCGTTTTACATTACCGCCTTCCGGAGACCGATATAAATGATAGTATACAACTCGAACTATCTTGGGAAGCCCATCGACGACTCGTTCCTGCTGTTAGCCATCGAAAGTTAGCCATCATGCAAGTTCAAGAACTCGCTCAGCGGGTAACATTGCTATCGCCTTTCTATTTTATCGGCTTCCCAGTTCTTCTCGTAAGACAACCCACGATACTTCTCCTCCAGCCCTAAATTAACATCATATTCCATAGGTTTTTGCATACCTAACATATTGGGGAATCTATAACGCGTATTTTCACCCGTTAAGAAAATTTCCAGGACCTTTGTTGGCGCGATCGTCCTACATCTGGTACGCTAGGAACTGGATTGGCGGTCGATGGCCACATGCCCTTTCAGACCTTCACGAAAAGTATGGTCAGGTAGTACGTATCGCTCCAGATGAGCTGGCGTTCAGCTCTGCCCAATCTTGGCGTGATATCTATGGACATTCGGTGAAAGGCAAAAAGTACTTCCGCAAAACCGATTGGTACGCAGGAGTCGGGGACCTTCCAAATTCCATTTCCACGGAACCGGACCCACAGAAACATAGTGCTATGCGAAGAGTACTGGCGAATGCATTTAGTAACTCGGTGTTAAAGACACAGGCGGATGTTATCATGAGGTTTTTGGATATGTTTGTTTCTCAAATTAGAGTACATGATAAAGGGGAGGGAATTTGTGTTGAAGAATGGTTCAATTGGTTGACTTTCGATATTGTAAGTTGAAAATTGTCCGTAAATGATAGACTGGAAAGAACTAACAAGGATTGATAATAGATTGGTGATCTCACCTTCCACGAATCATTTGGTGCTGTCGAAAATGGTATGTTATCCCAGCTCAGTTACACCATAGCAGGGAAATTTTAACCAATTTGTAGCACGACCACATTTCTGGATTTCTTGGATTATCAACGGAAACTTCATCCGCTCTCTATATCCTCTCTTTCAAAAGATTCCCATCTCCCGACTGTTCATGAGATGGATAATTCCAAACATGGAAGATATTCGCGAACAGCGCCGTCAACATATTGCCTATACCAAAGCTAAGGCACTCAAACGTGCTTCGCAGACCGATGTTCCTACCAAAGACTTCTTTAGCTTTTTGCTAGAAAAGGAGGATGCTGATAAATCGGACATGTTTCTGACCGCACAAGCTCATACGCTCATCATCGCCGGTTCTGAAACGACTGCGGTGACTTTGACTGCCATGCTAGCTTACTTGCTTCGGTACTCTGACAAATTGCGTATTCTAAATGAAGAAGTACGCAGCGCTTTCAGCAGCAAGGATGAGATTGACGCAGAAGGCACATTGCCACTCCAATACCTCTTTGCCGTTATCGAAGAAACTCTCCGGATTCTTCCACCTGTCCCATTCGGCCTCCCTCGTACTTGTCCCGGCGCAACAATTGATGGTCACGTCGTCCCAGCTGGAACAATCGTCTCTGTATCACCATATACGGCTTCGCATGATCCCAAGTATTGGCATGATCCAGAAGGCTGGCACCCCGAGCGCTGGTTGGAGCCTGAGCATCCACTTCATAACCCTATATTCGATATGGATAATAAAGAGGCGAGTCGCCCATTTAGTACTGGACCGAGAGTTTGTTTGGGTGTCAATCTGGCGTATATTGAGTTGAGAATGACGATTGCGAGATTGCTGTGGGAATTCGACATTGAACTTTTAAGCAAGCCAATCGACTGGAACACAGAGTTGAAGTTTTTCCAGTTTTGGAAGAAGGTGGAGACCAGGGTAAAGTTCACGAGTCGTTTTTGAAGGTACTCTTTCTAGTCGAGTCGAAGGAGGTAGGATACTAGGATTTGAATGTTAGCAGCCTCTGGCCTGCATGGAATCACTTGATGCTGTTTCAGTGAACCACAAAAATAAAATAGTACACTAACGGTCGAAAGATTTCCCTACATGTAAAAGATCCTCTATATATAGATGTTTGATGAATGGAGTTTACGAGAAGACGCGATATTGGCAATTGAATTCCATCTCCCACATAGCCTAGTAATGCATTGGTACTTCCAGTACATTTTACGCATCAGTGACATTGTAAACCAACTTCTCACCAGAAATCTTGCCCTTTCTCAAGAGATCTATACCATCAATGAGCCCGTCCAGACCCCCTTCCATCAACTTGGTGGGATGCGCGTTCAGTTTTCCTTCCTCAATAAATCTCTCTGCAGTTTTCACAAACTTCTCCGCCAGCTTTCGATCCTCAGGTTTAGCGTCTCTTGCAAATTCCCCATCCAGTTCAATCGGTCTCCCGAAGATTGTAAGTGCATAACAAAAGGAAGCATTGACATCACTCCGCGATCTTTGCACCCTCGGATTAAACGGATCTAAGGAGACATATTTCCCACCCTTCGTTCCGATGGCTTCATAACAGAGGCGCATCGAGGATGCTGTCGTTATACAATCAAGCACATACTCCAACCTATTGTGCGTATATTGTTTAATCATAGCACCACACCCTGATGAATGATAGTCAAAACATTTTGAAGCTCCACGAGATTGCACGAGTGCAAAGTTTCGTGGTGAGCATACAGCAATCGGTTCGTACCCCGAGAAATGCAATAACTGAAGAGCCAATGTACCGGTAGCAGTCGACGCTCCGTAGACTAGTACCGGAATTCGAGCATTTTCGGTGTCATCGAAAATAGACGAGTTTCCGCCGCTCCACCCTCGGGGTCCGACACGCTTAGACCCACCCGTACTTTCAATCTTTCCATCTGCATTGGGCCGTTGAAGCGCCAAGAATTCTTGACTGTATAACGCCAGTCCAGTAGTGACTATTCCCACTCCAAAGCTTGCAGCCGTTCGAAACTCCATAGCGACAGGGAACTTGATCAAAAGATTTCCATCCGTCACAACGTACTCCGCAAACGCACCACCTCGAACGCTTGTTACTCCAAGGACTCGATCGCCAACCACCAGGTTCGTAGGCGTGACTGTGTCGACAGCTTCTACAATACCTGACATGTCGTAGCCGCTGATATTGCCAGGCTTGGCAGAAAAATCAACCATTTTCCAGTCGCTTTGGTTGAGTGCTACGGCGTGTACTTTGACTAGCACCTTCCCTGACCCCGATTCTATTGACGGCTTGGGTGCATGCTCTTCTAGATGGAGCTTTCCAGGAGCGCTATGAACTATCGCTTTCATCTCTGCAATAATATAGGTAGAAGTCTGAGAAAATGTCGTGATAGGTAAGATGGAGAATAATATCGTCACCAGTGAAATGAATTATGCTGCTTCTAAAGCATACTTAACATTGAACCTGAGGTTTTTTTTCAATGCTGAGAATTGTTAAATCGGCATTGGTTTAACTGAGTTGCAGTAAAAAGTCTGTAAGTTCGGATCCCGTTACCTGTTTCAGGCATATCTGAGGCTTGGCCATGTTTTTCCGGAACTCTACGGTCCATGCAGATCGAGTGCTGCTACCGATAAAGCTTATCGCTAATAGCCATAGCTTCAAAGCTGTCTGGGCGTATGATGTTGCCATTCTCTTTGGATTTAGATAGCTCGAGAACCATTCTCCCGCTCATCAACAACTCATAACTGTTCTTTCTTCACACATTTCTTTCTGCCTTAAGCTTGTCTTCTAGCAGAAATGGCAACCCAAAACGAACCTATAGCCGTCATTGGCACTGGATGTCGTTTCCCAGGAGGCGCATCCTCACCTTCCAAGCTATGGAACCTTCTCCATCACCCTTACGACCTCACCCAGAAAGTTCCACCTTCACGCTTTAATATCAACGCCTTCTATCATCCAGATGGCGAACATCATGGAACCACCAATACTTCCAAATCCTATTTTCTTTCCGAGGATCCAACCAAGTTTGACGCGACCTTCTTCAGTATCAATTCACGTGAGGCTGAAGCACTTGATCCTCAACAAAGGCTGCTCCTAGAAACTGTATACGAGGCGCTAGAAGCCGCAGGATTATCAATCGAGGAAATGCAAGGCACACCAACAGCAGTCTACGTTGGACTGATGTGCGCAGACTATTATGATGTCTTGATGCGAGACATTGAGGATATCCCACAGTATCTGGCAACGGGCACAGCACGCAGCATGATGTCCAATAGATTATCGTATTTCTTTGATTGGAAAGGACCGTCGATGACAATTGATACTGCCTGTTCTTCAAGCTTGGTGGCCGTACATAATGCCATAGCTACTCTTCGGAGTGGACAAAGTCGAACGGCTATCGCTGCTGGTGCCAATTTGATATTCGGTCCGGAGATGTACATTGGAGAATCCAATCTCCACATGCTTTCGCCAACGGGAAGGTCGCAAATGTGGGATTCGAAGGCTGATGGGTATGCACGTGGTGAGGGAACAGCCGCAGTTGTCCTGAAAACCCTGAAGAATGCGTTGGAGGATGGCGATGAGATAGAGTACATAATTCGTGAGGTGATACTTCCCATTCCTCTCCCTGATCTCAAATGCTAATTTGTAGTCGACAGACTGGTGTAAACTCAGATGGTAGGACCAAGGGGATAACTATGCCGAGTGCGTCATCACAAGCTCAACTGATTCGTCAAACATATGCTCGAGCTAGACTCGATTGTACGAAGCCGTCTGACAGGTGTCAATATTTCGTAAGATCATGATTCTGCTCTGGAATTGACGCAGATTACTGACACGCTATATAGGAGGCTCATGGTACCGGAACGCCAGCAGGTGATCCGATCGAAGCCGAAGCAATCAGTAGCGCTTTCTTCCCATCCTCGGTAGGGAAAGCTGACACACAACTCCATGTGGGTTCTGTCAAAACGGTGATCGGTCATTTGGAAGGTGCTGCTGGACTCGCGGGTGTAATAAAAGCCGGGTTGGCCATAAAAGAGAAAACGATACCACCTAATCTTCATTTCAACAACCTCAACCCAGCTATCACCCCTTTCATCGAGCACCTGAAGATTTCTGTAGAGCCTGTACCATGGCCTAGTACAGAAGGTCCTCTGCGTGCCAGTGTGAATACATTCGGCTTTGGTGGTACTAATGCACACGCCATTCTGGAAAGTTACCAAGCACCTCCGCAGCTCCCAAAGGCTTCGGCTTCACCGCCACTAATTCCATTTACCATATCTGCAACTTCAGAAGATTCTTTGCTCCAAAATATCTCCAACCTGAGCGATTATATTTCCGACCACGAAGTAGATGTGCTAGATCTGGGTTACACGTTGTTGCGTCGAAGTGTTTTCCCAATCAAAGCTTCCTATGTAGCTTCCAGCACGAGTGACCTACTCGACCAGTTGGAGAAAGTATTGATTGCCAAAGAAGACAATCCAAGTTTAGCTATTGGCACTCGAACTCCGACCGTCAAAAGCAAAAGTTCAAGAAAGATACTGGGTGTGTTCACAGGTCAAGGTGCGCAATGGCCAGAGATGGGGAAGCAGTTGATTCTGAATATACCTCTGTGTTCTCAGACGATCAATGACCTGGATAAATCTTTGAGCACGCTTCCAGACGCCCCGAGATGGTCGTTGCGGGAAGAGATCATGGCACCGGCTGAGAAATCCTTGGTGGGGCAAGCCGAGTTTTCGCAACCGCTTTGCACAGCTGTGCAGGTTGCGCTGGTGGATGTTTTGGCTGCAATCGGGATTACATTCCATTCTGTTGTTGGACATTCATCGGGAGAAATTGGTGCTGCTTATGCTGCAGGTCGGCTGAGTGCTAGTGATGCCATTAGAATTGCCTACTACCGTGGTCTTCATGCACATCTGGCAAGAGGTAGGGGCGGTGAGACTGGAGCGATGATGGCCGCTGGATTGAGTTTCAATGAAGCTGCGGAGTTCTGTGATGGCGAAGAGTTCAAGGGTAAAGTATCTATTGCAGCTAGCAACGCGCCCAAGACCGTCACTTTGAGTGGAAACAAAGACGCAGTGGAGAAGGCTCATGCGACTCTCGATGCAAAAAACGTCTTCGCTCGTCTCCTGAAGGTGGATACCGCTTATCATTCGAACCACATGCTGCCTTGCATTGAGCCCTACAGGGCATCACTGCTTGCTTGCAAGATATCACCAAAACCTAGCACACCGCGTTGCACATGGATCTCTAGTGTGCACCTAAAGAATATGTCAGGCAGCTCATCAGAGCTTGAAGTAGAATACTGGATAGACAATCTTATTTCCCCCGTCAGGTTCTTTGAGGCCACAAGCATATCGGCCAAGGATTACGGTCCCTTCGACGCCGCAGTGGAAATTGGGCCTCATCCGGCGCTGAAAGGTCCAGTGGCGCAAACTTTCAAGCACGCTGTCAACTCTGAAGTTCCATATTCTGGCGCCTTATCCCGAGGAGAAAAGGATTCGAATGCTTTTGCCAAGACGGTGGGATTTTTATGGAATCATATTGATAGCAGAGTGGCAAGTTTCCAAAGGTATCTCACCATTGTCTCGGATGAGAAATTGCCCCATCCCAAGCTTCTGAAGAATTTGCCAACCTACTCCTGGGATCACAGTCGCGCCTTTTGGTTCGAATCTCGTAATTCACGCAACTACCGCAATAGAGTGGAGCCACCTCACGAACTTTTGGGTGCAAGAGTTGTGGATGATACAGCCGTGGAATATCGCTGGAAAAACATATTGAGGCTTGACGAATTGCCATGGGTCTCGGGTCATAAATTCCAGCATCAAACATTAGTTCCAGCAGCATTTTATTGTTCCACGGCACTGGAATCTTCAAAAGTGCTTGCGAATGGGAAACCAATCCAGCTTGTCGAGCTTCATGATATCGACATTGAACGCGCCATTAATCTCGAACAAAACAATGCTAGTGTGGAGGTCATTTTTTCCCTGAAGCCGGGAAGCTCGAGCAAAGACAACGATGAGCAAGCTTCTGCCGAGTTCTGGTGTACGGCGGCACAAAATGGAAAGCCCATGTCCAAAATATTTTCTGGTCGCATCTTCATGAGATTTGGAGCACCAAGCGCTGATGTCTTGTGTATCCGCAACCCTATTAGACCAGTCCTTGGTCCTCTAAACGTCGATAGATTTTATGATAGTCTGGCAAACGTAGGGCTAGAGTTCACTGGAATCTTCCGGGGCATTGAGAAGGGATGGCGCAGGATGCATATATCTTCACTTGAGGGAAGGCGTTGTCTTTCGGATACTGGAGTTTTGGTGCACCCCGCATTTCTGGACATGGCTTTGCATGCCACGTTAGCAGCATATGCAAGTCCTGGCGATGAGTAAGTGTTTGATCTGTGACGAAATTGAAGCATGTTACTTACATTTATAGACGATTTTGGACTCCATACCTTCCGAGGAGAATTTCCAAAATGAAGTTTAACATCGCACAATGCGAAGCAGCATTCAACAAGGAGACTGCTCTAGCTGGAATGGATGGATATATCACCGAAGTTACCCCAACGACGACTAACGATGCAGCTACTTATGTTGGTGATATTGACGTTTTTGATCCGGCAACAGGTGAAGTGGAGATCCAGATCGAGGGATTACAGATGCAGTCATTTACCACTGCAAGACCATCTCAGGATCGTGAATTATATCTTCAGACAATTTGGGAGAAGGATATTTCTTCAGGCATCATCTCGAATTCCGAGATCCTAGACGATGATCCAGAGAAGTTGTACCTGGTTGACTTGGGTGAAAGGCTGTCCTATGCTTACATGCGTCACCTGAGGTCTGAGATCAGTCCCGAAAACGTGCCTGAGAATCATCGTCCTTTGTTCAATTGGATTGACCATGTTATGGAGCAAGTATCATCAGCCACACACCCTTCCATCAAACCAGAGTGGAGAAGCGATGATTTGGAGGAGCTAAAAGCCTTGGCGTCCAAATATCCAGACTGCGTCGATCTCGAATTGATGAAAGCTGTCGGCAACAACCTTCCAGATGTTGTACGAGGAACGACCACAATGCTGGAACACATGCTACCCAACGGACTTTTGGACAGATTATATACCGAAGGTATTGGAATGGCAACGTCCAACAAATATGTCACTCAAGCAATGAAGAAGATCGGGCATCGTTATCCTCAAATGCGTGTCTTAGAAATCGGAGCCGGTACAGGAGGCGCCACGAAAGGTATATTTAAAGGCATTGGAGATGCATTCGCGCATTACACTTTCACAGACATTTCCACTGGTTTCTTCATGAAAGCCAGAGAGGTGTTTGTAGACTATGCAGATCGCATGACATTCAGCCTCCTTAATTGCGAGAAAGATCCTTTGGAGCAAGGGTACGAAGCCCACTCTTTCGATGTAATCGTCGCGTCGAATGTTCTTCATGCGACCGAGTTCCTGGAGAAGACCATGACAAATGTGCGACAGCTTCTCAAACCTGGAGGGTATCTTTGTCTCTTGGAATGTACTGGACATCTCGAACGAACTGGCTTTTTGATGGCTGGTTTACCCGGCTGGTGGCTTGGCGGTGCAGATGGTCGGCCATATCGACCCACAATTTCTCCACCTGAGTGGGACAAAATGTTAAGAAAGACGGGATTCT
Organism: Rutstroemia sp. NJR-2017a BVV2; assembly: GCA_002946415.1. Lineage (NCBI taxonomy): Eukaryota > Fungi > Ascomycota > Leotiomycetes > Helotiales > Rutstroemiaceae > Rutstroemia > Rutstroemia sp. NJR-2017a BVV2. Next base: position 16,415 of record NJPS01000044.1, read on the forward strand.
CAGGAGTTGATTTTATCGTGAACGACTTCAAGGATACATCGCGTTACACTGTCTCCGTAATTCTATCTCAGGCCCTTGATGATGATGTCCAAAAGCTGCGAGAACCACTCAAGTCAAACTCAAGTGCCGGCAAAGAATTCGTCGTCATCGGTGGTGCCACTGCAGCCACAACGTCGCTAATCCAGGGTCTGAGCAAAAATGTCCCTGGGTGGGAGACGAGGAAGAGTACCGTTTTCAGCACTTGGGAACAGGCAGTGGAGCACACATTCCCTTTCGGGACCACGGTCTTAAGTGTTGCAGACCTCGACGAGCCAATCTTCAAGGCGATGAATCCGCAACGTCTAAAGGGCATGCAAGCCGTAATCAATTCTGCTGAATCCATTTTGTGGGTTACTAAAGGTTGTCGGGCAGATAACCCGCATGCAAACATGGCAGTAGGACTGGGAAGATCCCTGGTATCTGAAATGCCACACCTGCGTCTGCAGTTCCTGGATGTTTCTTCAAGTGATAATGTCGATACTATCATTGGCGAGACACTCGTACGACTCGAGGTATCAGCCAGCTTGGAGACTCGCAAAGACGATTTGCTATGGTCCATTGAGCCGGAAATGATTTATGAGCAGGGAAGCTTTCTTCTTCCAAGAGTGAAGCCGATCCAGATTCTCAACGACAAGCTCAATGCCACACGTCGGGTAATCACAAAGGAGGTTGATTCAAGCTCAAATAAGGTGGCTGTGGTACCTTCATCTGGCGGAGATCGCTTCGACTTTGCTATCCCGGAAGATCTCCAGATTCATCCGGAAAGCGAAGTGGAAATGGCGGTTTCGTTCTCGTCGTTGTTCGCGGTGAAAGTGGAAGGTCGGTTCCTGTATCTCGTCCTCGGATATAAAACTTCGGATTCCAAGTCACCTATACTCGGGTTATCGACATCCAACCAATCTCGGACAACCGTCCCAAAAGAGTGGTCCGTTCCAGCCAAGGAAAACACTGCCGAGTACCTACAGTTTGCTATGGCTGCTCTGCTAGCACAAGAAATCTTGAACGAGGCCCTACCTGGCATTTTCGTCTACGAACCCAGTCTTGCTTTAGCAAAAGCTTTATCTTCGCAAGCAGTCTCTGCGGGGAAGTCTGTTGTGGTTGGTGGAAGCACTCAAGGACCAGCGTCATCAAGTCAGCCGTGGATAAGGATACATCCATCGCTGTCCAAACGAGCCATACGAGAAATTTTACCAACCTCGATCAATTCATTCATTGACTTTAGTGGCGCAGGCGGAGGCATCAAAGACGCCATTTCAAATGCTTCCTGTATGAATGTCGACAACTTCCTACGTACAGGGTCGGCAAACCCCTCACAATTGAACAATCCTACTGCCATACTCAATCAAGCCAAGTCCTACGCAGATTCAGTGGGAAATGAACAGCTTGAACCAAGTCTAATAGTAGCTGCTGCTAGCTTGCGGAATGGCAAAATTTCATCTTTCTCTCCGTTCTCCATCGTCGATTGGAGGACCGACACAACGTTGGCAGTCGATGTGAAGCCTTTCACTCAAAAGCACATCTTTGACAGCAACAAGAGCTATCTATTGGCAGGTCTAACCGGTGACTTGAGACAATCTATATGTAGATGGATGATTGGAGCTGGTGCCAGAAATTTGATTATCGGTAGTAGGTAAGTTGATCAAACACGTGTCGACGGATAGCAGATGAGGTATTGCCTCCTAAGCCTGTACTAATCTCAAATAGGTCTGTGAAAGCTGGTACTGCATGGCAACAGGAGCTAGAAAGAATGGGAGCCACGGTTCTCGTGTATACTATTGACTTCACCGACAAGGCAGCAGTTACCAAGTTGCGTGAAGAGACCAGCAAGACAATGCCCCCAATCGCAGGTGTCATGAATGGATGCATGGTTCTTGATGACAAGCCATTCTCGGACATGCCTTTTGACACACTGGAACGTGTTATCCGTCCCAAGATTCTAAGTACCATTAATATTGACGCAGTGTTTGACTCGGAACTAGACTTCTTTGTGCTCTTTTCCAGTTTGGCCGCGGTGAATGGAATCCCTGGACAATCAAATTATGCTGCAGCGAATATGGTACGACCTACTCTCCTTCACTGATCCTTCGTATTATCCACTAACCTTGTGTAGTTCATGTCCTCACTGGCAGAGCAGCGTCGCAATCGTGGAGCGGTCGCATCGGTTATACAAATCGGTATGATTCTCGGCGTGGGATACGTAGAACGTTCAGGACGTTTCACCGAGTCAGCATTGCGGAGCTACAACTACCTTCCAATCCCTGAGCATGAGTTCCTGCAAGTGTTGTCGGAAGCTGTTCAATCTGGTGATTCGAAGAGTAACCGTTGTCCCGAAATCATTATCGGCATGGTCGCCCCGCCGACAGGAGCTGAGCGCGAAAAGCCCCGCTGGCACGCTAACCCTCGATTTTCATTCGTAATGCATCATACCGCCAAAGACGATAAGGAGTCTGGTGGCGAGGTTGAAGCTTCCATTAAGGAACAACTGGCGAACACGCAGACAAAGGAGGAAATTTTGGAGACAATGCAGAAATGCTTCGTGAAACAGTTAGAGCTCATTCTGCAGGCAGCCTCTGGATCAATTGACGAGAATGCGCCATTGACACAATTGGGTATTGATTCATTGATTGCGGTCGAGATTCGAAGTTGGTTCTTGAAGGAGGTGGGTGTAAGTCTGCCGGTGTTGAAGGTTTTGAGTGGAGCGTCAGCAAGAGAATTGTGTGAAGTGGCTAGTGGTGAGTACAAGATTGGGGAGGAATAGATGGAGTTTTCTAGACCTTGTATAGTTTCTTCGAATATTATCAAATTAGAGTAATGAAAATATTATCACATCTATCGCCGAGTTGTGAAGGTTGCGCGTATAATTTGTTGAAGAGGTCGGTTTTGCTTATTTGGACATTCACGTTATCACTCGTGGTAGCTTAGTGCACTTTAGCCTTACTGTATCCGGCTTAGCGCCCGGACTTACCAAATCACAAGATTCTTCATATTGAGGATATACTCACAGCACTGACACTACACTTTCACAGCACTTAGACACGTTGGATTGATACGTCTATATGAATTCCAGAAATCTTTGTACCGCCCTTTTGTAGGCGTTATTGATGACATATTGGTAACTCATTTATTTACAGTCAGAACTTCATACCCTTCTCTTCATTTGGACCTCTCCCTTCATATTAGGCATGACATTCGTGTCCATGAATAAATTTGCCGGTCTCGCTTCACCAGGCCTAAGTCGCACATCCCATCTCATCAACACTTCCGCAAATGCAATTTTGATTTCGTTACTTGCGAAGAATCTACCCGGGCAGGCGTGCGTGCCATGTCCAAAATTTAAACTGTCTGTGCTGGAGGTCACGAATTGGTATCGATGTTCATTTCCGGGCACAGACCGCAATTTGCTGAAGCGGAATCCATCGAACTTGTCAAACGGTTCTTGTCGATGTCTTATGGGAGAAGCATCATAGTATGGGACAGTGCGATTAGTCGCTTGGGCGTCAACCCCGCAAAATGTCCCTGCCGGCAGAGTGTGGCCTGAGGGAAGTGTCAGAGGCGCGGTCAAGTAGCGGCGCATTTGCACTATGATCCCACAAGTCAGCATCAATGTACTTGCTAGCTCTCGGATGCTTACCTATAATCGGAGGGTTCATTCGCTGCGACTCCTTGATGAAGCTATCCATCTTCCACAATTTTGTCAATTCCACTTTGGTCAGCATACCGCCTCCGCCCCTCGATCTGTTTTCTGCGATGACTGCTTCAAGCTCTTCGCGTAGAGGAGCCACGTGCTCAGGATATGCCGCCAAGTCATATAAGATATGGGAGATCGTGATACTAGTCGTGTGAATCGCTGCCAAGCTTACTATCAATTGATTACGGGCCAGTTCTTGAAGATCAATCGTGCCATCAGGTTTCCGTGGCGTATGAGATACAAGCCAGCTGATGAGCTGGCCGTCGGCTTGCTCTTCTGCTTTCTTTTCCCAGCCAGAAGAATCTGCTTCACGTTCTAGAAGTGGTTGAAGCATCTTCTCGGCTTTTGCCTGCACACCATTTAACGTTCGGAAATATATAGGCGCGAGAAATGGTCGTTGCCACCATGGACGTTTCCAAAGCATTCCTACTGTTCCACTGAGGATCAGCGTGTATGCAATTGTTGCTCGGATCCATTCTTCTTCTCGACACAGCGGTGCGCCGACAAAAACTCTCCCTGACAGTATTGCGACGATCCCAAGCACCTTTCCATACACTGGGACGGTTCTCCAACCTTCATCATCCGCAGGCAACTTTCCAATGTTCTTTTCGAAGGCATATTGGACTTCGTCCCACAGAGTATCAAGCGTTCTCGCGATATTGCGGGTGAGGTCCTGCTTGATGGAATTAAGGATGGCATCGGAGAAGACCTTTTGATCCTTTCTAAGTACGAGATGTGCCAAGTGTCGCGCGTACACTTCCTTTTCGAATGATATCTTTCCCTCTGGAAGAGATTTAATGGTATTGATAATCGAATGAGGCAGGATGACAATAGGAACGCGGTCGACCGGAAGAATCCATGGTGTTTCGGGATACTGCCAAATATATGTTACTTCTTTTACCCATGACGAAGAAATTCAACTTACGGTTTTTGACCCAATCTCCAACGCTTCGCTTACATTGACCTGTGGACCTTTTCCGACAATTGGTAAACCAAGATTTTCTAATTTCTTGAAAAGAAGTTCCTCGTCGGGTTTTTGAGTATAATATGCAATTATACCGATAACCAAAATCAGACCACCGACAAGACCAAAGATGTTTCTCAACTTTAAGTCGAAGAGGGTTCCTCTGACCAACTCCCTGATGCCTGAATTCATGGTTCGTCAACTCAACCAAACAAGATTCGCAGTTACGTTGACGCAAACCCAGATTTCATGAATACATAATGAATCCCCGTGTACTCTTCTCGGGTGCCCTCGGAGTGCAATGACTCTCCGAGCGGGGCGAGGTTTACTTGGCAGATAGAGATACATCCCTGCCCTACAAGATCACCGTATCGAACTTTAAACTTTTCTGATGGCTTTTTTGGAACTCACCACTGCGTGAGGATGCTGGAACCATTTCATCAGTTACTTCCCCATCGCAATGATTTGCAGATACTGAATCGAAAATCAATAGCCCATCTTTATTAACTAAATCTATGCATCTAATAATGCCTGCTTCGGGCCTTTTCAACACTCCACGCGGGCTCCAATCATTTCTCATTGAGATATTAAAAACTTCCTAGCCATTATCTCCTCCCTCCATGCCCACAGAATCAGCAAAGCTACTCTATATCCCGCAGCGAAAGATGACAGTATCAATAAACCCAAAATGACCAACCAACTATTCTTGAGCTTTCCATTACATTTCAAATCAGAGAAGTGTAGCAGTGCCCATAACAATGCCGCACTATACGCAAAAGCGGTGTCTGATCTCAACAGCATCGCTATCATACCTCGAACATCATTCGCAGTATTGTTTGAGTTCCAGAATCCCTCGAACAGAGTCGAAATTGTCGTGAAGTGGCTCTTCGCCGTAGTAAATTGAATCAAGCCGCAACCGCTGATCAACATAGTATACGCTGCTCGTAAATATGGTAGATCCGCTGTAGGTTCGTAGATTCTCGCAGTCCTTGTCGTATCCTTGAAAACCAACTTCGAGACTTTCAGAAGAATCGTCAGGAAGATCGGATACCAATACCAGACGTTATTATAGATCCATTGCACGGCATCAATGTCCTCTGCAGCATATATGGCGTACGCCGGACCAAAGATAGTCAGGAAGATTGCGAGAGGAAATGTTTTGACGAAGGACATATTCGTCAATCTATTGTCTAGCGCGTTGAAGTTCTCCTGTGGGGATTGAACGTAGTGAAAGAAAAAGTAAATGGGTGCAACGAGTCCGATGCCGTATTTTTGGGCGAGCAAAAGGATTAATGTTGACCTGTGTCATTTTTCAGTCTTGTTGTAATATGGCTGTAGATGCTGGAGGAATCCTTACATTATGTTTGCAATTGTGAGAGCATTTCCGCGACGGTAACTCTCGATTGTCCAGATGCCTGCGAGTGGCAGGATGTTGGCCATAGAAGTCAAGATTTTCGACTTCATTTCGGCGAGAGACGTTGCTGGTACAAAGAAATTCGATATTGGCGCTCTGTTCCAGTAACAAGCAAGACCAATGAGAAGCAACGGCAACGCAATTTGAGCTCTTTTTTTCTTGCTTTCCTCCTTTCCAATGCCCGAGTTCAAACTCCATGCCATGGTTCCTTCCAATGCTCTCTTCGGCATTGGCAGACAATCCAGTTTTGTGGCTCCCACCTGCACCTTTGCACCTCTGTCAGCAAGAATGTCTCCAAGTCGTGGAATGATGAACATCGAGGCGAGCCAGTCTCCTGTGGTTGCAAGTGCTTCGACCCGTGTAAATTTGTTTGCCGCTTTCACAATCAAGTTTGCCCTGACATGCCGATTTTCATGATATAATGATAGAGCTTTTATGATATCTTTGGCCGTCGGCTTTCTGCCTTCAGGTTTCAGTACTTTTGCGAGAGAATTCGCCAACTCGGCGGCACTTTCAATTGCGCAATTCGCTCCTTGTCCAAGATTTGGTGTCATCTGGTGAATCTGGTCAGCATGAGTTCGAGTACTTCAACATTATTTCTATTTGCCTTGTGTATAGAATCTCCAAGACATGTCACCCGATTCCAAGCCCAATTTTTATTTTCCATCTCCTCAACTGGCACAAAATTTGCGACGATGCGGTTCTCCCAGACTTTGCCGAACAAAACATCACCTGATACGTGGCAATTCATGTATTTGGCGACGTGGTTCGTTTCATCCTCCTTTCTATATCGTGGGATATCAGCTCCAAACTTTCTCTCTCCAAACTTGGCGAATAGGAACCAATATACCCTCCCGTCAGCGCCACCAAAGAGCAATGTCGAAAAGTCCTTCCCACAGCTGCGATGAGTGTGTCCGATTTTTAATCCGGAGGTTGGTTTGGAGATACCGAACAAACAACTATATTCAGCAGAAAGCGCGGTTTCATCTATTTTCAGGGCCTCGATATCTTCAGCAGAACCTTCCTTAGCAATTTGTTTCCTCATCTCTGCTCGTATGATGCTGTGAATGCCATCGGCACCTGCGATCACGTCACCGGAGTAGCGCGATCCATCATCACATAAGACCGACGCTTCCTCCTCTCCATTAACGATAGACTTCACGAATTTTCCCGTCAAAACTTTCGATTTATCGGGCAGATGCTGATATAGGATGCTCAATAATCTTTCTCGTTCTAGAAAGGTGATAGTGTAGCCCAATCTGTGCGCTAATTAGCTCCGAGAAGGATTGATTAAGGAAAAAACCACACCTCTTTCCCGTCAGAATCGGTGCGTCAGTCTCAGAAAGCAACTTTCCTTCGGCTGTCCAGGTTTGCATAAAAACACATGGCTCTATATTCTCTGAAACTTCATCAAACATTCCTAGTTGATCTAGGATTCGTGCTCCATTAGGTTGCAAGCTCACGGATGCGCCCACCTGAGGAGCAATGTCATCACGACGCTCGAGAACCACATAGTCAATTCCATAACGCGATAGACAGTGAGCAAGAGCCAGTCCAGCGATGGACCCTCCTACTATCACGACTTTCATTTGGTGTTTCGACATGGCGAGAGCGTGGTTGCTTATGGGACGTATTGAAATTTTTGCATACACTGGCACTCTAGTGGTACATGTTGGCTTCAAACTTGGTAGTCCTTGGTGAAAATTCTTTCTCCGCAACGATTCCACGTCGCCCAGTCACGTGGATTCTTCTCGTCGCAATCTGTTGATTTTGGGCCTACCTGGGTGGATGGGAGCCCGAAGATCTGCCTCGAAGCTCCGATTCGGAGGCCGTTGACCTATTCGCCTATCGGTGAGCGAGCCATTTCGGACTTCTGGGTAAGAATTGCCGGAATATCACGGATATCATGTTGAAGGGTTTGTTTGTGGTTTGCGGTTTGATCTACTGTATCCCCCACTGACCAGAGGTTAAAGTTTGCTGATAGGGCATTCTCAAAAACAACCTTTATCTAGGGGGGAAGGGTTTTCCACGGGTCACAAGTGGGGTCCAATCACAGGTATCTGCAACGGCTTAATTCAAGCAGCTCACTTTCGAACATATAGCATCAGGCGTGAAGGTAGGTCTGTACCGAAGGAAATGAAGTAGTTTTCTTTAATGTCCAAGGACAACCTTTTATTTTAAATCAGGATGAAGTAAATAGGGCCCTGAGCATCTAAGTCATGAAGCAAATATGCATAGATCCTGTGTATCTTGTAGGGATTCAACAAAAATTCCAGGTATTACTTAAGTATTCATACTAGATTAGTAGGTGACTGGAGAGTTGGTAAAGTAGCAATCGGAATGATGATAACTCTTGAGAATTCAGCGGGATTTGCGATGTATTTTCTGGGTAGACCAGAGCAGAAAGAATTGCCAAACCGCGGCATATATTGTAAAAAAAAATAGCTACAAGAATATACTACATAAAGTCAAATTGTAAACAAAACATTTAAGACATTCAACAGCCCTCTATCCTTTCCTAGCATCAAAAATGTTCTGCGCCAACCATTCCGCCGTCAAGGTCAAACTCATGAAGTCTGAAGTCGGAATATCCACTGCAAACGTCTTATAGCACCATGTGCGAAGGCTGGTGACAATCATACTATCCATACCGAATCTCACTAACTCAGCTTCCGGGTTAATGTCTTCCACAGCAACGTTGAAGGTTTGTGAGAACTTCTCCAGTATCATTTCTCGGATATCAGGAAGCAGCATACTTCGCTTAACCTTCCCACCTCCGATTGCATCACCAGATTTCTTGGCAAGCACGGCATTGATGACAGGTCCAGCTCGCGACTGTCTCCAAAATCTCGAACTATCAATATCAATATCGGCGCTTAGCTGCAGAGGTTCAAGCCCGGTGACGATGTGGGTGGTAGCTAGCGGATCGAATTTCCAGGATGAAGGCGGGGCTTTCGCAATTGCTGTGTCGATGAGGTCGATAAACCCAGCCTCGTTGATGGTGTGGACTCCAGTGCGGAGAAGCCCCTGTTCGATCTTCTCATTTTGACTTACAAATCCAACTTCACTGACAACGGTAAGTGAGATTGTCGTTGCCGGCAGTCCTTGAGCTTGACGAAATCTGGCAAAGTATTCGAGGAAAGAATTTCCCGCAGCGTAGTTGCTCTGCGTTGAGAAACCGTAGAAGGCGGATGTTGACCCGAGCATAAGGAAAAAATCAAGAGGTTGGCCAGCAACAGCATTATGAAGATTCCATGTGCCAGTAACTTTGGGTCGGATAGCGTATTCCCAACTCTCCAGGTTGTGACCAGTGAATAGTCGATCCTGTTCGCTTGGTTAGTATTAAGACTCCAAAAGCCACCATTTTCAGGGGAAAACTAACATCCAAAGCCATGACACCTTGTACAACACCCAGGATAGGGCCATCAGCAAGCTCTACCGCTTTTTGGACATCGCAGAGGTTCACAACACTGCCTTTTACCACGTCCACGGTAATTCCAGCATTTCTAAAATCACGAATCATCGATGCGGCTTCAGGTCGATTTTCACCAGAGCGTCCAAGGAAAATGAAATGACGAGCTCCCTGTTCAGCCATATGACGAGCCATACATCTACCAAGGCCCCCTAAACATCCGACAAGTAGATATGCTCCATTTGACTTGAAGTTTGTAGGTTTTCGCTTCATGACCGACTGATAGTAGTTCAGTTAGCATTCATGCTCGTAAATAGTATAAATTTGACTTGACTTACCCTAATAGTTTCCGATTCAAAGCTGACCACAACTCTCCCAATCCTGCTTTGATTGGCAAAGTCTTTGAAAGCATCACTGATGTCAGATACTGGGAAGACATCTATGTTAGGCAGAGGCTGAATCTTGCCTTCCCGGTAGTACTGCATGATATCACTGAGAATTCTACGAATGTCAGCTTGGATTCACTCAATCCTAAAATACCAGACTTACGAAGACACGAGCTCGGGCTTGTGCTTGGCATCAAGAACAAGGTCCATGGCCACGAAAGATGCAGCTCGTTTGAAAGGACTCATATCCATGGTCCCGTGATCTAGAATATCTGTCTGCCCAAGCTCGATATGTCGACCATGACGTCCAATTATGCTCCATGTTGCCCTTAGACGCTCACCCACCACGGAGTTAAGTGTTACGTCAACGCCACGGCCGTTCGTGAGACGCATGATGTCGGCAGCAAAGCTCGTGTCGCGCGACGATAGAATGTGGTCGTCATCAAATCCATACTTTTTCTTCAGGAATTCCTTCTTGTCTGTGTTGCCCACCGTAGTGAAGATTTCTGCTCCAATAATCCTCGCTATTTGAATCGCGGCAAGGCCTACGCCACCTGTACCGGAGTGGATGAGAACGGTTTCACCGCGTTGAAGTTTGGCCGTATGAATCAACCCGTAGCATGCAGTCAGAAACGGGACCATGAGGCATGCCATTTCATTAAAAGATTCCTCGGGTCGGAGCTTCTGAAGTAATCGAGAGTCGACGCGTTCGATGTTACGAAAGTTGCCGAAACCGAACCAATTGACACGGTCACCCACCGCCACATTTGTAACATCACCACCAACCTTCCGTACGATTCCAGCTCCCTCAAGTCCAATAATATTAGAATTATAAGTGCCTTGAAGAGTGGCAAAGTCCTGTCAAGAATAAGTATAAGAATTTTGTGTGTAAGAGATTATTACCTTCATGTTCAAACCGATCGCCTTCACTTCCACCTCAACTTCTATTGGCTCAAGGGGAGGTGCATGTTCATCTTCCTTGAAGTAAAGGGTGTCAAATATGCCAATGCGTTCGATGGCCAGACGTAGAAGTTCTTCCTTGTTGTACGGAACCATGTTTGGCTCAGCTTCGGCGCCGGCAACAAAAAATTGGTCCAGCAGTGGATCTCGCGCCAGTCTGGCGACATGAAAAACACCATCTTTGACCATGAACTCGGTGTCAATGCCGCTGCCGAATTTGTCTACAGCAGTCAGAACAGTCTTAATGTTCGCAGCGGTCTGCACAGGGTCCCGATTATCCAAGTCTAAGGTCCGGAAATTCAATGTAGGGTTCTCCGTAGTAAGACAGCGGCCTAATCCTACAACCAATCCAGCATTTGGATCTCCTCCTGCAAGTAAATCACCATGCGTGACCCATAAGATGCCGTGTGCACCACTCGCAATTGCTTGAAGGTTCACTAGCTCTTGGCCCGTGAGAGATTCGTGGAATAAACTACCTGAAGACTCAACGATAAACACATACGTCGTTTCAGTTTTCACATCAGTCTCGGTGTCTTGTAAGGAAAGTAATTTCGTCGTTACTTCCGTACTTTCCAAGCACTTTTGAACATTGGAATCGAAATCCGTGGGGCGATTCCTTGTGACAAGAACAACTTCTCGAGGAACTTGAGGCGGAGAAACTATTGAGGAACCGATCAAGAAGAATGTCGAGTCCTGTCGAATTATTTGGAGACCTTGTGATTGTAGTAGCGATTCTACTACACCTTCACTAGTGGATCCTGATTTGTGAAGCAATATTATTCCATCTTCCGCCAAAAGGTCCTTGCAGTGACGCAACGTAGATTCATCTACGCGGGGTTGAGTTAGAATGACGAGGTGGAATTTCTTCTCGGGGTCATCCTCGTGATCTATTTTCTGCACTTTAACGCCTGGGAAAGAATCGTATTTGAGTCGTGTTGGTTGGAGGTCGAGTTCACCCTCGAGGGAATGAAGGGTGTAACTCTTATAGCGATGAAGTGATGAGCCACCATCAAGAGCGTTCTGAAGTTCGTCTGAGATTGAGGATCCGTCGCCAAAGATCTCGCATATGTCAAGACTAGGATACTTGTGAACAATCAAATCAAGTAGAGAATCAACGGTGAAATTGGCATCGATCTTCTCCAGGTCTGGTTTCCAAACTGTCCGGAGGTAGGGGTGACGATCAGTAGTTCCTAGTTCATCGAGAGCTTCTGCGTATTGAGTACATTCCAAATTTTCAATCTCGAGTAACGGCTTGTTTTCGGAGGAGAAAAGTTGACAATGACCCACTAGAGCGCGCTGACCAAAAGGAGCTCCCGTGGCGAAGACCTTGCCCTTGCTCTCTGTTAACGGGCCCATTTGGTCGCTGTTTGCCCATGACCACAAGGAGACATTAGTCATCGAGGTAGGAACAAAGGATTTCTTGAGATCTTTTAGTGAGCCCCTATGTGCAGCAATCAATGCGAGCTGAATGCAAGTGTCCATCGCAGTCGGATGCACAAGGTAGGCAGAATCGTGCTCGGAAACGCCCGCAGGGAGAAGGTCGGTGTTTGCAACAGCTTCTTGAAGACGAGGATTAGTGCCAATGTTGCTGAGCCCATTGAATGCGCGTCCATAGTTGAGGGAGATCTTTTGAAAACCACGATACCATGTTCTGGCAGACTTGGGTTCTTGTAAATTCTTCTCGTCAATGCTTGGATTGATGGATCCAGCTTCCTTCTTGGTCACAGTCCCGACGCAATGCTCTGTCCAAAACCCATTGGTTACGGAAGATATCGTAAAATCTGCGAGTTTCTGGAAATTTACTGAAGCACTTATGCTACAGAACTTCATCGTAGTAACAATCTCAACTTGGGATCCAGCTGGTGGTACTGCTAGAGCGGATTTTATGGTGATGCTTGGGAAGAAGTATCGGAATGGACCATCGAATTTGAGCTTTTCATTGAAAAATTGACGAGCAGCTTCAGTGGCAATTGCAAGGTAGCCAGTGCCTGGAAGCACCGATTGAGAGCCTAATTTGTGGTCATCCAGCCATGGAAAATTCTTAGCATCAAGCATGTTCCTCCATTGTTGTTGTTCGAAAGAGCACCCTGGAAGGCGTGTACCTAGGAGATCGTGGTATTGGAATTTTCGCAGACGATGCTCCTCATCCAGTCGGTTTTTGTTGCGCATCGCACCTGCTGAGTAATTCCAGGAGATCCTAGGAAGATCAACAATCGGCAAGCCAGTCTTTCTGACTATCTCTCCGCCATTCCTCACTTCAATCGCGTTCACACTTTCCATATCAATCGGAAACCCTTTAGCAGCAAGGTTGCCAGCAAGATCTAGCAACCGAGTCACAGAGCTCAGCTTGCGCACTAGTGTGGGGGCATAATCAAGATCTTTCTGGGCAATTCCAAGGCTGTCTCTGATTTGTCGGAGGGGCCCAGCCAATGCAGAGTGAGGCCCAATTTCCACAAACTGTGAGATCTCCACTTCATCTGACAATGCAGCCTTGACAGCTTCCGTGAAACGTACCGGCGATTCCAAATTCTCGCGCCAGTAACTTGGTCCTGGTTTGAACCCGTCTGGCATCTTTTCAGCTTTGACGGACGAGAAAAAGACAGGCGTTCCACGCTCGTTGCTACTAGAAAGTGGTTTCAAATTGGAATGAGAGAGGACACTTGTCAATCTGTTTTCGTATTCATCTCCAATGAGCTTCATATGATGAGAGTGATAAGCTCTACCACCGGTCCGCAGCTCACGTACAAACACGTTGTCAGCTTTCAGACTTTCCAAAGCTTTGACAGCAGGTTCAGTGTCACCACTAAGGGTAAGACTAGATGGTGAATTGAAGCAAGCAATCTGAAGTCCCTCGACGAGATAAGGTTGTATTTCTTCCGGGGTAGCACCAACCGCCAACATCTTTCCTGTCACAGTTAGCGTGCCAACACCCAATCCTCGATAGAATGCAGAAATAATAGCTTCTTCAGCTGAAATGAGATTCGCAGCATATGCAGATGCGATTTCCCCAGATGAGTGCCCGATACATGCAGCAGGTTTCATGTTCCAAAGTCGAAGTAGGTCAACGATAGCGATCTGGATTGCCGTGCAGGAAGGCTGCGAGATCTCAACATCATCGATCCTGCTGCTTGCTTCCGGTTCCATTAATATATCCTCGAGGGTCCATTTCGGCGCGTCGGTGCCTAATGACTGCAGAGCGCGATCAAGCTTTCTGATGGTGTCGAGATATGAAGGGAATGTCAGCATGAGCTCTCGGCTCATCTGAGCGCTCTGAGCGCCTTGTCCCGTAAATATAAAGGCGATTTTTCCTCCTTTGCCCCTCTTTCCGAATGTGATTTCATGTTCCATCAAATCTTCTTCTACGTCTTCTTCGCGCACCACCGAATAAGCGCAATTGAAGAAAGTTGATCGTCGACATCCAAGCGTGTAAGCTAAATCTGAAATATTGTAGTATTCTGCCACTTCACGATGTTTTTCGATATTTCTTTTCAGTGTTGATGAATCATGTGCGGAAAAAATAAGCAAAAACTCCGAGCGCCGCATCGATAGTTCTGGTAAGCTGCTGTTGGCACCGATCACTTCTTTGGGTGATTCTTCATCCTCGTTCAACTGGCCACGTCGTACATGCGTTGTAGTTCCCGGTAGGATAGAATCTGCACCTTCGATAATTGCGTGAGCATTCGCACCACCGTAACCGAATGAATTGATACTCGCTCGAGTGGTAGAGAATCCGCTCGGCCAGGGTGTCATTTTTGTGACTACTTTTATCCGGTTCTCTCTAAAATCAACTGTAATAAATGAGTACATAGGCACACAGGAACATGCTGGTGTACTTACTTTTGGGGTTCAACTTCTTCACGCCAATTGTAGCTGGTATAATCCTCTTCTCAATAGCCAAGCATACTTTGATGATACTAGCTAATGCGCTTGCTGCCTCCCCGTGGCCGACGTTGGTTTTCACCTGAAAGTTTCAGTTCAGTAATAAAATATCGCGAGATAGAAACACATACCGAGCCAACAAGAAGTTCCGACCTTTCCGAACCATCAATAAAAACATTTCCAATTGCGCTGACCTCCGTCGGGTCTCCAGCCTGGGTACCAGTGCCGTGTGTCTCGAAATAAGAGGTTTCATTAGGATTTAAACCAGCGAATTCGTATGCAGTGCGTGTTACACTCTCTTGAGCCTTGGCGCTTGGCTGGGTGATGCCATTCATTTTGCCATTGGCATTCACAGCAGTTCCTCGGACCACACCACGAATTGGGTCCTTGTCTCGAATGGCATCCGACAAGCGTTTGAGAAAGATAGCTCCCACGCCTTCACCACGCCCATAGCCATCAGCAGATTCGTCGAATGTATGGCAAGTAGATGTAGCCGATAGAACGCCGATTTTATCCGTGCTCATTTGAGTCTCTATGGCAAGCATCAAGTTAGTCCCACCTACAACGGCTGCGTTGACCTCTCCAGTTTGTAATGCTCGAGTTGCTAGATGGAGCGCATATAGCGATGATGAGCAGGCAGTATCCAGCGTAAAACTAACGTTTGGCTGTCAACTTATTATTTAAACGATGCGGGAGTAGATCTTACCTCGGACCACAAAGATTAAACAAGTAACTGACCCGATTACTGAGAATAGTGTTGCCGCTACCTATGTGCCCGTATGTTTTCGGATTGTCAATATCTCGATGCATCTGGAGGAAGTAATCTGATGTGAAATTCCCGATGTAACAACCCGTATTTGAGCCAGACAGTTGACTTAGAGTTATACCACCAGACTCGAAGGATTCGTAAACACACTCCAGCAACTTCCTTTGTTGCGGATCCATAGCATTTGCCTCCTCTTGAATGATACCAAAGAACGATGGATCAAAATTCCAAATGTCTTCATTGATGAAATAACCTCCAGCGGGACGTATCGAGCCAGGGCGGCTTTTGTTTGCGTGAAAGCCATCAGCGTTCCAGCGAGACGATGGCGGTTTCGATAATCCGGAACGTTCTTCAGCAAGCATTTGCCAGAACTCATCGGGGGTGTCTGAGTCACCCGGGAAACGACATCCTGGATATTTTTAGCTAAATCATGTGCATGAGGACACTCCCAAACATACCCATCCCAATTATGGCAACTGGTTCGGGCGAAGGTGTCGTGGCATTCATGATCAAATGTCAATGTTGACCGAGGAGATAGTCTTTCCTTGAACCACTAGTATTTACTAAGAGAATTTGCGATGCAATCCAAACTAGCTCACAAAACTCGAAAGGGGTGTATAGAACATGGGTTAGTAACGGACATGGAATATGTCAAGTCCGACGTTTCTGAGCAGGCGTAGATCTCATATAAGGCTGCATTTAGCCGCTCTTATCCATATCTTACATGCCCATAGCCGTAGAAGGGAGGTCTCGGGGACCGTATCACACGAGATGTAAATCGGGTCCCGGCGCACCTTGGCTGAACCTTCGAGCCGCGGAAGAATGCACGAGTACATTGCAAGCATATTGATAATTTCGTTGGGAGGGTTTTCAAGAAGTCTGTATATAAGAGGGTGAGTGGAGAATTGGAAGAGTATTCACTGTTGAGATTTAAAAAAGACACGATCACAATTTAGGAAAATCCATACAAGAATATGAAGAGATTAAGAGACATCTATATTCATCACGGTTTTGGCTCCGAGTCCACGCTAAGCCTAATTTAAATTGGTGCCAATTTCCGGAAAGTCATGTGATACGGTTTCCGGGCACCTTCGCAGCACTTCAAGGTGAGGGAAGTCATTGTCATATTGTTATTGATGATTCCAGAATTTCACAACCTGTGCGTAATTTCGCGTTCAAGTCTGGGAGCTGTTGGTCGACTTTGTCAGATACCACCAACACAACGACTGGAGAGACTGATGGCGACTTACACATTGTGCACTGAACATGCTGAAATGATCGCCTTCAACTCGAATCTCTTCTAGAATGAAGTCATGGGGGTACTTATGCCAACCCAGGCACCGTTCTTCTCGAAACCAATCCACTTCAACGACTTTCTCGGTTGGAACCGTCTCGAGAGCTCTTATGAATACGGTAGGTGGCGGTCGTTTAGATCTTATCAATCGGTCAGTGAGATCTGGGGGAATCGAGAAGCCGATTTTACCTTGTGTTAACCCAATTGGGTAGTTCCCATATTGAAAGCGCATGGATAATATCGTTGACGGCCTGCTGCTGTGCAAGTTTGTTCTTTGCTGTTTCATCTGGCACGAGTGGAATATGAAACTGGGGTGGCGGTGCATCTTTTGGCCTCCAATCCGGGAAGTCCGGAAATGGCGTGTCGAGCATAATTATACCAGCAACCTCAATTTCCGGTATGCTGTCCAAACACCTTGCGACCTGAATTGATATGGATCCGCCAGCAGACCAACCTTCATGGATATTTAACATAAGATCTTTGGAGCGCGTACCGGGTACTAACCACCGAGAAAGATTTTGCCCTTTGAGACTTTGCCGCGGATCAAGCCAGCATAAAATTGCCCCATTTCTTTGATGCCGTTTTCGAATTTCCCACCATCGTAAAGATGTGGATATGAGATCCCCCAGACATCTCGGCCAAGGCTTTCGAGGAAATAGTAGGGTAGGACAGTACCACCGCCATCATGGAAAAGAAAAAGCGGGATTTTCGATCGGTTTCGCCGTCCAGCTTTCTGAACAAGAACTGGGTTCTCCATGACAACTGCGGATCCGCTCGATTCAATGATCTTCAAGTACAGTCGAGATATACAAGATTTGTTGCAGCACCGTGGAATGTGTGAAGATGGGATGCTCGAATGCTTTGCTATTCAAAAGTAAGACAATCACTAGCAGAATAATTACATGACCGGGAGTCTTTCTAATGTACGATTTGGTAGCAGTCCCGCATTATCGGTCTCCGGACGTAAATCAAGGTAGATCTCCCACATCTCAAGTAGGATTTCGTTATTATTAATAAAAGTGGAACAAAAACTGGTTTTGCTTGCATTTACAAGCCTATTCTACAGGCAAGTGATACTTTCCTATTTAAATTCTCCAAAGCTTCATCAAAGCAGCAATTCTACTTACAACACTGACAATTATCCGCGTCATGTCTACCACTGTCTCAGGGCAATTTACGGGGCCTCCCGAGCCTAAAACTCTCATCACTAATTTAACACCACTCGATCTTCTCATGCCTCGTACTTATGTTATTGGAGTAACAATCAGTTGGCCAATCTCCCGCCGTGTCAATATCGAAGATGTATACAATCATCTCAAGTCCGGACTGAAGCAGACAATTGCGGAGATTCCTTTCGTAGGTGGATCCGTTGTTCCTACAACCTCTCCTGGTAAATTCCAGATTGAGACATTGCCCGAGGATTTTGAAGGCGAGCAGCTGATATTCAACGACCTTCGGAGTGGTAGCGGAAAAAATTGGCCACATTCTTATAAGAATTTACGAAAAGCTGGGTTTCCAAGCTACGTATTTGCTGAAGAATGCTTAACCCCGGCCAAGCGCTACCTTGGGAAGGAAAAGATGCCAGTGATGGCAGTACAAGCAAATTTTATCGACGGCGGTTTAATACTACATTTAAGCGTTCTTCATACGGCGTGTGATGCATTCGCCTGGAGCATTGTTCTTCGGGTTCTATCAGCGAACGTAAACGCTTCATGGTCAGCGGAAGAAGGGGTTGATGTTTCTCCGAACCGTATATTAGTCTCGGATTCTCTCGATCGATCTCCACTCATGCGCGGCAACTCCGTTGTCTCCAAAATGGATTTACGGGAATATAAAATGCAACATGCGAATTCCGAACTCGAGGATCCTCGCGCGTACCTCATTGAGCCTCCAAAATCGATCTCGGAGATGGAAAATGTTCTATTTTCCATTTCCACCGCAAAGTTAGCACAGTTGAGAGATTACATCTCGGTATCTAGCTCTTCGGGATCATGGCTTACTGTGAACGATGCGCTTTCAGGCTTTCTATGGTACTGCATCAATCATGCGAGATTCCGGAAGCCTGATGAAAACCCCATTCGTGGAAATTTAGCTCTCGCATCTGATGGACGTGCCGTTCTCAATCCTGCGCTGCCAACAACTTACGTCGGGAACGCCTCTACGGGGTTTCCCATTACTCTCGATATCCACCCCACCTCTATCTATGAAGCTGCACTTGCTATATCGGAGGCACGAAGTGGGTTTGATGATAAGTACCTACGAGATCTTACTGGATTTCTTGGCGGATTGGAGGATATCACTTCGGAGCGCGTGTTGTACGCCAAGACTCTGGATCCTATCCTGGTTATCAGCAATGTGAAAGATATGGAATATTATGAGAAAGACTGGGGCGGCCCTTTGGGATTCCCCGATTGCCTGAGGTTAGGTAGTCATATTACGGATTTCATTCCACGCGTCTTCCCGATGCCAACACAACGAGATGGTACCATCGATTTAGTTATTTGGATTGAGCATTCAGTTGTACAGCGTTTGATGGAAGATGATCTATGGAGTCAATGGATCATGCCCCCTCGTAGATAGACTGAATCCCTGAGCGCTGGTTAGACCGACTCCGCCTAGCGTACGAGTTGGAGACATCAATTCCACATTATCCTGTATTCTGAGCACTCTGTGCATCTTTCCTTTTTGGGATTATGGCGAAAAATCTCAGTTCATTACTACAAGAAGCGGTCTACGGACCTTGACATCGAATACAGGGTCCGCATAGCGAGCTGCGGGGTCCGATGGCTCGATCAGAATGAGAACACCGATCGATCACAAGGTACAAGATGAGCCTCTTCTCTTTGCTACATCGATCCATCCATCTACGTTTCATCAACCCTAGTCTAAACTCAACTGCACCGCCCAAATTCACCCTCCACTCTCGGAACTACCACCATGATCACCCTCGAATCCTCATCACAGCAACCAATAAAATGTCGATTGCCACCCCTGTTCCTCGAGGCTGTTGAAGACAAATCATGGGTTGCGACCCCAGAGAACTGGCTTTATGGGTGCTGGTACATGACCCATACTTCTCAGAAATACTATTTGGAAGGCACCAAAAACTTCGTCATCCAATATGGCCCTGTCATGAATGGAGTCTGGCCTTGTTCAAATCAAGAGTTAGTTAGCCTCACACCACTTACCCAGCCAGATCGTGTCTACACGGCCTTTGGAATCGACACCCCTGTCGCTGGTCTTAATGATGCATGGCTTTGTCAGTGTACCGGCCACCTCAGTCACATCTCAGATTACGTAGCATTTCTTGCATGGGGAAAGGATAACAGGGACATGGATTGGGTGGTATTATATTCGACCCCGCCTTCGGGTGCTACGGTGGGACTTCCAGCGCAGGTTGCGATAATGAGTCGAGCACGTTGTGGTCCAGATGAAATTACGGTGGAGAAGATAAAAGATGGATTGCGTGCCATGGGGAATGTGGAGTTGTGTAGCATGGTGGATAACATTCGGACACTGCCGCATGATCCAATTGAGCCTGAACATCCGACATGCGAATATCATGTTGTGCAGAATGTAGATTCTCTGACTAGATTTTGATGGATTTCATGGACAAGGCAAGCAATTATATAGTGTATAGAGATGGCAGTTGGGAATGGTTTTATCGAACGCAGCATATTCGAAGCCATCTTGGCATTTCTTATCAATGACAACTTTGACAAGAGTATGGAAGTAGTTCGGCCGGAGATATTCATGCAGCCCATAGATAGGGTGAGCAGGAAAGTATATTATCGACAATATTATCGATAATCATCTTACTACTTTGGTATCTTGTGCGGAACGATCATCCCTTTGGCTATGGGTGATTCGCGGTCTGGGAAATGCATGCCAAGTGGGGTGGGGTTTTGGGACCTGCCCACGAAGCTTTGTGGGAGTAGCTTACTGTTGTAGTCCCTGTCGCTCCACGATCTAAATTCTAGCCAATCAAGTAGTACAGGAGAGGTTGTCGCTGCTAGCTGATTGGTTGATCTACACTTAGTGCGAGAACAGGGACTACAAATATTTATCCAAAATACCAAGTATGCAACTTCATTATGCAACTCTACCTTGCTGTCCTCGTGGACACGTGAAGGACCGAAAGTTTCGCAACGGTAAGCCATGGGGACGATTCTTTCGACCAATTGTACGGACGGTAACTACAACGTTGGTAAAGTGCGACATCGAGATAACGTTAGGTAACCTCAAACTATCCTTAATTTAAGGTTAAGGCGTCGCTAGCACATGGACATACTTCGTACAGAGTACTTAATACTTCAGCCACTCCGATTCGAGTGTACGTATTCGTTTATTCTGACTTTGGAACAAAAAGGGGGTCGTCGCTGCGATTATCCCTGCCGGCACACGTTCGGCAGTCGCAAATACGAGCTACTACACGCCAGAATGCCGGTACAGACTCGGTAACTTTAAATTCTGGGGAAGCTCTTGATTGAATGATTAGCAGGGATATGAATCTATTTACGAGACCAACGTGGTTCTGCTCGGATGGGCGAGATAGTGGGTGATAGCTCGGAAAGTTTATTTCCACAACCTCAAACGGTCATGCCCGGTCGTGTCCTTTACTAACCAGATCTTATAGATCTAGTGATATGATATGTCAAGTAGATATCATCCACTTCGATCACTGAGATTAATGAACCCGCTGAAGAATCGTTTACTGTGCTCAAATCATCCAAAACCATGTCTTTGTACGTCCTCCTTTTCCTATCTATGTATCGGTAGATAGTATAGTATACTAACGTTGAGTTTGAATTCTGTAGACAACAGAGGCCTCCAAAGCTTAGGCACGCTTGCAATGAATGTCATGCATCCAAGGTTAGGGTGATTATTCCGGAAATAAAAACCATTGCTTACTCATTCTGAGTAGGTCAGATGCACCGGAGAGCGGACCGGATGTCGAAGATGTGTTTACAATCAGCAAACGTGCACATACAGTATCTCAATGGTCGGAAAAGTCCAGGGTCGACGACGGCGGATATCTTCACTAAAGAGCAACAGAGATAATGGGATGGATTCTTGGTAGGTTCATCGGGTGACATGTTATATGATTGATTAACAATCAGGGTAGCTTCAACACAACCCAAATGTCCAACATTCAAACACCGGGTACAGGCCCAATTCCTCAGAGTCCAAAAAGCTTAGAAGCTGAGACGAAATCTGCGGAGGATGCTACTGAGCCAGAGATGTTAGAAAGTTGCACAATACCTGTATCACCATCGAAAAGTAACACAATCGTTGTTTCCGAAGAAGCCGCAAAGTCGCTACAATCATGTGCTTCGACAAGCTCTACAGAGATGGACACCTCCAACTGCCAAGACACGTCGTTGGATTTCGAGTCTTTGTGGGACTTTGGTGGAGATGTGGGGGACGACATTCTTCCAATTTTGTGTGAGGATGTCACTACAAATAATTCATGTTATACAGACATAGGACTGAACGAATGCTCGGTTGATGGCATGAGTAAGGAGCTCGCCCAAGCACACAAAGATTTATCGCCAAGACCTCAAACGGAAGTCCTAGAAGATCGAAGGAGGTCTGATCCCTACCAACGACACTCACAGGGGCGAGAGCAGCTACCGTCAGTCGGCATACAGTCAACAATGAGACAAGGAGAACGCTACCGTGAGAGCAATAGCTTCGAGCCAGTGTCCTTTGATCTTCCCAATACCCCATACACCCATTCTCGACAGAGCCCGCGAAATTCCTACACACCCAGCCATATGCCCAGTCCCACATCGCCAGTTCTACCCTCAATAACGTCCTTCCATGCCACTTCGAAATGCCTTATTATAATCGGCAAACTTCAGAGACTTCTCCTCCGCCGTTCTTCACTCTCCCTCGACATCATATTATCCACGAACAAAAACGCATTATCAGAGCTGATGAATTTATTGGACACCTCTCCTGAACTCCCCGAAGACTACTTTTTTCAGCTCAGTAGTGACTTTTCGCACAACAGCCATACAGTACCGTTGATGATTTACGTCATTACTATGAAACATATTTACGACCTTTATATCCAAGCATGCCGAATCTTTAAGTCCTCTCATCCAACCCACAAACGATCACCATCAGCTTTATCACCTCTTAGTACGCCATCTTCACGCCCAGCCTCACAGTCTTCTCTACCGCAACTCGACTTTGGCACTTTTAAGATTGATGCTGCGTCACAACGCCGGCTTTTTTCAGAAATAATTTTAAGAGAATTGGATAACTTTTTGGTGGTTTACATGAAGGTAAAGGGCCTGTTTGAGAATGAATTAGATGATATTAGTACACAGATGGGGGTGGTGGAGGACATGTTTTTGGGGGTGAAAGACGGAATTTGGAGGTTATGTGAAAGTATTAGGACGTGAGGGTAGGTGCATTTGGTCGAACATATGAATGCAGTTAGCTAAGACCATACTTCCAAGATCTACAACAATTAATTCATGTGCATGATAGCTTCTGTGTAGCGGTTCTTTAAGTCGGCGTGGACCTCGGAGATGCGCTCCTGCGGCGCGGTGTTGAAAGTCACATGACTTCATTTGGTTAATTATACCACCTCGAAGGATCTCATTCCTTAATCTTGTCAGAAGTCGCTTATAGTGGACACCTTACAATTACACGCTTATGACTTTACTCACTTTATTGGCCTAATTCCAATAAATCTACATATATCGCAACTACTTCAGTAGCAATACAAACCGCGATCTTTTGAGCTTATAGTATATGGTCAAACAGTATCCGATACTGAAGCTAAACTACTTCCATATTCCTTCATACTCGTCATCGCAAGCCAACAAATATGGAGAGTTCTCAGCTTGGAGGACAACTTACTCCTCCTTTCAATCCAACAGAAGTTATAACTCTGCTTCAGGCGACCGATGGGCAGACTATTACCCCGGAAATCTTTGCAACGATTGACAAGGGGTTTTTTATGGCCGAACCAAACTGGACCTGCTATAGGAGAAATTATTTCTCGCTGAGCTGTTCATTTGCACTTCAGCCGTCTATTCCCAATGGTACTCTATATCTTATATTATCCGGAGCATCAGGACCAATAATCAACGGTTTTGCTATATCTATAGCAGCTGTGGTAGATTCGTACAATGAGAAATCGATAAAATTAATCCAGCATACTCCAAAAAGAGACAGAGGACCACAAGAGAAGCCGCCTCGAGTCAATTTATGCCCACGACCGTATAATTCATATAATATACAACAATCGAATCAGCAGAACATCGAAGCCACTTTCGAGCGTATCCAATTCCAGAACGCTACAGCAAATAACGGAAGGCGGAGGGCAGCTCAACAATACTACAATCTTATAGTTGAGCTCTTTGCAAATGTAGGACAAGGAGCTCAGGAACAATGGATCAAAATTGCTGTTCGTAGATCGGCTCCATTAGTTGTGCGAGGCCGTTCTCCAGGTCATTATCTGAGTGATCGCTTAGGCAATAATAGCATAAATTGGCCAGAAGCCACTGGAGGGGCAGGTTTTAGTGGCTCATATGCCTATTCTAGTGGCGTATCTCTCACACCAGGCGATATCAGCATGTTCTCTGTCTCAAATCCTTCACCAGGCACGATCGAGACAGTAGATAGCAACGATGTTACCCAGTCCTTAACTCTTACACAAACCGAGAGAACATCCACGGACCTGGAACGGATAAACTCTGAGGAAGACCATGCAAAAAAGGGTTACGAAAACTACGACAATGTCTTGGATGACTCATCGGTATCTTCAGTTGAAAATACTAATTTGGAATCACATGGACCGTCATCACGATCTTCCACCTCGTTCCAGCTAGGACTAAGCATCGCTGACAAGTTTGCGGAGGTTTTACTAGAATCGGAAGGGATTCGAGGTCTCTGTGAAGGCTGTTTTTCTATAGGAGGAGAGGAAAGGGCCGAGAGAAATATCCTTCGGCTTTTGAAGATTCTAGCTATCAATCTGAAATCTGAAGCTTCCGAAAACGCTGGAAATGTTGTGGCTGGACCTTTGCTTCGCCATGTCAAGGCAGTGGCAAGCTCTATTAGACGACAAACCACCAAAGCAGAATCATCCTTTCTTACCCAGCGATTGGGTAGCCAAGTACAAATTTCTAAAGCAGATGTCGTAAACGATTTTCTATTGAAATTACCTTCAACGACAGAGAAGCTAAGTCCTATCGATGAACAAGGTGTATCAAGGATTAACGATAAAAGTATTGAGACAAATGTAATGGAAGATGAGAACGACAGCGATGAAGAGATAAATGAGCCTTTGTCTGAGCCGACAAATACAGCAATCGAGATGGGATCTCATTTCTTACGCCACAGTGAAGCTCTTGCAGAGTTCCGCGAAGGATTGATTGATTTCCGCGTAGCTATTGAGAATGCACGACACAATAGTCGGATATCCCATGGAAATGGTGAGATACCACCACTAAATCCCACCTGGCTCCAAAAATGGCAAATTTCGGCTAGAAATTTACGGTACTCAGCGACATTCGGTGGTCTGGGAGCGTGGCACCTTCGAGAATCCGTGAATATGGTACGTCACATAGTACGAAAGGCGTTGCGACCACGTGTGATAGTAGGTACTCGGCGGATAGAATGGACATGTGTAAGTAGTCTCTGCACTGTAACAATTGAGAGCAAATACGTTATCTAATAATTTGAGAAGAGTTGTGGTGATCAATTGTACGCAGACTTCAGCAATTCAGATCAGGATGCTATCGATGCCCTCGAAGCAGCCTTGAACCAGGAATCTACTAACACACCGGAACATTCCATAAATTTTCACGGTAGATCAGCTCAGAACAGCTCTCTCGGCAATGGAAGTAGTGGTCCCCTACCTACCATACTTCCCTCATTGAACGACCAAAGCGATAGAGCGGAAGTTATTAATACTTCCGCCACCATCCAGAATACTCCCCACAATCAAATGGATGCTCGCCCGAAATACTTTGCCGTATGCATTCCCGCTGGTGGGATATATAAGACTCTCGATGAGATCGATACGTCAATGATTAAATCTGATGACGAACTATTCTTGGCTATCAAGCAAGTATATCGAGATAAAAGAGGCTACAAAGCTTGGCGAAGTATGTTTCTAAAACCTGTGAGCATAGAATTCGTACAGGTATGACATTCTCTATTATTTCTTAAATTTATCTCATTAACATATGAGTTTAGTTCAGTCTCTGGAATATTAGACTTGGTCATGTTTCAATATGTGATCGACCGAGATGTGTACCTCCAAAGGACGATTTCCAATATGACTTTTGCCCACGACCTATGGCACCACTCCCACCTGTTCCCCCGGAAGTTTTCATTCATTATCTCAAACACAAGGCGCCTGAGCTCAGCCCTCAGAGATACATCTGGACTCCACGATTACCGAAACGTATAGATTGCCGTCTCATTGACTGTGATATTCCTACATACGGATGGGGTATCTTCATCAAAGAGGGACCGAATAGGGTATTTGTTTTCTGGGTGCTTTTAGCTACTGTCTTCTCTAGTATTCTACTTTCGATCCTATGGGCATCCATCAAAGGTGACGTTCAGGGTGGCTCAGGGCTTGGTGCTCTCATTATAGCGCTACCATCAGTTATTATGACAGCATTTATGTTTAGAGTCGCTGAGGATGACTAACGAGGAGGATAGTTCGAGGAGAGTGTTGACAGAAATATGTTGGGGAAATAAATGAGAGCAGTGACGACTTTATTGGAAGTTCCTTCCAAGCGAGAAGTGTTTTCATGGGCCGCCAAGCTCCTGATACCGTGTACGATCCATTCGTTGTTGAGTGAAGTACTATATGCGGTTAGTATGCGCCAAGGAAGGCAAGTGGAAGTGGCAGATCGAAGGAGGTATTTTGGAGGGATGTTTAGAGGAAGGCGAAGGTAGAAGGAAGTAAGCCTGTAAGGCGATTTATGATCCTGTATCAGAGAATATAAAGATTATGAAAAGAGTCAAGAAGAGTAGGTTAGCAGTGTAAAGGCCAAGAACGGTATGGTTCGACTAGCCTTGCGCACGCAAGATCATTGTATGAGCCATACGGTATGTATGATCAACGAGTTGATTGCCAGAATGAAGGTCTGCGGATCGTGAAAGGTGTTGAATGGATGGCTCAGGAGGCGTCGAAGGAATGATTACTCGATTGGCTACCAGGCAAAAGACTGTTGGAACTTATTGTCTTGGACTAGTGTTAGATGCCTTAAACTAAATCTCTTCATGGGTACTGGAAGTGCTCGGTGAGGCCGTACCGAGTTACTTACATCGTCGTTCTCCAAAATCGCTTCCTGTACGGAGACGTAAAGAAACAGCCTATCACCAGTAGAATCTGAGACAGAACTGTGAGAATAAAATCAATTTAATCCATCTTGCTTCGCCTGATAGTCGAGCTACAACCATTTAATCTTGCATTATTCATGTTTGTTTCTTGTACTGCCATCTCATTGAGATCTACTTGTCCTACTTCCCAACCATTTGTTTAACCAAGGTTTGTAAGTATAGAGGAAGCAGAACGAGTTGTGGATGGAGGTAGTGGAAAGGCAACGAATGGAAAAGCTACTGATCGAGTTGTTGAGTGTGCGGGATTGGTGCATCGGCAGCTTGTTTCGTCTTGGGATTTGGGATTTGCAGAGGGAGCTGGTGATTGCATCGCGCAGTCCTGGGGTTAGGACTCAATTGAACCATCCTTGGTGGATTCATCATGCGCAATCAGCTAGACGCTACCCACCGAACAGACACGCCGAGAACAGCAGAGTCAGGTTATTGAGTTGTGTTTTTGATTTAATGGGGTTGATGAACATACATTTATCCAACAACCAAAGTGTGCGGCCCGGTCCGAGCCATCAATTACTGTACCCCGCAATGAATTTACCCCGCACTTATGCAGGAACGGCATTTACTAGCACGGGGAAGGTAGTATGATTACTATTGTATGCACGACTGTTTCATGGCACGAAGTACTAATTCTTTTTAAGCAGACGTTATGCGAACAATACCTTAAGGAAAACTTAGCAGAGCTAGCGGATCTTGGGTACGGTATTCACGATGATGCATAGATCCACAGGACCACAACGAAGCCACCGCCTAGCTTGGGTCCGCATTCTGGATCCGCACATGCTGGCCAGGAAGGAGATGTGGTTACGAATAAGGGCAAGCATTGGTTCATGCACGATGGCGAAGTTGGATTAGTTTGTACATTTCATATGGGCGATGCCGGAGTAGTGAATCTCCTGTGCAAAGTAGTAATCCATCCCAACAAGTGCCTACTCCTTAATTCACTCGACGGCAAGTCTCAGGTCTTTCAACTTCATTGGCCTTGACTACAACTACAGCTACCGTCATGAGTAAAACATCATGTAGTTGCGTGGTAGTTTGCATTCCCATATGCATATGATCTGAGATATCTGGTGTAAACATGAAGCTCATATATACCAAGGGCATTCCATATTGTATTATTTCACCAAACTTTGAACTAACAGATCAGCATTTATAGAACCAGGACACCACTTCAGGCAATTACCGCGCTATTTGCTGGCCCCACTAACCAATAATTCACTATGGTAGCAGATCCTTGCTCAAGCAAGAAGTACACATCAATTCAAAGCTGACTTTCTACCACGATCTATTATTTCCTTCCCCAAACTCCTACCACTTACATACTTCCAATTCTTTTGAACCCCATCTCAGTCAAAATTACACTTCCATAGCAAGCAAAGATGCCTCCTACCGCGAGGTCAAGGAAGTTGATCTCAACCTTCTGCCACCGATTCCCCATACCACGGCCTACTACGGCAACAACACATCCGGAACGAAAGGCGAGCCAGCCACCTACCATGCGTGCGACATAGATATCGGCAAAGTCAGCACAAATACATGGGAAGAGTTGGTTCCTAAATATGTCCAGCTGTCCGATGCAATGGTGGAAAGCGCACTGGAGCACGCGATCGATATTACGGATCTAGTAGATTGGTACCCAGCAGACTTTATCCTTGATGGTCCAAAAAGCATCGCGATCAGGCCGGGAAGACAGCCCCAAGGCCACCCCAGTTTGGATCAACATGGACGAGTGCATACCGCATACGGAGTCTTTCTCGTAGGAGATGGTGTCCATGGTGTAGATGCTCTCATGGTTGGGATTAAACTGCTCACACATCCCGGTGGGACGAGGAAAAAAGAAGTTGCGTACCTTAACGACTTTATTGAAAAGGTAATTAAAACCCCTCAGCCCTATACAAAGCTGGAAATTCTTACTTTGTGTACAGCAGACATATCTGACAAATTGTTAGTGATTCGCCATATTCGCCAGATGAGAACCGCCGCACTCGCACTTGCACATATGTCTAACGGTGGACCCCTCGTGTATGACTTTGCCGAACTGCTCCGCGGTACTCAGCCCGCATGGGACCCGGAGGATGAAGTCCACAAGAAGTTCCAGGCATTGGTGGAGGGCGGTAACGAAATGCAGCAGCAGAGCGGCGAGAAGGACAAGTGAATCGAAGCTTCTGGAACAGCCAACACTTCTTGAAAACACTGGCGAATAATGGGAACGTGGCGTAGATGATACCGAAGGTTGCGAAGGAAGCATAGCACTGGCATGTAGTGGTGGATGGTCTTAAAATTCGCGGTATCAATTATACAAATTCTATCGCTGTCTTTTCCGCTGGAAACTCTCTCCAAAAAATCTCACAGATCGAACTCCCATCGCACGAAAGTTCAGCAAATGTAAGGACAAGATCTTAGAACAGTGAACACAAACGAGCCTGAGCCACCTTCCAAAGAAGCACTGCTCTTAGATAGAATTCATCTCAGTTCCTAGACTTTCTTCACCACATAACTGCGTAGTTGGATGCTGTGTCCATACCATTGAGTTGTAACCCTTGGGTGAACTCTTCGCAACAACCATACAGTAGTCGTTGAATTTTAGCTTAACTCTCGTACCATACATGCTCCAGACAATGAAAATGAATCTCGCAAAACCTGCAGCCATGATCCCAGTTGTACAATCCTGATCGTCAAGCTTCGCGCTTCGAAACAGATTAAATCATCCGCAGATCCAATCTATCCTAATAATTTTCCTTGTGAGGATAGACGAAAGCAAATTGAGATAGTGAAGGGAGTCCGTAGGGTTATCCGTCAGCAATCTCCCGCACCAGCATATCTGCCACAGCCATCAAGACCGTCACTACCCCTTGTTCCTAGTTCTTCAGATGGTAATGACAACACTGTGCCCGTTAGAGCTGCACCATTTGCGTCATGGAAGTCCATTCGCACAAACACCAGACTCGAGAGAAGGACTGAGCATGTTGTTGACGTTCCCCCGCCGATTTCTGGACTTGAGCACAGATTTCGCTCTTGAAAGAGCCTTCATTATATCTTCAGTCTCCTCGAGTGGAGACTTCACCGTCTGAATATACCTCGAGTGCTTCGTCCTCGCTCGAATCCTCCTCGCCCGACTGACAGTCAACGAACTCGTCAATTTCAGAGCTTTGCTCGTCAGAATCTTCCTCATCTGAAATATCCTCATACAAAGAAACATCCTCGTATGAAATGTCCTCAAGCTCAGCCCAAGGCATATTCACGCAGTTGTAGATCTGCTCCGCATCATAACCACAAGTCGCCAACGCTTTTCTGAAAGCATCATCTGCATGAGCCTCTCGTACCAATCGGAGTATTTCAGTTGTAGCTTGTGAGTCTACTTGTAAAAAGAGATCTCCATAGGTCTGAACACCGCTCGTTAAATGCTGCTGTAATGTTTCTTCGCGCCACTGTCGACTATGATCGCGCCACTGTCGACCATATTGCAGATCCCATCGCCTCGCTATAAATACTAACGTCTCGATCAGATTAGCCTCGGGGCCGTAATGTCTTAGTTCAGTCCATGATACACCTGAGTTGGCATAGACGTCTTGTGGTGAGTGCCCACATCTCGATAGCGCTTCCCTCCAGCTACGCTCATAATGGTTATCTTTGGCAACGTCACTGGGAGTTTGCCCATCTATATTGACAGCCAGTATATCTCCACCACCCTCGATCACACGAACAAGTACAGCTGTAAGCATATCATGAGGGCGGTGAATAAATATATCAGGATCCCACGGATGTGTCCCTTTAAGAAATATGTGAAAGAAATTTTCTCGGTCGTCATTCACAGCATTATAGTCGACTCCACGGTCTGTGAGAAATTTGACTATTGCAAAGGAATCTTCCACATAGTACTCTTGTGGTGATGAAGCAACATAAGATTTTTGTGCGGCCAGGAGGAATGCGGTGTTGCCGTCGGACGTTCGGTCATCAACGTCATTTAACAGTGCTCCCCGGTCTAAGAATGCCCGTATCTTATCCTAATAAATGTTAAAATTAGTAGCTACCATTATACCTATCACTGTCAAACTTACTAAGTACACCTCGTCCACTGCTATCAACATGGCACTACGCTCAAACCCACCATCGGCCTGAGAGTTGCGCAGATTCGCATCTGCTCCAGCATCTAGCAGTATCTTTGTGCAACTAATTATATCTCTTTGAATTTTATCGGTTTGTTCAACCTTATTGACCCCAAATGAAGTCAGTAATGGCATGCTATATTTATCATTAATAGCTGAGCAATCGCATAGTTAAAGTCAATTCACATACATGGGTCCGTCACCCAAGTCTTGTTCGAATGAGTTGACATCTGCTCCTTTTGAAACAAGGTACTGGCAGATATTCGGTTTGCCCCCGATATTGTATCCTCTGCGATACAGACTATGCTTTTACACGTTAACGAAGGCATAGTGTTTCCTGCGAGTATTGAGTCTCTTACCCCCAATAAAGATCGTCCATCCACATCACAGTCGGTTAGAGAAGCTAACCCATCTTGTAACATCTGCTTGAGTCCATCCAAGTCGCCCTTTGCAATCAGCTTAAAAACTTTCGAGTCACTGGGAATTACTGCATGGAAGGATATTGTCGGCGCAAAGGAATATCCACCGTTCTGTGTTATGTGCTGGAAGAACGAAGCACGAATCTGCATCTTCCTTTTCTTGGTTCGCGGCAGTATCGAAATGGTTCCTGCAAAAGATTTCGTGGTTTTTTCTGTGGTAAATCTGGAAACTGTACGCCCTAAGATAGATTCTCGAGTCGTGGATGTCATTAGTAGTGTTCCTGTTGAAGTTTCAAAGGCCTGGTTTTGATAATCGGTACATCTTCCTTGTAATTGTCGATCTTTCTGCCAGTCTGTGTCTCGTTAATGTCATTAAGATAAGGTAGCGCCAAGGAAGTCTCACTCGTATTGCGAATTTGTACGGACTCGGACGAGTCAAGTAAGCCCCTCATCTTCTTGAACACGTGCTTCTGTTTGATGCGTTTATCGATATGTGCTGTGTCGTCACCTTCATCACGTTTTCTCTTCAAATTCATTTGGTGGACATCTGGAAACTCAACCTCTTTGAGTATGATCTTCATGATACAGACAACATCCTCAGCAATCGAATGGGCCTCTGGCGAATCGATATCCATGTCTTCTCTGCATTTTCCCCTAAGACTGTATAAACGGTCGACACAATTCTGAAGCCGGTTGTTGAGCTCGTCGCTTTTCTCACTAGCGTTGGAAGCATCCAACTGCTGTTGAATATTTTGCATCATCCCTTCAAGAAGCTTGGTCTGGTCTCTCAAACTCGAAGTCATAGACTGTTGAAATGTCTCTATAGATCCTCTGATATGATCGCCTTGACCTCTAACATCCGCGCCAAGGGCACTAAATTGTGTGGTTATCTGATTTGCATGTTGATCAGATTGAGTATGAACCTGATCGAAGTGCGTAGAAATGTCTGTTGCAATTCTAGACGTCGAGGTCTGGACCTGATCAGAGAGAATGGTTATTTCCTGGCTGGTCTTCGCATTTGCAATTTTTGCGGTTGTTATTTGGTCTCTTCCCTGGCAGCTAGCCAAAAGTCAGCGATACCTATAAAATAGGAATGAGTGTGTCTTACTAGCCAGCAACAGTTAGTTGAAGGTTGAGGATTTGTAACTGATGAGCAGTCAGCCGATGGCTCAAGTCGAGAAAAAAACACCATGTATACTTGTCGTGAGACGATTTCATGGATCTCACGAAGATCTTTATCTTTGATATACCACTTTAAGCGTGAGATGATCTTGTGCTTCGCAGCAGCTGCAGATTTCCATCTCTCGACCTTGGCTACGATAGGCTTCAAAGTATCCACGCATTGTTGAATAGTGATCTCGAGAACTTTGAAAAAGGCTCCATCTCTCGGCGATGATGCTCCGCCAGCGTTTTGAGATGTCTCAAAGGAACCGGCTAGATGTACAATATGCGTTAATGTGTTGTTAAGTGACTGAAGTGACCCATCTGCGCGATGTAAAGCGTCTGTGCCTTTCGATAGGCTTGAGATTGTGTCATAAACCTTATCCATCAGATAGTGAGGCTTTCGTGGTAAGGCTATGGTACTTACAAACTTGATTGACTGCAGGCCAAGTCCAGCGACTGCTATCACGCTGGCGGTGATACTCAATGGATCACCCATTGTTTACAGGCGGTATGGGGTATGGGATATGGGGTATGGGATATGTACGGAGGCTTTGAAGTCGAGGTAAAATGAATTACAGTCAAGATGGGCATTGCGATGTTTTTGAAGTAACAAGTAACAAGTAAGAAGCAAGGCTACAGCTGAGGTGGCAGATTGGGGCTGTGGCATGGCTGTGGCATGGTGGCTGGCTCTGTGATACCTCATTCACACACCACGACAAGAGTAGGAAAGTTTAAAGATGCCAATCAGCCTTGCGGAGACTTTCCTGTAGCCATCGTGCCATCGTGCCATATTGGAAGTGGAACAATATCATCAGAGTAGTAATCGTGCAGATAAGATGGTTTTGGATTCACAATACTTAAAAGAGGAGCAAAAATTAATTCTCAGTATTCGGCCCAAATCAGCATGCCTCTTTTGCAAAGGCTCTGGTGGCTCATATTCATGTCATTCTTGGCGGAATTTGTGGAGTTTGCGGAGACGACCAATTGCGGGGTAAATCTAGTCGTGGGGAGTGAAAAGTGCACAAGAAGAATCCATCCACATTGACCCAATCCTTCCGCTAGTCATTGCGCGACCGCCTTATCGTCTCTCAAATATGAATTGTTATTTGTGCTATTCTCTTACTTACGCATCACCTCTTGAAATGCCGCCGCCGCTACGTTGCGCAGCCCAGCCTTGCAGCTGAGTCTCGAATGATGGCGCACAACGAATGGCCACCCCAGCAAGCACGATACACGATGCACGATGTGTCCATGATGGCAAGATCTTCTACGGCACTTCTTCGCATCTGCGACCACCCTTTTCTTGATCAACTGCAACATTCGGTCCTGGAAGTACAATCAACCCCGCGATATATTTATCCTCTTCCAGCACCTCTATACCCTTCCCTTCCGCAATTGCGAACTACTATAACGGTGCCCTTCGACATCCACAACCTTCTGTCGCTTTCATGATTGCCACCCAGATCATTACCCATACAACGGATTTGATGAAGCCAAGCGGTGTCTGATCAGATGGTTGAGAGCGAGCATCGCGATCAAGCAGTAGTTCAGCCAGTAGGGGAAACAAACATTGCTGAGGGAGGGGACAGCGAACTTTTATAGAGCCGCGGTGAAAAAGGCGACGAATCCGCCAGCGATGAGGGAGTTGGAGCTTCAGGTAAATACAACTGGGCAAGCGGTTTGAAGGGTTGGCAATGAAAGAGGGGTGACGAAAGAAGGGTTGAATAAGATACCTTGGTAACCTCGACTCAATCTTCACTAAGATTGGCGGACAGAGCAGTGATGCCGGACTTGGAATCGAGCTATCACATATAAACTCGGTCGGGCCGTATGGTGATGGGCGGCCAACAACATGCGATTGTTCCATCTTGCAAGTCCAATAGTTTCGGACTTTCTGTGCCTTACCATGATATTCGTGCTGTTAACTCATATCAAGCGCTATGATTAGACAGTTCGCCAGTATGTTGCTAGACACTCACAGGTTCTTCATCATCAGCATTTCCACTTCCGTACGTCATTTACCTTGAGGGAAGTCCTTTTGCCCAAACACCAGACTCGAAAAGAGAAGACATGTAGGCGAGAGTTTCCACGACCGGCCGCACTTCAACATAGTTGTTGCTCAAGCCTTCCATAGGTATAGAAAGTTTCTATCGTGCCCCTTTGCTGAAAAGTCGCCAGATCATTTGTCCAAATTCAAAATACGAACCACTTCGAACTGCCCGATCCATATATAGTTGCTATCGATCGCAATTCAGACGGCCCAGCTTATATAGTGTCTGCGTCTCACCAGTTCCATTATCTACCATATCTTATCGAGCATTATCAAATGACGACGGAGGAAGTAGCTGAACATACTACGCATTGTGTTGATTATATACGTCAGACAATTATGTTTAACGCAGACATAAGTTTGGAAGGAAAGACTCCAGAAAGTGCTGGATGGGGCGAAAAACATCAGTGTAAGGATTGGGATGCGCTTTCGGAATGGGCGAATGAAAACTCGGCTACTCAGTCGAGGGCAAATCTACCCGATACTGCGGTTTTATTGAAAAGAGCTAGATTAAGATCGCGACGTTCACACTCGCAGCTGAATACATATATATAAATCATCTGATGAGAAGTCTGAAATCGGTAAAACTTTACGTGATGTGAGCTCTAACTAAGATATATATAATATCTAGACCAGCACTACTCCCGAAATTCTTTTGTAACTATCTACACCTAAGCTTGAAAAGCTATCTTATTTTTGATTAGTCTCAATTGCAGCAGTATCGACACCGATAGTAATGTAACCAATCATGCCATTTTCGACGTTCTCCCCATCAGCAGCAACAATGTTGACAATCGGATTGTAACCACCAACGGTGTCCTCGCCAAAAATAGAATCAAGTGCGTTGGTGGTACGGTTGATTTGTGTGTGTGACGCATATGGCATAAGAGCCATGATCTGCTGCTCGAGAGCCTCTTCAAAGTAGAGTTGACCAGTGCTAACAGTATTTCCACTGACAAGCGTACCGTTGCTGTGAAGAACCCAATCCGTGTGAACTTGAGCGTGTATATGGATAGCTCGCTGGACGTAAAATCCAGGGAAAATTGTCTTCATCTCCAACATGCCAGCACTGTCTGTGGGCCACATCCCTCTTAACCAAGTACTATCACCGGTATGAAGATCGGTCTCACCGATGACGAAATCGGTAATGTTGAGCTCGTTGAGAAGGGTTGGGAAAGGAGTATTTGGAGAAAGTGCCTCGAAACTAGAGTAACTTCCGGTAGCGTTACAATGCCACAAATCGACCAGTACGTTCTCGAGAGGTTCGCATGTCGCCATATCGATCACCCCAATGTCGAGCCAAAGCGGGACTCCTACTTGGTCTTCGGTCATGTCCTGTCTCAGGGTCTGAGATCGTGGCCAAACATAAGGTCCTTCGGTGACTTCTGGAGTCAGGACGCAAGTATCGTTCTGGATGACTTCGTAATAAGGAGCCTCGGTAGTAATCACATAAGTTGCGTTTGACCGGCGTGCCTCTAGGTCGCGTTTGGCCTGGTTTCTTTTGGCATATCTTTTCTCGTTCATACTTGCTGCTGCGGAAGCGCATCTTTTCGACATATCCGAGCGACGCATCACTTCGGATCGCGGCATTGCTGGATGAGGTCCTGGGTGAGCAACAGTTGACCCAATGATAAGCCCAGCTGTGAATATGGCGGTAGAGAAATGCATGATGAGGTAGAACAGACAGGAAGAAGAGTGATGTCGAATGAGTGCATGATAACAGGAAGGAAACGCGCAATTTATAGAAAACCAAACACCTTTCTATCGTGGGACTACTTTCGCTGAATTACAAAATCACTCCATTTCAGCGGAGAATACTCTCGTCCGAACGTTCAGCGGGGGATTCACACCGGCAAATCCTCAATTGCATTGACATTTACTCGTCAGCGATAGTTTGGCAAACAACTACCGACATATCAATTAGCAAGCATCGTGGTTTGTGTTCCTTGCTCCCTTGACTATTCTCAGGGATCGGCAGCAACGGCAAAATTCAGATCATAGTTGAATAGACTATAAGGATAGTTATGGTCAGAGCAATAGGAGGGTGCTACCAGACTCTATAGATCAGAAAAAGAAGGCGGATTTGTGATATAAGCTATTATCACCACTAGAAATCACTAGTCTTGTTCATAAGAGCCTTTTTTATTATATATCAATATTATATATTAATATTAAACTTTTACAACCTTAAAGCAAATAA
The DNA here is from genome assembly GCA_002946415.1 of Rutstroemia sp. NJR-2017a BVV2. Taxonomy (NCBI): domain Eukaryota; kingdom Fungi; phylum Ascomycota; class Leotiomycetes; order Helotiales; family Rutstroemiaceae; genus Rutstroemia; species Rutstroemia sp. NJR-2017a BVV2. The sequence goes on from NJPS01000044.1 coordinate 53,533, forward strand.
CTAAGTATTAATTCTGCTCTCAAAACGTAACAAATCGGCCAGTTTTTTTCTGACCTGTAGGTAGAGCCAGAGTCGTTGTGGTTTTACCGAATGTGGAGCCGGACACTTCCGTAACTTTATTGTGCGGAAAAGTGACGCGCGGAATTTTCTTGGCGCGCTGGGATACGTGTAATCGCAGGGGATTGCGATTGAAATACAATACTATGGATAGGTCAGAAATGTATTCCGCATCCCGCGTTTGCTTCGTCGGCATTTGCAGTATCCAGCTGCATACTTTTGCGTCGGTCAATATGTACTATGCACTATGCATATGAGTACAGAGCTTACGCAAGCCTTGCGCGGAGGACTCCATAACCTTACTGTTCCAATGTATATGTTCTGGAGTTGTTCGAGCTGCTGTTGCGCGCGTAGATTGTCCGGGTAGGCAAGACAGTCAGTACCGGAAACCGAAAAGCACTATTTTAGTTTTAACAGCGACTTTCCTGTGGTTGTTCCAATCGCAACAGAATGCAATTCCCAATGTACAAGTCTGAAAACGATAGGATTACTCGCCATTTTGTGTTGCCGTGTTTCTTGTTCTTGCAACAACAATGCCTAAGAGCTTGAAGATATTCATTGTCGGGGCTACTGTTTTTCCAGCCGTGAATCCCACTAGTACCTGCGGCCGCCCCCCAAGACTCTCGGATACCTATATAATTTTAATCCTCGTGACGTAAAATGCGCTATTCACTGACGAAAGAATGACATACTCTTATTTAACCTCAGTTGCACTGTTTATAAGCTGTCGATTCATGTCAATAACTGCTTCTTCAGAATGCTCTTTACTTCATGTTGCCTTTCCGTGTCCAACGTCACTTGACATCGACGTGCCAAAAAATTACTACTTCCCAGCCGTCTCTCCGCTTCATCTCATTCAAAGCAACCATGCCTACCCAAGATAATATGAATCTCCAAGACGGAGAAAAAATGGTTCTTGGACAAGGAGGAAAAGAAACTGCCACGTATGAGGATCTCAAGGCTTCTGATGAGTCGCATCAGATGCATGGCTTCGGCCATCCACTCATGCAAAAGGGGCCAAGGCAACTCGTTGTCTTCGAATCGGGTGAAGGTGCGATCTTGAAGGATGTAATGGGAAAGGAATATCTAGATGCAATGGCTGGTATCACCGTCGCTCATCTTGGTCACGGGCGGAAAGATCTTGCGCAGGTTGCTTTTGAGCAGGTAATTCAACTTTCTGAACTCTCATGATTGACGCTAATACGCTGTGAAGATGTCGAAGCTGGAGGTCTCCTCTAACCAGCGCAACCTAACTAATAACAACGCCGTCAAACTCTGCGAACGCCTCTCAGGCCTCGCAGCACAGGCTTTCCCAGAGATGGACGGTTCTCGCGTATATCTCACTGCTGGCGGTGGTGAAGGTATTGAGGCCGCGTATCACCTTGCACTCAGGTACTGGAACAAGTCCGGACCCCTAGGATCCAGTTACGGCGGAGGGTACAAGAAGCAGAAACTTATCTCTTTCCGCAACTGCTATCATGGGAGCACGTTCATTCCCGCATCTATGAAGCCTGAGTTCTCGGACTACGGGTGGAAGAGGTGGATGGAAGGTCATGGCCGTGAGGTGTATGAGAGCCCCTCGCATCGGATGTTTAGCAACATTGACCCGCCACATGAACTATTCATGGACGTAAACAAAATGAAGCCGGGTGAAAACGTCGGACAGGCTGCTGGTGAGTAATTGGTCTTTTCCGTCGATTATCTCGTACACTAAAACTGGAACAGCGAGACAACTGGAGGAACGTATCCTGCAAGAAGGCCCTGAGACTGTTGCGGCTTTCGTGTTTGAGCCGGTCCAAGGTGATGGTGGCGCAGTCGACATGCATAGGGATTTCTTCCCGCTTGCAAAGGAGATCTGTAAGAGACATAGCGTCTTGATGATCGCAGACGAGATCATGTCTTTCGCCAAAACCGGACATTGGTTCGGCATGGAGTTGTACGACGTCTGCCCGGATATCATGGTCATTAGTAAGGGTCTTACCTGTGGCTATCTCCCCGCTGGTGCGGTCATCTACCAGAATTATATTTGGCAAACTGCATTCAACAATCTCAGCAGCAAAGTCATGCTTTCCGACGTCTGGCAACACGACTACACCTGGTCCGGGCACCCAGTCTGTTCGGCTGTCGCTCTTCGGGCGCTGGACATTATCGACAGCGAGAACCTGATCGAGCTCTGTGCTAAGCGCGGCCGAGAGTTCTTAGATATTTTGAAGTCAGAGGTAGAGGGCTTACATGTGGTTCAACAAGTCCGCGGAACTGGCGTAATGATTGGTGTGGATCTGATCTCGGATATTGCAACAGATGTCGAGCAGAAGGTGTTACTGGAGTATGGGGTTGTGCTGAGGGCTAGTACCAACAAGCATTGTTTGCTTCTGACGCCGCCGTATGCTATGACGGATGAGCAGTTCAAGAAGGTTGCAGAGTCATTGAGAAAGGTACTGAGTAGCTTCGCGACGTTGGCGGAGAGTGCGATAAGTAAAAGCCGGCAGCACTAAGTAGCGCAAACAATTGCTGTGAATCAAATGACAAGCTTATAGTATTTCTTCGCACTCTCAATGATATGGGCTTTCCTTCTGCTCTTGATCCCTCCAAAGCATGTCGCTGCTGATTTCTCAATGGTTGCCAGCATGAGTCATGGATGCTAATGTTGGAGGTGGGCTATTCGAAAAAATCCACAGACTTCAAAAGCAATGTCCCATCCTGATCCCAACGGGAAAACGAGAAGGTCAATAGACGTGTATCTCCAAAGAAGCCAAACCCCTGCGAGGATGAGAGAGCAAACAATTAACATATATGCCCTATAATAGCGATAGTTATCATCAGAAACGTGAAAAGGCCAGATATTTGTCTTGGATAGCGGGGTTGGAACCAATCATCAATTCATACGCAGCACTGGGTAACCTTAAGCAGTCACGGCAGTTAAGCTGCGAAACAGATCAGCTCGACTTCATTGACGTTAGCGAATTATTTCTTGGTGCTTTGGGCCTGTTCGGTCCAGCTCCAAGGATGTAATTACCTCGCGACCGTCCACTCTGCCCCGCAACAGTCCACTCTATCTCGCACTTACGGCCTCCGCGAGGGTTTCGTTAATATAAAATGCGAAAAGGGGCAATATTATGGTTGCACACGAGACGTTGCTGTAGATTCATTTACTAAGTTTCTAGAATTGATTAGATGGCATCAATCGAACATTATATCGTAAATTTTCCAGCTATCCATGTCCTAGCAGATAGACATTAGCTGTTCTTACTTGATTCTATATACTTACAACTTCGGAGCGCTTCATACAGCACCGCCTTCAATATGTAAGTCACCTACGTAAATGAGAATTGATAGAAGAGCTCCTTTCATACATATTAGTCTAGGGCATATATAGCTTAGAAGCATAGTTAACATATAAGGTTTAAAATCATCTTGAATTTGTACAACTTGCTATTTCTACAATCTATATGAATCTGAACCTAACGATAGTATACAATGAACTCCCCAAAACGTGTATAAGTTGTGTAAAATCAACCGAAAATTCCAACTATTCATTTACTTCCATCGATGTATTCCGCTTAATGACATTTAAATGACGCATACCGGCGTGAAGCTTGGAGAGTTTGAGAAGTATCAGTACACCTATTCGACACACTAGCCGAGTAGTCTTGACTACAATTCACACCGAAGTAAAGATCGCATTTGGCGTTTTCCCCCACCTGAATGGACTGCGGTATGAGATCAAATCCTCCACAGTCTTGTCTTTCTGACGTGCCACCTTGTTGGTGCTGGTCACAGGACACGCCGGCCATATCCTAGTTGTCGGATTAGTATTGAAAGAATGGCTATAACAGACAGGACTGATGGCAGATTGATAGAAAACTCATCTTTGCAGGTTTCAATTCACGAATCCCGGCAAGAAATGGAGAGAGCAAACTTACAGAGTTAAATGTATAACATTTATCCACCTCGCTACCCCAAATCTCGCGACTCTTAGTGTTTCCATCTTGTTTGCATCCCCAGACGTTGTCGTAAAGCGTCACTGTCTTTTGTTAGCATAGTTATATACTTTTAAAACGCGCCTCGACTTACTTCGCCATTTTTCTGCCTGGGCTGGTTCAGTTGGTGAGTCTACCGCATCGGGTGGTGGGGGTTCGGGATCTCCATCTCTTGGCCGATTGTAAGCATCCGCCGCAACGCCAAACACGCTGTTAAAGTACATCTCAGACGCATACCATGCGTAAGTATCGGCTATAAATCGTGACTATCAGAATAGGATATTTCGACTTTCGCGTAGAGGTCTACTAACCATTCGTGTGTGTGTATTTGGGTTGTTTCACCGCAAACCTCTCCACCAGATACAGTCCATACACAGACGAACCTAGACGATTGTAAGGATCCATCGTTTGGTCGACTACAACGGCTATGACTTTATGTTAGTATTCGAGTAGCAATACAAGGTTCAACACATACTAGGATATTTCTCCACGATCGCAGGAAGATGCGTGAGCTCATGAAGCAGGATCTTCCCTTTTCCTACCATTGATAGCGCGTTCGTTTGTTGGTTAGACGATCGCAGTTCTTTCTCAATATCAGAAAGAAATTGTTGGCCAGGAAGGAAGAACGTCTTGCAGAGTACGATGGTATTGTCTTTGAGTTCGGTGCTGGTTCCAAATGCGTAGCCACCAATACTTAAGCCATTAACCGTATTACTACATTTCGCGCGGTTCTCCGGTTTCAAGGCTGGGTTTTCCTGGTCGTCGCAAGATATTCGAATTTGAGGTTTTTTGCCATTGAGATCTCTAATATTCATAAATACGGCTATATCATGGTATTTAGTACAGAAAAGGTAGAGATTGTAACATCGCGATGGTAGGGGACACATACTTTTGACCAGCGCGGCAGCTGCAGGATCCTGACCTATAGTATTTCCAAAGAACCGTTGTTCTAAAACACCAACTTTGCAAATACCGGAACACCCAAATCCGACATTCACAAACGGATCAGGGAGGAGAATAGCTTCAGAAGATCCTGCCACGTTAAACTCCGCAGGTATCGTGGCTAACTTTTGGGCATCACCCCAAGCGGTGATGATATCGTTTTTCTGAGAGGGTGAACACCCGTCAAATCCTACAAAAGGGGAATCTGCTCGCTTTTCCAAGTTTCCATCCTCACGGCGAGAACTTGGCAATGCTATACTACTTCCCACCAGTAGTTGGAGGGCAAAAATATCAAGAAGTCTCATGTCGCTAGTGGAACATGAACACCGTGGTATTTTCCGACTGAATAATTGAGTTGAGATTGATTTCCCTGGTGTGAAGATGAAGACGGCTGCTGCTTGATGGGATGCTTCATTGTGAGGTACTCTACTTACTTATATCACTTCCCAAAAGTCCAGTACCAGTATCGTAGGTCAGTATTGTAGGTCTTGGTATACAAGCCCCACGCTTAAAAATTATCACCTTCCTCCGGCCCCAAGTATGTAGCCAGACCGGATGGCATACACATGATGTTTACGTACTTGTTAGTAAAGAAGTTCCTCCGCGCAGTTCAGATCGAATGTCGCGTTTCAGGTACTTGACGTCTACGCCTTCTTTGCGGAAAGCCATCTTTGGTTTTTGAGCCACTGAAAAAGGTGAGAAGTCGAAAGAAGGTTAAATTTAAATCCGGAAGTGGGAGATTGAGCAAGATGCCAAGAAAATGGTCAGCCCTTGTGTCTTGGCGGACCCTAATATAGCGAAGCTCTTAGATGCTCATTGCAACTTGCAACAATACTGCGCTCCTTGCCAAGTTCCGCAGCAATAAGTGGACAGGTTTATTCCTGACTCATGCCTGAAGACAGGGACAGATGATCACGCTTGACAAATAATAATTACAATTCGGACATTCCCATCCAAAGCAAGCTGATCTCGTGAAATCCTCTCCCTTTCGGATCCTTCGGCCCCCTTTGATCCTTCCCCACCGCCCGTACTCCATCGGTACATCCGAAGGCCTTGCCGAGAACGCTCTTCGGCCAAATACCTGCTACCGAGGCTCGTTTAGCTTTTATCTCGCAACTGAGGTGTGGGAATTGCGCAAGCCCAAATCTACTGAGCTTGTCTATGATGTATTCAATAATTCACAATCGATCAATGGACGAAACTATCCATTTTCCTCATCTATGGTACGATCCACGGATCCGATAATATACTTCGTTTCTGGAAGTTATTCAAGGCCAATGAGAAGTGAAGCAACTTGCAGTCTCAGGACACACTTCATACTGAGAAGTGGGGCCAACTAACTATGCCTCTTTACAGTTTGCTTCTTGACCTTAGGATTCTCTACTGTCCTCTCATACTTCCGGTGGGTGTTGAAGAAATCCACAGCGGACCACCTAATGTTTCATCCGTCATTGTCTGTCTCCGACTCTCTGTATATCCTTGATTCCTTTTCGTGCCCATCACTGAGCGAAATCGAATCTGGCTTTATGCTGGTAATAGGTGATGATATACACAAGATCATATTGTTGTAGACTTGCATCTCGTCGCGATTTTGTACGTTGCCGAAACAGTTCCATCCCTATATTGATCAGATTATTCTTTCTAGCGACTTTCAATTGTCTAGTAAGTTTCGATATTCGGGTGACTTTCGTTGTTCTACTGAGTTTCAAGGTTCCACCGGCTCTCGTTGTTCTGCTGATGTTAAATGTCCTACTGACTTCTAATGTTCGGGGGACTGTCAATGTTTGGGCAATTCTCAATGTTCTGGCGGCTCTCAATTTTCGGGTGACTCTTAATATTCTGGCGGCTCTCAATATTCGGGCAGCTCTCAATGTTTGGGCAGCTCTCGATGTTCGGGCGATAGATTGAATTGCTTCCCGAGCGATGCCCTGCAAGATCTCGTGCTGCTTCAATTCCCTCTGCTCTTCTTGTTTCAAGGATTGCAGTTCCCCTCCACGAATACATAGTAAACCTCTGATATAGCTCTAGATTAGTACAAGTCAGCTATAATCTATCATTTAGTGACTATGCTTTCATAGCTTCAGTAGCCAACAAGGTGTTACCCCGTGAATATTTCACTAGGACAGGCTGCTCGTTGATTCCAGGAATCTTTGGAAGATAGAACCTTTTGGTTCGAGAGTGGTGGTGTAAAGACGCAATGGTAGGACACTCGGCACCAAAAAGACCTCGTTGAAAAGCGATCCCTGTAATGATGAATGCAGCGTCCATGTGAGAACGATTCGATTTTATTGGCAACATTGTAAATGTCCGTGTCGCGACAACTATTGTATTCGAGTGCGGGTTTCTGTGCCCTTTCACGTACCGAAAGAATATCTTAACCCCAATACCTAAAACCAAGGTTAGTTGATATGTTCCTTGTTTATTTCATTGGAAATAAAACCATACCTCTACCATCAGGGGTGTTGAAGAAATCAATATCAGACCATCTTAATGTCTCATCCGCCATTATTCCACTTAGAACATCCTTTTCGTGCCCAGAACTGACCGATATCTAACCTGGCCTGATGCTGGTAATCTATATGATAATATTCGCAAGACAATATTATTGTTGGTTTGCACCTCCTTGCGATTTCGTATATTGCTAAAACATTTCCAACTCTATGTCTGTCAGGTTGTTCTTTTCCAATTTGGTGACTTTCAATGAATGCGTAACAGCGAGGTACTTGATGTGATCGCCGGTAGAAGTACACCATGACGTGAAAATCCACATAAATGTCGGAATGAGCCTCAAAGCCCACCAGTATAGGCTATCCCTTCTGTCCCGCGTCTTCTTCGCGCTATGATCATAATAGACAGATTCGTTTGTTCCAGTTGTAAGCTCATCCATGGGCTTTGGTCTGTCGATATCTTCGTAAACAGCGCACTTTTACTGGCAGTGTGCTTCCCGGCTTTGGGGGCTTTCGAGAATTCCATGGACCATGTTGGAAAAATAGATCACTGTCTGGGAATTGATAAGATGTGAAGAATGAGAATAGGAACAAATGTAAATACAGCAACGTACTAGAGATATATGGAACAACTTGAAAGGAAAGAGCTAATGGTATTGGGCAAATATTGGAAGCAAATGAAATTCTTTCTCCTTCACGCTCTTTCCGGCGCAGAAAAAACCCGCCGAGAACAATGTTTTAAAAACATTTGGACAATGAAAAAATTATAATATTCGAGATTATCTGTGATCTTCATTTGATAACAGGAATCAGCTTCAATATATAGTCCCAAATCAGCCTGGTTTCTCTACCCTGAAGAGGCACTGAAGCAAGAATAATGTGGGGTAAGAAAGCTGACGATAGTAGCTTCATCGAAACTGGTTCCACACCCCTTATATTGAGCGGTTTATTAGTGGACCGTTGGGGTCAATGCGAGCCAATTCGAAGACTAAAAACAGGATTTACCCCTCATATTTACCTTCTGCATGGCCAACAAGAATGGGGTTGCTATGCAGGTATAGGTGGGTGTAGGTGAAGGTAGGCTGGGCAGCTATGAATGATGTTTTCTGACGTGTTGTCGAGGTAACACTGCGGCAGCTATGTTGAACATGGAGTGACCAACCAGCAGAAACAAATATGCCACGGTTGAATTGTTGGTGTGACTAGCTTTCCTTCCCCATTCACTTTTCCTTCCATCCTCTTCCAATTCTCTCCGACTTTCATGATGTAGGCGAACTCTCGCATACAAGCCTTCAGCATGCCTCTCCCCAACATGTTCGCCGTTACAAATACAGACCGAAGAAGAACACTTTGGACATTCATTGCACACACTATAGACAATACGGCGAGAAACCCGCCGGACTACCTGCAAGGTATCTCTGCTGATTCGTCTACTTACAAATACGCAGTAAATGGGAAATTTCGATCAGATGCCATCATCTTCCCCTATCATTTCCCCCAGAAAGTTGAAAGCGATGTCGTACAAACGTTCAATTGCTTAGGAAAGGAACTTCGAGGAGTGTACTGGGGCAACCAATTCGTGTAGGGAATGGTGAGGGGATGAATATCCCTACCAGGTTTTCTCAAACCGTATCATTTCCTTCCAGGCAGCAGAAGCTTGGATGGTAGGACACAAGGAAAGCTCCGAGAAAACCATAGGCGTAAGGAATAGGTCAGTAGCTAATGACCTTGGACGGATGGTTACTTTCGAGTCTACAGAATGGAAGAAAATCTTGGCGGGCTTAACGGCAGATACTATCTGGTCTAAACTCGAAAGAAATAAATGACCACGGGACAAATGACCCAGCGCAGGTAACAAAACCATTGTCGAAGGTCATCCGGATTTTTTTTGTGGGTCGTTGCTGAAAATTTATTAGAAACTGAGAGCACACATCACAGAGTGGAGACAGACGAACAGGTTGGATATGGTTCTTGGGAAGTAGGATTGTGCCAACGTGCAAGTGATCCCGCTTGGTGATAGGAGCTCAAGTGATGTTTCCAAGACACCTGTCTGACTCAGTGTCAGGGTCCCATTGTCCCGCGTTCACTATAATCTGCCGAAGTTTTCCAGCCGTTAATCACTTGGCGGGAGACGAGACGTAGGGTATCAGTTGCAACCAGTTTCGGTATTCTATAATTGACCCAAGAGGAAAAACAACCACAGGGAGGTAATTCACGACAAGTTAAGATCGACCGCACGATTATGTATGATAAATATTCAGAGTGAACGGCAAGACGTTAGAGAAGATGAAATGTTACCTTGCACGGCAGCTTGGGCGCGACGGTATAAAAAGAATCACTGCCGTCGCAGATCATCTAGTCAAAGCACGCATATGGCGTTTGGAATTCTGCTGCCTAAGTAGAACGCCCTCTTTTAATTGGCCAATCCAACGACAATCCACTTTATTGCTCCATGTGGCTTTCAGCCCCTTCGTATCTCCCTCCTTGCATATCCACTTCATATGCAGGATAAAGTCTCGGCATAAAGCTGTCATATTCTTATAGGTTAATTTATATCTACTGCTGCAAATGAACGGCTCAAAATGATATGCGAATGTCGCCCTTTGCTCCAAAAATGAACCGCAATCATGTAATGCATAGTGAGGCTGAAAATCCCACAACATGATGGAGTCTTTAAAAGGACTGTAAAAGTCGTACCTGCTCATTCATCGTGCAACAAAAGGTACACTCAAAATGTCTTCAAGCAAAGGAAATCATATGCTCTCGAATGGCGGAGGGGCCCTTCTGGGTCTTCGCATAGCACAACTGGTTGTTGCAGTAGCCACACTTGGACTTTCAGCATATGGAGTATACTGGATCTCTTTCGACGGCGATGATATGACATTATTCTCAGTAAGTCACCGTCTTAGTCGAATCGCGTTCTTTTCTTTGCTCGAACCTTCTTCATGAGAGTCGAGGCTGACCTATCCAGTCAATCGCAACAATCATAATCGTAGTCTACTATCTCCTCGCTACTCTCTCTTTTCCCAGTCTTTACAACTACTGGGCAATCCTTGGCCTTGACATCCTCGCTGTCATTTTCTGGGTGGTCTCATTCCCCCTGCTTGCTTCAGAAATTGCAAACTATACCGAGTACTACTCCTACACCGATTATTATTCGGGTTATGATTGTTCGTATTCATACGATGGATATTGTTACTACAAACAGAAACGTGGACTGGAAATCGCGAAGAGAGCAACAACGACATTTTACACATATCGAAATGCAATGATTGCAGCAGCAGCACTTGGAGGCCTCGAATTGTGAGTAGAGCCCACTGACATCAGGACTCCAGCTAATTTATCAGTTTGCTCTTCGTCGCCACACTCATCATCGTTGCAATTGGAATCAGTCGTCATCGTAAGAGTGGAGGGCATTGTGTACCTGGTATGACGCCAACTCAACCACCTGTTCAGGCTACAGTCTAAGTCGGCATCAATGGGATACTGAAGGCGAGCGCGCAAGTCGGAAGGAAAATGGAAGAGGGAAAAAGCGGACGTGTATGGGGAGTTGTGGTGCAGTGTTGTTGGAGGCTTCTGGGGGGAGGTTGTCGTGTAGTGCTAGATACCCGGGCATCGTTGTGAATTAGGCATAATAGGCAATATAGGACTTCGTTATACTGAGATTGGAGCATCCTGCACTATACGATCCTGCCAGCTTTTCTCAAGGTACGGATATGAACACTCGTCAAAGTTGTATGCGTAAAGCATGTCATAACCCTCAAGGTATGTACAGAAATGCCATACTACAGGCCCTTCTTAACATTCGCGACTGCGACTTTGCATCTATCAAACGGAACTCTTCCTCCATGCAGACCCAAATAATTGAATCTATAAACAACCAGACGCTTGAAACGGGACGTCGTCGGCCTTGAACGTCACAGTTTACCATTCAAGCGAACCATGGTAGGTAAGCAGAACGGAAAATGCTAGACGCAAACTGTTAGGCTGCGCCCGGATGACTTGCTCGGGGATGACTCAACCATGGGAAGGAATATTTCCAACTGGAAGGGTAGCCGCGATAATTATAAATATGTAATTCATCACAGCCTCCAAAGAACAAGCCATCTTTGTGGATTTCAGAGAACTATCATCTGGGAATATCTTCAGAATTCAGAGAATTGAGTTGTGTTGCAAAATCATCTAAACTCAGCACAAACGGAAGTTCCACCATCAGTGCACACATCCTTGTCCAAAATGACGCAGGGCAACAGAACCAAAAAATTATCGCGAAACTCAACACCAGAACACGACCCCTCTGCAACACCTTCCACAATTACTTCCACAACCTCCGAACCTACAAAAACGCCCACACCACCATCTACACCGCAATCGCGAAAACAAAAACGAAAAGGAATAATTCCTCCTCCGCTCTTCGAACTTCCCCCTCCAAACGATGCATCATCAGCCCTCTCCTCTCCCACAACGGTAACAACCCCTCCTCCACAAATGGCTTCAGGAACGCGCCTCCTCGTATGCTCCATCGGCAATCCCGCACCCTACCTCAACACTCTGCACTCCGCGGGGCACACCGTCCTCAACGTCCTCCGGGAATCGCTCTCATACCCATCCTTCCAAAAATCCCGCGCCCACGGCAACGGCCTCCTAAGCACCGGCACATACTTCACGCTCTGGCAATCGCCAACCCTAATGAACGTATCCGGGCCCGCCGTCTCCGCCGCCTGGAAGCAATTTGTGCGCGAGAACAAACAGATGGGCTACGGGGAGGAGGGATGCGGACTAGTAGTCGTGCACGACGAGCTGGAGCTGCGGGTTGGAGAAGTGAAGGTTAGGAAGGGAGATGCGAGTCCGAAGGGACATAATGGGTTGAAGAGTATTAGGGATACGTTGAGGGGACAGCTGTATACAAGAATAGGGGTGGGGATTGGGCGGCCGGAGAGCAGGGATGCGGGGGTTGTGGCGGACTATGTGTTACGGAAGATGAGCGTGGAGGAGAGGAGGAAGATTTCGGTGAGCGCGGGGAGGGTGATGGAGGAATTGATGAAGTTGAGTGACCAATGAAGGGTGGGACTGGAAGTGGGGCTAGGCTGTGAAGTGAGGGAGAGGAGATGAAGAAGGGAAAGGCACAGCTGAAGCATCTGAATGATCGAAAAGTTGCGAAAGGCAGCGCGCTGAACGCGATCAGAAGCAGCAGGGCCAAACTGCTAGCTACCGGGAAACGGGTGTTTGGCGCAATATCTATTCGGTCACTTGAAGGGGCAGCAGAATCTCCTTCGTTTTCCGCTCACCCGTTGTAATAAGTCAAGCCGGACTATCACCTCGATCACGGATACAATGTTAAATTCACATTTTGTACATTTACAACTCCCGCTATAGATGATACCCAAATATATATAGAAATTAGAACCGCCCCAGCCTCAATCTACCTTTTCAATGTAAGACCAATGTAAGACCAATGTAAGACCAAATGAAATGCCCCGAAACAAATGAAAATTTATTCAACCCTTGGTTCATTGTTTTTCCCCAACGTGCTGGGACTTTCAGGTGATTCATCATCACTCATTAATCCCTCCAGTTCGAATTCTTCAGCGTCACGAATTTGTCTCGAATCCGTTGCTCTTGTATGTCCATTCATACGTGGGATTCTTTCTGGCGCTTCTCCGTCTTTGGGTGGAACAGGTGGTTTGCTGGTGTTGACGGCGTAAATATGAATAAGCATATTCGTGAATAAGTAAAGAAGGAATGCGAAGCTATAAAGAACAAGCACGTATGAAACGTGTGTAATTCCTGAATCAGAAATAAGTTTCATTTGTTCTTCAGTCGCCCCCATGAACATGAATCCGGATGCGAAGAGCAACTAAATCTAAATCAGCACAGAAACATACAACAGAACCAAGAAACTTACAAATGTTGGAACATGCTGCCAACTGTTAACATCACCATCATCCGACAATGTAGCCTTATCCCTCAAGACAAAGGCAATCTCGATAATCCGCGAGAGACCCGCGGCCATCAATGTATATCCGAACACTGTATGAACCATAGTCGACAATGGCAAATGTTGTGGATGACCAGACATAGCCCATCCAGTGATGAAGATGACGAATCCTGGAATGAAGTTCCTCTTCGGTGCTCCATCTCTCTTCCTACTCAACCAAACTCCAGCAAGTCCTGCGGTCCACCAAATTATTCCCATTGTAGTGTGTTGAATATCGTTCGCAACCCATGGTCCTCCCCATCGATGTTCGGTAAAGGTATTGACACATCCCCACGCTGCAATGACCGCCGAATCGAAGAATTCCTGAGAACGTCCAGTTTTCCTCAACCACACTTGTCCGACAAGCATGACGATCGTAAGGAGGATACCGTAACCAATGAATGCACCGCCCATAATGAAATGAGCAAGACATTGACCCAGGTGGTCATCACGACAGAATCCTAACGCAGCGATTCCACCAAAGATCATTTGTACCCATGCTACAACTGGCATAGCCTTTCCGACAATTCCATGACCATAAACAGCGACCTTTCGAATCTTTCCATGGAATCCCTTCGTGATATGGAACTTGAGGTAAATACCAAAAACGACTTGTATAATGAGGAGTAGCATGAGGACATTCGCGAACGATGAATGTACATTCTTTGCGAAGACTCGTCCTTTATGAAGATGTCCAAGGAAATATCCCAGAGTTCCAATAATCGTTCCTAATACTTGGACAGGTACATGCCATCGATTTCGCACAATCTAAACTCGTCAGCATAATCCACTCCAATGCCATCGCAAGATGCCACCTACACCAAGAACCATTCCTGTGGGGAAGATGATGCCAAAGGCAAGCATCTGTAAAAGAATGTGAATCCATAATATCGAGTCCTATCCAGTCAGCCCTTGCCCCTCCGCAAATATCATAATAACCTTACAATAGGTTCTATGCTCATCGCTTCTCCGTCTGATATCTTCTCCATATCGCCTCCGTGAGCATGTATTCCTGTAGCAAATCCCAGAGTCGTAGCCAGAATGGCCAGACGCTGATTCTTAAAGGTTGCCATCTTCCAATTCTACCATCAAAAACAATGGGCAGGCCCCTGCTGTTCCTAACTCCGTGACAAGATCTGTTGGTACGATGATGGTTTCGAAACGCGCCGTGGGTAGGTCCGAGAGCAAGATGTGTCTATGCTACCGACAAAAATGCTGTCGATCGACTTGCTCGCGATCGCGGATGAGCTGAGAAAGGTAGAGAGAAAAGAGCGAGGGTTTTCCGCGCATGAATTATACGGCTCTGTAATAGGAGATGTCGTTGAAGACAGTTACTATTTTAAATTGAGGCTTCGTAACCAGATTCGCATTTGCTGATCATACGATGAATGGGATTGGTCCGGAAATATCGGCCTTGTGAGATCCACAGTTCAAGGGTTTCCTTGTGGCTGGTGAGTCGAGCTCTGCACTGCCACAGTGTACGCAACCGTTGAGAAATATGCTACAATCCGCACTGCCAACCTTCTACCAGAGATAAATTCTTGCAACGTTGCTCAAACCCTGCTATTATCTATTCATATATATTTTCAAAGCCTAGCTAGTTGTGCTCTATTGCAAATCCAGAATCTCCAAACTCGAATTAATTACACATTTTCGAAGGAGCCCAAAGGTAGCGGGGGTCGGATAGTTGGCCCTTCTACAACTACTCTCCGGTGCAGAAATAACAGGCCGATAATAATATCTTAAAGCCTTTTTGAACAATGAGAGTATTACAATGTCTGAGAGTCTTTATAATATTCATTAGATATTCGTCTGATAGCTGTAAATCAGCTGCAACATATTATCTCGAATCGGCCTGTTTTTCTGCCCTGGAGAGAACTAGTACTGCTGCAATGAATGTCCATATAAAATGATATAAAAACGAAAGTCTTATCAATATACATCATGTATTCATCTACCCAAGTATCTACACCTCAAAAGAATGTGCGATCGCAGCAGGTCCTTTCTTCAATGAATGTCCTTCCTCTCATCAACCTTCCCGCCCTTCCCACGCAAGCACCCTCGTCTCCCGCGCTCAACTATTCATTCCACCTTTACAAGAGCAAGGTGCCAGCAGCCACAAGAACGATCGCGGAGAAAACGCTTCCAACCTTCGCATTAAGAACGATCCCAGCACTCTTCGCAGTGGAGGAAGTAGAGGCCTGGGCAGATGTAGTACCTGCGATGCAAAGTTAGCCGGAAATCCACGAATATCAATCATCCATTCATATGCCACTCACCATCGGCCTTTGCTTTTGTCAACGAACTGCAGGCGTCAACAAGGGTGGTGTTGCTTGTCATAGCGTCAAGCTTGGTTTGAGCAGTCACTGCCTTAGCCTTGAGTTCCGCTTCCTTGGTTGAGTTACTAGAAATTGTTAGTCGTGAACGAACGCCATAAACTGCAATACATACCCCTTAGACTTAGCTGCAAGCTTGGTACTGTTGTTGGCGGTGTCGATGGTCTTTTGCAATTCTATATTCGTCAGTCATCATCCAGACAACGATTCTCCAACACTTACTGGTCATCATCTTGCATGCAGACTTGGTCTCATGGGCCGCATCAATCACGGCACATGTAGAAACAAGTGTCGCATTGGATGTCATAGTATCCAATTGAACTGCCGCCTTGCTAGCCTTGGCCGTAATCTCATCGATCTTGGTTTGATTGTTCTTGGTCTTCGTGGCCAACTTCGTAGTGTTTTGCGCCTCGCTGACCAGCTTCTGCAAATGGTTCATCTCCCTGCACAAGCTTTTATCGGTAACTGGCTTGGTTGAGTTCCCCTTTGCCACGACGGCGGTGGAGAGGAGAAGGGAGACGAAGATGCTTGAGAATTGCATTTTGAAAGATTGTAAATGTAGTTAAAAACTTAAAATGAATTGAAGATGAAATAAAAGACGGACCTGCCGAAGATGAAGAAAGTAAAGTTGATTGAAAGTGATTGAATGTAATTGATGATGTCCAGATGAAGTTCCAAGAACGCCCAGACTCAATCTTTATATACAGCTGGACTCGCCCTCTCCAAAGACGATCATCTGGAGATATTCCCTAAACCTATCATACTAAGAATAGGTATGCAACATCCAAGAAAGTTCACGTATGTGCCCCAGATATGTCAACGTAAACGTCCATCTTCAAACTGGGGTTGCTGTACCAGAAGGACGCGAGTCTCGATTCTCACCAAAACATCAAACTTTCATGGGAATGACATTTTCTGTTTGGACTTGGTATATCCTTGAGGAAATTCAAGAGGTCCAGCCAGTCGTTTGTATTCAGCGAAACAATGTACCAAAGAGAACTTCATAAGATCACATGTATAGAAACATTGCAGTTGAGAAGATGTGAGAAATATGGTCAAAGATACCGCAAATCAGTTTCGCTGACGACAACGAGAACTAAGAATGGCCTGAAGTGACATCCTAAACATTGGCTGTTTAGAGTTGCTTTCGTGAAAAGAGATGTTGAATGGTTTCGAGGGTGGAGCAAACTTCAACGCCTTGGCATTTGATGTTTCAGAACGTCCGATTCTTGTCGCAGCAATTGAAAATATCTGCCGCTTCTATGGCATTGGGCTGCTGATTGTCAAATCAGATGAATAAAGTAACTCCATCCGAGCTATCGCGGTTCCCGTGTATAGATGAACAATACCCTGTCGTGGACTGTGGACTTTGTGGCCCGGGTGGTCAGAATTCGAGCTGGGTTGAACGAGAAAACCATGAGGACAAGCTCCAGGACTATAAAAGGGAATCCATGGAGAATGAGGACATCAGCAGAAATGAATGAGAAAAGAATAGAAAGCGAAATAGTGACACCAAGCGATGATAGAAAGTCCTCAACACCAGACTCAAACCTAACTGCCATCTTCAATCACCACCCGCTGTCGCAAAAGCATTTGATTGTCTATGAAACGTGAATTAGTCCCCTTGTAAACTCCTAACTCCTGCCTTTTGGTATCAAGCCTCAAGGCAACATCAGAAGAAGATCATTCTTCCAATGTACCCATTCATACATCCATCATCCATGTAAAACGATTCCATGACATGAACTTCTTTCAATACCATCACTTTAAACGGTTCCACTTATACTCAATTCCCGAATCTCTTGCAGAACCTGCTCAACCCTACTATCAAGTTGTCCTTGTGCATACTGTTCCCTGGTATCAGCATCCAAGTATTGTTGAACTTGCGCCATTCTCGAGTAAGCTTCAGCGCAGAATCGTAACTGTATCTTGACCAAGGCCTCGAAACTTGGGTCGAGGTACGGAACTCGAAGATCAATAAGTTGTGGCAGTTCGTTGAATAGTTGCTCATTCAATTGTTCGTATGCTGCCTTGGCCATTTCGGTTTCCTTCTCGGCTCGTGGAAGTTTGGTGACATCTTTGTCTGGCTTCTCGACAAGCTTCTTGACCTTCGCGCGCATCGCATCGTAATCGAGGAGTTTATGATTGCGCTTCTTAATACCTATCGAATGGTTAGCGCTCGTAGAATGGAGGTAGTATGGCAGGTCGTCGTACATTCATTGATATCCGGGAAGTATGCGCAGAACCTGGAGATGGGTTCCAAAACAGTAGTACTACCCCTCGTCAGCCAAGCCCAGACACCTGCACTCAAAAATCCCTACCGATATGGCCCATCAAGTGCTTTAATTGTTTCGGCGTCCAGATCCTCTACTGCTTGTTTATAACTTCTGCTAACGCCATCCTTCGCACCAGCGTCACCGTAGAATGCATCGATGGTCTCAGCAATGCGCATTTGCGAAGCCGTCATAGCTGACCCCTAATTAGTTCTGGTTCGACCCCGCATATTCCGTCTGCTCACCTCTCAATGAATCCAGGTATCCTTTCGCTTCCTTTTGTAATCGCAATGACGCCGCTTCCATGGTACGATAACGTCTACATTGGTCAGCTTCCATGTTAAGGAGGGGGGTGAAGATCCGAGGGTGTTTCCGAGCCCTGAATGTATCGCAACATACCTTTCTTCGACTTCGTAATCGCGATCGTTCGTTTTCTCGACATGACCTAGGAACTCTCAGTAACTGCTCGACTATAGGAATCCTCGAAGTCGGGATAGCGGGTGTTTTCATTTCCAACTAATGGCAAACATACCCGTCTTCATCATAACCTGCGTGGTCGCTCGATTGACATTTTTCTTAAACCCTAGAATTACCAAGTAATCAGCTATCATCCCGCAAAGTTCCAAGCCGTGCGAAAATCTCTTACCGGCCCAAGACATGATGGCGGATTGGTTAAGGAGCTGTGTTTAATAGGTATCTGAGGGATTGTAGGGAGAGTCTCGTATGTAGTGAACTGTCAAAGATATTGTATCTTTACTTAGAAGATCCTCAGAGGAACCGAGGTTCAAAGAATGATGCAGTGAATGTATGAAGATATTCACAAGTGTATGACTGTCTGTAAACTTGGAGAGGACGACGACTATGATGATGATTTCCGGCGCTCGGGTAGGAAACTTGGCTTTGTGGCTGAGCGCCCGAACCAAAATACGCTGCAAACATCGGTATTAATATTATCCGAATACAGCCCCTCTAAAATTATTTTTGATATTTGCCTGCCTCAACTTCTTCATACATAGCGGAATTCGACGATCAAGAAAAACACAATCCGGTCGAAAGAAAGTCACAATGGCATCTACAAGCAACCCCAACGTCCCAAAGAAGCAACGTCGTATTGCAAATCGAGCCAAGTCTCAGAGAAGAAATGCTGTCAATAAAGTCGCGAAGAACCCAAGAGGCACAAGACAGAGCGCAGTTTTACATCCTACAAGCGGGCCATTAGCACCTGTTTCTGGAAAGAAGGCACGCAAATTGGAAAAGGCGCAAAGACATGCGCGCCAGCGAGCT
Organism: Rutstroemia sp. NJR-2017a BVV2; assembly: GCA_002946415.1. Taxonomy (NCBI): domain Eukaryota; kingdom Fungi; phylum Ascomycota; class Leotiomycetes; order Helotiales; family Rutstroemiaceae; genus Rutstroemia; species Rutstroemia sp. NJR-2017a BVV2. The sequence goes on from NJPS01000044.1 coordinate 72,829, forward strand.
GTTGAGAAGGCAATGAAGGAAGAAGGAGAAGTGCAAATGACTGGTTAGTTATGGTCTGCTTCATGGGATTATTTTCCGCTAATTTGATGTAGATGCGCCAAAGAACACAGAATCGAAGTCCAAAAAGGAGAACGGAGAAGGAATGGAGATTGACAATATTGCGTGATGGATGCAAGAGGGTTGAAAGAAGTATTGGCGATGGTGTTATGGCTGCGTTTAGCTGGACTGGGGAATAAATCGATGGATGGTCGGTTCTGATTCTTGCGAACAATTGCGAGGGGAATTTTGTCAAGCTCTTCAATGATTATGGGACATCAATGCATTCAGAGCGACGCAACACCTTACCTACAACACCGCGACAGTTCGCCAACGATGGTGGTCTAGCGACCGGGTCGAAGTTTTGCGTCATAGTATGCGGTCAGTTTAGAAGATATGCAAGACTATTGTTTTCGCTATCCTTGGACATCATAGGCATCTTCGTCATATTGACCAGCGTGGGAAGCTATATACAACGGTCTTTCCAGTAATCAACACCGCCACCAATGTCCACATGTTCACGTGCCTACATAGCCGCAGGCATTGGCCCCAATAGCCCTCTTTACGACGCGGGCTCATAGCTCATGGATACGCTCTCTTGGTCGCCGGTGCAACACCGGGGAAGAAAGTTGTTGGGATGGTTGGAATGGGAATACTTGCTGTTATAGCATAACCCGCTGCAAGATCATTTGGCATCTTTGGTGCTGAATAACCGGATGGTGCTGAAGAGATAGTACTTGTCACAATTGAATCTATAATTTATTAGCACGTCCGTATTCCAGAATCTCAGATCACAACTTACATGGTGTGTGTGCTGAACCATGTACCAAGCAAGGACCATCACCCCACGCGTTCTGACATTTATAGTATTCATAACTTCCTGTATCTGTCCAAATGGCGAAATTGTTGATATTCAAGCCAGTGCAAGGTGTGGTTGACGAGCATAGGAGCTGTATTGGAGCTCGCTGCGCACCATTTGCGCAAGTGCCTTTCCAGTTCGAGAATGTGAGCCCTGTGTAAAGAACACCATTTCCAGGTGCCTGCGCCGATTCCCAATATGCATTAATGTCAAGGGAATAGGCGTTGCTGTGACCGATGAAGTTGGAGAAGACGCTATCCGAAACCGAACCTAGATGGCATCGGCGTTAGCAGGAGGCCAATGGGGTACGGAAGAGGAAACATACCTGAACCACCGTTACTCTTAATCATAAACATTTGATTTGATTGCCATGTGTAACTGCTCCTGTCAGTCTCCTGTCAGAAGAAAAACTTGTGATGACCTACATGTTGTTGTAAGTAATCTTGGAAATGGCTGTATCTGCCCCAAGGCTACCAATGGCACAGCCACCACTCCAATTGCAATGAATGTTCTCGATCAACATGTGGTTGCTTGGGTTCTATAAGTTGTCAGTATGGTGCGTCCAGCAATGTTCCTTCCCTTTTCGCTCTGTCTACTGACCAGCCAATGCGGATGCTGATCGAACTGCGTGATAAACTTACCTTCACTGTAATACACTCATCTTTGTTTGTAACTTCAACGTCATGAATGTGGATGTTGAAACCCCAAACATCGATACCATCCAATCCACCTTCATTGCCGCCTCTGATGATTAGATTGTAAACTTGGCCATTTTGAACCGTGTCTAGGACAAGATGGAAGGCAGGAGCTAGAAAAAGTGGTTAGTGGAAGTAGAAGAGTGTGCGATGCACTAACGTACAGTCTACAAGAGCAATGTCATGGATCGAGAAATTGGTGACGTTAATCAGACGAATAAGTCGAGGACTGTAAGCATGGTCAATCGTGGTGAGTGTCAAAGGGCGGGAAAAACAGTTCATTGTACTCACCCATATGTTCCTTGAGCATGGAATACATAACCGTATCCTTGGATAGCACCACTGGATCGACTGCTGTAAAGTTCAAAATCGGTAGAGTTTTGAACTGCAACTGGTTAGCATCTGTTGCGGGTAGGGACGACGAACTACTTACTAACGATCATATGTCCACCGGCAGTTCTGTATAAAGCATTAGAAGCATTGCACCCGGTGGATCGAACTACTCACCCTGTTCGGTAAATGATTCCTTCCAGATTGATTGCCCAAGCAGTACCGCCTGAAAGAGTAACCCAGGTAGACATAGCAAAGTTACCAAGAGGAATATTGACTGAATTGTCAGTGTACCCCATGCATCCAGACAAAGAAACTTACCAACACCACCTGATTTGCAAGCATTGAATGCTGCAAGTAGAGGCGGACCTAAGTCAGTTTTACCATCCGCGACAGCACCATATTTCGTTACATCGCAAACTTTCTTCGCCCACTTTGCGCTCGATGTGGTGTCCGGACCGAGAGGGTAACCTGCGGCCAACTGTGCCGAGACAATAGCTGGGAGGCATAAACCCACAAAGAAAATACAAGCTCTAAGTTTGTGAAACATCATGAATTCGATCATAGAGTCTGGTCAATAGAGTTAAAAATAATGACCAGCCGCCTGTAGAGATTCTAGGAGAAGTGAGATTTCTAGAGAAGGTTTCAGAAAGCCTTCGAAGATACGCAAACTGCCTTCAGATTTAAAGCAAACACCATCGCACTATGATCTCCCGTTGCAATCCTACAACCATTTTCCAAAGTGAATGACCTCAATAGGATAATCTTCACGGAGCCGTATACCTTTATAACCATCTTGGCATCACTGAATTCTGATTTGGTATTGTTGCGCTTGTACGCAGTTCCCAGAGGAAACTTTGAATGACAGAAGAAGTAAATGACGAAGAAGATCCAAGAATTTAGACCTTCAAACATAAGGAAATGTATTTGCCGAACGGAGTAAGATACTCCATATATGTCGTTCGGGATTAAAGCTGGCGAAGTATGTTTCAGCCTAGTGAAAGTGATACTACTGAGTACTCGTGATGCAAGATGCGCTTGGCTATTCGTGGTAAATTGTGGTACGAAAGGGGCGGTTAATTGAACAGCACAAGGGGAAGAGGCTTGGCTGGGGTAAAATCCGGGGTAGTTAGATTGTGGGGAAGGGCAGTTCCTGTCTCTGAATGAATGAAAATCGTCATCGCAGAACTTGTTCCTTTCCATCTACCAACAATCACAGTATTGATTGAGATATGGCTGTCACAATATAAGCGCTATCCGCTGGGAAGTCGCGAAGTCATCGTAAATGCAGGAAGAGTTCGGGGAGTAACTGAGAAAGGAAAAGAAAGGACCAGAGATAAAAGGAATCACGACTGGCACAAATCACGGCTGTACGAAACATCAATCACCGTATATGCCGGCACAATGAAGAGACGATTAACCATTCATGCAATCCTGTGAGCCCCCTAGGATCCACTCAGCCACTCAGCCAACGGACGGACTCCCTCGACTGGATAACTTTAAGGATAAGTCGTGCTCATATCCTCGACTTCATCCAGTCTGTCAACCTTGCTTGTGCGCGCGCAATCTCGGTTGAATCTGGTTATTTGTAAGTGATCGGCGGTATGACCACTGCACTGGGATCCTCCAGGCAGGAGAAAGCGCACCTCAAGTATTTGTACGTGTTGGCAATCTGCATTGCGTCCGAAAGTATGGAGATGCATCAATCCATGACTCGAGAATGCCCATCGCTGATTGTTGGTTGTATAGTTGTGTAAAGTTGACGGTGGTCTTTGGATTTGATGTGGTGCTGAAGGTGGAAGGAGTACCACCCTTTTTGGTTTGAAAAAAACAGACCGGATTAGGACATATTGACACAGATTATTATTATTACATGAATATCTGGAAAGCCCTAAGGCATTTTACATTCTTTGGGTATTATTCTTGAATAAATATCCTAAAGACTCTAGGAGATTATGATATTTTCATTGTCCAAATGGCTTTTCTACATAGAGAGCTCGAAACTCGGGCTGTTTTCCAAGCCCAAGAGCTACACTACTCGGACGCGATTTCTATGATGCCACCCCTCGAAAAAGGAGATCTTTCCAAGCAATCTTAAAACACAATTATCAGAATAATTTCTCGATCACTTATGATAAAAGATGACTCCGAGGGATCGCGAGCCAAGGGCCGTAGACCCTCTGCTGTAAAAGACTAGCCATCGTGAGGTTCCTGCCGGTGTATAGTAAGCTATAGTCCGAAATGTTGAACGTTAGAGGTCGCAAGAAGCCCAAGATTGGATAACAAAATCCAGTGAGGACTTATAAGGGAAATGGAAGAGGGCTAAAGAGTAGCATCTATCTTTATCCGGCTTGGTAAACAAGTAAACAAGTAAACAACTAGAAAAAGACACCATTGGAACCATCCGCGAAGAAGTATTGAGATGCGGGCCATAAAGCCGATTCCTTGACTTAAGCTCCCATGAAGTGAGCTACCGGAGTTATCACGCGGTGGAGTTTAGTCATAGTAATCTTACATTACCAAAAGCCCATCTGAGACTCTTCTCGCCTTACAACAAACAGGTCTAAACGCTTCCCAAGACAAGTAGTGAAACGTACTGGAGTAAGGATTTCGGTGTGTTGTATCTACCGGGACGATACAGTAGTTGGGGTAGAAAATTGGCCGATCGACTGACGCAAACCTTATTTTGACAACCTCCACCACCTCGACCTTCACCTCCAAGCCCCGAGCCAGACACGCGCCTTCGCTTAGTCGTGGCACACCAAAACGTGTTTGAGGGGTGCTTTTAATTAATAATAATTTGAAAATTTGAGATATCAAGTATTTGAAAGCTGCAATCGATTAGGATACGAAACAAACATATACAGAAATTTCGGGGTAATTTATTTGATAAATTTATAAAAAGTAAGTCGGATAATTTCTTATTATAATTTGGTGAGGATTTTTTGGGTTGCAACGACGAAGCGAAGGCGTGTGGTTCCGTAAAAGTTACGGTCACCATCACGTACAGTCGACCGCCGCTCAACATAGTGTGTTCGGCCAATAGGTAGGTGGACTTTACGGCTCCGGCTGTAGCAGACCTGGGCTGACATCTATAGGGTACAACTGATTTTGCTCCTTTCCCGGACAGCTGTTAGCGGCCCCTAAACTGTGTTTATTGCCTGGCCCGACTACACGATGAGTACTGCTGGCCGAAAGGACTCCCGCTCTCGAAAGAGGCATTAGGAGCGACGGTTTAAGTGGGCATAGCAGGTAGTGGAGAGGGCTTTAAAAAGCTGCTTGGAATGGGCAAAACTATGGGAGATTTGGCTGTGAGGGAAGAAGGACTGGTAGCAGGAAGGACGGACGAGAATGAACTGGGAAATAAAGATGTTGCAGGAGGGGTAAGGGTAAAATCTTGGCCCGTTTAGGCAGTGGAATGGGTATATGGTTGCACGAGAATACCCTGCGCATATATACGAGCAGAATATAAGGACTGAAGAGAAAGAGAGCTTCCAAGGGGGAAGCTGGCAGGAGGACTGGCGGTTGGACTGGCGAGCGGAGATAGGCGGGAGAATTTACGGGTTGGCGAGCAGGAAGCAGTTAACAAGCAGAGAGGGCAGGAAGCGGTTGACGGGCAAGAAGGGTTTGACAGACATGAAGGGGTTGACGGGCAGGAAGGGGTTGATGGAGTTGACGGGCGGGAAGCAGAAAGGCGGTACTGCTCAAGCTGTCATCAATTATGTCCGCAAAGCCTATTTCAAGACCGATTTACCTGTAAAATCTGTAGAAACCGTAATTCACGCACGAAAAAGAAGCGTTTAGAGAGAACAAAAAATATTTTAACCCTCTAAATTTAACCGGCGAGCCTGCCAGCGGAGCCATACTCGTATGTACGAATCGTAAGGAGATAATCTATCAATCTTGTTGCCTGTAGAGATCTCTGCGGATCCCAATTATACATCATACTCAACAGAGGAGACATCCACGAAATTCTTGGCTCACTCTTCTTGCGCAAATGATTTTTACGTGAAAACTTTCTTGAGATTATGAACATAAAGAAAGAAGGGACCAGATCTCTGCAGATCACAACCAGCACACCCAATGAGACATCCACGAAAGGCCATGCTCACCCATCTTATCGTAAAAACCCTCTTGAGATAATGAACATAAACAAGCAAGAGACTCGATCTTTGTAGATCTCCACCACCTGCAACGAGACACCCACGAAATTCCATGCTCACCCATCCACCAGATCCTATGTGAAAACTTCCTTGATATTGAACACAAAGGACGAAGAGACTAGATCTTTGCAGATCAAGCATCCCAAAGAGCAACCAGGAAAATCATCTTTTATGATCTCAGCGCCGGCCTCGTGACCCCTTCTTGTTTTTCTGCTTCTTCTCAGGCTTAGGCAACACAGCTTTAAACCACTCTGGCATATCTGGCATATCCTTCACATCATTAATATGCTTCCACAGTTTCTTCGCGAACTCCTCCTCGCCATCAGTAGCCTGTATATCGTCGTCAAGCAGGTCGTCAATCTCCTCAATGTCTTCAGGCGGATGCATGTGTGCAATCATGCCAGGGATTACCTTCTCGACACGTTTGAAAGCCCTAACTTGCATGAATGAGTTCTTCAACATCAATTTGAAGGCATGAGTTACATAAATTTGCCCCAATCGATAAATACGGCCCAAAGCTTGATCTTCTTGCGGATCGGAAAATGTTGTACCAGCCATGATCTCATTCGAGCAGTTGTGTTGCAGATTCAATCCATATGCGGACAGTTTCGTTGACATTATCAGTGCGAATGGCTTCTCTGTGGTATCATTGAATCTATCCACTAGTTCTGTCCGCTGTCGATCGTTCAGCCCCGAGTGGAGACTCTCGGCAGGAAATCCCGCTGCTTTCAGACACTATGTAAATGTTAGTCTATCCATATGATTTCTACACTACAGTTGAAGACTTACTAGCTCTATAAAAAATTGTGATAGCGGGAAGTCTGTCCAAATGATCACATTCTTGCCCTCAACAAGCACAATATGTGCTGCAAGAAACGCTATTTCCCGGATGATTGGTGACTCAGCCGCAATTCCATAGAATAGTTCCAAATTTGAACATTCTTCCAAAGATTTCCCTTCCCATCTCCCGTTCCATTGAAAACCATTCTTTTCTTGCACCATCAGTTCCAAAAATCTTCTCAGATCTAATTCATCTTTTCTATCCATCTTCGTTTGGTTGACATGCCACTGCTTCGCGTAATGGAGACTAGGCCAAGTACTCATTACGTGGAGGTCCATGAAAACATCGAGGTGAAACTGCATGTAGGGTTTTCCATCTATACTCATTTCCTCAGTGAAGAGTTGGCGTCCTACCTGAGATGCCAGCTCAATGTACTCTTTCTCTTGCTCTGGCGAAAACTCAAGTTCTGTGAATACTTTGCGGAAAGGTGGGATGCCTTCTCCGACTTTGCTTGCACCGTTAGGCCCATGAAATACCGTATCGTAAGTCATCTGACGGAAGATTTCTTTCAACAGCTTTCTCATATTGATCGCCGCTCGAGCCGGTTCCTTTTCAAATATTGAGTCCACGTTATCCTGGAAAGCCTTCATTGTACCGCAGAGAATCGTTCTCGAATCACTAAATGGCAACTCGAATGGGTTCAGATATGGATCATTGAGGTGATCTACCCATAATCTGTCCGTATCAATGAGGTTGATCGGGCCGGCTGCATCTAAGAAGTTGTTATCGCATAGAGTTGCTGTTAGACACAAACGTCTGTCAGCGTTCATGTTCTTGAGAGTCCTATGAAGCTGCCCCTCAACTGATTTTATCGTAGTAGCTTCATCGATGACCAAGGTTCCAATCCTGTTTACCAAACTATGCTCCCAGCTCAAAGCCTCCTCGTTGTTTTCCTTCGACCATTTCATTGCCAGGCGGAATGAATGCCTCAATAACACCCCATACGTCGTGATGATTACTCTGTTGAGATTTGCTTTGCAGCAATTAAGAAATGGATGGTCAGTTCGGAGTTTCGGACTACTTGCACGATATACCATAACCTCTAGGTTTGGAAAATATTTTTGTGCCTCGTTTGCCCAACTGTCCAAAACATTCGATGGAACAACTATCATCGAAGCCTTATGGTCATCTTTCTCCAACATTCTGTCATCGGTGGCTATCGATTGAATGATCTCTAATGCTTGTATTGTCTTGCCGAGTCCCATTTGGTCCCCCAAGATAGCACCCCCATTAAGCATCAATTTTTGCTTACCCCACGCAATTCCCACGACCTGGAAGTGCCTCAGCACTAAATTTGACGATGAACCTGGCAGGTAGGGATTCTGGATGTCGTGAATGTTGAGGTAGGCAAGTGCTTCCGTGTAGGTCGGTCCGTTTGCTTGCCCGTCGAGAATCGACCGCGCCAAAGATACATTCTCCACTTCTTCCTCCGTGGGTATATCGAAAGCCTTGTAACTATCGACCTTCGGGAGAGCTGGTCCTTCCATGTCAACTCCTTCTGCTGTAGCCACCTCGTTCATAGCCACTCTCTCCATCCCGATTGCTTCTGCTCTAGCTTCCGCATCCGATATCGATCTCACTACACCATCCACCCTGTATTCTACTTTTTTCCCTCGCTTGGAAAGCATAGTTAAAGCTTGAAAGCTTTCCCGTTTCCATTTCTCCATCCATGCCAGCGCAAGTTCAGCTTCCTCTTCCATAGTTTTCATTGTCAAATTGATATCCCCAAATGTTTCCTGCTGCTTGTTGCTCGTTGCATTCAGGCCAGTGGATGGCTGAGGTTGTAGAAGAGCTCGACCACGAAGGCGATACTCGTTCGCGACAAACTCCTGCAGACCAGCTGCGAAACCCCATTCTGCATAATCCTCCATGGCCTTTTTAGTGATCACAGGCCACTTGTAAACTCGTGGTGGTTTGTCTTGGACCACTTGACACCAGAAGTCATAAGCATTTTTTTTCTCTTTGACGTCGCGGTCTGCTAAATGTTTTTGATATTCCGTACCAACGACATACACAAGGTGATCTAGATCATCTATCGCACCTTGCGGCTGCTTAGTTATCATGCGCGTATATTCGATTGCTTGCGCGAAGAAGGTGAAGTTATCTGGAAAAGTTGGATATCGCCTGCGAAATGCCTTAAGCCTGACATATTCTCGTTGCAGCGCTCGTTCTCTCTCTTGAGAACTCGGATCGGCCATCGTAGGTAATAGGGCTGTCAAACGTTGCCAGTAAGAGAAAACCGAAATCAAAGTTGGTTTGTGGTGGGTAGTTTCTGAAAGCCGTCTATATTGAAGTTGAGGCACAGATGCACTAAATTCGCCAATCCATAAGCAGATAATATTCACTCTCCGACTCGTCAAAAACATTGAAATTTCTTCCATCTCACATCGCATCTTCCATTACATTACATCTTTCTTGCACTGAATTTCGATCTACCTATCCGCGAAGCCGCCATTTTCGATCTATCATCAATCAAATCCCAACTTTAGGACCCGGTTTGGAAATGTCTCTTCTATCAGCCGGTGAGGTTGCACGGCTTCTTTTCGACATTCCTGATGCAAAGCACTTCTTCATCTGGGCCGACGACAAGTCTGTTGCTTTTCATATCGAAGAACTGAAACAAGTAATACCCTTTGGGCAAAGTGGTGCACCCAAAGGTCCCAACATGCAGGCAGGCAATTTTTTCTTGCTTTAATGTTCAGCAAAGTCACAGCCACTAACAACCAGTAGGAAATTTTGCGTTACTGCGACCTCGACCAAAAAGACCACCGCTATAGTATAGAAGTTCCGCACAATAAAGAGTCATGGACCAGTGCCGAACACTTTGCTCGTGCAGCCTGCAGAATTGTCAGAGACCACGATGGGGAGTCTGGGGTACTATCTCCTAAGAAATTCCCTACACACGAAAAACGATGTATCGCTGCAATTGAAACAATCAGAATCGTCTGCTACGAGCATAATCCCACCAGACAAGGTCACTACTCGAATAACAGCTCCAACCACACTGCACCTAACACGCAAACCCAAATCATCGAGAAAAATGAACCGAAATCTTCCCTCTTTCCCGACTTGTACTCAACAGTTCTTCTGCTTCTTGATCCTAATGGTGGACCGCCTACTAATGTCATTCAGACGATTCCCGACAAGGCTGGGGAGTTTAGCAGACATGTATCTAGAGAGATACCCGAAGCTCTTCAATTGAGAATGCTTCGAAAGTTAGGTCTGTTCCTAGACCGAACCTCTGTTCCACAGCTCAACCCTGCGGAAGAGATCGCATGTATCGTGGATGAAAAAAATGGCGAAGCTCTCATACTCTTGGATGATTGGAGGAAGTTTGCTAGGACAGTTCGAAACAATCCGGTCACTAGAGAGGTAGACTGGGCATTGGTAAAGTTCGCAGTAGCTGGAGATCTTGATGGTTTCTGGAGACTCAGGCACAAATTTATGGATTGTCTATGCAGGGGGTGGTAGGAAGGTTGTTGAACGCAGACTTACCTCGGCTTACGACTTCATTGAAGTTTCCCGATCTGCAAAGATCTTTCCTATCAAAAGCGCGACCACCACGGCGACGACTCCAAACTTGGCCCCGCTTTACCACTCGATGCAGGCTTCCTACCATCAAACACCGTGGGCTTGGTTTTCAATGTGCGTAAAAGACACGGACATTCGCAGCTTGGTTCTGTGCTCGGGAAGAGACTGAGTTTGGGATGGGAATTCTTCTTTACACGTGCCGGGGAAAGGTTCTTCTTGTTTGTCTTTAGCCCTCTTCGACTTTCCCTTAGACCAGCCGACTCGCTGGGAATTATATGGCTGGTGGTTTTCTTTCTTTATGGACAGCTTTAAGGGCGTTGTTATTTCTGAGGTTGGATGGTTGGATTTTCGCCCGCGGCAGCTAGTTGTGAACACTTTTCTGAACGATACAGTTGACGCCTCCAGCAGTTTTCTTTGAGTTCAGGGGGTTGTCGTACTCATGATATTTTCTTCCGGTAGAGCAGATAGAATAAAATTCTCGTCATTACAATTGGAAAAGAGATCGTAATGTGCTGACTGCTGCGAATGCTGGTAAGAAATCCCTTCGTAAACCCAAAGGATCTTTACATAGGTGATCAATCGAAGAAAGAAATTCTTCAACACCGTCACTATTGCCAATGAGCCGGCCGTGCAGAGGTTCTGTTTCCTGCTTGCGTTCGTAGACCACTAAAGTTCATGTCGCTGGGTTGATATCCTCAAAATACCCAAAGTTGTTGTACCACCCGCAAGCAGACAATGAGCCAAGGAAGCTTCAGAGTGCTGTTATCTGTAATCCAGTCTAATCATGAACTATGCTTAACTCGAACAATTACTCATGTATAATATTCCACTTGGATAGAGAGAATTGATATGCACTGGCACGATTGAACCCGCCTGCTCTCCCCTCAGCTCCAGCGAACACCACCATCTGCACGATATCGCGAAAGCAATGTCCAAGAAAGAAGCGGGCAATCTGCGTCTGCTCGCCACTTCCTCAGACCTCGTCCTTGGCCTGATCGAATCACACATCTCCCTTCACGACAATCCATCCATGGCACTGGAATCAAGACTTGAATTTCGGCGTCGTTGATCAAGCGACGATCAGATTGATCCTCCCACCGAGCACAGCACAGCATCTGTAGAACTAAGACACGCACATGAGCCGCTATGCATCTCACATGTAACCGGACCATCATATGAAACGAAAAATATGACTGTTAAATACTGCGCGTACGATGAAGAGCCATCCCATTAGCATGCGCTGATACAAATCCGCTGTTCTGGGGTAGGTAGCTTTCCTGGCGTGAACACGTCGACTTCCTAGATATTCCAAGCACTAAATATACGCTCCGCTCAGCTACCTCTGCTCTCAATGCACTCGATAGGGTGAACTTTTTCTAATAGATATCGCTCCAAAAAAAAAACAGCGTACATCGTACACCGTGAAGATGCGCTGTGATGTCCATGCTAGAATTAGGCCAGCATGTGCAGATACCATATTATTACCCTACCTGCCCGGAGTAGCGCGGCTATTGTAATGCTCCTTTATATAAACACATAAGCACTGACCTTCCATCAAATCAGAACAGTCTCTGTGGCTCAGCCGGTAGAGCGTTGGTCTCATATCACTGATATGACGAATTTGTATAACAAATTCGATCCAGTAGTCAAATGACTTCTAATCCAAAGGTCCAGAGTTCGAGCCTCTGCAGGGACATTCTTTTGCTTTTGCCGTCGTCGCTTTTTATCATTTTGAGTCGTAGATGCTTTTAAATTTATCAGAATCTTTATATCTCTTTTTTTCGTCGAGTTGTTGACTGTTTTGTAGTGGCGGTGGTGGGGTTACTTTTGCTCGGTACGCTCAGTAACCTTAAATGTTGATCTAGTCACGTGCCGACACCTCACTTTTTGAAGTACTCTAAATCCATAATTGCTACTTTAGAGAACTGTATTTAAATTTTATCTTATTCCAAACCAACCAACATTAATGATCTCATCAGATTCATGCCTAGTACTGGAAGGAAGGAAGGATGTTTAATCTGTTGCGCTCCGAAATGTCGTCATTTGGCCGGCTGGTATGATCTGCCTTCACCTCAAACAATTCACAGCCACACGGCATTGAAAATCGCATCCTCAGTCCGATGCCGTGCAACATACGAGGAGGGAAGATCCGGATAGATGGTAGATGAGGAAAGCTTCAGATTGATGGAGATCGGTAGATCTGAATGCTTGATTTATTTGTACGGTACTGTATTATACTGTGTGAGTTGAATGCATTTGGTAGTTGACGTCGGCGTATTTTGCGGTATCCTTACGCATTGCTACTTACTTTACCCCTATCTTTCCCTCCAAATACAGTAAAGACATCCATACGCAGTACGACATCTTCTAGCATCAGTCAAGTCGTAATGAAAATGAATTAAAATTCCCCATAGAAAACGAAGATCTAGAATGGAGAGTCCCCATCAAGTGGATCGCTGCGCTGTCTGCTGCTGTGGATGTGGAGTTGAGTTAGGAACTTGAAACGTCAGGTTCTGTTCTCCCCGCGGATCTCTGTATCGAATAGAAGAACGGAATAATAGGATAGGAGTTTACTGCTCGGTACTTGCTAACCTAACAAACTCTGACTAAAAATATCATATCGTGCGATACGAGTATATGGTACGGTACCGTATTGATAGACACTGAGACTGTTACTGAGGCGAGGTTTCACCTCAGCAGGTGTCAAGATTCAGAATGCTCTGATCAGATCAAACATTTGGTTGGAAGTGGAAGTCGACCGACTGACCGAGCGCTTGTAAGGTAAGGTTACGAGTACGCGTGTGAGGCTGCTCCGGGATGGGGATTCAGATTGCGCCTCGATGGGTTTGGATGGTCGGATTGCCGCGTAACGCTTTCAGGAGGTCGGGAGGGGTGGTCGGAGGGAGAGGGGGATGTTGGGTTGGGTGTTGGATGACCGCGAGGGAGAAGTCTGCTGTGCGGTTAATTATGGCTGCTCGGCGCTGCTCTGATTATGGCTGTAGATGTCATGGGTGGATGTCATAAGCTTCATCTCGAGAGAGGGCAATACGAGATCGTGTTTGATGCGACGATGTCTACTTCTCGGATGGATATATGAAGGAATGGATTCTTGATGGATTATGAGCATTGAGTAAGATATTTAATTGCTAAATGCTGCTCTTACCAATTCTCTTACCAATCTTCAAGCAGGAAGGCTTCTCTTACCAATCTTCATGGCAGGAAGATTGACTGATGGTGACTTCACCGGCTTGTCGACGAGGTGGCTGTCTTCTATCCGCGTATCTCCTAGCATATCAATTCCACCAACACTTCCCATCGTAACTCTGATCCTCGTGTCGCAGCTTAGTTCTTACTTCGTGTCCTCGTGTCCTGCGTCCTGCGTCCTGTACCTACAGCACACTACCCATAGCGTATCCGTACCTGACTTTGAGTAGCATCCGGTGTTTGATAGGGTAGATCTTAGAGTATGGGATAAGGTTTCAGGGGTCGGCTGGCGAGGTCTGGGCTCTTTTGCTTTCCTTTTCTTCCTTTTCCCTTTCCATCGCTGTGTGGCTTGCCAAACGGCTTCACGAGGTCAAACTGTTGACTGTTGACTGTTGAATGGCCACTGGTGGTGCGAATAGTGGTTGATCTGGCCAGGAAAATGTGGCTTTTAGATGTTGCGAACGAATCCCTGAATCTAGTACATAATACCCTTCTCTCATCCCGTTGGTTGTAAAAGAATAGTCTACGCCTACGGGTTTGGGAATTGGCCGCAGATATAAATTTCATTGGGTTGAATTGATTCGTGCTGTTTGTTGTGTGTCAGGCAATTTTGCTATTAATTGCTACCATTGCCATCTGCTTCTCCTATTCGACTTAGGAGGCCTTTGATATCTTCCCTCGTTTGCCCTGGCCCTCATTCATTTCCACTCTCTTTTATCAATCGTTGCCCACGCTCCTGTCCACGTACATTTCGTATCTGCTCTACCAGATATAGAGATTGAATCCACCATCGACCTCATTCAACCGATGTAACCACTCAAAAATAAAGCAAATTAATTAAACCAGCAAATTGAGAGTCAATTGGCGAATCAGATCCTCCATCGCATCCACCACAAATTCGCTCCCTTTCCCCTCTCGCCTCTCAAATTCATCCGTGGAAACAGTCTATCAAAAGTCCAAAATCCCAAAATCCCAAGAACCAGACACCAGACACCAGACACACCAAATCGCGGAATAATCACCTTCCATAAAGAGGACGGCCAAGATACCAGGCGTTGTCTCTTGCATATCCTCTCCCCACTCTTTGCATCACCCAACCTCTCTCGTCTCTTTGCTCCCGCCTCCCGAGGTTTCGATAAGACCATCGCGATATTCTACGGACCATTTTCCAGCATTCGAGTACTCGCGGAATACACCATTTTTCTGTGCAAGGATCAAGCATATTCCACTCCACTCCCCAAGAGTCCAAGCAATCCGACAATTCATTCTAGACCGCTGTGCTTCCTTTTCCCCATTGCTTCTCAAAGAAACCCAGGAGTTCCAAAAGAACAAAAGAACAACATACTCCCAGAAAGCAAAAGAAAGATTCCAAGGATCCAATCGTCAAATTGACTTTTGACTTTCTTGCCATCATCATATAGCATACTTCACCTGTTTTATGCACTTCAAACTTTCCAGGGTCTTCAATTCGCCTTCCGGTTCTTAATCCAATCGACTTATCAACCTTCTTTCCTGGGATCTTTATCAATCCTGTCGTCTGCTGTGTTACCAATTTCTACATTCACTTCATTATCCGCCCCTTGGATAAATACAATAAATTACGTGGCTTGAGAAGATCATTTTCTTTGTTGTCGTCTGTCAACAAAAACAAAACGATTGATCATTTCCTGACATTGCCAATTCTACTGGAAACCACGTCATCTGCGAATACATTCAGAGAATCATCTGCAGCATCGAGACTGGTTCAGTGAATACATTTTCAAGAAGAAACTGCACATACACCGTCTGTTAAATACACGAGCAGTCGCCGTCTACCGTAACTGCACGTCATAAACTCTACAAGCCAAAACTACCAAAAACTACCAAAACAAATCCGCCAAGATGAATATCAACAAGAAATTCGACCGCGTTAAGCAATGGGCTGGGGAGAAGATGGGCCAAGAAGCAAAGACTGGAGTTTCCGAGGAGTTCAAGTCTTTGGAAATGGAAATGCAGCTGAGACATGAGGGTAAGTCTGCGACGATGTCCACAAGGAAAACAATCTAACAGCTGCTAGGGATGGAGAAATTGCAAAAGTCCATGACGGTCTACGTTAAATCCCTTTCGAAGCGAAACGAAGGAGATGACAGGGAGAAGATGCTACCAGTCGCACATATGGGGCAGACCATGATTCATCATGGAGAGGATTTTGAGCCAGATTCGGAATTTGGAAATTGTCTTATTGGTAGGTCTACATTCAGGATCGCTGCGGACAAAGGACTAATACGTTACAGCCATGGGACGTACAAACGATAAGATCGCTCGCATACAAGATTCCTATGTCGCTTCTGCCACCACAGGTTGGTTAGAATCGCTGGAGCGATCATTGGCTATGATGAAAGAATACCAGGTATGCATTCTCCTGCCTCGGATCTGCGACAAAAGCTAATTTTAATTTAGTCCGCCAGAAAGAAGCTCGAACAGCGACGACTAGCATACGATGCCTCCCTCTCTAAGATGCAAAAGGCGAAGAAAGAAGATTTCCGAGTCGAAGAGGAGCTACGATCACAAAAGGCCAAATATGAGGAATCGAACGAGGACGTCTTCAGAAGAATGCAGGACATCAAAGAAGCGGAAGCGGATAGTGTTCAGGATTTGGGGGCGTTCCTTGATGCCGAACTCGAATATTATGATCGATGCCGTGATGAACTTCTTAAGTTGAAGAGAGATTGGCCTGCAGCGTAAGTACCTCTTCCGGCATTCTTCACATGCAATCACCAGGGGGTACGGTAGTTCATAAACCAGCATGGTTTAAATATACGCTTATCTTGAACAACCACAATTTTTGCAGACGCTGAACTGACATCATAATAGAAATTCTGCGGCACAGCAGCGCCAACCACCCAGACGTCACGAAGGAAGATCTCGTTCAAACACGGCTCATTCCTACAGCGAAAGATACTCTACATATGAAGAACCAATTCCAGAACAAGAGGCACCCCGCCCTTCTATCCGCTCAGGAAATCGAGTAGTCTCTTCAGGCCGTGTTGCATCTACTTCGAGGCTCAGTCACCACCCTCAGGAAGATTACTCACCACCGGATTCACCCCAAAGACCATCAATCGCAAGATCATCTACATTCCAAGGTCCCACATCAATGTACCGCGAGTCGCCATCTTCAAGCCGTATGAACTCAGTGCCTCCACCATCGGACGTTGGCTCGTTGCGCGCAACACTTCGTCCTACTGCTCGTAATAATATTATGAATTCGGAGGTCTTTGGTGATCCTTCAGATGATTCTACTTTGAATAGCAACAGTCCCGATCGATCTCACGGTGCTCGTTCGATTAGTCCTGCTACCAGCCATGGCAGTATTAACAGTAGATCAACGAGTCAATCAGCGGCAAATGGGAGAAAGGCACCTCCTCCACCACCAAGTAGATCTAAGAAGCCGGCACCTCCTCCACCGATGAAGAGATCGGATATGAGTGTTAGGTATTAGATGGGGCTAGGCTGGACTGTGGGTGATGTGGTAGTGGATTTCTGAGTCGGGGATGATATCGCGGGGGTCATTCTTGATGGGTACATATTTACTGCAGTGTCCGATTCTTTCTTTCTTTTACTGCACATGATATCATTTCCTTTGTTTATTTTTGTGGCCACCCCCTTTGAAAACCAAGGAGAGGGGGGCATGATTAAATTCGTCTCGTGATGTTGAATTTCTGGGAAAGAAAGGAAAGTGGTGGAGAGAGATGCAAGCCAGAGCAATTGAAATGCTAGCGAAGATGTTAAGTTAGAAGTTATGCGGGCGTGGGGTCAACAAAAAACAAAATAAATATTTGTGGATATGATAAATACCAAGATTTTGGGAAGATAGGTTATTCAAATTGATTGGTATTGGTATTGGTTTGATATTGGTATTCTATTTTGTGGGCGTTTTTGGAAGAAGATATTGGGGAGGGGAAAGGCAGGGGAGGGAAGAAGAAGGGGGGAATGGGATGGGATGGGGATAGAGGAAGGAAATGGGAATGGGGAAAGTAGATATCTTGATCTGAGGGAAGGGAATTAATGTTATGTTCTATCTATATTGTGAAGTTATTATTGTTGTTGGATTTAATGGGTGATTGTACAAATTGAGTACAGTAGAGTTCCGAATAGGCTTCAGTTATATCACAGCTGCACGTGATGTGCTCTAGGAGATTCGTTTTCTGCTGCATCACGTGAGCGTGCTGATATTACCTCTCATGGGTGTTTGTGCTACAAGCCATCGATAAGAGATCATAACAGCCTGATCCTTCATCCTCCTAAAAACTTTTAATATTGTTGATGCTGTCAACTCATTCATTTCCTTGGGACCATAGCTCACTATTTCTATATACTTTTCGAGGATTGCGATCTAACGACGTGCGGGGCATCCATTTAGCTGCCGCAAACGCAAATAGTGCGCTTCGAGTCGTTAGTAGGCTAGCCTTGGTAGTTCAAGATGCTGAAACAGACTATCGAGTCGAAATATGTTCAGATCCGCAAACTGCTCGCGCTTCTCACTTCCCTATTCTCGTCAAACTTTACCGTTGTAGTAGTATGAAAACACCATCATTCTATCCATCTTATAGCTTTGCTAACCAGAAAATTTCCGTTGCAGCGCAATGGACAGGTCATCCTTACAGTTCCCCGCGCACTATATGATGTACACCAAGGTCCAAATAATATCTACACAAACTGATTTGTCCTAGGAAGAGATCAGCGCATGTGAACCTGAGAGCTCAAGTGACGACCACGATAATGCGACTCCAATTTCCCACGACAAGTCATCAAGCAGCAGGACTGGCAATGAGAACTCAGCGGATTCGGTCAAGCGATCTGAACCTGATATCTCTGCCAATGGCTTTATTGCCACGAGTCTAGGACTAGCCCAGATTCCAATGGAAAGGGGAAAGGTAGACCTCAAAGGGGCGAGAATAATATCAACGACCACTTACAGCTTCGTCTATAGCTTAGAGATATCATATAGTTCAGAGGATAAATCTTCTGCAGCTAGAAAGCTGCCTCGAAACCAGCAGGTAAGGTTCAATCATTCCTAGTGGGCTTGTTTGTAAAGATAATGGTTGACATAGTGCGTAGACATTCAACACGACGATCAAGCAAAGTCAGATTGTTGTTCTGAAGAAGCCCTCACATCATAGTATCGCCCGTCATCTTTTCAGCGCCGAAAAAAGGGCTTTCGAGGAATTAAGGAAGACATCGATTGGAAAGAATAATATTCTAGAACCGATGTTCATTACGACGGACGATTGGCCCGTCGATGAACGTTTCTTCCTCCTCCCCTTAGCCCAATGTGACCTATACCAATTATTTCAAAGAGAAGTAGGTGCGAACGTGACTACATCACTTAAGGCGCAACTACTTCTGCTAGCAGAGGGACTTGCTACACTGCATAGGATCAATATCGCCCATCGAGATCTAGACCCACGCAACGTGCTGGTATTTGATGATGGTGCGGATGGGGTTACTCTCAAGATTGCTGATTTTGGTCATTCCACATTTTTCAAACCTTCTACATACACCTCCCTGCAACGGGATCCCATGATCGCCTTCAGAAGCAATGGTACATACTCGGCACCAGAGTGCACACAGGACAAAACTCCATATAGCTCTCAAACTTTAATGGCTATTGATACATGGGCCCTTGGATGTATGTATCTGGAATTGATTGCTTACATTTACTCGGGTCCTACCGGTGTTAAAAAGTTCCAAGTATTAAGGGAGGGGCCTAGTTTTGTAGCGGGTATCAGAGTGCAAAGTGAGATGTTCCACGATGGAGAGACACTAAAACCCCAGATTCGGGCGTGGTTGGAAAATGGTCCTGAACTTGGGATTTTATATCCATCTTCGACACAGAAGAGATTTATGATCTACCGAGCTTTGTTGGAAATGTTTAACACAGAACCCCAGAAACGACCACTTGCTGCTGACGTTGCGGACCTACTCAAAGGTGTCGAGTCAACTACGATTCTAACAGACACCAGTCGTGCGCGAACAAAAAAAGTTTCTGCTTCAGAACTCACTGCCAAAGTATTTTCCTGGACCGCGGCACGAATATTCAAGGAGCCACCGGTAGCTGCTGGAAAAAAACGTGTACATTGGAAATGCGTATTTACAGAACCGAACACTTTGTTAAAGCTTCAAGCTGATACTTGCTAGGCATGTGGAAGGATTTTCCATGACGATTTTACTGAGATAGAGCCTGGTGCGGTTGATGAGATACAGAAATCTCTCAACGAGCTGTACGGGCCAATCTCAGTTGCCAGGAAATCGGCATTCAGTGAATCAACATCCACTGCAGCTGGCCAAGAGACCAGTGTTTCTGGAGCAAGAGGTTTCATCGAGAACCTGTCTGGAGCTGTAAGCACAGCAGAACTTGGACTCCAAAATTTGGCTCCAGACAGCCAACACACCAGGGAACCTTCCGAGTTATTGCACTCCTCACCGGGAGATACTCTTACACGAGACTTCGCCGGTCAAGGCACTCATAATGTCCACAGCCAGACGCTCTGGTTGATTGCGTGTTGCAATTCTCCTCTTTATGGGACTGTTGCACGGCACGAAGATGTGAGCAAGGAAACGTATGACTTCGAGATGTTCACCAAGTTTCGAGAAATATATTTCTCTCACAAAAGTTGGTTTGCACGGTTCTTCGATCTTAAAGAAGTGAAATTCATCAGATTTGTGAGGGTAAGCAAGAAATGGAATCGAGCACTCATCATTTTCCCATCTAACACATTTGGTAGTTCGATTACCTCTCAATTGGGAAGGCTAGTATTCTCAACAAAGATGACATGAGCAGTTGGCCGCCAGCAGAGGATCGCCATCAATGGGTGTATGTACCGTGCCCACCAAAAGCACTACCACTCGTGGGCCAAGAGCACTTACTACATATCTGGCGCAACCCACACCATGCAGATCGAGTGAAATATGAGGACTGGCAAAAAAAAGCGAATCTTTGGCAGCGTTATAACGAATGGGTTCGTCACCTTCCTACAAAGAAGGACCTGATACCAGACATGGAGCCTCAAGAGCCGCCCCGCCGCTCTGCATACATCTATGTTAAGGTACCAAAGAAAAAGGGAGGTCAGTTGGAACCAAACTATGGTGACCAGGCACCGCAAGGCTGGGGCATTATGTTGGAAGAAGGCTTCAAAGTACACCGATTCTTGGTTGTGATCCTTCTCTTTTACTTCGTGTCGAGTATGACGGCTATAATCTGGATCTCTCGAAAGTACGGACTTGGTTTGCCTACATCATTAAGTGGTCTGCTGGGGGTACTTGCTTGGTTCATCTCATTCTTCTCCTTACTGCTGACGGTTTGGTTTAAATGGGCTGAAAATAGCTGAGGTGGTCGGTGTTTGCCTTCCCTCCATACCCCTGATATACTATCCGATGAGTTGTGTGCATATTTTCCCATAATGACCTTATTTACAACCAGTCATGCATCCAGCTTCCGCTGCAAGCGCGTAGACAAGAATTGATTCTCCGGTATGGTATACACAGTTCGTTTGGAGAGCCACTTAGATCTGACACTACTGTTTCGAACGATACCGAACACGACTTCTTGAACATGGAGTCAATTCTGGACTACTCTGTAGCGGTTGCTGAAGCTTCAAACTGTGTATACTTGTATTCAGCGCTGAACAGACTGTCCCGACATCGGGTCATCTTCAGCTAAGTCGAAGTCCACGTAAGGGTACAGCCAGCCAAGAAAAGGTCAGCACTGCTGAAAATGTAGGTCCGGAATAAAATCATTGATAATTCGGAACAGAAGCCGATTTCAAAGTTTACTGTAATATATCATCCTATTTGTATCTTCGCACCACTATGGTGGATGGATAGGCTCTTCAGAGCAGCAAGATACAACGTGGATATATGGTGGGTGGTACTGTACAGTTATGGTGGGGTTAAACGGTTATGTTCTAGGTGGTGGACATCTAGCCAGTTAGATGGAGTGTATTAGAACAGTGCTATTGTGCAATATGATTAGATCTGCATCGTACGAAGTATATGCAAAATCCAGTAAGATCTTACCCGTTCAATCCAGCACCAGTCCAGTCCAGTCCAACTAAAATACGACTTCAACTCAGATTACTACACCCGCCACCTACCTCCCCATCCATCTATCTGCTAGCTGTCCCGTCACACGATCGCCGCCATCAGCAGATCTACATATACGAGGTTTTTCGCATCTGCTAACGTTAGCCGGCAGCAGCTAAGAAAGAATGGTGTGTGCGGTACCACAGAAACACATACGGAGATAAAATATCTGCATATATGCATGCACATCGGCAATCCCGCCGGTCACTGCCGGAAAGATAAAAACAGTTTACCAAATGCTACTAGAGTATTATTCGTGAGGTTGCAGAGACAGAAAAAGTTCTTTCGTGGTGTGGTTTCTGTATTGGCTAGATGGCTTTCTAGCTTAAGTACTGTATCGTCATTGCTATTGTTGTTGTTATTTTTGGCTTCTAGTGCTGGCACGATCTTCTGAGCCCACACCAAACCTAACCTTAACAAGACGTTGCGGTAAACGAATAGTGGGGGGGTATGGCTGCTTATGAAGCCCTTTGCTTCTATAGTAACGGTAATGGTACAACAAACATTAAAGAAGAGAAGAGAAAAAAGCTTCCGTTACACTGCATATCGTCGTCTCGTATTCCCTTCAGTCTCTCGTATCCGGACGGTGTGGACGTTGGGCTGGCCTCGGCATGCGATGCGGGGTGGCGGCATGGGGAATACGAAGGTAAGATAATGAATGTATAGTGACATTGTGCTATGATAAGGTTATGTGCTCCGATATTGGCGTTCGCTCACAGAAGCTGGTCTACACATCCAGTTACATATATATGTACAGTCGGGTGACCTTAGGGTATATAAACTCCCTTTGTCGTCTTCTTCATCTATATCTTCCATCTTCTCCTATTTTCAGGATATCTGCAAACTCTTCAAGCGAGCAAGAAACGACGATATATACACAAAATGCATTTCACAACATTAACTTCCTTGGCCCTCGCTGCCGCTGCGTCGGCGCAACAATTCATGGTTCCCACACCGTGGTATGTGAAGGATATAAGTATAGGGAATATCCGTCATGGAACGGGTGGATTGTATGTTCTTCCTTGCTCTCTTTTTTCGCCCATCTCCCTCCCCTCTCACCCCTTCTCTCCCATCCATTCTCTCTAACACCCCTCCCCCACAGCTGGTCCCTAAACCTAATCGACACCCCCACGCCCGCCCCGCAAGGCCTCAACACCACCTGCTCCTACCGCTCCAGCTGGGCGTACACCTATGCGCTGGACGGCGCACCCATTAATGAGCCATGCAACGATCCGAATGTGACGTTTGGGCTATTTCCCGACGGCGATCACTTTACGTTGAATATTACGCATTTTTATGGGGATTGCGGGAGGTAAGCTTTTCTTCTTCTTTCCGCTTTCTATCTGCATATACATTTCTGCCTTCCTCCACTTACATACCGTGTCTCTTTTCTTCCTTTTCTGTCTATCCACCAGAGCAATGGAACTAACACAAAATGTTACAGCGCTGGGAATCCCACGCCGTGTAAAGATAACGGAACGTGGCGTTTCAGCTGGGATGACGTGAGGGGGCAGGAGAACGATGTGCAGAATAATTTCGGACAGTCCGGTAGCTTTTATAGGGCTGGGATAAATATGTATCCAACGCGGGATGTGCCGAGTCAGAAGTGTGAATTCTGTTGATTTTGAGCCAGATGGGGAGGAGGGAAGTGCTGAGTAATGTTTCAGGTTGAGGTTGAGGTTGGAGAAAAAATAATAGGTGGATGAAAAGCGGAGAGCAAGAGAGTAACAGACGAACAGAGCAACAGAGCAAAAGCAGATACAAGAAATGGTAGTAATGTTAAATTGAATAGAAACATCATACATACATGCATAACTGTGCCGGAGATCCCACAGACATGCATCAATTGATCCTGATTCTTCACAATTAACACCTCTATCAATATCCTTCTCTCTAGATCCCCATCCATCATCCTTCCCTTCTATCTTCTCCACACTCAACACAAACCTGTCCATTATTCACACCTTCACAACGACAATGCCATTCACCCACATCCCTACACTGATCGCAAAGCGTGCAGAACCTCCAAATATCCCTTCGTCTCCACTCCCCTGTACAGAAACACCAGTAATCTTCCTCCTCCGCAATCCCCCTCCCCTCATCCACTCCAAACGCCGCCCTGAACAACCCCCTAACCAACTTCCCCCTCACCACCTCACACCGTTCCCCTCTCCACCTCCTCATCATCTCCCCCACACCTTCTCCCACCCCCACCACACCTCTCCCCTTCCCCCCAGCCTCCTCACCCATAACCATCCCCCTCAACCCCTCCACTGTCTCCTCATGCAGCAAATCATACCCCCCACCCCGTCTCTCCCTCTGGATCCACTTCATAAAATCCGGACTCGCTCGCACCGTATTCGAGCCGAAGAATAACTCCAGATCGTTCAGCATATTCACGCAGGAGATGCAGGTGCACCCAACTGAACACCCGCGTCCGGATTTATAGCATTTGCAGCGCGTGCCGGTGCACGAGGCGGTGCAGTTGCAGGATGTGCGCGGGATGGGAGTGTAGATGCGGGGATGGGGATGGGGTGAGAGGGTCTAGGAGGAGGTTAGTTAGGTTGTGAGGAAGTGTAGGTTGGAGAGAAGGGACATACTCGGCTTTGGTCGGAAGGACTCCGTGTGGTAGTGCGTATGGGTCTAGTGGGAGCTTGAGGAATTATTACATATGGGATCTGATTCTGGTAAGGTAGAGGCGAGATTGAGGATTGAGCTCTTCGTTGCAGATGTGAAGGAGATGTTTCAATGCTTTCGATTATATCCTCTTCCTTTATCCTTGCCTCTTTGGCTGCGGGTTGCTCTACAACCCGTGCTACGAATGGTTGCTGGGCAGGCGACGGGCTCGACGACTCTCTGTGCCGTTCGCCATCTCTTCGTGCGTTTGTATCATCTTTCGCATCCTGTGGGAAGGTAGGTAAACGTGCGTGGATGTATCTAATAGATCTCGATACGTTGCCGCCGTTCAGCGCAACATCGACCACTTGACGGAACTGCGGAGTTTTGAAGTCTTTGACCATGTCCTGGATTTTATCATAGCTATTAGGAGTCAATGCATCTCGTTGTCGGGGACGTTTCGTGGGACGAGTATGCTCCATTGTGTTTAATTTTTCAAATCGACAGTGGCGTCTGAAGCTCTTTTCCGGAATTTGTAGAGATTGTAGGAATAAAGCTCGAGGGAAAAGAAGCTAATGGATGGAATGCGATGCGACGGGACATACAGGAGCAAACAATTGCAATAGGATACTGTAGAAAAGACAAACGCCGAGATGACAAGTCGTAAGTCTGTTTTCGGGAAAAGTAAATAGTTTCGGATAGCCGCATGATATTAAAGATGAAAGCCTTGCGAGTTTAGGATCCCAGGCAGAAGTGTGTCGCGGCCCTTACCATATAGTGAATATAGATAGAGTCCTAAGTATGTTTAAAATAGGTGAGCTACTAAATGGTATGTTTTTCCAGCTGGTACTTTTGCTACTTTGTTCATATTCCTTGAAGGACCTCCTACAGAAACGCAAGTGATGGCTGTATAGGCGCAAACAACTGTCTTGAGAAGAGCGCCCATATGAGAAGGTATCCTGACAGGTGCCCATATCGTTGACCAGCTCGTTCGTGCGAGCCTGTCCTGCCAGTGTCGAGCAAAGCGCAGCAAACGTGAAATCATGTCGCTAGTGAGTCCCTATTACGGCGTTGAACGTCGCGCTACATCTCAGATGATACCCGCTTCCCTCACTCATCTTCCCAATGCCTCCACATCATAGTACGTAGAGGACGCTCCTACACTTCCATCGCAAGGGATCGAAATACCATCTGTGCACTTGCCACAGTCTTTACAATCCCCCTCTCCCCAATCGGTAACCTCTTCACTGGTAGGATGATTAGGTGGCGGTGAGTATACCCAGCCTCCGCCACACAACAAGAAAAAATAGTCTTCTACCGCTAGGAGACGTGTCTGAGCAAGTCTTTCCGGACTGGCGCTCTCTGTCCTTCGGTTTTAGCCCCCTGACCGATCTTCAAAGTGTCTTCATGGCATCCAGGCGTGGGTATTTCACCTTAAAGTACAGCGTCATAAACGGCCTCTTTCACTCCCATGAGCCTACTTCGCAGTACCTCCTGCGTATATACTGAGTTTATTCTAAAAAATACGATATTTTAACAGGAGCGTCTAATCACCCGAGATAACAGCTAGTAGCGATCAGTCCGTGCGTCACGTGGCTAATACGCTAATGAATTTTTTTTTCCAACCGCACTCAAAACTCATCGTCCCAATTTCACCCCTTCATCACTCTTCAAATCCGCATCTAGCATGACGCAACACCATCGCATGCCTCAAGATTGAGGGAGGCATGCTCCTGAGTCTCTCGCCATAAGGTACAGTCCTCCCCGCTACTTTCTACACGTCAACTCCTACACAACTATTATGATGAATTTTCCAATGAGAAATTATCGCGGCTTATGACGCTCTTCAATGAGTGGTTGATTAGCAAAACACAAATACGCAATTTCTGATCTATGTTGTTATTCTATCCTGTTATTCGAACATTTCAAGATGCTCGTTACTGACTTGAAGTTAGAGGCGAACACATCTAGGTAAAACTGGCGACTACTGTTATCTATGGCACGACTCCTCGCTCTTCCTTCGTGCTACTCAAGTGGCATATAAGTCTTCTTGCTCTTCGAGTATCTAAGCGGCGAGATTGATTGTGTTTAGAATTAGCATGTTTGCCAGTAGATGTTGCTCTGGGCTAGGGGCTGATCAGTAGATATGTATTATACGAAGCACAAATGAAGATAGCTGTGATAGGCAAAATCTCCCATAGAGTTTGCGTGCTCCAAAACCGTGATGATTTCTTGACCCTGTGCCCAAACACTCTATATTCGTTTACCTTCCATCCTCTCTACTGCTGGCTCGAGTGAAGCAGCTATCCAACTCAAGATGAATGCTCAACAACTTCGGGCACTCGAAGATAGACTCACCTCTGTAGCTTTTCGATTCCTATCTGCCGCTGTTCTAGTGTCCGTTACGGAAATTCTTCTTCATAATCTTCATCCTCAAGACCACCAGGACCGTTCGACATGAATTCAGACGATGCAGGATTAGATACACAGCACCATATATACCATCAATCATATCATTCATTAATTCTCGAACCAGCGTGGTCATAAAGTAAACCTTGCTATCTATCTATCTATCCAGAACTCCCATCGCCGTCATGAATCATTAGACGCGCCACATTCGCCAAGCACTTGGTATCAACGCCCATGCTAAGAATAATAACCAACCCTCCTCCATTCATTACATCTCCTTCATCACACAACTGCAATCAATCAATTGACCCCCTCACACCTCACATCCCAATCAACCCCTTTATAAACGCTTCCAAAATATCCCTCCTCCTCTCCTCCAAAATCCTCCTATCCTTATCCTTCGCTGGCGTATTCCCTCTAAACACCGCTCCCACAAACGCCTCTGCAAAAGCCCTATTAACCTCTCTCCTCCTCACCGCAGCCGGATCCTCAACAGGTGGTGGAGCTCTCCCCTTCCAGCTTAACGTCCTCTTCACTGTATCAAAGCCACCTCTAAACGCCGTATCCAGCGATCGTCTAACCTTAGGTATCGGAGCCAATTCGCCCGCAACCCGAGATAACGTTGAGGTAAGGAACACAAAAGAGATATTATGATGCGGAGAGGCGGAAAGAACATCCAGAACCCAAGCTTTCGTTTCTTCGATATCAGTTGGCTGTCTACCGCCTCGGGAAATGATATCCGCTTCTAGCTTTTCCCATAAATTCGCAGGGATTAATCCATCCGTAAGACTACGAAGGAAGAGAAGAAGAACTTCAGCTACAACCTCTAACCTACTTACTGCCGAGACCTCAGGAGGAAAAGTATCGTGGATAATTCCATCTGCGTCCAATGCATGGAGAATAGAAGCTCGTAACGATTTTCTCGCAGATTCATCCTTAAACCTCCAGGACTTTTCGTCGAATGGCCAGCCTGGAGCATCTCTTGGTATGGTTACACCTTCCAGCATATTCGAATCGGCAACCACGCGATCGGTGAGCGAATCCAAAACTTGAGTAAGTTTAATCAATTCGCGAGGCGCAGACCAAGAAACTTCTTGGCCTCTATTAACAGGTGGTCCAGGCTCGTTCCTTGGTCGCGGGAGCAAAGCTCGTACACCTCCTTCTGGGATATGCGTGAGTTCCTCGATCGAACGGCCCAGAAAAGATTGCAACCATGTTCCCCGTATGGAGATAAAATGATCCCTTCCGTCCGTAACTCTCAAAACGAGGACATCCTCGAGTGAGCTGCTGCCGTCGTTCAACGCCCTGACACATTTAATATCATCAACCAATACTTCCAACGTCGCATTAACTGCATCGCCGGGCTCCAGCGTAACCTCCCGTTTCGTGTGCTTGGATATCCGCTCGTCCTCATCCATATCAGATCCAGTGCAGTAGATACTCATCCACTGAGGCGCAATTCGATCCTCCTCTCCTTCAACGCCCGGTCTGTCGACAAAGGCGAACGTGGAGGTGACTTGACTAGTATTTGCAATTGTCAAATGTCGAGTCTTTCGACGGCCGAATTCTACCTCACCAAAATCTACAACGCCAGTGCCATTATCTGATGCGCGGCGAGAAGAGTTCTGGGATTCTTCTTGAGAGTCCTGAGATCGGTCGACTACAATTGTTATTCCGGGTCTAGCCTCGTTTTCTGCCCGGTCAAGTTCTCGAGCGACTTCTTGCTGTACCTTTGATTTGAGCTCGGGAATAACTGCATCATACTCCAAGGTAAATATAGCAGCCAGAGGCTTATGGTCTGAAGAAAGAACTCGTTGATGTGACGTATAAACATCAAGATGTATCCGGTCAAGGTATCCTTCTTTGGTCAAGACAGCCTCTTCCCCCATATCTTCCGCATCGTCGTATTCATCATAATCGGCAGTTGGGGCGGGAGGTGTAGGTTCATTATCCCCATCCTCACTCGGATCATAATCGAATAAAACGTCTTCATCATCCGCAGCTTGATCAATTCCACGTGCCTTCATTTCGGCATCTCTTTTTCTTGCCAACTCTTCATCCTGCTGCTTACCGTCGTACTCCAGCTTATCCTTTCGCGTTCTATACAGAATCCTATCGCACCAACTTGGGGCTCTCCTCTTCTCGCTCGAGTCAAAGACCCCCAGACGTCCGAGATCATATTTGTACGTTGGAAGAAATGTGACCGGTCCTTCCCTCCATCCATCGTGGAAAGCCCTCTTTGATTTTTGAACATGCCTCAGCTGATCATGAGGTAGTAAGGAATCAATAGTAGCTTGCAAAGAAGCAGGATCTTGGCTAGGGTCTTGTACGAAATCATCCGGATCTGGTAAAGTCGTAGCATCAGATGACGCATCATCATGATGATCGAATGTGCCACTACTGCGTTGTGTCTGATCATCCTCGGATTCATCGTCGCTGTCGACTGACTTAATGACTATAGGACCACTGTCGGCATCAATTTCTTTCTCGATCTTCTTCCTTGACTGGGACCCTATATCATATTCTCCTTTTGTATGGAGCATCAACAACCTTCGAATGTCGTCTCCTGGTAATCCCTCCAACCTAAAATTCAGATCCCCAAACCAGAAAGCAAAGTCCTCGTCTCCAATGCCTTCTTGGGTATCATCAAGCACTCCATTCCGACTTATCGGTTCAAATCGCGTTCTCTGTAGGATCTGCGACACGTCCCATACTCGTCTCTCTAAATGTGAAGGATCGGCACCAGAAGCCAAATGCGAATTGACAAACACAAGGCGTGTCGTTTCACCAAGTACTATCCTCGTTGTAACCGCTCCCTTATTTCCCAGATATCCGATGAATCCAGTCCCTACGCTTACAGTACTGACAGAACTGATGGTCGGCGCAATGGTCGGTGAAGCGTAGATGAACATAAGAAGACCTGACATTTGTTGCTCCGCGATTAAAGTGTACCCTGCGGGGAGAGCCTCCGACAATGCTTTCCTCCATTTCGTTACTGGACCCGTATCAGAATAGACCCTGCCGATATATTCCTTCGCAGATGCAAGTTCGACGACTTCCTGTAGTCCCAATACGTATAGGCCAATTTCGTCGCCTCCAGTGATTATCCCTTCATCGCCGTTCGGTATCGTAGATTGTTTTTTCTGCCGTCGTGCTTCCTGCTCTTCAACAGTTTCGATGTCGGCTTGACTACCAATCTTGTCGATCGCATTGGCTATCTCGAGCCCCGCCAGCCTTTTGTCGATCCCTTTTCCTTGCACAAACCATCCTGCCAAATCTTTCTCAGTTCCAGAGCAAGCAGCGACATTCCATGAACCAATCTTTATTTTGATCGTTTGTGGTCGAGTATAGTCCGCCCGTCGCGCATATAGAGCTTTCGAAAGGGATTGCGGACTCGAATGCATCGGTAAGTCGACTTCGACGGGATCATCGTCCAAGGAATTCCTCACGCTTTGAGCCGCCATCTTTCTTGTTTATTTGTTTTGAAAGAACGTGGGAATCCAAGTTTTAAACACTTTGACCCGACATTTCTGATCGTGCGCTTCCTTTTCCCAGGGATATTGCTCGTGCTCGTTCTTGAATTCTTCGCAGCGCCGGGGTAAATGACGTATGATACAGGCACAGGGTCGCAGACAGGAAGGATTAGGTGGCACAGGTGGGCACAGGATGAGTTGTACTTGAATTGGGCTGAATGGTGGATGGGCAGTCGGCGAACACGACAATATATCTTCAATCTGGAGAAGGGATTGTGATGAATCGGAAGTGAAGGAAGGAATGTAACGAAAGAGAGAAAACTAAGACTCTGCTCAAGTAAGAAATGAGCAAAGTTTGAAGCTTGCATGCTGTCAATGTTAGTGCTGAAAGTGTCAGTGGCGGCTTGTGGCTGGTGGCTGGCGGGGTTCTATTTCAAGAAACTTAGGCTTCTGGAACGCCTGAAAGTTGCTTAATGCTTAATGCTTTAACTTACCATACTTGTTCCCAGGGCTGAAAGATTGCGATCCTTCAACGACAACCTACCTATCTTCTGACACATCTACATCGCGCTCACTCCAAGAAGACGACTCAAAAGAGCTACGATTGAATATAATCATCCTCAGCCGCGCCAGCTGTATCGCTCCCCAGACACCGGGAATCCTCACGCGATCGCATTCCAAATCGCCTCGTGCTGCTGCGACTACCAACTACTCTCTACTCTCTACAATCTGCTGACGGCGCAACACCCCTCCACCACTACCTCTGCATTAATCTTTCTCCGGCACACCTCTTCCTCAAAATGACACCTCGAAAACCTCGCCAACGTCAAAATCATGCTGGTCCCTCTCATTTACAGCAAGTCCAAGCATCAGATTATGATTCAGAAACCCTGCTGGATATTTCCCGCCCGCCCCCTCGTACCAACAGCGACCTGAACCTTACTGTCCTCCGCCGATACAATCCATCGATTGCCGAAATATTATCTATTGCTGGATCTAGTTGGGTTTACAGTTTTGATCACGAATCAGGATGGGATAGATCCGGTGTAGAAGGAACATTATTCGTCTGCCAATTACAGTCGCCTCCAGTTACTGCCTCCGAACAATTCGGTATCGTCGTTCTTAATAGGAAGGGTCTTAATAATTTAATAGTGGATATGAGGGATGTGGTCAAAATGGAAGTCACAGATTCGTTCGTCATACTTCACGTCTCGACGAAGGGGGAAGCAGATGGTAACGAGGAATTCAAACCGATAGGTCTTTTCCTTCCGGATGAATCGACAAGAGAGACAAATCACTTATTGATAAAGGCTTGCTGGGAGAAGACAGTAGAAACGCAGAGTGAAATGCAAGCGATGGAGGATAAGCTGGAAAACTATGGGGATATAGCATTTGAGTCACCAAGTGAAGGGGCGCAGAACACACATAATGGCCAGGGGAGAAGAGTTAGCATAACAGATTTGTTTGGGGGACGGTAATACTGGTATGGGTGAGGACTGGGATGATGATTAGGGGTGCCAATCGAGCTCATGTTATACGATGAAGCAGGAAGCAACTAGGAACGAGCATTGCCTGTACTATGAACAAGATACAGCTTTCTTGTGGAGGATGACACTCGACGTTGGCTTTGGTCAGGGCCTTACCACTAAGTACTTGTCTGCACAGCAGGTTATTTGGTACTATTTTATTGGCAGGATGGTTTGGAGTGATGCATGAAGCTTCTAACATATGATGGATGGGAGGCCATTCTCACATGGACTGGCATGGAAATCTCTCTGTTTCTTGAGGCGAGAAAACTCATCGCGATGATTGCTAGTTCAATCTTTGCTGGACGTGCTGGAGCACTCAGACTTGTCGGAGCACCCAATTCATGGACTCCCAAAGCCACAAGGTTCATAGTTAAAAGAAAGTTACCCTTACGCCTTCATATCGTCTCTCAACATGCGTCCCACCTGCCCTTCACCTTCTCTGTAAGTCCCGCTCTCTTTACAATCTCATGACTTCTCTTCTTAGCTTCCTTCCACACCTCTTCCTCATCCATCGTTTGTAATTTACCACCCTTAACCACCTCCTTCCCATCCACAACCACGAATTCCACATCCCTCCCAGTCACACTATACACCACCGCACTTACAGGCGAGAAATACGGCTGTAAATGCACCTTCCTCATATCAATCGCCACAAAATCAGCCTTCTTCCCAATCTCCAAGCTTCCAATCGAGTCCTCAAGCCCAAGCGCCTTGGCTCCATTGATCGTAGCCATTTCGAGGACCTGTTCCGCAGACACAATAGTCGGATCATAACTCTTAGCTTTGTGAATGATCGCTGCGAGTTTCATCTCCTGCAGCAAATCATTCGTATTATTGCAAGGAGCGCCGTCCGTCCCCAGACCAACATTCACCCCGGAATCCAACAGCTCGGGCAGGCGACAGATTCCAGAAGCCAATTTCGCATTCGACGTCGGACAGTGCGCGACGTGGGTTCCTGTCTCGGCCAGTTTCTGAATATCGCTATCGTCAAGATGGACCATGTGCACGAGGACTGTTTTAGGTCCAAGTAGACCTACAGAGTCGCAGTAGGACATGGGAGTGTGGTTTTGCGAATCGAAGAATTCCCGATCGGCGCGTACTTCGGCGCAGTGCATGGTTATGGGGATGTTCTTCTCTCGGGAAATGCTGGTCATCTCTTTGTATAGAGCATCGGAAACTCTAGCTTGGTTAATATCTCTCGTGGATTGACATGCAGTAGAGTAAAGTACTTACCCTCCAGGTGTTCGCGCACCAAACCAGACACGGATTCTATCATTTGCCTTGCGATCCCATTTCTCCCACATATCAATGGCACCTAGTAGAGAAGTTTCTCTGTCTTCTACAAGGCCGGGATGCATAGCCCATTTGGAATCTTTCGCATACGTTGCGATATCCATGACAATCTTCCCGAGACATCCTCGAATCCCGCTTTCTTGTACGGCTTGACAAAGTCCATCGAAGCCGTATCTGTCGGCGAACTATGCTTTATGTAAGCCATGCAGGGAGAAGAGTAAGAGATGGATAGACTTGGCTTGGACAACCCATTCAACTCCTCCTTGACTTAACGAAAACCAATAGTGTGAATCGAGCACAACCATGCAAAGGGCAAGACATCCATCTCACGCGGCCGTCCTCAACAAATCAACTCAAATGAAGAATGAAATGACACCCACCATACTCTCAAGAAAACAAGTCGTCCCCGACAACAACATCTCGGCAATACTAATCCTTGCCGCAGCATACCCATCTTCTGCAGTAAAATACCCCTGCAGCACCCAGATCCTCTCGCATAACCACGACACCAACTCCAAATCATCTGCAGCTCCTATTCAATATTCAATATCAGTCCATTTTGTTTTGTTGAGTTCTATTCTAGCTCCTCTCTTTATCCGGACGTCCGTCGTCTGCACGCACTAGCCGGAAATGAAACGAACGTACCTCGAAGTAAAGTCTGCGCAGTATGCATATGCGTGCTGATCAATCCCGGAATTATAATTCTCCCCTCTAAATCCACGACGTCTTCAGTACCGGCATATTGTTCAATCAGGTCGACGGATTTGCCGATGTCGGCGATGGTGGTGTTGCGGATGAGGAGAGCGCCGTCTAGAATTATATCGCGGGAGGGGTTTACGGTTATGATTGTTGCGTGGGTGTATAACATTTTGTTTTCAGCCAGTGCACTGAGAGGTAGATAGGACGAGGAGTTTGAGTTTGGCGAGGATTTGATCGATTGTTGAGGATGAGTTGGTTCAGCGTCTCTTATCTAGGTATGAGGCTTGCATGCATGTCCGGCGACCTCCGAATGTATAGGTATGTCTGGTGCTCAGGATCGATATCATCCACGCCGTATACCGAGAGTCAATTGAGTGTGTGTCATTTTGAAAATATATAACGATTATGAATTACTAGTGACTATGTTACTATACAAGAACCAATCCAAACACAAGGAAATGTCAAAAAACTCAAGGAAAAAAGCCAAATAATCCCACACCTCCGCGTGTTACCCACCGGGAATGCTCTCAAAGATATTCTCCTCCAAGGAAGGCAATAAATGGACATCTAAGCCAACTGTCCTCTAACCACTCCCAACGGATAAAGATTAGTGTGAGCATCAGTGAAGAAACCCGCAGGATTAGCCTCAATCTGCTGAACCGTGAATCCCGTCCCGGTATCCTTCCCATCCGCACCATTCAAGCCAGTGGTAAACGGACCCGTAATACATCCCACAGAAACACGCTTCTCGTCGTCGCCCACAGGGTTCGGCAGCGCGATTCGTGGTGGCCCGGAGGCCCCGCGCGCAGCCTGGTGGATGTGGGTTGCGGTTTTGGCGGGGGATTGGTAGGTGCCGGCGACGTTGAGGAGGGTGATGTTCTGGGGGGGGATGTTAGTTAAGTCTTGATGGGGTTGTGGAGTTCAGTGGTTGAAAGAGGGGGGTATTTTGAGACTTACGTAGCAGATGGTGTTGGTGAGGGAATTGACCCCGTAGTTGAAGTATCCGATTGCGTTATCGGGACCAGGAGCTGCTGTGGTGCCGTTGCGGACTTCGGAGCCAAGAGCTACGATGTTGTAGGTGCTGGTGAAGATGAAGGGGCCGTTGGCACTGCATGCTGGACGAGCATTGTTGTTGTTGTTGTTGTTGTTGTTTGCTGGTGCACCGCCTTGGTAGTTTCCATATACTGCACCGCCATTTCCGGAACCTCCGTAGCTGCCACGGTCGCCGGCCTCAGCAGCTGGTGCTGCGAGTGCGGTTGCGAAGAGAAGGGTTGCGGTTGCGGAGGCTGCGAGTGTGAACTTCATGGTGGATATTTGAGAATTGGGATATGGTTTGTGTGGGAAGCTTGAGTGTGTCTGGCTGATTGAATGTGAATGTAGTGAAGGTGATGCTGATGGTGAAAATGATCGATTCAATGCAGGACCTTCACCTTCTCTTATACATTGCTTTCAAACATAATTCCAGGCTTTTTCACGCCCTCCTATGCCAAGTGCAATGGAGACTTGGTATCGATATCCCATCCTGATGCTATCCTCATAGAGTTCAACTTCGCTATACAGCTTCATCTAGAACTAAAATCCATCACTGCCACCACTTCTATGAAAGTTGCGATTACCTACCATATCAAAACTTACAAATGCCCCACAAGAGCTCATGGTGATGGAAAATCATCTATTGAAAATCTCTTGGTATTCTTGTTCATTCTCCATCTAACATTGGGTAATGCCAAGTTGGCGAGATGTGGTCAAGAAAGAACTTGAGAAGTCCTGACAGAGGGTCAGTGCAAAGAGATCTTGGAGTGCGAGGACATGAAGTGATAAAACTGTATTGACATGGTGGAGGCGGGGTTCTGGAGTCATTGTACCGTGAGCCACTTCATCATATTGAAGTGGTTGATCAAGTGAGAAAGTTCGGTACGCTAAGGGGTAGTGTTCTTGCTGCGGTACTGTACCCTTTAAGCTTTACCGAACGGGCTTGAACGGGAGGATTTGATATCAAGACTAGATGGTAGGAAAATGCAGCTGAGGGATAAAGATTTGGAATTCCACGTCTTGGTACTTAGGCTTGGACTTTTGGCCAAGAGATGTAGTGTGTAGATCTGGACGTCGTTGATGGTGGACAACAAGTGTAGGTGCCGACGTTTCTTTGAATTGTCTGAGATCTACCGGCAGATTGGTTTGTCCTAGCTTGTATGCTAATTCTGCTAAAAGGTATAGTATCTCTTGGCATACCTGGATAAAGGACTGCCCGTCGCGTTTATCTCTTGCAATAAAAACCCACGTCGAAAGAAATATCTCAGCTTGACCATAGC
Organism: Rutstroemia sp. NJR-2017a BVV2; assembly: GCA_002946415.1. Classification (NCBI taxonomy): domain Eukaryota; kingdom Fungi; phylum Ascomycota; class Leotiomycetes; order Helotiales; family Rutstroemiaceae; genus Rutstroemia; species Rutstroemia sp. NJR-2017a BVV2. The sequence continues at coordinate 108,943 of NJPS01000044.1, forward strand.
ACAACCTTGGGGTCCAACAAATACTGACAGCGCTTATGTTTGCTCAATTCCAGAGTTTCCCCATTTGCTTTGAACATTCATCCATCGGTACCAATTCTGCCCCATCACCTTCATATCATCGTTCATCTGCCTGCTCTCGCACTACTAATCTGGCTCCTTCGCCCATTATCTCAGCCCCTCACATCAACCTGCCACCCATCCTCATCCCCTCAGAACTCCTCAACACCTCATTATTTCCTACATTCCTCGGTCTGATATCCTGATTCATATTCTTCTTGCCAATCTCCCATTCTACTCTCTTCAACGGACATGTCTTATTTCCACAAGGTGTTTCGACCGCAGCGCAAGCATCCTGCTTCCATGGACATTTCTGTGCTTCGATCTCGGTGACATCTTGGCTTTGAGTCATTGAGAAGAGTTGATATCGCTTGATTAGACCGTAGCAGATGGTTATACGAGTTGTGGAACAGCCGCATTTGGTGTGGCGCTCTCGGGTTATGCGACACATTTTGAGGACGGCTGACCATGAGCAGTGTGCAGTGTACGTGATTGAGATTTACGATCCCGCTTGAGTCGTGTTATTGATGGTATTGTGGTTGGCGGCGTTGAAAAGATACGTTCGTCGCGCTGAGAACATATCGTTGTTGAGTGCCATCAAGGTACTGGTTCTGTGGGAGGCTATCGAACTCGAACAGTGAATATTGAAAGTGAAGATAAGAACTCCCAACACTTTATTCGTTGGACTGCCAGTGGTTTGATAGTAGAGATAGTGGCATAGTCACTGAACCAGTGCGTGCATAGCTCATCTTTGGGAGGAGTTCTACAACAATATCGCTAACCCTGAGATCGACGTCTCGGGTGCCTGGTGGACAACGAGGCCACTCCGCGAAGCAGGTGTATTCCTAAGGCATCACACACATTGAGAAGTCGCAAATGGCTTCAGCTGATTTCTTTGCTTAAGGTAACACCAGATTATACTTCCACACTGCAGCGTTTAATTGGATGTTTCTTAAGGTTCATTTCGAGACTGGCACAACATATTCCCATCATGCACCGCTTCCCCAACAATATTGACGACACCACACTTATGGCATAAATAAATATTTGGAATTCAGTCATCTGACAAAATGCATAGTACTTCACCAGCTATTCATATTTATGCAATGTTGACGACGCAACCACTACTTCGTACCAAGAAAGCATCCGAGTTTTAATCATGTAAGATCAACCGCAAGTACGGCAATTGCGTATATGATCACGATACGCAGTACGAAGCTATGTCTCTCCTCTGATAGCACCTAACCTGGCAGTTTGGGGAATGCCGGTATGTACTTCGTACGATCTAGATCACCACTTCATGAAAGGGCGTACCCGGATAGCCAGCCCGTATCCAACCATCGATATGCTTGCAACTGCCTACTCGGTACGAAGTAGGCTGTACCTAGTTTAATAACGATGCCCAAGTGCTGCAGCTAAGCATGCAAGACCGATAGAATAACGTTCAGACGAACTTAGTATTATGAAAACCCGAGGTTTTTTCTACACACGCGAGACTACGTGGAGAGTGAGGGAAAAAAAATTGGTGAAAAACCCATTCGAGGTCCATCGAAAATGACGAAACTTTCCCCTATTCAATGTGGGGTTGAATGCTACAGCCCCCAAGGATATCCGCTGAGGTGAGCTGGTGGACATCAACATGAACATGTACGCTACGTACTGTCCACGGTTGTACCTTGCATAGTGGATTTGACATCAAAATAGAAGCTAGAAAACGGGGAGGCTGACTCATTCCATCCCATCTGTCTTTGTCTTTGTTTCGAATTCTGTGTCTCTCGAATCGTGGAGAATGGAATGGATGGAGCGATATCTATACACGGCGCTTAAGCACAGGAGCAAACGCCTCAGCCACCTAGCGGTGAGGTGAGATTTATATGGATTTATTGACAGCATGGACTTATGAACTAGAGAACGTAAACAACGTTAAACGTGGGGGGCGCCATGCCATGTATGTGATCATGGGAGATGCACCCGTTCGCCGTTCGCCTTACTTTTGAGTATACTTTTCTGGGACCGTTCTCCTTTGGTGCAAGTATTCCCCACTCGCGCGGTTGTTGATATCTTTCGTTTCGTCGCACTGTGAGGCGTAGTTTGCGCAGTGCAGTGCAGTACATACTGTATGTACATGTATGTATGTATGTATGTATGTATGTATGTCAGTGGAGATCACCTGAAGCGACCATCTAAGGCGACTCGTCGCATCCATCATCTGTGGCTACTGCGCTGCATTGCATCTCTCAACAATCCTGTACTCCGTAAGGGTGCTAGCCGGCCAAAACATCCGAACACTTCGTAGATCGGATGAGGTTGACTGAGGGGTCGCGGTAAAAGTTCGTGCAAAGTGAGTATGATGCGTTCGCCGGTTTCAAGGCTATCGGGTTTCACCTTACTCAGTCCGACTGACTTACTTTCGAGGCGTTCAAGCTCAACGGGGAAACTTCGCCGCAAGCTTCTTTTCTAACGGATTGTCTAAGGTTTTAAATAGCAACACGGCAGTTGTGTATTGTATGAACAGAAAGAGATACAGGTTGGAGCTATGAACGTGCATTGGGCCTTGGGCAGTTGAGACATTGATGATTCAGATTATTTGACCGGACGAGATCACCTTGAAAGCTGTGCTTTGCTTTCCTTCGCTGTGCTGTCCTCCTGGAGCAGATGATTGACATGAGAACCTCCTATAAACAATATCTGCAGCTAGAAGAAGCGAGTCAAGCGACCCGTGGTTTCTGAAACTTCGAGCATCATTGCAAACCCGCACTCTGAGTTCCGAACTACCGTGTGATTCTCCATTCTCCAATGCATAACTCCACTTTCCAAGAGTCCAACCAGCATCGTCCTAAATAAGGAAAGACTTTCATAATTTGTGAATTTGGTTTCTAGGAAGCAAGCTAGCGCATGCGAGATGCAAGAGATTCACACTCGCTCTCGCTAGACCCAACCTGCACTGCATATGTCTGTGCGAACCAAACGCAAAGACCTAGCAGGCCAGACAGCAGGCCAGCCAGATACTCAATTAATGGGCCAATCCAAACCAGATTGAATGTACCGCCGGTACTTCAACGGGTAACGTGACTCGTAATTCATATTTGTAGGGATAGCGAATACTGTGAATGTCTTAGAATGCTGTCCCAAAGGGACGAAGAACTCCACTTCAAGGTGAATCCAGTTAAAGCGTAGGGGCGGATCCGCATTCATTATTATCCGAAGCAAACACATGGGATGAGGATGACGAGTCGGTGATAGGCAAATTACGGATACTGTGGTACGAAGACAGAGACTGGAGTCTAGAGCAGCAGCAGCAGTGTATACGACGCGGCACGCAACACGCAACACGCAACACGCAAACATCAGCAAACAAACCGTATCGTTAGTAGCAACTTTCCTTAGAATGAGGATCTACAACAGCGCGCACTCCCTACCATCGTACCATCGCTATCATGCTTGTACCTCTCTGCAACGAGTCTGCATACAATCTGTGCACAACCAGCAGTGAAGGAAGAAAATCAGCCTTATCGGCCAAGGCAGTTCGTAACGTATTCCGTACGAGACAAATTCATCTGGTGTCTCAAGGCTAAAACAAAAAGCGGACCAGCGTGTCATAATTCCACAATTTCACAACTTCATAGCTCCAGCAGCAAGCAATCCACGTCCAGGTACGAATATATTCGGCTTACCCCTTAGATTGCCACACCCGAGGGGAAATGAACAACAAGCTTCAGCAGATTCATGCGTTAAGCTTCTTCGTACGCTTTCGTGTCAATCTCGCGTTTTCTGCTTCAGAGTGTAACCCTAATACTGTAATTCGTACAGATCGTGCGTGCGCTGAATGTAAATAGAAGGTTCTCAACCAAGTGTGTGGACTCCCAACCACACCGTACCATTGGGGCGGCCTTTCCCAATAGGTTTTTAAATTGATCCCGATGACCTGCAGGGACATAGAATGGCTGCCTCATAGGTCGCGCGGAGAAAGACCCGGGCAGGCGACTCTCACAGGAAATGTACAGCGTATCTTCATTAAGTAAAGTATACGGACAGACATGGGAGATTTGCTGCAGGGTAAACTGAAGAGAGTCTAATGGGCGGTCATCGGCGACTGTTTGGAAAAATCGTGCATAAGTCCAACGATGCACTTTCCCTCTTTTTCTCACGATCTTCACAAGATTTCCCAAGGCTCGAACACCTGCCAGCCTGCCCAGGCCCGTTTAGGACTCTAGGAAACGAGGCTCCCTGTACCGCGGTGAACGACGGGGAGGATTGTTTCCCTGTCCATCTAAAATTCGGATTACCCCACCATGGTGATGGGGGCTGGTCTGGTCAGGTCTGGCTGGTCTGGGAATAGTCATGGATGGGATGGATGGGATGGGATGGGATAGGCGGTGGCATGGTCTATCCCACGGTTGCGTACAGATCAGTAAGTACGAAGTACGTCGTAAAGGACAGGGTATCTCGCGATGTTCATCTACACCCAAACTTCTGCAGAGGCCAGAATGATATCTTATCCCGTGCGTGCTTTTGCGGTGGGAATGGCTGGTCCTTGGTCATGGCTGCTGAAGAATCAAATGACCGGCAACTTGGCGAGCGTTGGAGACTTGGAGTCAATAGCGCAAAGAAAAGCAACAGTTCGACTTGCGAATATATTGCAGCTGTTGTGCTGACAGTCCGGGAAGTGCCTGTATAGTATGGAGTTCAGCTCCAATCAATTGCGATCGTCGTCTATTCATTCCATATTGACGCCTTTGGCGGTCGTTGCACCTTATTGGGAACGTTACTGTTACTGTAAGCGTACGAGTAGAAGAAGAAGAAAAAGCTTGATATGAATTCAGACGGGCAACCATAGGAGATTATCGGAGTTTTTCGAATCCTTCCTAACGCGCCCGTTCTTTCTTTTGCGGGAACCCTTTGAATTTTTTTTTCTGAATTTCTTGAATGCGCGAATGCGAACAAGGACAAGGTCGACACGCCGTATACTCATGGCTTCCATGAAAGAATTCATTTCGCCGGGGATCTTTCGGGGGAGATCATTTCCATGGGTCTGAATGCGACATTGAATGACCATCGAATGCCACATTTAGCATGCAGCACCAGCTGCTGCTCTGCTGCTGCACACACTACCTGCCACGCCTGCGTAGGCACCCGAAATATCGTGCAATACAATACACATGATACAGGACGGAAGAGGGAAGAGGGGGAAGGGGCTTTGGTGCTTCGTTTCACAACAGAATCAGATTTATTCTCGAAGGCGGCAAGAAACATTTTAATTCTGCAGGAACCCCCATTGACCAACCAGCCATCGGGGATATATACAAATCTCCACAAATTCCAAGCCATCAATTAGCCACGAAGGAATTTGTTTTAAAAATGGTTCGCGCTTAAAAGAGGCAGTGGGAGGTGGAGGAAGGCGAAAAGAAAAGAGGGAAAGAGACGAGCCGCTGCCCTGGGAATGACGCTGTCATGCAGAGTCAAGAACGATGCAACATTTCCGCTGTAATTGAGCTGCTGGCCGTAGCTGGCCGTAGCTGTAGCTGTAGCTGTAGCTCGTAAGGTATGGCACACCGCTGGGTAGAGGGTGCGAATACACCCTGGATATGAAAACAGGTAAGGACCTTTCAGCCACTCATATTGGGGAGGCTTTCATAACAGATAGTGCTGTTAGTAACACAACAATGGATATTGCATAGCAGTGCATACACATCATGTCCTTCGTACGGGATGATCACCACTATAAGCTACACTATAAGCTACTCAAACATGCGCATGCAGCAAGCTGAAGGAAGCAACAGTAGAAAATTGATTCTGGTCAATAATGCAGGTACTCGCAAAGTTTGATGTTTGGGTATCTGGATACTGATGGTGATGCTATGCGCAGTGTTACTACTCTAGATGGGAATCTGTGAGACCCGTCTTGGTCTTCAATTCAGCCGTTGCCCTCCCTCCCTCCCGCCCGTCTTACCACGAACGGTTACTTACTTATTTTCCGCCCGAACGAATCGTGGATTTTTGTGCGAGACATTCAGCAAGAAGGGAAAGGCATGGAAGGAAGGGGAAGAGAACGCGAAGAGGGAAACGTTGTAATGGTGGTACGCGGACGGGGTAAGCTTTCCGTGCCGAATGAAAAGGTAACATCCATGATACTTATTACGACCTGACTATCGTCGACCGACGAAAAAGTAGTTGCTGTTTCTGTACGGAAGTGTGTGTGAAATCTCCGTGGTGAACCTTCGATCATCGACCGACAGCCAGAACATCGTAGTTCTTCGACTGTAATTGAACCGTGTTCGGCGATATCCTGAAAAGAGGAGATGATCGATTTATCGGAGCTTCCTTTTTATGAACCCTTCATTTCTTCACTTTAGTTTGGGTTTGCCTTGCCCGTAATAGATGGGGAACAATATAAAGAAACAAGGGGGAAGACAGACGAGCAAGGGGTAAGCGAGGGAGACGAGGGTTTTACCCATGAGACAACAGATTATGGATGAACAGATTCTCGACTTGGATGTTTATTTATCCAATATTCCACCAACCTATCGTGTTCCCTGTTTACTCAAAATCCACATTCGTTTCATCGAACTATAACGCTTTCCACAGTTCGCTTCACAAAATTCACAGCACTCCACCTTATGTCATATCTGCTTGCTTCGGTGAATTCACCCATCTTCGGTCTCACGCCCACCCCATCCTCAGTCCCTAGTTCAGCTTCCTTGCGAAAAGGCACAGTCCAAAGTTTACACCTTGCCAATGGTTGCCAGGAAGCACATGAGGGTCCTTCCCAGCGATTTGGATCCTTTAGATTGGCCCAGATTCTCCCCGACGCGTTGGTAGACGATACCGATGAATAGGTGGGCAGAGGACGAACAGGAAAAATGTGCGTAACTGCGCGTAACTTACTGTACCTACGAAACCATTCATTCACATTACCGTTAGCCAAAGGCACAGCTCGGAATAGCATCAGTGCTTAAACATAAACATAAACGCTTCCTCTAGAACTAGAACTAGAACTAGAATATGTGAGCTAGAACAACTAGTAAAACCAAGTCTAGGCTACGTACAAATCGTGTTTTTCATTATTTATGAATATCTACTTCTGGTGATTTTGAATTTATCCAATTTTAAATGCGGGTTATGATTGGTTACTTCGGGTCAATTTTCCTCTGCAGATACGGATCATGATTTCCTTTTGGAGCTATTTACTATCCCCCGTGATTGCATGATAATCGGCGTCCTTGGTATCATACTTCATTCAATTCATGCATTTCCAAGGGCGAGGAGATACGACGGGAAATGCCTCAATGCCTCGATTCACCAGCCTTATCCACCTATCAGCACTGCACAGTTACTTGGGATCTACCTACCACCAAGTTGTTCGGAAGGTGTTCAGAGCATCTTTCTCACCTCCCACCTACACACCCACCCACTTACCGTATACTAAGTATATCGTTCCTCCTCCTTCCATCCAATCGCAATCCAGGATTAGCCCTCGTACGAGTTACAAAAATGACAACCTCAACAGTTGATATACATCATACGTAAACCAGCAAATCCAGCACGCAGTAGGTCGACATCAGATACATTCTGCTACCTTACTTGCCACATGTTAGAACAGAACGGAATATGGTTGAAACCAACAGTTCCATTGTGAAGCTGTATTTTATCCACTTTCTCTCCCACTCCCCGACTCCCACACGGTTATGGGGATGCCTGAAGAGGGGACCGGACCGGTGCTAATTAGTTTACCTCACCTCGTGGTTTTATATTTGAGATCCACGAGTCTTTGCCTTTGTAGGAACAACGCGATTAGGACGGTCCCACGACGTAGCGGGTTCTTCACGGGTCTCACGGTCCCGACTCCTAAGGCGACGAGAGAGAAGGTAGGGGGCTAAACTAGACAATGCTAGTCCTTTGATGCTAGACGTATATCACCAACAATGGAAAAAACAAAACATACTTCCGTATCGTACCCACAAACACAACTCGTTCGTCGATATGGGTACTTGTCCTGTACAGTTTACCAGGTCCTGCACAAGTAGCCAAACTCTCGTCACTAGTGCAGGGCCTCCTGGTTCATCCTTATTCCCTTTCCCCCTTGTCCTGTCGAGCTTGAGCCCATGCTTGCGCCTGTTCTCCATAATATTTCCCTTGTCAAATATCCGAATGAGACCCTGGCTACCCTGACTCCCCTGGCTGGTTTTTGACAGGGCCTGTTTTATTTGTGGTACAGTGCTGATCCATACCTTAATGTTCCCCCCCAGCCGAGCGCTCAATTCAACCCGTCGCTTGCTTTTTATGTAGGAACGCTGCCGCCCTCCATTGATTGATCTCATAAAGAGAAGCAAAAAAGTATTGTATATTGAAAAACAAAAGAACCTCCCCCCATATTCATTTTCTGCCGAAACCGATACCCTTCGACCACCTATTATTAAAAAGGCGTCATCGTGGCTGCAAATTGGCCTCGATAACAGCCTATAACCCATCAACGGGGACTCGATGATTGCGTCTTATGAAGCGGAAGCCATAAGCACAATCTCTCTTAACATCTACTAGGTTGGGACTACCCTGTGGTCGCCGCATAGATCGATATATATATCTTCCCCACAGAACGCCAATTGAGCTGAAGAAGTTAAAGAAACTTTTTGACAGCTATCACTCTTTATAAATCCAATATGTTCGGTCTAGGATCAGGAGATATGGGAAGCTTGGGATACCCTCCGGTGTATCGTCCGTCATCCAGGAGGAAAATGTCCAGAAGAGACATGACCCCGCCAACAATCACTCTTACATCTAACGCTGCTACTGCGTCCTCCAAACATCATACATATCCATCTGCGACGGAGTACTTCGAACCGGCTATCGATGGACCGCCCTCGCCAGGACACATTCGTGCGTATACCGAACATATGAGGAGGGGTTCGGCTGTGGTCAACAAATCGTCTACGCCATCGTTCACCTCGACCTCCTCCTTTCGGTCGCGACAATCCAGTTTGGATTCCTCGAGCCAGATCAATTTACAGAGAAACTCGTCGCAGAAGTCGAATTCTAGCAGCATGGCAACGAAGGAAAGACCCGATAGTCTCAACCTTTTCGGCAAATCTTTATTCTCTCGAAGCAGCAAGAAGTTTAGACGTTATCACGGCTCGATGGGTAGTAGTTCCTCGTCTTCTCTAGTAAAGGAGGGTAGGAATAGTCCCGAGTTTGCTGCAGGTGGTCATAGCCCTCCTCCCGCCAACTCTCGCCTGCGAAAGAATACTATTTCCGGGCCATACAATTTCCAACATCTTACCCATACCGCGCAAGAACAAGTACCCGAATTAAAAAATATACCACCTATGAAACTGGCTACGGAATTCTCAACCCTTCGTACCTCGCAAGCTCCAACTAATGGTGGATTGAAGGGTATCAGGGCCAGAGATTTAATGTTTGAGAACTTTTCTTCTGTCGCATTAGATCATGTTCCAGATGCCCCCTCCAGCCCTACCAGCCCAACTAATTCAAGGAGACCTACCACTCCTCAACGACGAGGTGTACTACGAAAGTCATTGAGTCCACCACAACAGACATGGAGAGCAATCAATTATTCAGTGTCACATGATAACCTTCGATCACCTCCAGTTCGTCCACCCCGCTCACCTCCTTCTCCTCATTGCCCAATCCAGCCTCCAGCTCGAACATCGTCCAGAACTGCTTCGACTTTCTTTAATACTATCGACCCCATGTCCGTTGTACCGGCGGGTCTTCAAGAATCAACTCCGTTCGACTTCACAAATGAGGCGCAGCCACCACCCTCGCCACCTAAATGGAACAGTGAGTTTGAGTTCTCTGACAAACATATGTCTCATGCTGTTACCACCCCTGGTGATGAAGCTTGGCCGTTATCCGCTCCTTTGGGCGGAGATTTTGGCGGTGATCTTGCGGATGTTCCTGAGGAGGAAGAACATGGTGGTAGACGTCGCTCTAGGACTTCAGTTTCAAGTGGTGAACTGAGAATGTCCAAATCAGTTCCTGGATTGAGGACAAGGGCGCTTGAACAAGCCCCTGAACTCCCTGATATGGGATCTTACTTTGCTAGAGCCGGCTCAAACGATATGACTAGATTACCTCGCTTTTCTATCACACCTAACCATCAGATGTTCAGCGACTCTTGGGAAGATGACATCGACTACTGTTATGAACATGAAGCTGAGGCAAACTGCGATTATGATTGGGATAGAAGGTCCACGGTCGAGAACGCGACCTCGCCGAAAATCCCAACCACTAAAGCTGCACAGAATGAAAACACTGTTTCTCCTACTCGCTTCAGACCGTCTCTCTTGGTACCTGCGCCATTCGACTTACCTGAACTATCCCCACTGTCAGGTATCTCAAGTGCATCATCGTACCTGCGCACCCCAACCAATTTCTTCGCTGGACAACGACCTACCTCTTACGCTTCAACTTTCAAGGAGTCGGATGGATTCAATCTTTCCCCAACTCTACTCATCCCCGGTGATGATTATCCCCATCAAAGCGAACACGACGCTCTCTTCGACACCTACCATCACGACCATGTTCCATCAGCAACCATCTTCCCCATCGATTCCTACGATCAACCCTCCTCCCCTGTTGACGAAACCCTCTCCAGCACCATGTCATATCGCTCCTCCGTCTACTCCCACAACAGTCTCCGAAGCAGCTATAGCACGCGCTACAACCGCTCTAGCCAAGACTCCGCTCTCCTCATCTACCAAGCCGGTAACATGAGCAAAGCCCACCGCAGCATTGGCTCCGCATCCTCCCTCCCCGATCTTGTCCCCTCCGCCCTGCGCTCCAAACGCGAGAGCCGCACCCTCCCCACCACCATCTCCGACCCCGAGCTCATCACCCAATCCGTCGCCAGTCTCAAAATCCAAAAAGACGAGCCCGCCGAACCCGCACCCGCACCCGCACCCGCACCCCAGTCCCACCCCATCGTCCACCACCCCCGCAAATCCAAATCCGTCAACCACTTCCCACCCCCACAATCCCTCTCCACCCTCGTCTCCGACTCGCACGCCGCTCCCACCAGCAGCATTCTCAGCCCCGTCGCCGAATCCTTCACCGACTCGCCTCCGCGCGCCGAAATGAAATCGTCCTTCATACGCGCGCTGCAGAACCCCGTTTCTGTCGAATCCGTCATTTCGAACCACGGGCGCAAGATTTCCGCGCCCATCGATTCGATTATGGCGGCTTCGGGATCGTCGCCTAAGGAGTTCAAGACCCGATCGCGATCCAATACTGCGGGTACGACGGGGAAGAGAAGGGGTAGCTATATGCTCTTCCCTCTGCCGCCGGCGTAGATGGGATGGCTTTGTACATTTCTGTACTATTTTATCATTCGCTCGTTCGCTCGTTCGCTCGTTCGCTCACTTGTTTGTACACCCCACACACACATACATAACTGTACCACACCTTTTCCTTTACCTCGTCTCGGTACCTTCCCTCAACAGAAGAGTATCACCAGCTCAAAACAACACGATGAACACGATATCATGATTGGGACTTTCTTTCCTATGTCATTTTCCGCGTCACTCATTCCGCTACACCAATTTGGACATGAGTCCCGCTTCGTGCTATCCGCCTAATACAAACATATCTTTTTCATTATTTCTCCTCGCTCGCGAATCTGCTTACTACAGTGTATTATCATCTGTTTGTTTGTTTGTCTATTTTTACACAATCGCTCACATCGCATTTCCTATCTATTTATCTATCTGTTTGAATTATCTGTTTTTCGCGCTGCGCACCGTAGCATTTGCTGGAAGTTTTTCTTTTTTCTCGGAAAAGAAGGGAACACACACACACACACACACCAACCACTCGGAAAAGTTGGAAAAGGAAAGAGAAGGAAAGGTATACACAAAAAAAAAAAAACACCAGGGAAAAAGAGAGGGTCGGCCCGGGGCCCTCTGATGTGCTATGAGAGATACGTGTTACGATTTTGTTGACGATTCGATTCGTTCTTTTGATTTTTTCTGTTTTTCTGTTCCGCCTGCGCGTTTTCACTTGTCCGTCCTTGTTTGTGCGTGCGGACTTGGGTTGGGTTGTAGGAATTGGAACCGAAGGGAAGGGGGAAAAGCTTATAGAAGGATTTGCTTTTGCTTGGCTTGGGAATTGGGAAACTGGGAAGGGGTTTGGAGTGTTTCTGTTCTGTTGTTTTGTTTATTTTGCTGCGTTTGTCCGTACCATCTGTATCTTGGGCGCGGTGCGTGGTTTGTTCATACTGTTTCAATCATTGGCGAGGATCGCTGGCGGGCGGTGGATGGGATGTATTGGTATTTGGGGCATAGGATTAGGATGGTGATTGGTTTGGTTGGTTGGCTGGGTGGGTGGTATCTATCTGGCTTGGATGGTATGATACCTGTATACAATTGGAGTTGGTTAAGCATCCTGTGAATGGATGAGGGATCTTAGTGTTTTATTGTAGTTGTTAGTGAGGGGGTGAGCACGAGTTGAGTGTCTAGGTAGTTGAATAAAGACGCAGAATATCTTGAATCTCTATGTCTACTTGTGATATTTCTTGTATGTGACCTTAAACTCGATGAGACATGTATTTGAAGCGATGCCTAGATTCGTCTATGTTCTTTCCTCACTTTTACTTACAAACATTAAGGCTCTCATTATCGTCTCACAATCACTCCACTTCATATATCCCCTTCCCCAAATCCAACCTCTCACAACCTATTCCATAAATAAAGAAAATTTTCAACTCCCTTTACATATAAATATACATAACAGGAGAGAATACATCCAACACCTCATATTATACCATACCACAACACGCCACCTCATGTCACACAAAACACCAATCAACCCAGGAAAGTGAGCAAAGTGAGGAATCTGCACTGCACTCTAAAGCATTTACTTTAATTCAATCACGTAAGACAAAATCAACAACACAAACAAGTTCGAAGCGACGCGTATATTATACTCCCCATCTCCTCCAACTTATACATACATACAAGACTATATACAACAAAGCACATCCACACCCATCCATGCATATAAAGTGGAAAAAGCTCTCTTCATTAAAAACTGAGTTGCGATTTAGCAACCCTATTCATCTATTTGGGTATCCATCTCATCCACGCATGCATGCATCCATCAATCTCTCCCTCAAAAGAGTACATATCTCATCTCATCGCATCCATCAACCATTTATATATAAAAAGCCAGTCAGATTTTCCTTCCTTTCGAAGGTAGGAAAACAAAACGCCATCGCCATGCCCCAAAATTTTTCAACCAAACAAAGCATCTTCTGATGTATGGTCATTCATACATCCCATCCCCTGCAACAAGAAAACTCCTGCTCCTATGATTAAAACTCCACTTCCCCAAGCACATACACATCACACCACATCAAATATACCCCCTTCTCCCTCAAGCCCCAAATTCCCCTACTGTTTCTTCCCCAAACTCTGCAAACTAACCAACTCACTATACCTCCCCCCCTTCGCCATTAACTCGGCATGCGTCCCCGCCTCCACAATCCGTCCCTGATCAAAAACATAAATACAATCCGCCTTCTGGATCGTCGACAGCCGATGCGCCACCGCAATTGTGGTTCTCCCCTTCGCCGCCTTATCCAACGCCGCCTGCACCACATGTTCGCTCTCGGAGTCCAGCGCTGACGTCGCTTCATCAAGCAACAAAATCTTCGGATCTCTCAGCAACGCACGTGCAATCGCAATACGCTGTTTCTGACCCCCAGATAACATACTACCCTTGGAGCCGACAACCGTGTTGAAGCCTTCGGGGAGCGACATGATGAAGTCGTAGATATTAGCTTCTTTACACGCCGCGTGGATTTCCTCGTCGGGGACGTCTTCACGCGCGGCGCCGAGGAGCATGTTTTCGCGGACGGTACCTTGGTAGAGAGTGGGTTCCTGGGAGACCAGAGCGATGTAGGAGCGGTATTCGTTGATGTTGAGGCTGGAGATTTCCTTGCCGTCGACGTAGATACCGCCGACAAGGGGGTCGTAGAAGCGTTCCAGGAGAGCGATGGTGGTGGATTTACCGCAGCCGGAGGCACCGACAAGGGCGATGTATTGGCCAGGATTGACGTGAAGGTTGAGGCCACGAAGAACTGGTTGTTCTGGACGAGTGGGGTATCGGAAATGTACGTCGCGGAATTCAACATAACCTTCCATTGATGTGACTTTTTCACCATCATTGGACCAAGAGTCGATGGCGGGTTTGCGATCGAAGAGAATCTTGAGCTCTTGTGCTGCCTGTTTGGCTTTGCCCATATCCGCTGCGATTTGTTAGCATATACCAATGATTCTAGAATCAAGACAACTTACGTGCGAAGGAAAAGATAGTTCCGGCAGATTGAGCACCGAAAATGACAGCCGAGAAACAAACGAAGAATTGGAACATGGTGTATTCATGATTAGCAATGCGCTCACCACCATACCAGAATCCGAGGGCGACGCAAAGGAACATCAAAGATTGCGAAGCTGCGTAAAGCAAGGACGACTTCAAAATCGAGTTCAAACTCTTTCTTTCTTGCTCTTTGAGAGAGTTGGTGTAATGTTGAAGAACGTCATCTTCCCTGGTCAGTGATGCGACGGTTCGGATAGCACTGGTAGCTTCACAAGCATACGAAGCACTCTGTTCGTATGCTTTCTTTGCTCGTTGTTGGAACCTAGCGAGCAACCAGAATCGGAAGAAACCACAGCCCAAGAGGATAGGGATGGTGGCAATGCAAACGAGGGCCAACTTCCAGGCGATAGCGAGGGAAAGAGCACAAGCAGCAATGAGGGTAGTGATGACGGTAAGAAGCGTGCCAAGAGTAACACCAGATAATCCAGCGACGTGGGTAGTCTCGGTACTCAAGAAAGAAGTAAGGGCACCGGCAGTATTCTCTTCCCTGTCGAAGAACTGGATATCCTGTCGGAGCATCGTACGGAAAGCTCTATCACGAACTCGGTGGATAAGTGCCTCGGAACAGAAAGCGAAGGCGACACCCTGACAGACGAATGCGATCAATTGTACGAAGGCCAACATGAGGTACATGAGAGACCAGAAGTCAACGTTATGCCTGATAGTGTGTTTGGTTTCCGGGGTCAGAGGCACCGACAGTGAGATAATTTCCTTGGCGAAGAAGACAGCTTGAGTTGGGTTACCACCACCACAAATGATTGCGAAGAATAATCCAATCATCATGTATTTCCATTCTGTCTTGTTGAAGGAGGCAATGAGCTTAATCAAAGTCCATAGGGAATCCTGTTGTTGTTCCTGGGCCTTCTTTCCTTGAAGAGCGAGAGATGATTGGGACTTTTCTGTAGCGGTGCGGTTCAGCTTATTGGCAATGTTCTTGTCGTCTGGATCTTCCATATATTCGATACCTCCACTCTTCTTGGACATTTCGCGTACAAGCTCATCATCCTTGGCATCTAATTCAGCTTCTTCTTCAGCGGACATTTCCTTGGTTTCAGCAATCTTTTGAGCTTCAATCAATGAGTAGTAAGCCGCCTTCTTGGCGAGTAATTCGTTGTGGGTTCCTTGTTCGACAATACGGCCTTTGGTCATGACAACAATATTGTCTGCATCCTTGATAGTAGACAATCGATGGGCAATAGAAATAGTGGTTCGTCCTGCAGCGGCAACCTCAAGAGCGGCTTGAACAACACCCTCAGACTTGGTATCCAAAGCAGATGTGGCCTCGTCGAGCAGAAGAATCTTTGGATCGCTAACCATGGCTCTTGCAATTGCGATACGTTGTTTTTGACCACCAGAAAGAAGACTAGCACGCTCTCCAACGTTCGTCTCGTAGCCCTCAGGTAAAGCAGTAATGAAGTCATGCGCGTTAGCCATTTTTGCAGCTTCGATAACCAATTCCCTTTGACGATCCTCCTTCTCATCCTCGAATTTAGTTCCAATGAGTCCATGGCGAATGTTTTCGAATATTGAGGTACCAAATAGTGTAGGCTCCTGACTGACCAAAGAGATTTGTTGTCTTAACCAGCGAAGATTCAAGGTGCTAACATCGTGTCCGTCGAGGAAGACTTGACCTCCAACGGGGTCGTAGAATCTCTCCACCAATCCGACAATAGTACTTTTACCAGATCCAGAAGCACCAACAAGAGCAGTCATTTTGCCGGCTGGGATAACCAAGCTGACATCCTCCATAACTGTCACTTCTGGTCTTGAAGGGTAGATGTGCTTAATGTTCCTCAATTCGACAGTTCCTTCGACATGGTCGAGCTTGATGCCTGCAGTTGAAGTTGGGTCCAACGGAGAGACACGGTCGATAGTGTTGAAGATCTTTGCGGCGGCAGAGATGGCGGTTGTGAAAGCTTGGATGTTAGGCGCAACGTTTCCGAGAGCAAAGGCACCGATCATGATAGACATCAAAATCGTAAGGATACTGGACAGTCCAATCTCGCCCTTGACAAGGAATCTACTACCCACCCAGAATGCCAAACCGTAGTTCAAATAAATGACCAAGAACATGCCTCCAAGCATGGTAGCCAAGGCGAACTTAACCTTGGAGCCATACTTTTCTGCTTCAGCAAGATGCTTGTCGTATTGGCGAGCGAGCTTATCTTGAGTTCCGAATGCGGTCGCATTTCTGATAGAGGAGATGACCTCCTCTGCAATAGATCCTCCGATAGCGTATGAGCCGAGAGATTGTTTGCTGTATTTGATGATGAATCTTGATCCTCCTCCCATCATGAGAACGATAGCGGCAACCGTCGACGTAAGAATCAGAGTCAATTTCCATGACTTGACGAAACCAATGACGAAAGCTGTGATGAATGTAGCCAAGGCATTCAATGTCAAGCCTACCTTCTCCGAGATACCATCCTGAACCAGATTGGTATCTGCTGTGATTCTGGTGGTGATTTCTCCCGAACCTAGCTTGTCATAGAAACCAATGTTCATGCGCAAACAAGCAGCCAAGTATTGAGATCTAACCTTTCCACTGATGTGCTCTCCAGTGTAGATGAATCCAACGGTGGAGATGTAGATGGTGATGAACTCCGCGATACCGATGTAAATGAAGTACAGGACCATATGGGTGATTGTGTGGTTGAAGCTTGCTTTTGTCGTCGCTCCTTGGAAGTAATCGGAGAAGGTACCGGCCAATTGACCAAAAATAACCGTCATCAAAGGTAAGGCAGCTCCAGCCGCAATACTGCAGATGGCGCTGATTACCATGATAATCAAGTCATTTCTGGTCGCAAAGCGATACAGGTTCCCGGCACCCGATTTTATCTCTGGCAGAGTAATTTGTCTCTTCAGGATCTCGGCTTCGTGAGGTGGAAGATGGGCGTAGATATCCTGATCCTTTTCCGCCACCTTCACCACACTCGAATCTAATTTCGACAAATCTTTGTTTTGCGACGACACTGGAATTGCGCCCCCTTCCGTCTTGTTCTTTTGTGTAGAGCCATGGTCGCTGATGGACGAAGCTTCGTTGCTGTTGCTGGATGCGCGACTCGATGACCCCGCGGTCTGGGGCTTTTCTGGATCGCCAGCCATGATAGGCTGCCGCTGCAGGAGGCGACTGGGGTTCGGAAAGTGGGCAGCCTCTTCGCAGATAAATTTTGTGGGCGTGTTGCGAATGCGAATGCGAGAGCAGAGAATTCGAGGACGAAGATTCGAAGGTCGAAATTTGCGTTCTCGTGATGATTATTTCCTTCCCTTTTGACTGTGATGAAGTGCTTCGTATAATTGATCGCGCCGAGGTAGCGATCAAGAGGTTCTTTCAGTGTATAGAGTAGAAGTTCTATTACAAGCAGAGATAATATACGTAATATCCAAGAGTATTAAAGAAACCCGACTTTGTAGAAGATAAAGATCGAAGTTATCGAAGAAGCAATAAGGAAAGAAGTCTCAACTCATTATTTACACATGGAAATGGCAGTCTATATAATAATATACTAGGGCACTTGCCAGTCGTTTTACCTCCGTTCGAACGTCCGTGGAGGACCGAAACTGACATGACCATTGTTTTCATATCGAGGTGGACGGATGTTTGAATTACCGACGCCTTTTATTCTTACATTATACCATTTATTCGTACTCTACCTTCGTGCTCCACTCCACTATTGGCCGTACGAGTCGTCTATCCGTACTAGTCTGCTATCTAAACTATCTAATCTGCTGCCCAGTGCGGATGGTCGCCGGACGGGTGACGAACGAGCTTACCAGGACGAAGGAATCGGCGAATCAGAGGTGCGCAGCTTGGCCGAGTGGGATGGTGTTCTCGCATTCGCTCGTTGACCCGGTCATTCGCCAATGGCAGCGCCACATACCCAATGCCAAGCACATGGTATGAAAGGAGAATGTTCTACTCCTCGCATCGGCTTCCCTTCATAGTAACGGCGGTGCAGGGTCATCCAAAAGTCATCCAAATTCCTATACGTCCCCTGTCATCCAGCGAAAGTTAGATTTGTGATATGTGGCAGCTCAACGTCCGGATCACGATTGATGATGCATACAAGCTTTTCGCAGATCATCCGGCGGCGTATTGCTGGATCTACGAAGTACAGACTACGTTGCTGACTGCCCTGCTATCTCATCCTTTTCCTGGAGATACATGATTACATTATTCCCATGACCGCTCGTAAATCCGCCAAAATGAACGCCCCCTTATCATCTCCTGATCCCCACCGCCTCCATTCCCACAAGCAAATCTAATCGAAATCTACCCAAGCTTGGACTCCCCCTCTAACGCAGTCTATCCCTAATAGGCATCGTGGTTGGTCCATTCGTATTTCGTCTGCTGCTAAAGTACGAAGTACAGTATGTTAACTACATACAGGGGCTCGGATAATATAAATCCAATTGACGGCCCCGATGAAATCTCGCCCCCGTATATTACGGTAGCGAGGCCCAACATGCACGCTTAATCTTCATTGCAGCATTTGACGAGCCACCAAACCGGTATGACTCTTCGGGAGCAGATGCATGCAGCCTCCTCCTTTGACGAACCTGTCCATCATCGATCTTGAAGCCAATCGTATCCAGATTCGTTTGCGGGTAATTTACACTGCACAGTACCAGTACAACTCCACCTGTCGGGAGGATTGTTGTTCCGCAGTGGTCCAAACCAGTTCCCAATTCATCTCATCCATACTTCGTACAGAATCCAACAGGCCTTAACCGCGACTACCAGCGACCCAATCAAAAGCACACTTCGGGAAACCACCCAGCGCTCGGGGCCGAAACACCCCGTAAGTTCGTAACTCGTCGTAGCGAGCTGCCATTCCAGAAGAATCTTATTTCGTCCCCCTGCTCGGATGGTGGACCTCACTCAGCTTAGTGAGGAATCGAGTCTCGGAGGGTCGGGTACGGAGACTGGACATGTCCGTGATTGAGCCTCTCGCATTTCGCATGGGGATCCGATTGGTGGACATCTTTCTACGAATGGAGAGGGCAATTTGTAACTTTTACCTCGCATATTCGCATCCGGTGGGGTTTAATAAGTGCAAAATTCGATTTTATCTCTGTTAATAAATGGATCTAGATGCCCCTCAAAAAAGCTACTGTAATATCTCTCGAAGCATTTCTAGTCCAGTTCAATGGATCTAAGTTAACTAGATACTCATATCATACCTCAATCTTTTCATGTTTGAGTAGTTGAGTAGTTGACAAATATCAGAGTAAGAATTTAGGTTTGCTACGAGTAAACCCCACCGGGTGACTCCTCTGCCGCTCGCAACTTTGAATCGCTGACGACAATTAACTTTTTGAAGCAGCAGGGCACACACCAGTTTGCTCGTTGGATTTGATCGACATGAAAAGGTGTTTCAATATACGTAATTCTGAAGTCTCAGACTCTCTCCTCGGATGGATCTGACGTTCACCTGGCAGTCGCTCTGTCATGACACTTTCCCATGGCTGAGCAGGCAGCGTCAGACCTGTTCTATTTCCAGTCGTTGGCGCGGCTAATCTCAGAAACGAGACCAGCGAAAATTGTATGATTGGGGGGAGGAGAGAAGTCTTTCTGGCTATCTGTTGATAGACATGTCCAGATCTGACCCAAAGTTGGGTTGAAGTATCACATGGTCCTTCCTAGAAGAGAGCGTTTGAGGGCAACGGTAAGGACTTGGAAATTATAGCAGAATTGGTTTGACAGAAACATTGAACGCATGAGCAAGGCTATCCGAAAGAATTCCTGGATCATCTGATATCAAGGGAAGTGACACGACTTAATGAGCTGGAGACAACTAGTGAGGTATCAAGATAGCAGCGACTCCAGTGAAGCGGAATCAACGAACTTCTACGGTTGTCGCGTTCGAACCCGCTTCAACATGGGCTGTTCTCGAAGAGAACGGACTGAAGTATTACCGACGAACCTGAGTCCTCCCGGTCATGTAGAGGATATTCTCGGTAACCACAATGCTTGGTGTTCCTTCAATTCTGGACCGTTTCTCTCATCTTGCAGCTTAATGGCTCGGCCAACCGCGGTAGTGATAAGGTACCTAGATAACTGCCGCCGCCTGGGGATTTATGGCTTCATTGAACGGAAACTGGGTGCGATCAGAGTCAAGCCTACTTGGCTAGAGAGTAATTTTCCTTAGAGGAGGGAGAACACATTGCCGTATGTGAAGGAATATATATAAGGGCTAATGACGGGCGAGTCCACGATGAAGAAAGATGGAGGTACATGGCTGTTGTGGCGAAGATCACTTCCCACCTTGCCGCACTCATAAAAGGTGCGTAGGTGACGAGTAAGTGATCAAAGCTGATTTCCATTAATAGGGGTATAAGGCCCTTCTATATAGTCCTCTAGCCTCCATCATCATCCAAACTTATTATTGCTGTGCCTCTGAGTCGGACCGACAGCTATGGTACTAGAATATGTGGACGAGAATGGTGCGAGAACTACGATCGGGTCAATTGAGAGCGTAGGGTATTCCACCTCTACTGAGGGAGTTCCCATTAGGTATATGGCATTAGGTATATGGGAAAGAAAAACTTGGAGGAGACGCTGGGAGACGGTCCCTTTTGGGAGAGTATTCGTTATTGATACCGGCATCAAATGATATAAATTCACTTTTTGAAACTCTCAAATAATCTATATAATACTTATTTACGGAATACCATTCAACCAACAATAATACATCACGAATATAAAGAAGAAGAAAGCATCTGTTCTATTAACTACTGGCAAGAATGTTTGTCATTAATCGAGGTAGTGTCGCCGGTGTCTCACCGCCTTGATCCATTCTGCCATCTTGTCCCGAGAATCTGAGAGCTTTAGATGAACATCTTCACCTCCACTAGCCCCTCCAGTCTGCGCACTCTGTTATCTTCGACGTCTGCGGAGCTAGTATCAATACCCCTCTCTGGAAGAAACAATATCGATCGCCAATATGTCTTCGAGGAAGAAGTCTGGAAAGCAATTGTTAAGAGAGGAAGGACTGGAGCGAACAGACAATGGATTGAAGCAATCGAGTTGGCCAGAGGTTACCCCCATAAACCAGAAGAATTACTACACGTAGGTTCTCACAAAATCTATACGCTCCTTCTGCTTTCTTGTGTTCTTCACCCTGTAATGCCATGGTTCCTTCCCAGCTGGCCTGCTAACTTTATCATTCACAGAGAGTTCGGAAAGCGCGACGACCAGTTGCTTGCGTCCCGACTTCAAAATGAAGCAAATCAAGAGAAAATGATTCGCGACGCGAAAAACAAGGACCGAGCACTTGCGCGACAGGGCAATGCCGATGTGCCATTACCCTTACAAGATGGCGAAGAAGAGGAAGAGGCTACTGATGAGTTGGCGGCATCTAAAGTCATTGTCATTCACCCGGGCAGTCAGAATCTACGAATTGGTCTTGCGAGCGATGCCCTTCCAAAGACTGTCCCGATGGCGATCGCCCAACGATATCCTATTACTGAGTCCAAAGAACATCCGCCTCGACCTAAGCGCCAAGATCCTGAAGCCTCACCAGAGCAACAGTTCGGTGAAGAGTGGTCTAAGAAATATACCAAGATGAGCGCCGACCTAAAAGTTGATATGCGCGCAAATAGGCGCAAGGTATTACCGAACTCGAAGGAGTTGGTAGTAAATTACAATCGACGGATAGAACCAGAAAAGATCCCTGAACATAACGACCCTCTCCGCATCGAATGGACGGATATATCTACCAACACTAAAAGCGAATACACTGGTCCTGAAGCGCAGCGCATTCCAGATGACTCCGACCCACCATACAAACTATTCTGGCCTATGCAGCATGGATGGTTCAATGAAAATGATTACGAAAGCCGTGAGGCCCTGTTCAATGACTTTGAAACGATCATCGAGCAAGCCATGCGACGAGATCTTGGATTGACTAGCAGCGCTGAGTGGGAACAATATAGTTGCGTGGTTGTTGTGCCAGACCTTTACGACAAGAAGTACGTTGAGCAAATGTTCGACATGTGTATGAGGGGATTCGAGTTTAAACAGGTTGTTTTTATCCAGGAAAGTTTGTCTGCTACTTTTGGTGCTGGTTATACCAGTGCATGTGTGGTTGACGTTGGAGCGCAAAAGACATCCATATGTTGCGTTGAGGATGGAATGTGTGTTGAAGATTCGCGCATCAACCTCAAGTATGGTGGTTACGACGTTACAGAAACCTTCCTTAAGATGATGCTATACGATCATTTCCCATATGCTGACATCAACCTCAAACGGCGCTACGACTTCTTGCTTGCAGAGGAACTCAAGATGAACTGCTGTACGTTAAATCAAGCAGACATCTCTGTTCAACTGTACAACTTCCATCTGCGCGCACCCAACCAACCGACGCACAAATACCAATACAAGACTTACGATGAGGTCATCCTAGCTCCAATGGGATTCTATGATCCAAGCATTTTCGATAACAGCGATAAACTCGTAGGTCGTCGCAAGCACTTGGATCGTTCTTACAACGCATATGATATCGATACACCAGACGATCCCACATCGTCAGCTCAACTCACCCTACTTGCGCAAATCAAACCCTCTATCCTGACAAATGCAAATGGATTTAATCCCAACGGCTTCATCACTAATGGCATGGCTGACACCTCATTCTCCACTCCACAGAAAGAGAAACCGAACCCTTTCAATTTCCTTGGACGTATGGATACAGACAATCATGCGAATTCTAGCGTCACCTCAGCAGCTGTATCGCCTGCTCCCGAGGGCAGTGGTACACCAGCACCATCTATCCCGTTTACTTTCCAAGGCAATGGAGCAAATACCGGATCACCAGGCCCTTCAAACGGCATCAATGGCTCACATAATGGTGGCACACCTGTCCCTCCTGCTGGCATGCTCGTAGATGCTCATGCTCGAACGGCCAAGGACCTTGCCATTGAGCGCGACTCTGTTCTACCCGTTTCCCCCCTTGATTCAGCTGTCATAACGTCTATAACTGCAGCATCGAAAGGCGACGACAGGAAGGCTCGTGACTTCTATGGTGGTATCATGCTCATTGGCGGCGGAGCCAAGACTCCAGGTTTTGGTCCCTTCCTAGAAGAACGATTAAGGAAGAAAAGACCGGACCTTCATGATAAGATTCTGGTTGGTACTAGTCCGAGGGAGATGGATGGTCAGGTTGTAGTGTGGAAGGGAGCAAGTGTTTTTGCAAGGATGAAGATGCATGAAAGTTGGATAGGGAGGAAGGAATTTGAGATGCTGGGACCTAGGGTGTTGTATCAGAAGATGCTTTGGCATTACTGAGTCCATGATCAGGATATTGTGAGTGCGTATGATATCAGGAGCTGTTGGGTTTCAATGGGCTGAATGAAAAGAATTGACGAGTTAGATGTGGCGTTCACAAGGAGGGAAATGGCGTTGGGGGAAAAGCGATTTCAAGAAAGATATCTTGGGGAGCAGGTATCATAAAGTTTGTCGATCAGTTGGTACGAATAATCTTTAGTGATGGTTTGCCATGCCGTGCAATGGAGAAGGACGAAAGATTGAAAGTTCTCAAAGGAGATGCCGCCGTCATGTATTACGCGGCGATGAGCCACGTGGAAGAAAAGAGCAAGCAACTACCCTATAAAATCTCAGCAATGGCGAGCACTCGCAAAACTCACTGGCGCTCTCTAATGATCTTCAGTGAGGCTACAAGACTAGCATACGCTATAATTATCTCGGGATTAGCGTGGAAGCGAGGCGGAAGGCCCATAATTTCTTCTCCCTCTGTTCAGATCATCCGAAACACCAAATGTTCACATTAACAGAAACAATCCATGGAAATTATCAATTGAGTCAATTCATCAAATTATTATATTATGTTTCTTCAAGAATTATTTTTAGAATCCCTTCCAATTCATACATTCCTGTTCCATTCCTGAACCTCAAACCCGAATGCCAAATCGTATCTTAACCCAACTAGCACATTGCATTTCCCTGGTGCCATCAAGGTCCTTTCCCCGCAAGCTTCTTAGAAGACAGCTAGAGCTGCAGCTCCAAGAACAACAACACTACCGAGACCCACTCTCAATTGACTTCCACCACCAGTGTATGGGAGGAGTGATGACGTTGAGTTAATGCTACCGGTTGGGGATGCCACTCCGGATGTGACTGTGGTGGGAGCAAGGGAGGCCGAAGAGGAAGCAACGCTTTGGGTTGCAGCGGCGCTTGACGATGCTACGACGGATGTGGATGGAGCAACCGCGGAGCTACTGGCTACTGCAGAAGATGCAGGAAGAGCCGCACAAGCTTTAGCTGCAGCGTCGGGAATGCCTTAAACTGACGTCAGTAATGGCTCGTGATCATTATCTCTCCGTGGTGTTACTTACCCACAGCGACATCCAACGGGCAATTCGCAATGACGCAACTTGTAGCTGCTGCTTGGATCTTTGCCGTGTTCTCAGACTTGCATTGGCAAGCGACATCCGTCACTGAGCAGGGAGTGGAAGAGGTTACAGCATCATTGATGCATGTTGTCGCACAGGCTGGAATTTGAGCGGCGGCCAAAGAAACGAGGGCCAAAAGTCCGAAAGCTGAATACTGCATATTGATGAAGATTTGGTCAAAGGAATTGCCTTGAAACGAATGATTGGCAAATGATTGTACCTTAAAGAATAATATATGATGGAAAGTAAGTGATTCAGCACTCGAGAGGCCTACTCTTATATAATGGGGAAGAGCTAACAATAATCGACATCTAGGATTGTGATTTGCGGATGTTTAATTGATCCCAAAACCATGTGTGGGATGATCAGTCAAGTCACAGATATGATTCGTTTCTTGATCTGTACCACTGTCCGTCGAACATACCAATAAGCAGTCCATCCAGGCATTACTCCAGTTCAAGAAATGTGCAGCATTGCGGAGAATATTTCCCCTTTCTTTTCATGGCGCAGTAAGCTGGAAACAGATAGAGTTTCTGGTTCTTGGGCGACGTGCAACAATCCCAATTGGGAACAAATTCAATGCAGGAACAATATCTCACTATCCAATGGTGCGTCCTTGAAGGATTGCCACCCGATTCTCTTCTGGTGCACACGAGTAATTATCGTGCCACTTCGTATTGCCATGACTACAGGATTGAGTAGAATAGTTACACTAACATTGTCAATTGGTTGGGTAAATGTTCTGGCTGGAAAGTCTGGGGATTCTGGGGTAGGACAAGGGCTGGATTTCGCGCATTGGGGTAACGTTAATCTTTCCTACATTAGCCTGCAGCCATCACTAAACCGAGGCGTAAACATTTTGACATATGATGCTAACTTCAGGAGTCCGGCCCGCAACCTATGCTTACTCTGCGATATACTAGACATTCTGCAGTCTGTTGGTTTTTGCCGTTTTCCAGCATCCAGCACGACGGCCCGACTGATTAGAGCGGTCTTGCTTGGAAGCCTTCAGCTTGGAGCATTGGAGTTCCTTGGAAACCCATCTTTTTAGCTTACAGTATCGAGTGATACGAACCACTCATCCAAATAAATGTCTTGCGCTTCCAACCAACATATATTCGGCCCTGCTTTCGTTCTGTGCAAGAGTAGTCAATTGACAGGCCCCAGGGTCTTGGTAAATCAAGACGAGCAATTGTTCTCGTTTTCGATCTATCATTTCTTCTAGATACATGGAAGCAACGTCATTGTGTTTCTGCGAGAGAAGAGGAGAGGGGATTTTTTGCGAGATTAAGAGGCGTTCTACAACCTGTGATACCCTGGTGAGATTAATGTATTGCAAATCTGCCCTCGCAAGGAATGAAGAAGACATTAACGACAGCAATTTGATGTCAAGTCGCTCTTTCAGAGGAAGTAGGCATGGAGGGAAATGATTGTGCAGCAAGTGACCCGATTCATTTGGGTTTGTTTCACGAGATCTGCAGTATCGTGTTAGCTGACATCATAGGCTTGGAACAACAGAGGAGACCAGATGATGAAGTACCAGATCACACTGCTGACGCGGAAAGATACTTTCACATGTTTCCTCAACTTTGACAGCAACTGTCTGGGCCAGGAGGTGACCACCACGTCTCTGACACTCACACAGACATTCATCCAAAATAAGCATCGGACTTTGTTTCACTCACTTCACCAACCAGAATTCGGATTCGCATCGCTTTTGGTGATCGTCAATTCTTGCTATACTCCCAATCCCCAGGCGCATTGAGCATTTACTGTCTTCAGTGCTATCATCTCTGCCGTTCCAGCGGGCTTGTGTATTCCTTTACATTCGGATGAAACCGATCCAAGAAAAGCAAAAACAAACGCCCAAAGCTTTCAACGCCCGGCATTTAAATATCGAAGAGCCAGATCAATCTAGTCGTCAAATTCGTGAGCAAATTTCATGAAATCATTCTGCGTCTTCTTGTTAGCAAAGTCACGTCGGAGGTTGGATTGACGCACAAATATCCGTGGCTGAGCAAGTCACAGCTTGACTTCCACCAAGTATCACCTTGGAATTAAGCTGTCCCTCGAAACATTCGAATGCTCAAATACTTCCGCATACCCACGAGATGATCCACGGCCAGACCGAACTGGTGCTATGGAAGAAGCCTTCCAAGTAAGTAGACGGTTGATTGGGTTGCTCGCTCTTATTCCCTTGAACCACGTAGCACTCTTCTTTATCGGTTGACCAGTCCACGTCATGTTGTTTTCCGTACTCTTCTCGGTGCTGTAAATGCGCAGTTAACTTCGTGCTCTTAATTCATGAAATACTCTCAAACATATTCGTACCTTGATGTGTACGTTGTGATGGCATTCTGCCTGAAGAACCTCTTCTTCTGTGAGAGCTTCCTTTCCATCACAGCTCTGCTACCAATGAAGAAGCCTTCATTCTGATGCATATTCGTATGAGAGTCCATACTGCAATGACTTCCCTCGCTCGCGTCGCTACTCCTCCCTTGTCGGGTCTCATCTTCGAGACGTCCAGAGTGAACCTGAAATGAAGGCCTATTCGGACCAGTGTTATTCTCCCTCACTTCGGACGGAGTATCATCGCAGAGTAATCTCGAGAAGTTCATTGTCACTACTGGATTCGTCTTTCCACAACCCCATAAGATGCCCGCGAATAGTGACGAATTTCTCAACAAAAAAGAAATTTCCGAGACAACTCGTGTAGAGACTTAACCGCACGGCAACAAGTCAAAGATTTCGATTGGGAGATATAAGCTTTATAAATCCGAGCGGCCGTCACAACAATCTATAATAGCATTAATGTTATTAGATCTTCGCATGATAGCGCACAGTCGCCTGATACCTCTCATTTGCTAGCAGTGCATCGTCTGTGCGTTTTTTCCCGGGGAGAGCTTGAGGAGAGTTCCAGGACAAGGTTATCTTCAAACCTCTTGAGCTCTAGATACTGGCCTAGATTTACCGAATCCAGCCAATGGTATTTCATTACGGATTGTTGACTTCCCCACTCGCCCATATCACGTTTCGTGGTTTGTTTGACCGGCGATTTTTCGTCCTATACCGAATCTTCATCGCCATTTGCATGAGAAGCTCCTTGCTGCTAAGCTTTCTGATAATGCGAGAGATTCTATAACTTACGTTTGTAGTGCCTTTATTTTATTGTCTGTTGCGATCTAAAATTGCTCCGGAGATCAATATATCGCGGGACGATGCGCTCTTCCGTGGAACCGAAAATTCCTGGGCTTTCCTATCACCTTTATCCTCCTCGATTTCTCTCACTTCTTCTTCTCCACGGCATCCTTGATGGATCAGCCATTACCGATTTTTTAATGTTTTCTTAATTTCTAGCCGGTTCGTAAGAGTGGGAGAATATGTATATTCCCTTAAGAATTCTTAAGAGGGAAGACCAGAGTGAAGATAGTTCATTCGGCACACCTCCGCCGTCGCAATATGATGATCCAGTAAATCCTAATAATGAGCCACCTACCTCAATTTCTCTAGACCTCCCCGCAGTTCCACGATCGTCTGTTCCCCCAACAGATACTCTTTCCGTGGGTTTGGATCCTCAATTGACCCTCTTCCCCACCAAAGGTCTCGACCAAGGCGCCGTAATCGGAATCGCGGTTGCTGTCGTCGCTGTCCTGATCCTCGCCCTCGGTATTCTTGATATCTTTATCCTGCCATCCGGAGTCCGCAGAGCGTTTTCTAGAAAGTCTACCACGAGCGATCCAAAGAAAGAGGAGGAGATATCCCCGCCACCAACTCCACAACCGCGCAAATCTCATGCAAAATCGAAACCAAAACCTCTGCCTACCATCCCGGAACCAATATACTTCTCGAAAGATATTCGACCATCTTTCAGACGCAATAGCTTCAATTCCGGTTACTCGTCCCGGTACTCGCGGACTATGTCTTTTGATTCTGGCGTCGGATTGTATGTTTCCGATGCACCGATCTCGAAACCAGGATACGCGAAGAGCATCGCGTCGACGGTCGGATGGCGGCCTTGGGACGAGGATGCGAGATCGAAAATAACCGCATACAACGGCCCCATAAGACCGGGTATGGGGGTAGGCAGATGGGATGAGCGGGCGGAGGGGGCGTACGAGGAGTCGATTTATACGATATATGAGGATTTGGATGAGAGGGGAATGGGGAGGGGGCTTGATGATGGGGGAAGAGGAGGAGGAGGAGGGGAGGGGATGAAAATTAGGAAATACGAGGGGAAGATCAAGCCGGGGATGGGCGTCCAGAAGAGGTTTACGATGGGGGGGTTTGTTAGCGAGGTGCAGGCGGTGGAGAGGTTTATGCGGATGCAGGAGGAGCGGGAGGAGAGGGATAAGCAGAATTTTGAGATGTATAGACGGTTTTGGAGGAGGAGTAGGAGGGGGGGTGGGGGTGGTGGAGGGGGTGGGGGGATTAGGATGTGAGTAGAAGCGGGGTGGAGGGGAAGGAGATGGACAGCTGGATACCTGGACATCGACTTTGTAATGAATGATTGGGAGGGAAGGATGGTGTAGATAGTTGAATGAGAACGTCCTTGAGTCGGGGTGTCGGATTGGCCATATGTGTATATATCGATCAGGATTGGCGTGCAGGCCCTGCCAACAGATTCATTTAAGAACTTTGAAGACAGTTCTCCTCCCGTCCAGATGTACCCGTCAACTTCTAGCAAAGCTGATAGTGACGCCATTTCTGATAGGCACACCAGAGAACACTACTGATCTGCTTAATGTCTCTACGGAGGCTCCTGGGATTGCTCGTGATGACGCACCGAGTTAGAACTTCTCATCTCATGAATGGAATGCGAGTTGATGTTGATTAGATCTTTTCATGGCTGCAGAAACAGGCCATATCCGGCGGTTTATGGAGTGACCTCTCAAATCCAAAGTCGAACCGCCTTGGCCCGTCTTGGATAGTGACTGTGTGGCATAATATAGTTGTTCTGTCTCACCCCTTCCCACACTCAACGATAGGCTCTTGCATCTCCAAGTATGCGATTGATTGTTAGTGCTGCAAAGACTCAGTCCTCAAAACGTACCCAAAGCAGTAAGCACTGCAGTTGCTCTGAAGAAATCGAAGCATTTAGATTATGTCGATCGTGTAGGCTATCGGTTACTCAATATACCCAGTCTTTTAAGGCAGAATCCAGGGGTTTGCAGGCAGAAGAACGCTAATGTTCCGTGTTTGGGGACGTGCTTGCTTCTAAGAGGCTTTCCAAGACGCTAAATATTCCTAATCATACTAACACGTGATAATCATGTGCTAGCTGCCTAAACCCCTGGTCACGAGTTTAGGCGTCGACCCCGCGTTGATTCACTAATGCTTCGTGATGAAATTAGACGGTGAGAATATGGGAGAACGCGAAGTTTATAAGATGTAAGGCCATTCTTCTCATTTCATATATCTCTTTTCTTTCATTCTCATCTGCTTCCTTCCTTTTCACGACATTTCTGCTCGTCGTCTTTTTACCTACAGTGCAGTCTCTTGCGTACGACGACCAAGGCACGATACAAGTCGGCGACACGCATTCATATAAGTTTCATATCTAATTCTTCATCGTTCACAATGGCAGCCGAGGCTCTTCCAGAACGACCAGCTCCTCTTGAGCTTCCACCAATCCCAGCACCCGTCAAAGAATTCATCCCGTACCTTTCCCAAAACCCCGATAAATCCATTAGCTCCCTTGTCGAACCCTTCAAAGCATACGAATCAGAACTTCGCAAATTCTACGCTCAACAACCGGATCATGAAGTTGTCAAAGATGGAGCGGTCAACTTGGTACCACTCTTCTCTGGCCATGAAGGTGAACTCAAGATGCGTGCTCGAGACCTTGCATCCGAGACCCAAGAACAGAAAGATAAATATATTATGCCATTGAGAGATAACGATCGCAGACCAAATGGCTCACCTGCAGTCGTGGGGTCATTAAAAGATTTCCAGACGAATTTCAATCTTTTCTCGGAATCCTCGCTGGCTGATCTGGACTGGAACAATGTCGTTGCGGCTGGTAGTGCGGTTACGACTTCACTTATTCCACTTCCGGAAAAATGGTCGGGCAGCAAGAGAGCTATGAGAGAGTACTACCATGAACATCTCGCACCTGCATCAGATGTTGATCTCTTCCTTTACGGCCTTACGGAGGAAGAGGGTCTGGAGAAGATCAAGCAGATTGAAACCAAGATCAAAGACGCCATTCTGCACGAAACAACAACAATCCGTACCAAGAATGCTATCACCATTGCGAGTCAACATCCTACTCGCCATGTGCAGATTGTTCTTAGACTTTACGATTCCATCTCGCAGATCATCACCGGATTCGACGTCGATTGTTCTTGCGCAGCCTATGATGGATCGCAAGTTTATCTCAGTCCAAGAGCTGTCGGAGCATTTGTTACTCAGTGTAATACCATTGACTTGACCAGACGTTCTCCGAGTTACGAAAATCGCTTGAGCAAGTACAGTCATCGAGGGTTTGAGGTCCATTGGCCAATGTTGGATCGATCAAGGATTGATCCTACTATTTTCGAGCGTTCTTTTGGAAGAACAGAGGGCTTGGCAAGGTTGTTGATCTTGGAGAAGTTACCGAAACAAGCTGTAAGTTTTCTTTCGGATCATAAATTCGTAGACGTGCTGGTACTGACGCAGAGGAACGCAGGATCGAGAGAATTACATGGACCAGCGACGCAAGGAACGTGGCAGGCCCTCCTTGAACCGAAGCTTCCGCAATCAACGCAGATTGTATGGTAATCTCAAAGACGAAGAAGAGGACGAGGTGAGAGGCTTAAGACCAAATATCCTATCTCACTGGCTATGTGTACTAACATAATTTATAGGTCGCTGACTGGGCTGAACAGGACGATATCGCCAACTACCACACTATGACTGTTCCCTATGGACCGAAATACAATGCGGCAAAGATCAACCGATTACTCTATGCCAAGGATCTTCTACTCAATGCGGAGTGGAGCCAGCCCGAAGATCGCGACGTCTATCTACATCGCCATCCATGTTTCTTTGGGACCGCCGAAGAGGTGATCCAGGACTGTTGTGGTTACTGTCCAGTCCCGACTACAGACGAGGAAAAAGAGGTCGCTGAGAAAGAGAGCAAAACTAACGTCTCTGGTACTCTGAAGTTTATCGTTGATGATCCAGGACGACAAGAGATTGGTAGTTTCAACCCTATCACCGATGATGAATGGACAACTATGAGTTATGTTGGCGATACTGCGCGTCTGTGTCAAGCTATTGTAGACGGTGATCTCGAGCATGTACAAGACTGGTGTTCTCAAGAAGGAGTCGATGTTAACTGTCGAGATTTTACTGGACGCACTCCTCTACATCTGGCTGCTTTGGCTTCCACGCCAGAGATCGTCAAATGTCTTGTAGACAACGGTGCAAGAATGATCGCCAGATTGGTTGATGGCAGGACTGCTTTGCACATCGCAGCTGCGAGAGGGAATTTGGAGATGATTCGTATCCTGATGGATAAGAGTTTGGCCAATGAAGAGGAAGAAGATCAGAAAGAGGAAAGTCGACTCGATGCTAAGAGAAGAGCTGCGGGTATCACACCAGATATTGAAAATGAATCTGACAGTGCTTCGGAGATTACGCTTGACAGCGATCAGGAAGCTTCTGACGCTATGACGATGGGTAGTTTCGTCAAGATTCCCAAACAAAGCGAGGATGAAGGGGCTAAGGATATTGTAAGTGTTTTTCTTTTGGCATGCAGCTTTTGTTTGCTAACTAATATTTCTAGGCTGATGTACTCGAAGATTCCGAAGAAGATCCTGATGTTTATGATATCAATGTCATTGCTTGGGACTATGGCCTCTCCCCACTTCATCTGGCAATCTTGAACGGACATGTTGATGCCATCGAATTACTTGTTTCAGAATACGGCGCCGATGTTCTTCTTCCTGTAAAACTCGTCCAGCCTGGTACGACGAACTTTAAAGGTGCTGTTATGACCTTGGTTCTCGCTATGTCGCTTCCGAATGATCAAGCAAAGGAAGTTGTCAAACTTCTGCTTAAGTTGGGTGCGACTTGTAGCCAATCTGATAATAACCACATCACTGCGCTTCATTACATTGTCTCGCAGGATAACAGCGATTTAATCGACGTACTATTCGAGAACGATGGTCCCATGGCCAATAGAGTGCTCAATAAACTGGGATTGGTTCATGGATGGAGTAAACAGGATACACCACTGACCACATCAGTTGTGTCGCGCCACGACGAGATGGCCTCAAAACTCCTAAAGCTTGGAGCTAAACCGGAGATTCAATTCGATGATTGGGTCAAGAACTACATTGCTACACATCCATGGTCCAAGAATATGTCCACAGAGGAAACTCAAAAACAATTCCGGCAGACTGTCATGCAACCAATCTTTGCTGCAATTTGTCAAGAGTCGCCCGCCATCATAAAAGAGCTTCTTGCACATGGCGCGGATCCTCAAACGCTGACGACTTCTGCTTGGGAAGTCATCAACAATCCTCCAAACACGAGATATGTATGGCAATCACCTGAATCAGTACTGGATGTTATTCGCAATAAACTCAAGACCCTCCGGGAATGGAAAGAACCTGTATCAACCCATCAGTATTATAATTGGATATGCGGTTATCAATCTTTCGACTATGAGCCGGAAACCCTTAAAGATGCAGACTTCTACACTGAAGGCACGACGCCTGGTACTTACCAGCATTGGTACGCCTTACGGAGCTACCAAATAGAGAAAACTCGAAATGCGGAACATCATGAAGTTTACAGAAAGGCCCTTGAGGACAGAAAGAAAGAGTTGGAAAAGTACAAGAGTAACCGCGAGGCAATTAAAAAGAGTATCAAGTTGCTCGAGGAAACAGAAAAGGACCTTGTCGCAGCTGGAGCCAAAACTTTCCGCGAACTATACCCAGAGATTGAGATCAAATACGGTCACCAGAATCATGATTACAGTCATGTTCCCCATCAAAGCACCAAACCCCCTCCGTATCAGGTATCGCAGAACTTCTTAGTTCCAGATCTGAATGAAAGGAAGCGGAAAGGTTACATCAAGTTGTTTGAAGCAGTTTGGAACAACGATCTCGAGACAGTCAAGGAGATGACATTGCGCCCTTGGAAGTATGAGGACCATGAACAGCGGCCGTTGAAAATCTCTGTCGGGGATGGGCTCCAGTATCAGCCTTTCTCCATCGCACTCCTCCGTGGTCACTATGATCTTGCTCGAAAGATTGTGGACATCTGTGTTGCGCAATATAACAATTCCGGAGACGACACATTGCAAAAGACACGTCAGCGATGGGCGATCGATGTTGATGAGGAGGATTCGGAAAATCTTCCCATTTACTCGGAACTGGTCAGTGACAAATTTACCATCGATGCTTTGGAAGAAGTGGCAAACACCGTCAAGAGCGATGTCTCGCCGCTGCAAATGATAAGCTTTGTATCTATACAAGGCAGATTCATAGATGGAGAAACCCCAGACAAGGAAAGAACCGATATGGTGGACCCTTTCATGTATGCTGTGGAGAAAGACGACCTAAAAATGCTTAAGTTCCTGCTAGAGCTCGCTACAGAACAGTCTGCTCTCCTCGCCAAACACGAGGAAGACCAACGATGTTACAATATTCCTCAGAACGTTTTCTACAAAGCTATCGATCTCGGTCGAACCCAGATGCTGGCAGAAATGATCAAGTGTTCTGGTTTTGGTATTCCTTGGACTGAACTGACAACCGCGAGTGGAGTTGAGATCAAGACTAAACCAAGATATTACGAGGGTCTGACGATTGGTGGAAAGAAGAGAAAGGACTGGGCTGCACCTCCATCGGGTGCTGTGACGAACAATGCCAGTGAGGAAAGTGTGCCGCCTTTGATTCAAGCAGCCCAAAGAGGCAGCGTGGAATCCGTTGAATGGTTCATGAGTGACGCCCCTATGAGACGATACAAGGAGTTTGCAGAGGCAAACAAGAGCGACATCAGAGTTCGATCGTTGGAGAAAGGAAAGGGCTTCGATAAGAGTGTTTCTCAATGGCTAAACACAAAATGTAAGATCCTCTTGAACATTCCTTGGATCCTCTTTAACTAACGCTTATTACAGCCGACCTTCTTCTCCATTCAGCGATTCAATACTCTCCGCGGAAGGATGAAGACCCGAATAAACATCTTAACCTTATCAAGCATATCGTTTCCGTTTCGCCTGAGTCTATGCTCTCTCATAAATCTTCCAACGGATACTCACCTCTTCACTTGGCTGTTAGCAAAAACAATATTCCAATCATCAAATATCTACTTTCTGTGGGAGCATCACCTCGTTCCCGCGATAAGGCGAACAGGAACATTATCCACACTTTTGTGTCTATTAGTGCGACTGTCCAGAGCGAGCATCAGAAGCTTGATGAATTCCTCCAACTATTTGATAAGAAAGACGTCGAGGAAATGATGTTGGAGCGATGCAATGATTATCCAAGTGCACTTACTCCTATGGCACTGTGGCTGCAATCAAACTATGCGTCCAAACCGGATGTTCTGGAAGTTATGATGAAGTACTCCACGGGCGAGGAATTAGAGATGATCAACGGTGAAGGTGATTTGCCTTTGCATGTGGTATGTCCAATCCTTATTCCTCCTCATCGACTTAATCACTAACCTCTTCTTAGTCCATCAAAAAGAATCTCTTGCACATAACCCCCTTCCTAATATCCCGCAACCCATCACTCATCCACAGGGAATCCGCCACAGGCCGCACACCCCTCGAAATGTCGCACGATAAATACATAGCCACCTTCCTGGACTCCCCACCTACTGTCACCAACAACTTCAACTACTCCTCGAACAACCTGGCTAGTTTCACGTTGAGCAGCCAGTGGGGAAGCACGGCGCATGATAAGGCATCGGAGAAACAGAAGACGAGAGGTGTGTGGGAGGAGTGTTTGAGAGTGCAGGGAGAGTTGAAGAGGAAGCGTGAGGGTGATGCTGATGGTGAGGATGCAGGAGGAGATAAGAAGACGGAGGGGAAGAGAAGATTGGTTACGCTGTTTGAGGCGAATGAGGTGGCGAGGAGGTTGGCGAATGGGATGAACCATGGGAGGGGTTAATCCGGCGGGAGGATTCTGAGAGCGAATGGTGTTGATGACTTGATTATGTAGGCAATGGAAGGCAAGTGATGGAGAGGACAAAGAGCTTACTGTGGACTTTATGAGATATGGATGTCTGATTATTTGATGGATGGACAATGTTGCTGGTCAACTGTATTGCTGTTTTTGCCTTCTCTTACGAGGAATAGCTTGTCATCATTCTTTAGTAATACATTCATTTGCAAACGGATGAGCTGCCGGTTTGAATATCTGAGAATTTAGCGATGTATG
The DNA here is from genome assembly GCA_002946415.1 of Rutstroemia sp. NJR-2017a BVV2. Classification (NCBI taxonomy): domain Eukaryota; kingdom Fungi; phylum Ascomycota; class Leotiomycetes; order Helotiales; family Rutstroemiaceae; genus Rutstroemia; species Rutstroemia sp. NJR-2017a BVV2. The sequence continues at coordinate 145,179 of NJPS01000044.1, forward strand.
GGTAATTTGCTCCGTCTTCTCTCTGTTCCGGGCTGATTGATTCATCGCGCTTTTGATATTTTTAGATGATGAGAAAAGGAACATTTACTAGATCATTAACGTTCATCTATCTACAAACAGATAATTTAGATTCAGTTTACTTAAAAATCCGATATTCAAACCTCTCAATTTCAACAAACACACCTGCATACCAACAGCCAACCAACCCCACATCACGTTACTGTAATCTTACATCCCGTCGCGTCGCACCTTCCACTTCACCTTTAGTTTTCATCACTCGCAATCGATCTCCTACATTTCCACACCCATATACTATATACTAGTTATACCGCAGCATATCGAACACGGCGCAAACATCGTTAGTTTTTCTTCCCTCTTGAAGTTCCTTCTCGTACAATTTTTTTGCGCGCAAGAAATTGTACGGTGCGAATCTCCAAAAAACGACGCGAAAAGCGGAGTGGGAAGCGCAATTGCAGCAAACGCGACGAATTGCGGATTTTTTTGACTGGAGGAGTGCGCGCCGTTTGACACTCTGCAAATAGAGAGGAAGTCTGGTGTCTCGAAGGATCTCATCGACCGCATTTTTCACCTTCGAATAGCACTTATACATACCTACGTACGAGTTGATACAACGCAAAATCCAAGCATAAGCGCAATCTGAGACAATTCCTCAATCAACTATGCAGCCGGCGATGGAAAAACAGAACGAAGTGGTGTCCGCAGAGGCAGGAGAGAAGGCGGTTATAATTGAGACGGAGGTGGTGGAGGTTGTGGAGGAGAAATATGAGGATGAGGATGAGAGTGCGAGTGGAAGTGGACGGGGGGAGGGATTGGGTGGTAGTCGTAGTGGTAGTGTGGTGACGCCGGGGAAATTGTTTGGGAGGTTGGTTAATTATGTGACGAATTCGGTGGATGCGGGGTCTGTGGTTGGGGGGAAGGGGAGTGGTGAGGAGGAGGATGAGGAGGATGGTAAGGGGGAGGGGGAGGGTGAGGAGGATGGTAAGGAGGATGGTAAGGGGGAGGGGGATGTTGATGGTGAGGGTGGGGATGGGAATGGGGATGAGATAGGCGATGAAGATGTGGGTGAAGATGGGGTTGCCGACAAGGGTGAAGACAGTAGTAAAGACAGTAGCGACGCTAAGGAAGATGAGGGAAACGAAGATGGAGATGAAGGGACTGAAAGCAAGGACAAGGAAGAATCCAACGACGAGATGGAAGAAGAAGAAGAAGATGAGGACGAAGAGGAAACAGAGGAAGCAGAAGAGGAAATCAAACTCACAAAACCCGTTCCAACCAAGGGAACGCTTCCAAAGGGTCTTAATCAACTAGCAAACAAAATGAAGAGACTCGTGGATCAAGAGGAAGAAGCAGAACCTCAGCGAGCCAGCAAGAGAACCAAGACTGTGAAGGAGGCAGAACCCAAACCGGCGATCAAACCTCCGCCAAAAGCCATCAAGCCTCCGCCAAAAGCCACTCAAAAGAAAGCACCTGTCCAGAAATCAAACGTCAAGAACGGCAGAGCCGCTACGCGATCACAGAGCGTGGCAGACTCTGACAACGATGTATTAGAGACACGCTACACCCCCCTCAAAATCCACTCCTCCCGCCTCGACAAAGCAGGCAACACCGAACTACTCGTACAATGGGCAGGTTACCCCCTCGAAGAAGACTGGACTTGGGAGCCTCGCGACAGGCTACAGCAAGACGCTAAGAGTTTCGTAGAAGCATACGAAAAGGAAACAAATGCGCCTACCAAAAAGGGCAAGGGCAAGGGCAAGGCGAATAAGAAAAAGGCGGAAGAGGTAGTAGAAACGTATGAAGTTAAGGAGATTTTGGAGAAGAAAGCGATTAAGGGGAAGAATCACTATTTGGTTCGGTGGAAGGGGTTTGAGGCGAAGAAGTGGGATACTTGGGAGGAGGAGGGGAAGTTGAAGACGGATGTGCCGGGGATGGTGAAGGATTGGGAGGATAAGGTGGAAGGAGAGGGGGCGGGGGCGGGGGCGGGGAAGGCTGATGTAGCTGCAAATGGGGCGGTTGCGAAGGGTAGGGGAAGACGGAAGAAGAGGGTTTAGGGAGATGTCAATATGCGGGCTGAGACGGCCGGTGGCATGACGATGGAGGAGGGGAAGAAGACGGAATAAAAGGGGACCTGGGGATAAGGGTTCCAGCTTGCTAAATATTTGCTCCTCGATCGGTGACAATAGATTTACGAAACACGCAATTTGAATCAATTTGGGCAATGGCGTTGCAGAAATCTGCTTGCATTTGCTTTCGGGCAACTACTGGGTGGTGTATCTGGTTGGTGGTTGATTGTATGCATATTTGATGATGAAAAGTCGGATAATATATATAGCTTCATAGGAATGACTTGGATTGTCATACGAATGGTATTTGACTAATGTTGTATCTGGTGCAGGCTGCACAGTTACGTGGCATAATATATATCTGCGCTCAAGCAATCTTAAAAGGTGTTTGATCTATATATCGGGAATTGGTCTGCACCTTGTCTCGTCCTATCTTATCTCGTTTCGAAAGTATCATCCGGTCCTACGTAGCGCGGGTTGTACGTTTATCTTCTTATTATTATTCTATTATCTAATTTACAGTATGCTTAGATAGATAATATATACTATGTTATTGTCTATACCTCTCTCTGTCTGCCTATCTAGAACAATAGACCAAATTCGTATGTTCTATTCACTCAGTCCAATAATACTTATCGAGGTTGTATTGTTGGGTTTTTAGTTCTAAGTCTCGTTAATTTTACTATGCTCAAGACATAGTCCAAGTTCAACTTCAGCTTCAGCTTCTACTTCGAATCCAACTTCGGCTTCAGCTTCTGTTCCAAACATCTCAATCACACTCAACTTCAACTTCACCTTAAATCAGCCAAGAGAAGATTCTACTACAGGACATCGTATCGTCGATCTTAGTCTTCACTACGCCTTCAAAACAAACGAAAGAACAATTTCTGCAGCCAAGTCCGAGCGATCGTGTGGTTCTCTGAGTCCCAATCACATTCTATCATATCATACTCTACGTATTCTTTGAAATAAGTAAGACTTCCACTTTCATCCCGTTTCATTTCCCTTCTCGCCTGCTTCTCTTGCCCTCCTCTCTCCTATCTAATCCTGACTTCCAACTATACAGCTTTCTTCTCCAATAGAGCTTCCTTCTCCTACCAACGACTCTCTACTGTCTCCCAGTCCCTCCAAACCAAACAAGAACCAAAATCAAAAATCAGAGCCAAAAACAAGAGCGAAGAATGCCTGCTTCTATCCTCGCTCCTCAACAGCCGGTTCAGGTCTTCGGGGGGAGTACATCGGTCCCGATCCCAAGGCCGCCGATGGCGGGGAGTCGGCCGGGGAATCGTGCTTGTGTTGTTATGCGGGGGGTTGGAAGTGCAGTTTGCAGTAGGGTTTGCAGTAGGGTTTGTAGTTGGGGTGGGGAGAAAAGGAAGGGGAAGGGGATTTTAAGGGGAAGGGGATTTTAAGGGAAAGGGGGTAGGGGAAGGGAAGGGAAATTGAGGGAAAGGGAGGAAGTGATTAGAGGAAGCGGAAAGAGGACGGAGGTAGAGGTGGTAGAGAATCGAAGTGGAAATGAAGATGAATAGATGAGAGGATAGATGAGAATGAAGCACGAAGAATACAACTACTTTAGAGACAGTAAGGGAGGACGAATCGAAGTCAGTCGCTTGTTCATTTATTATTCATCTATTCTGCAATTTTGCTTGTGTTACAAAGTCGCTCATAGAATTCAACACCATTTACTAACGCACTCATCATGATCAATTCTAATTCCATAGTAATGAATTCATAAAACCGAAAATCCTGAACAAACCACCGGATTCCGGTCGTCAGACCCGTGCGAACATTACTACCATGCAATCATGATCGTGACTTTCCGATGAATTGCTAGCTTACTCACTCCGTGTATTTACAATCTTTCCAAGCGATGAGATAGATATGGGCAATTTCCAAAAGACTCGGATGCAGAGATTTCAGTAAGTTAAAGGCTGGAAATGATGTGTTCTGGTCTGCGAATTGACTGGTGTAGGAGATAACTTGCAGTGTCGGGCTGGTTACAGTAGGAAGCTTGTAAGCGAAACCCCTTTCTTTACGTAGATTCGACCCACTCTTTTCTTGCAGGTGACTAGTCTGGTTGATCAAGGCGTTCGTCGTGGGAAAGTTAGCATATCTGCACAAAGGGACAGAAGTTTTCGATTCCTTTGGTATGTTGCTTGATTCGCTGATTAGCGACATCGCGAAAATGACAGCGGTGACGCGAAATGCAGGAGCTAGATGTTAATCTCATTTCACAGACAACATGAGTCGGAAACCATAGTTCTAGGCCGAGACGGGTAAGTCCCTGCTATAGTGGTTGAAGCTGTAGGATCGGTTGGTGAAGAGGATCATGAAGCAGAGTATGACTGTATAAGTGAAGAAGTGTGGAGCAGTTGCTGGTGCTGGTGCTTCTGAGATTGGTGGTAAGAAGATAGGAAGAAAGAACAGGAAGTAGGTGCGTTTGTCTATTGAGATGGATGCTGCTATTTGTCCCCTGGGCGATGGATGGGAGTTTGGAGATTTGGTATCGGAGTCTGTAAACTCTAGACTGTAACATGGAAGCATTCTCACCGTCACCTCACCTTCAGTTGTCGTGGTGTGGATGCTCAAATCTTTCTTAATTTCTGAATCTCCCAACGCTGAATTCGCTCCTTATATAACCACGTGAATGGATGGTAGAAGATGTAAAGGGCATCTTACGAGAAGAGAAATGCATTCAGTCACTTCACTCACTCGTTTTCCTTCCCCTAACAAACCTGCCAACTTTGAATCTCGCGCTCCAAATGCCACAACCCATTCTCTTCAGCCATCTCCTCCACGTCTAGTGCCAAGAATAGCGGTAAACAATAGAGCGAAATCAATCCTCTCTTTCAGTTCTTTCTAGGTTTAACCTCGAGAGATGCAAGGCTGCAAGGTGAGCTATGAGTAAGCAGCTTAAACTGTGGCTGAGATGGCTGAGCTCCCCCGGAGCCTTATGTACATATATATAGATACGTATGATAACGCTAATCAAACAAGCTAATCAGAAGACGGGGATGAAAAAAAGTGGAACTGAAACTTTTGGCAAGAAAATGGGCATCTAGCACACCTTTTGGAAAAGATTAACATATTTCCTCAGCGGATAATCTTCCACCTCCCGTAGCGTTCACTGTTAGATCGAGAATCCCCGTTTACCTTCTACCAATAGCCCCTCATTTCTGGACCATGACTGCAACAAATTCTGAGGACTGGAAATGGAATGATGAAGAACAAGATTATTATTGTTGGTCGAAAGAGCGCGGGAGGTATGTTTGGGGAAGGGAAGTTCGCGATAAGACCCGAGCCGGCGACACGCAAACTGCTGCACAGCCCACTGGAAACGGAAGAGGAAGTTCGAACTCGGAGAGTAAGATAACGTGTCCTGAATGCAATCATTGGACATGGGCCACATGGCACGAGTGGAACTGCGATTTTTGCGGCGCAGCGCCGCCGGAAAGTTTGGACACGAATGAACGTTTGGTCTACTTCTCCGCAGGCGCCGCCACGGTGGGGGTGGTCGGCGCCGCTGCATGGAATAATGTAGCACAAGCGCTCCGCCGCTCAGGTCGGCGGTAAGGGGGCTCTCGGATGACATTGGATGAACTGAAGTGAGTGTCAGAAATGGGTTGTTTTCAAGTTCAAGGCAATTTCTCACAGTGAAAATCGATGACTGGGTGTGTCCTTCCGATCTCAGCTCAAGAAAGTGTTGAAGTGAAGTTCCAGACGCCTGGTTGACACGATGCTGTCTGTCCGGTAAACGACGCTGGATATGAGACCCCACCACTTCTGTTGGCCGTTTTTCCATTTCGATTACCTCGACACAGGGCATGAATGGACAATGCTGTCCCTCAGTGTGACCGCCTTTGTCATGGTCGTCTTCTGTATGATTGCCTTCGTCCTGATCGCCTTCGCCCCGCGCGCCCTTCAAAACTGCACCAGGAATCTTGGGTACGCCATCCTCTGCAGGTTTTGCAGCTCTCTCAGTTCATTTGTCACCGGAGGCTTCGTCCCATTGCTGTTGTCAGTCTTACATCATGGAGACTCGAGTTGTTTGGCGTCGGTAGGATGTAGATGACGGAGGGATAGAATATTTAGTCTGGAGTTAGCTATTTCCCGTCAATAAAGCTTGAAACACCTGCAAAAGTGGTCGAATGCTGTGCGTAGAACCTTGATTCCTCGTGGAGACTTGCATGTTCTCCAAATATGCTTGAAGTTTATCGTACACACCTAAGACTAAATTCTTATGGCGACGATTCTGTCTCAAATGGTGAGTACAAGTGTTCCTATATTAGTCCGACCATTGGTGAGGCACTCGAGAGTCATTTGGATCCTCATGAGAATTGTTGTGACTTGTTATTTGTTATATCAGAACTGCGTCAGAAGTCAGAAGTAGCAGATATTTGATTGTTTCAATCATGAAAGGGCTGACCGCTCGAGTCCCCAATCGTGGATTTGAAGCTGGGAGGCCGCATGTTATCCATTTGTAGCTTAGCGTATCCAGATGTTCTCGTTGGGGGCCTGAGTTGTTTCATTCCAGCCGTCTTTCGATAGCTTAATCGTAACGTCATTACAAAAGTTTCGACGCTCTCAGAGAGTTACACATAAATTATCGCAAGTGTATACAGTAAAATCGGGATTGAGTAACAAAGACCTAGCCAGCAGTAATTTTTCCGCGATTAACATGGTAAGTGGAAACTACATGAGATGGGGTGCTCGCTGAACTCTCCAGACTTCTATAAGTTACAGTAATGCTGGCACCTCACTTCGTATTCTGACCCTCACCGACGGCGGTGTAAGATGTCTGTCACAGCTTGCCATATTGGAGAATATAATGATACGATTAAAGTCAAAGATGGAGTCGAAAGCACCCGAACCATATGAATGTTTTGAACTTATTGCTGGGAGTGGATGGGGTGCTATTATCGCCATTATGCTTGGGAGAATAAGAATGGTGAGAGATGCATATTGTTATTCATCGGTAAATTCTCACTATTCAAGACGGTTGCAGAATGCAAGGAATGGTTTCAGGGCCTTCACATGACCCAGCCTAGCCTCACTTCGCGATTGCTCTTGCAAAAGGAAATCGTTGGAGCAGAACATATAGCGACAAAGTTCCGCCAGCTCGTAGAGCTCAAAATCGACGACCCAAACGCTATATTCCATGATGAAAGATCTGGTGTAAAGACCATGGTTCTGATCGGCGATATAGATAATCCCGGTGCTCCACGGAGATTCTGTTCCTGGAGGGGAAAAACGAGAGCAGATCTTGTGGAATCGCCGGTGTGGCAGGTAGCTCAGGCTGTGATATGTGACCCTGCAAGCGATGCCCCGCTAACTATTTCACATGTGTCTGATAAAAAAGCCTTCCGATGTATGACTGCAGGATTTATGGACCACAATCCAACACCCGAGGCTTTGGCAGAGGCATGGGATCAATGGGGAATAGATGCCGTGCGCATCATTATCAACCTCGCGGATGGTGACCGATCAGATGCTCTTGACGGTAATCAAAGTCTACCGATCGGTTCTTCGCTCAATCATCATCTCAGTATGATGAGACTTAAGTCGACAGGTGCTCTAAGCAGCAGGAGGGACGCAAAGTTGCTCACAGCCCAAAGCCGCGCTTGCGGTTACGTCTACTTTTACTTCTCGGCCAGGAGTGGTCTAGAAAAGATCTACATGGATGAGTTTGATAAAGGGGCAGATGTTCTTGATAAGACGGCTTTGTACATTACAGAAGCGGCTGTCATGGATGAGCTCAGCCATTGTGTGGAGGAGTTACACCTCGCAGATTCACCACGAAACAGCGTGGCAAGCCGCGACTGTCCGAAGTCTCTGGCCTTAGGGATTAACGCACGTCACAATGAGCCACCACCACAATCTTTTATCGGAGAACCCTCAGGTACGCAGTCTGAACAACGCTCGAAGACCAACTACCATCTATACGATACTCTCTCCGGCGCTCCAAGCAAGTATGAATATCCATTACTCCGTAAACCATCTTGTTAACTGCTGAAATATCATCCAGTCTCGATTCGGACGCTTGGTTTCGTGAATTCGAAAACACTAAGGAATTATTTGGGACTGACTACCCTGCTCGAATAAAACTTGCTGTCCTCGACACCGGAATCATCGCCGAACATCCTGGCATCTGTGCCAAAAAATGGAGTCTTAAACAAGACGGGAAACAATTTTATTATGATGCTACTAAAGGCCCATTAAGCATTAACGATTACCATGAACCGACCGATGCAGTAGGACACGGCACCCACATTGCCGGCCTCATTCTGGAAACGGCACCGAGCGTCGAGCTTTATGTGATAAGAGTTTTTACTAGTGCGAACATCAGTCCCCAGGAACAAGCGGACGCTCCAGATGTAGTGGCTCGGGTAAGCTTCCCAGTTCTATTGACGCTTGATGCCCACTCAAAGTGTTGATAGGCTATTGAATTTGCTTCAGACCCAGACGGGCTCGGCGTGAAAATAATTTCGATGTCTTTCGGCTTCGATCATCAGAACAAGGCAGTCGCGCAGGCTGTAGGAAAGGCACATAGCCGCCATGTTTTGATGTTTGCAGCCGCATCTAATAGTGGAAATCGATCGGATCTGCCTTATCCAGCTAGGGATCCAAAGGTATTTCTAGTACATTGTGCTGATGGGAACGGCAATAAATCTATTCGGAACCCGCAGTCGGTCCGTCTCAGAGACAACTTCAGTATCCTGGGCCAGGATGTGCTCTCGACCTGGCCAAGTGAGTGCCAAGAACAGGGCATAATTCAACGAAAAGGACTCGGTACATGGAAACGTTCATCGGGAACTTCGATTGCTACCCCTATTCTGGCTTCTGTCTGCGCGCTTATCTTACAATTCGGGATGAGATGGAAGGGCCTGATTCGTGGCTATGAGCGTTTGGAAACTTGGGCTGGCATCCGGGAAATATTGCTCGATATGGCAACAGACGATGCCTCCCGGCTTTTTGAATCCGCTGACGGATTTTCTAACGTAGTGCCATGGCGAGTTTTGAACTCTGCATCTCACAATGATATCATGCGCTCGAAATTTACGACAGCACTGGCTCGTATTAAAGCTTAACTAATCATCTCGGGTGCATTGTATTTGCACATCTTGCTGCCTGAATTGGCCGCTTTCACTAGTGGTGCACTAGATCCAGGCAAATCACTACACTGGTTGCAGAACCTTGACAGCAACACCATCGTCATCTTCTGCATCAACAGAACAAAATGCATCAACTTTCTCATCTATCGCAAAGTCTTCAAAGCTCAGGCCGGCAACCTCAAAGTCTTCGTCCGCCTCTTCAGAACCTTTTACCGGCTTCTGGGAATCTTCAATCTCCTTCCCAGGCCCATCATCGTACAACGCCCCCTTCACGTAGTCTTTACTCCTTACATTGCCCGTCTTACGGTCCAAATACACCACGCGAATTCGGTACGCGAAAACAAAGTCGGAAGAGCCCTCGAAACTTTCGGCGTGCTCCTTAGCACGAGTCACCGACCCTTTAGGTCCGATTTGGATAGGCACGCCAGCTGGCATTCCATCTACACCAGCTTTGCCGGAGAGCTCTACACTTCTCGCGCTTTGCGCTTCCATCGCCGCATTCCGTGCGATTTTGATACCCGTCACCATGTAGGCAGTTGATACTTTCAGGTGCTTAGCGAAAAACTCATGCACCGGTGGATGTGCCACGGCCTTCACAATATACTCCTCGTCCGGCTCGATGAAGATAGTATCCAAACGGACAGTTCTCAATGTTGTGCCATTCGATCGCGAGAAAGCAATGTCGGCATCACCACCGATTCCAAGAATCGATGCTAGGAATTGAGTATACACGCCGAGAGAGAAGCGCTTGTTTTCATTCGAGCTGGTTTGCCAGTTATCTTTGCGCGTTTCGATCTGGGTTGGTAGAGGCTCCAGCGGTTCAGCGAGGCGTCGAAGTGGTGCTTTTAGGTCTATGAATATTTGGCCCAATTTCATGACGGTGTCGGGCGGGCAGTCGCGGTTTGGCATCAAGAAGTAGGCTCGCTGTGCCATTTTGGCTATGTCCAAGTAGTTTTATGGTGTCTGAAAATACTAAGTTGGGTTGTTCCCATAGGCGATGTCTGGAGCAGAAACTTTCTGCCTGGAGTATGTCTTTGACCATTTATTATTTGTCCTTAGGTCCCACACAGCCTGATCTGCGGGTTCCACGACACCCCGGCCATCTTACCTTTACTCGCGCCGAGCGTAGGCCAGCGTAAATGTGGCTGGGGCGAAGTGCATACTGCATGCACGAGATCCCGCAAAAGAAAAGTATTAGAGTTCAATGCCTCTCCCACACACTTGCGTTATCACAGCAATATCAGGCTGGAACCCGTTCTGACAATTTGAAGGAACCCACGAAACAATGGCTATTTTTGCTGATTTCGTTCGCACACCAACCCAAACTTGTTCGGATGCCATTATGCCCAGACTAGACTTGACTTGAAAAATAGCAGAACCAACCAAACAAATATAAAGAAAGAAAGCAAGAAAAAAAGTAGAATGTATATTACCGCCGCAGTTAGACAACTCTTTGAAGAATAAGCACAGATATACAGGTGGGGGGGGGAGTGACTTTTCCAATTGCTGCGTTTCTGCCTGCCCCTCCCCCCTTTCAACATTCTCGCTTCGATCCCAAGCGCTGTAGCCAAAACTAGAATCTTTCCCAGTCGAAAAAGCGAAGTGAGCATACTAGTAAGACGAAACTTCCAGTAGCATGCCCGTAAACTACCTGATTATCTTTCGACCATACCTCGCTGGCATTATAATTCACTATCTTACCATGCTGTAAAACTCGATCCTAGATAATAAGGTAATGAGAAGTAATGAAAGCTATACGTAACGCCAGTGCCTTAGATACAATGCGCATCCATGCCAACGCCAATGCTAATGAGACCATGCTTCAATTGCCAGAACAAGACACGTCTTCCGAGCTATGGACCGTTACATCAACTAGTCTCTCACCTATGTTCAGATGTCTGATGATTGAGCAGAAAATAAACATTTTCTCTCGAATTTTCCCGCTTAAACCTAGCCAGCCGTGTTCTTAATTTCGTTTCTCGTTCCTTTATCATTACTCGTTCCCATCGTTTTGACACATCTGATATGCTTATGGTTCGCCGAGAAGTCTCGCTGTAATGTCTCCCATATACGCTTCCTCCAGTTCGTAATCTTCTCCGCCGTTTCGATCGATATGGACATATTTGAAAGCCTCAACCACACGGTCGACATCAAAACCCATAACAACAAATCGATCGATGAGGTTTTTGTTGTAACCTTGATACCTAATTTCAAAAAGATTAGTATCATTTGAACCTGCAAATCGGAGTGAGGCATACCTCAACGCTTCTTGCTTTGCGTCATCTTCCTTTGATTTGGTCGCAGCTGGCATTGAGTATGAGGCAGGACTTTGGGACCATGTCGTAACTTTTGGTGCGCCTGCGAAACGAACAGCCCAATCTCGTGCCTTGGCTTTGAATTGCTCGGGATGGTTTAGAAGCATAGTAGCGACTTCGGCGTCTTGCGGATCCTTTGGTTCAGGAGAATTAAGTAAGGATTGAAGGGAGATGAGAGCAGATTTTATGGTCAAAACTGGGGACCATGCCGAACCTAAAGTGTCAAGACAGATAGCACCCTAACGGAAATATCAGCATATAGGCAGGCTCTTAAGTGTGCTGTTGCTTACAGTTTGACTGCTGACATTTGGATGCCAGAGCTTGGTAAGGAAGTACATGGTAGGTGGACGGAATGGATAGTCGGGGGGAATCTTGACGTCTACCATATAAGTACCTCCTTCGTATGGTGTGTCTGGTGGACCAGGGAATGAGGCCTTGAGATGAGAGAGATCACTGCCATTGTCTGGCTCGCAAAAGATTTGTGATTCGGTATCATTCTGGATATCTGCCAGCTCTTTGGCGATACGACGAGTCCGGTTTGAGGACATGACCGCGGGTGAGGTTGTTCTGGCGTGTGCCGTTGAAAGGATAAAGGAATGTTCGCTGTATAGATTTGGGGAATCTCGAGGGTTCGATTATTCGAAGATTCGAGGCTGTGCAATGTTCGAGAAGTGGAACTAAGTTATGTTTTATGGCAGAAGAGAGCAAAGAGCCTTCCGATGATCGCGTGCGTCGAAGGACAAGAAGGACTCGTCTGTAGAGGATTGTGCTAGAGGGTGTCAGAGATGCCTATTATAGTTTGAGGCCGATGGTATGTTTGGAACAAACAGCCAAGCAAAGGCAGAATGCACACTGCTTGAGACAAGAAGCTTACCAGTAAGCCTTAGATGTAAGTTGGTTGTACCGGCGTGCAAGGGCGACGGAAACGCTTCTGGAGATTCTTTCTGGCGGGGTCCTCGATCATTCAGCTGTCCCGCTTTTGGATGGATTCGCGCATAAAAGTAGACGGAGAGACTTCGGAAGTAGATGATAACAATAAAATATTCAAGATGCAGCCTTTGATAGAGTCTGCGGCGATGACGACCGACAATTCCTGGATTCTTGCATTCAAATGGTTTGAGTAAATGGTTGGTGGTTGTGGTTGTACAGTACTTGTTTCTCCTCATGAGGAGTGACCCCGTACCTAGCCTTCCGTACCCAAGACTCGACGAGTTTCGGGCAGTTGCGCATTGCGGTTCGGATTCTATGCATAGATGCCTCAACATTAAGGCTTTTAAATGCATGAGATTGAGGTTAATCCGGAATGGTCCGAGCTCCCGGAGCTAACATTCGCGTCGTTCCTGTCGCCTGCTGCTTTGTGGTGAAGGAACATTGACCTCGTTGTCAGGATATTACAAACACAATCCACCAACTCCACCAACTCCTCCAACCACCACACCATCCAGGATCCATCTCCCGGATAAGGTCTATATCCTCAACTGTTTGATTTATACAGCAAAGACTCGTGGTACCACTGCATACAACATGGTAAGCTTCCAATTGACGGGTTGAATCAGCGGCAATATTGACATCACTTTTAGGGTCAACAACCATCTGGACTTGGTGGTAACCAGCAAGGAGGAGATAATAAGGATGATAAATCTAAGAAGGTTCGTGGACCCGTAGATCATTCAAGCAGACGGGAGGACTGATACATGCCCAACAGAAGGATAAGCCAAAGTACGAACCTCCGCCACCAACAACTAGAATTGGTCGCAAGAAGCGTAAGGCTGCCGGTCCAAATGCATCAGCAAAGCTTCCCGCCGTCTATCCTACCTCTCGATGCAAGTTAAGATATCTGCGAATGCAACGAATCCACGATCATCTACTCCTCGAGGAAGAATACGTTGAGAATCAAGAACGTTTGAGGAAGGCAAAGGCTGCAAAGGAAGGAACAGCTGCACCGGCTACAGCTGGAGGAGACCCAGATGCTGTTGATAGAAACGCTGATGAGAGAGGTCGTGTCGATGATATGCGTGGTAGCCCAATGGGTGTTGGAACTTTGGAGGAAATGATTGATGACGATCATGCCATTGTTTCAAGCACTACAGGACCGGAATACTACGTCTCTATCATGTCTTTCGTCGACAAAGACCTCTTGGAGCCCGGTGCAAGTGTTTTGCTCCATCACAAGTCCGTCTCAATTGTCGGTGTTCTCACTGACGACACCGATCCTTTGGTTTCAGTAATGAAGCTAGACAAAGCACCTACGGAGTCGTACGCAGATATTGGTGGCTTGGAATCGCAAATTCAAGAAGTTCGGGAGTCAGTGGAACTACCATTGTTGCATCCGGAGTTGTACGAGGAAATGGGTATCAAGCCCCCCAAGGGTGTTATTCTGTATGGTGCGCCAGGTACTGGAAAGACTCTCTTAGCAAAGGCTGTGGCGAACCAAACAAGCGCAACCTTCTTGCGTATTGTTGGTAGTGAGTTGATTCAGAAGTACTTGGGTGATGGACCACGACTTGTCAGACAACTTTTCCAGGTAAATACACCCTGTTTCTCTTACTTTCTAATGCTAATCACTAATCATTATAGGTCGCTGCTGAGAATGCACCATCTATTGTCTTCATCGACGAAATCGACGCCATCGGTACGAAGCGTTACGAATCTACATCGGGTGGTGAACGTGAAATTCAGAGAACCATGTTAGAACTCTTGAACCAACTTGATGGTTTCGATGACCGCGGAGATGTCAAGGTTATTATGGCTACCAACAAGATCGATACTCTTGACCCGGCTCTTATCCGTCCTGGTCGTATTGATCGTAAGATTCTCTTCGAAAATCCCGACCAACACACCAAGCGCAAGATTTTCACTCTTCACACTTCCAAGATGTCCTTGAACGAAGATGTTGACCTTGAGGAATTCATCAACCAAAAGGATGATCTCTCTGGAGCCGATATTAAGGCTATCTGTTCCGAGGCTGGTTTGATGGCACTGAGAGAACGTAGAATGCGTGTACAAATGGCGGATTTCAGAGCTGCTAGGGAACGTGTATTGAAGACGAAGAGTGAGGGTGAGCCGGAGGGATTGTACTTGTAGGTTACGGATGAGTGAGGATACTAGAGCTTTTGCTTCATTCGTGGCACTTGTATTCTAGAACGATATACCTATGGTTAATACATCTGATGGTGGATGAAGTTATTCCGCAATTAAGATTCATTTTGTGATGTCACTGGGAACAACTACACTATAACACCAGCGCGCACTTTCTCACGATGTGTTATTACTTGAAGTTCACATCTTAGCTGTGATGCACATCTAAAGAAGAATCGATTTAACCTTAGATCAATAACTAAACAACTAGGAGAGCTTCAAGACTCAAAAGAGATTACATACACGTTGGTCCCTGCCGCTAAATCTTCGCTTATCAGTGACATTCCGCCCTTCATCCATTGGTGGGAAGGCAATTTCTGTGCATGATTCGGTTCAATCGTCAACGTCAATGTCTGAAAGAACTCGTATCGAAAGGGAACAAATTACTTCCCAACTGCTTTTAAGAGTGGACTGCTCGAGCTCCGTATCAAATAGACGTGGCGAGCAGAAAATAAGAGACTATATACAAATTTCGGTAGTGTCGGGTGATATCTCCCCGGATTCATTCCCCTCAGTCCTTCCAACTTCTCCTTAGTCTTTCCACCCTCTCCTCCGTCCAATTGTTTTTACAACGTATACCAGGCCGAGCAAAACAGGCACTTCGATGAGTGGGCCAACAATAGATGCCAAAGCTTGATCACTGTTGGGACCATATGCAGCAACTGCGACGGCGATTGTGAGCTCGAAATTATTGCTAGCTGCTGTAAAGCTTTGCGTTGCCGCCAGCATGTACCCAAACCCAGGCTTATGCGTCACTAAGAGTGTAAGGAAGAAGATGACTCCAAAGTAGACAACTAGTGGCGCTGCGACTCTTACAACGGACACTATTTGGTGCACAACTTGCCGCCCTTGAGACGCGAACAGGACGAGGATAGTAAAGAGAAGACCGATGAGTGACCAAGGAGCGGCGAATTTCAAGAAGATTGTATTGTACCAAATGGGATTGATAAGCTTTCGTAGACTGAAGCGAGTTACGATTGCTGCACCAAGTGGGATTCCGAGAAACACGGCTACCGATTTGGCGACAACTTCTTAGGAGACCGTGGCATCTGCACCACTGATGACCCGAAGGAAGAGAATCGCAAGAGGAGCCAAGAGAACCATCTGCAACACTGAATTGATAGCAACGAGGATGGCGCAATATTCGTTATCGCCGCCAGCGAGCCCCGTCCAAATTAAGACCATAGCGATACACCTCGCGAGACCAACAAGAATCAAGCCATCTCGCAGACCTGACTTATCGGGAAGGAACGCCCATGCGAGACCGAGCTGCAATAGATAAGTGTTAGCAAGCTGGACAGAAAACCAGACAACATGACACTGAAGATAAACGTGCCATCAGCAAGGGCGCAACGACCCAATTAACCACGATGCTGAATCCAATCTGCACCCAGATTTTGTGCTCTCGGAAGATGTGATGGAGAGTCTCGTATCTGACTTTACACAGGATTGGATACATCATAACAAGCAATCCAATTGCTAGTCACGGGAAGAATATCAGCAAAAGATTCTCAAAGGCAAACAAGTAATTTAGCCTTACCAATTGGAACAGATACTCCCACGAATTTCCCCTTCTGCAGAGCTGGACCAGTGTTGGGAACAAAGTTCCCCAGAATGATTCCAATGGCCATGGTCAACAGTATCCATACGGCGAGAAACCGGTCCAGCAATCCGAGACTCTTGAACGCTGATGCTTTGGATGACTGAGGGTCATTTTCTGGATTTTTGTGTGCTTGGAGCTCGATATCGGGATCTAGAGGTGACGGCGGGGTGACGTCAGAAACTGAGTGCTCCTTGCTGGGTAGCACAGGAGATTGAGGTGGATGTAGAGTGGAAGGCATTCTACAAATGGAACGGGTAGAACGATGATTGAAAGTGTGCGGGGGTGATATGATATGATGTCGAAGGAACAGATTCGGGCGGAAGTCCTGGTTTATATGTGCATTGGATCGGAGTAGAAGAGGTGAGAAGAGAGAAGAAAATATTATGTGAACCATGAATTAGCTGGATAACCAAGTATAAAGGACGAGGCCATCGGCTTCCCACTTGTCTGCCCAGCCCTACAAAACGTTCCCCTGGCGAGCTCCTCTCCCTCATCGCAACGCCTTCAATAGACGTTTTCAACTATTCATTCGGAGCTGGACAAATTTTTTGGGATTGGGATCTCTTTGGCTCAGGAATATAGTTTTCATCATTCTGCATATAGCCTGCAACCTTTTCCGGGTTACATTTTAAGATTTCTCCTTTCCGTCTGCTACACTTACTTCTGTGTTCCTCAATACATGACTTTAAAAAGCCTACTGTTCAACACAAAACTATTACACCCCATTGCCAACTACTGTTCGAAATCCTCCTCCTCCGCAATAATGGTCACAAGCAATCCCAGTGTCGGCGAACCGGCAGCAGAGAAGCCATGGCATGCCGCCTACTGTATGGATAGGTTGAGTTCCCCAAAGGAAATATTTGCTTCGAGTGGCTTTTATGGATGTCATACGTGATATGACGCAAGCCATGGTTTGCGTTTGCAATGATAGGTTCCTCTTTCTTCGAGGCATTAGTTATTCGAACACGGTCTTCGAGTTGGAGCGGTGTACTGTACAGATCATATTACCACCACCAAGAAACATGATGTCATATAGGAAGAATATGCTAAGAGAATGTAACTACCGGAGATGTTTCAAGGTCGTCAAAGTGGAAGAGATAACTTTAGGTTAACATCATCTCTTGATTCTCTTCCACGTCGTTAACACATCAAAAAATCCGTTCAACTTGATGATTTTCAACCATGAATTCCCTTGAAGTTCCATAGAGTGTAGTTATCATGGGAGCTGGTATATCTGGTAAGTAGAGCATCGTGACCTAGCCCTCATCAGCCAATACCCACAAACTGACATGTTACAAAGGTATCTGAGCTACAATCAAAATTCAGAAAAGCAAAATTCGAGGTTTTACCAAATCTCAGCTCAGCAGCTGCAATGTCTATTCTCTGATAAGAACTGAAGAAGCTTTCTCACACAATATTCGCTGTCACTACACGCATCATATGATAAAGGTCAACGCACATCCAAGTTATGCTCCTATTGCTTCGCCTCTTACTCCAAATGTTCAACAACATACGCAAATACCACGATATTAATAATGCTGCGTTGATTAAACGAACCTCTTTACTCCTGCAATATTTATACCATGCTTTCGTAAGTATGAGCTCTTCCGGCGTGGTTGCGCTCTACTTTCATTCCTAATGTTTTAGGTAATTAAGTCCCACATTTTTTTAACACGAAAACTATACTTGTTATGCACTTCATACATAGATATTCATGCTTCTACAGTGTTACGTTACCAGTGCTCACGCGGGGCTCCTAGTAAGGCAATATGCCAATATTAGCTTCGTGTTGTTTGATTGAATGTCCAATTCGGTAATTTGGATGAATTATGTCATGCGCGGTGAATCTGTTGTAGAACAGTATATAAGGACGCAAGGATAAAAATTCAAGTAAATTAGTGGCACAACTGCCAATCATGTGTTGATGCGTATGTATGACAAGTTTGTGTGACAAGCGAGTACGGCAATATTCTAGCTATAAGGCTCTGCGGCTGAGCTAGATCTGCGCAGTTATATGTGGCTATCATAATATCAAGATGTCATTCGATCTTCTGCCTGCTTTGTATAGCACCTAGTCAGCCAGGCCCCAATTGTTCTGCCTCTCTAGTCTCTGATCTTCTGAAATAGCTTCTTGTAGTAACTTGTAAGATAACGAACATGGAGCGGGGTATCATCACTATGTCACTTAATTACTTAACGCACTAAGTTTTGACTTCAAACATGTTCGCCTACCGCTCAATCAAATCTTGTGAAATCCTGTATACCGAGTTACTTAGATATTCGAGAAAAGCTTCAGCAAGAGGTAGGCCCAAATTTGCTGCTCGGTGTCGGCACGACAAATAGCCATTTCCTCTACATAGACGTGAAATAACTTGTAGAGGCACGTTGAAACCTAGTGTAGGATTTACATCAAAGAGAGGCACGGATTTGCTTATCAAGGTAGAAAGTACTACAAATGAAGACTTACTTAATTAAATATATGCCTCATCTCCGCACGCCCAGTTCAACGGTTGAAAGCCTTTCTTCGGTAGAATATTTCTGATGGTGGGTATCAGCCACTACTGTAAGTAACGCATAACCTACCATACTTTAGCATTATAGTGTCACAGTGTTACACAAAAACTGCCTTTAATCGGCAAGTTTAAGCTGATAACTAAATTTAGCAATCGACTTTTCGGGGGGCAAGAACTGGACATAAATCAGAGCAACCTACTCTTGGGAGAAATCTGGAGTTTATCCAGCTGTTTTGTATCCACGAGGCTACGCAGACTGGCTCCCTTGAAAATCATTCCCAACACCAAAATTATCTAGAACGAAACCTACATATCTTGTCACGTACTCTTATAATGTCAAGAAATCACAGCAACTCAAAATCTCAATCGTATGAGCCCGCCAACGTCTCCGAAGTAGACTATGAGCCACTGGCTTCGGCCTCCACTGAGTATAAGCGCTATCCAGTCTACTCCCGGAGCGAATGGCTCCTTGAAACTGTCACCTCAATTGTGAGCTTGGCCATCCTCATTGGTATCGGCTGCATCTTCTGGTTTATGGACAATAAGCCTCTCTCAGCATGGCCTATTCCTGTTTCCATCGGCGCGACGATTTCTATCCTGACCACTGCCTGCACGGCAGCGCTGATGTACGGCGTTAGCAATTTCATCGGACAGATTAAGTGGCTTCGCTTCAAGACCACACCTCGGAAGCTTGCCCATCTGGAAACATTCGACGAGGCTAGCCGCGGCGGTATTTGGGGATGTATCATGTTACTTACTACGATCAAGTGGAACCTAGCAACCATCGGCGCTTTTATCACTATCTTGCGACTTACTTTCGCACCCTTTGCCCAGCAAGTGGTTCAGTTTGAGCAGCGAGACGTCATCACCGCCGATGATAACGTTACCTTTGGATACACACACAAATACTTCGCCATTGAGACAACGCAAAACTTGGCAAACTCTGGTCTTAGTAATCATTATCCACATCCTGAGCTAAGCAAAAACTGCTGCTAACAACTTCCTAACTAGAGAGCATTCCGCAGGATCCAAATATGCAATCCGCCGTCCTCCAGGGACTCTATGGCATCAACACCCCGGCAGTTTTTAGCTGCCCCGGGGTATGTCGCTGGACCGGATCTTATAGATCACTTGGTTTCAAGAGCCAGTGTCAGAACGTCACTCAAGAAACATTGCAGTCGGCCACTTGTCGTAAGGATAGTAATAGCGTTATCACGCAATGCAACATGACGACACCAAACGGATTGGCTATCTCAACTCAGTCTGTCGATACCGACTCCAGTACCAACTACTTCATGAATGCAACTTCAATGGCCCTGGTGGCAAACAGAACAAGCTTGCTACCACAAAACTTTCCGGAAATTGCCAGATTCGCAATATATAGATCGACCTTGGACTACAATTTTCATCCTGTGGAAATTAATATCACGCAATGCTCTCTCTCAATCACAGCCTACAAATACACAGACGCCAAGGGAAATGGCAGTGAGTTTGCCTTTGAGAAGATCCATGAGGTCGATTTCGGTGGCACAAATCCCTGGGAACGTATCGACACCAAAAAGCAATGGGGCACGTTACACACCAACGAGTCTAAGGCTGACAATATTCCTTCGTTTGAAATACTCTACACTAGCCTGGCAGCCTTGGGCAATTTTCTTGAGTCTCAGACGATCGTTAGTGAGTGGGTAGAAGGAAACTTTGAGAATAAAAACCTTGGTCTAGCTGCTGCTCTATCTGGTGATGTAGACCTCGACGCGCGGTTTAAGCAGATGGCGACTAGCATGACGGATTATCTGCGTAGCAGGCAAGATGCTGAGAGTGCACATGGAGAAATAATCGAGAGTCGGCCGTTTGTTTCGATTCGGTGGATGTATTTCATTCCACCTGTGGTGACCGAGCTGGTGGCGATGTTGTTTGCTGTTTTGACCATATTCAGCAATCGGAAAAACCGCCATGTTCCTCTGTGGAAGTCGTCGATACTCGCGGTGCTAGCGTGCCAATACCAAAAGCAGCATGGAATGATAAATAGCGCAGTTAAGGATATCAAAGACTTTCAAAGGTCGGCGAAGAATAGCAAAGTACAATTACGATAGGAATAATTTCTAATGTTGATATCTTTTATCTCGTCACGTGCAGGGCTGGGCTGAGCGTCATCGTCATTCCAACTTGTAGACTAGCACCTACTAATGTCTCGTCCTACTTTGCTTCTTACCTTTCTCTCATTCCCTCCCAATTCCAAAAGCCATGTTGTAGACCAACAAATATCAAAAATCACGAATCAATTGAGAGAAAATGGTCGTGGCAGGTATGACTTCACGTATGCAGCGAATTGTGGATCGTGTCGTGAGTCCGGAGACGCGATCGGGTTTCTATGAGAATGTTTGGGCTTTCTTCCAGGAACAGCCGGTTCTTGCGGTATGTAGAACTTCTATTCTTTTCAATTGATCTGTCAATCGATCTGGGTTTAATCGTCGTCTTCACGGCGCAATTCATTGTTGCTTCGCGGATTCATTTGGCGTTTATTGTGTTATCGCCATCGCAATCGCAATCATCCTCTGTTCTTCACATGCTAATTGCTTCTCCGCCTCCTGCAGACATTCTTCCTCTCCACCCTTACTATCTCTCTTCCGCCTCTCCTCTTCTTCTTAACCTTCACTCTCTCCGTCCTCGCCTTCTCCCTTGTCGCCGCCATCATCTTCTCGCTTTTCTGGATCGGCGTCGCACTTCTCCTACTCGTCCCAACCCTCTTCGTCACCGTGGGTCTCGGCGTTATCATATGGGTTTGGGCTGTTAGCTCCTGGGTTACTGCAAGATGGATTTATGGACTTTTGCCGGAGACAAAGGGAGAAGCGCATGCACAGATCAATGGGAGAAAAGTGTTTATTAAGAAGGAAGAGGCGGACTTCATGCCTCATGGAGGAGAGGTTAGGAATGGCTTTTAGAAGCCTTGCTTTCTTTCCCGGCTGGTCTAATTTGTGTGCTTGGTAGGATGATGAAGATATTTGGCCTCCTTGGAATCCAAGCGAACCTGCTAGACCGAGAAGGACCTCGTTCAGTTGACGGGTCAGTGAAGCATTGCGGTTATGGTGTTCTTAATTTGGGTAACAATATGGTTGGGATGACACTTGGAGGGAACAAAACTCGATTTGCATGGCTTTCGGTCTGGTCGGATGGAGGGTAAATAATAGCACAAAAGTTTGGGCGCAAAGGAATCGTGGATGGAATAGGTGGGAATTCCAAAATAATTGCTTCTCAAATCCAACAATCTCGGCGGCGAATTGTCCTTGACTCGTGGTGTTTTTTATCAATTCCTGCGTCTTCAAATTCCCATGTGCAATTGAATGTTCGTACTCAATACAACATGGAAGTTTCCAACAAGACCGATGAATAGGCCAAGATATGAGCTTTCGGAAAGAAAGCTGTTCGGAGGGATCTCCACACATGTACATTACAGCATTACTCTAGGTATGGGCAAAAAGCAGCCTATGGGAAAGTTGTAGTGGGGACTTCCTGCATCTTTTTATGCATCTACTACCCCGCCCGTTACAACATGCAGCATAGCTCAATGGTCCCCTGTCATAGTCCGATCACACTAGATCACAATCTTCGATTGATAATTCACATGATGTAACCAATGTCAACTGTATTCCTTTTGACGTCAGTGTTGTTAGATGCTGTACAATAAAAGAGTGTTGAGCCTTCCCTTGTCTGTTCTTTGCTTCTGTAGATAATCCAACCTCTCAACTTGATCCTAACTGCAGAATTGAGACATCTACCTACCAAGTTTTACTACTTTAAAGACAACATATCAAACACTTCAATATGCCAGGCCAAACCAATCCGGGGGGCTATACCCAGAGTGTCTCCGAAAAGACGGGAGAATTTCACGCCCACAGACCCGGTTCCGAACCTATGACGAAGAAAGACGTACGTTCAATTCATCTCCACCCCCCCTCTCGACATTCCCTATCCATCCGTCCATCCATCCATCCATTCACTGAACCATAAACTGACACTGCATCGTCCCACAGCACAAACCCGGAAACCAAGTAGGCAACGACGCGGTCCCAGAATTCCACGCCCAAACTCTCCCCGCTGGTTCCGCTCCCTCGGACCGCACATTCAAACCTGATCCCTCGGGCGAATATCCCTTCCAAGACAACGCCGAGGGGACCACCTCCGCACAAGACACCATCCATGGCGCCACGAGCGCGGATGTGCATACGGGGATTGGAAAGCCGATCAATGGGATGACGAGCCAGGAGATAAGAGGGGATGGAAGCAAGGGGAGTAGAGAGAAGAACGGTTTGGCGAGGGTGGGCGCTGGTGAGTGTTTTTTTATTTCTGGGGAAGGGAAATTGTGCTAATTGAGGCTGGATGATAGATCCGAATGATTCGTTTAGAGAGAGGGCACTGGATACCGATTTCCCGGCGGGGACTAAGGGGAAGAGTGGTGAGAATAGAGGGGAGGAGATTGATGGGGCAGAGGAGAGACCGCCGGAGACGGCGGAGAGGGTTGCTGCTGAGAGGGCATAAGGTCGTTGTTGGACACCTGGATAAGATACTGTATTGTTATGATTGAATGAAGAAAAGTTAAACGATGAGATGAAGCCGATGTATACCAACATGTTTGTGAATCCTAAGAGCGAAACCAAGAACTGAATGGACTCTGTCTTTGTAGGTTTCCTGGACAGCTTCCGTTGCTATCGATCGATAGGGGGTTAGTAGTCCAGGACTGGCCAACTTTTCGAATCCTTCACACCTCTTGGGCGTCAATGGTGCGTAAAGAATACCCCTTGGTATTGTGTGAAACGGGAACTTTGGCGGTGATGTCATCACTTGAGGATGGTTCGTTGTTAAGAAAAGTGTACTTTTCTGGGTCGTTTTCATCACTCCTGAGCGTTTGTTGACTCGAAGTTCAGGTCGCTGTCTCAAGACATGAGGTTCTTGATGATTTCTTTAGTGAGGACAGGCTTCAATGTTGGTTGGCATTGACGCAGCGATGAAAACGAGGTACGCTTCGCAACCTTGGGGGGAGGGGGATAGACTTCTGATAGATTTCATTGCCTGGTCGGCTCGTTGCTCATTTAGTGGAATTATCTGTCACTGAGGGGGACAACGATCGAGTCCCCTGGTGTTAGATGGGAATAATAGCTCGCAGGGCCAGAAGAGATCCGAATTGTGACCTGGAGTGCTCGGCGACTCCTCATCTTCAGTCTTCGTGATCATACATCCTCGCGTCAGTAGTATCAGACGCGCGCTTGTTGCCACTTAGTTCCCATCACACATTTAGGCCTTGCTACGCCGCCGGAGAGCTTTCTGGGATATTGCATCCGAACGGCACAGTGTGCTATGTGCTTCGCACCGGCCCGTGTACGATGCATAACGGCAACAAAACCTCTGTGTCTACAGCCTCGATCAATGCTTGCATATTTAGACAAATTATGAGAAGCAAAGTAGCTTTGGCCGTACTGAAGAGATGTTATCACATCATGATAAGGGCAGCAATTCGTTTGATTGGGTTTTCATGGACCAGTCTAGAATGCTGATTTGTTACCAATACAATGGGTGATTATGTTTTGCATGCAACAATTCAACCATGCATGAGTCCATGAGATAAAGAAAGCCGAACTTGGCAGGTACGGAGGCAAAAACTCATAAGTACATCTTCAGCATGTTTTAGCGTGAATTTCGAGCAATAAGATTGCTCAGATTAACCCGGGACGGCCAAGACCTCGGTGAGTGCAACATCTCATCATGAGATGGGACTAGTATTTTCAGTATTTTGTATACGCCCCACTATAGTGATACGTATGGATTATTGAGGATATATTCCTGGTGATATGTATTAGATTCGATATCACTAATACTGGCCGTATACTAATATACTGGAATGTAATACATTCCAGACCTTCCAGGAATTTGAACTTCCTAACTAGGCAATTGTGAAGCGAATCTGCAAGTCCTCAGGCAATTATTCTACATTCCATCCTAAATTCCGGTATTTTAGTATATCCCCAGTGGTATCAAATCTGATAATATATACGTACGTATGTATTAGAAGGCCGATATCAGCCACCGTAATACGGCCGTACACTACTCCCATCACTGATCTCATGGTAGCATCCAATTGTTTTGATTCATCACCCGACGACCTTCGAATACAAGACTCAACTGGTGAAGAAGTCTCAAGTCTGGCAGATGTATATTTTTCAAACTGATTCCTCCAGAAGCTCTTTTTTCTCGAGTTCTACTTGCCTGCCTTATTCACGTTATTCGCAAACAATCTCAAAGTTGAACAACATGGAAGATGTCACGGCATTGGTTGGGTGCTATCGTCTCCGGTCCCGAATTTGCAAAGAATAATGAGACTAGACAAGAAGCTGTGCGTTTAAGCAGACAAATCACCACAGCTCTTCAGCAGCCTGAGTCTGTTGCTGTAGAGCTTGCATCCTCGGTAGCTAGGCCTGCCCGTAGGTATAACCATAATATTGATTTTCCCAACAGACCCTTGTTCCTATGAGTGCAAGAATAGTGGTTGATCTTGGTCTATTTAAGCATCTTGTCGACGCGCACAGGCCCCTCACTGCCGCGGATTTGGCCTCTTTGTCTGGAGCAGAAGAACTGTTCATCAAATACGTTCGAATGACTTAGCTTCGTCTTGGTAGTAATCCTCGACAGAACGGATATTGCGACCATTAGCTGCTACCCACTTCGTGAAGGAAGTCGCCGAAGACACATGGGAGGCTACGCCTGTCAGTGAGGCAATGACGCAAGATGGCATCGCTGCAGGTCATAGAATGCTGTAAGTACTTTTGCTCCCGGCAGCATCAGGGTTTCTAATGTAATTTAGATGGGAAATGCTCATTGGCGCTGCTGCCAAGGCTCCCAATTACTTCAAAGAATCGGGTCATCGATGTCCCACTAACCCACAGGACGGCTTGATGCAATACGCATTCCAAACAAAGCTTCACTTTCGATTTCTTCAGCACAATGTCTCACATCATACGCGATTCCAATACGTTCATGGGGAACACTATGGGCACACGAGATTACTGAGTACAATGGTACCCAGTTTCGGAGCAGATACTTAATGGTGCAACAAAGGAGTATCCTTTGATAGTGGACGTCGGAGGAGGTAAGGGGCATCACTTACAAGCATTCCATGAGAAATTCCCAGCCAAGGGGAGGTTGATTCTACAGGATCTGCCACATGTTCTTGGAGAGATTGTAGAACTAGATCCGGCAATAGAGCGAATGGCTTGTAATTTCTTCGAGCCGCAGCCCATAAAAAGTAGGGGTTCCGAACTCTGTTCATCCTCCCACTTGAATACATCTTGCTGATAATTATCTAGATGCTAGAGTCTACCTATATCACCACATACTACACGACTGGTCGAATTATAAATGCCTAGAAATACTTCAGGTACTGAAAGGAGCGATGAAGCCAGGCTATTCCAAAGTCCTCTTACACGAGATGATTGCCTTGGAACAAGGTGCGACATCATTTCATGCGAGGCTGGACCTGACGATGATGGCATTCAATAGTGGTATTGAAAGAACCGGGAAACAATAGAAAGCCCTCCTTGACTCTGCTGGGTTTGATGTCGTCAATATGTGGAGTCATGGAGGGGATGCAGATGGTATAATTGAGGCAATGGTGAAAACAGCATAAATGAATACATCTACTTCTCCAGATTGAAATAAATCACACTGTTGAGAGGGAATACTTCTGGAGTCTTCTCGATAATAACTTGGTTGGACATGTTGGATATAACTTAGATAGCGATGCAAGACTCAGGGTACATACGAACGTGGGTGAAGTCAAGGGAAGTGGTTGTCCGTGTGTCGGGCTAAACCCAATCATTTCGAGTGTAGCTCCTCGGTTACGATGTTGGTGGCTGGAACTACCTCCCTTTGTGGAGCGTTGGCCGTCCCGATAGTTTGGTAAGGGTGGCAATAGTTGCACCAACATATAGTGCGTAATGTGTCTTGATATCAAAGTAGTTACTTCTCCGATTCCTGCTTACCACCGTCAGCCTTCCTATTTGATGATCTTATACGGCTATACATACCGCTTGGCTAAGTCCTTGGTCGAGGAATCAAGGCCAGATAGATAATCTGGTTCAATCCTTGATGGAGAGGAACTATACTCGAAATTTCTAAGCTTTATTAGAGATTCTGCGAGGAAAAGGTGTGCAAAAGCACATTCGCGCGACTAAGGCGGATGCCTCGACAATGCAGTTGCTTCTGCATAAGAATAATCTGTACCTGCGTGTCGCAAATCTGATAGGGTCATTTACGATTGTTGGCTGCGTGTTGGAGTCAGATTAAAACTATATGTGGTAGATCTGACCGGGTCCAACGCTTTCGCATAAGTCCATTGTTTCCACCAATGACAGGTACTACTTGTGAGATGAATTTGGCATGTCACTCTACCAAGCTGCCAAGTAGGTAAGAAAAAACCCCATATTTATGTTACAGAAAGGACTGATTACAAGTGTTCAATATGCCCTAGAAAATTGGTAAAAGCACTGCTCTGAGTAGAGGATGTAACCTGTATCCCATATTCAGATAACCCTCTTCAGCCTTATCCCAACTGATTGATTGGAGTGGCATCATTTTTCGCATTACAGTCATGAGCTTCCCTTCCGCTTTCGTAGATCAATAGTCATCGTGATCTCTCATATCAAACAATTAGTCTGGTTGGAGTAGAGCTTAACAACGGCAAATTAGTAACAACCCCAATGTACAACATTTGGGTCTTTCAAGGTAGTTAATTGGAAGGAGATATATTAGAAAGACCATGTATATGTGCCACGACATTCGCGCGTAGTTGATTTGTTATCGACCCATTTCCATGGCATCCATCTCAAGTTCACACCCCGCATATTTCACCCGATTTTCAAGCGCGATGGAAGAAAAGCCCACACTTCAAGCTCCTCTCAAAAAAGCCGAGAAAGCGGAAAACATCATCAGTCAGCAACCCCCCCCAGATGACCACCCATCTTCTCCCGTACCCAAGGAGGACCTTACCGCTTGGCTGCAGGTCCTAGGCGCTTTCTGTCTCAATCTGAATACCTGGTATTGTACTTCTCCTCACCTGTCCTTCCTTTCAGTACCGACTAACCTCAAAACCCAGGGGTCTAATGAACGCATTCGGCGTCTACCAAACATTCTACAAGCTCGATCTCCTGAGCTCACATTCCTCCTCAAATATATCATGGATAGGCTCCACGCAAGCGTTCTTGATGTTCCTCACATCCGTTGCGGCCGGTCCTATATTCGATGCTGGCCATCTTAGCTTTCTGCTATGGACAGGGTCCCTCTTCACAGTCTTGGGTATGTTTTTGACGAGCATTTGCAAAGTTTACTATCAGTGCTTTCTTGCTCAGGGGGTTATGATGGGACTTGGTTTCGGACTTTTGTATCTGCCTGCTCCAGCTATTGTCTCACAATTCTTTCATACTAGGCGAGCTCTGGCGATAGGGATGTCTTCGGTTGGAAGTGCTTTGGGTAAGTTGCTGCTGGTAGGCATTCAGCTGGTTGCTCTAACATCTGTTTAGGTGGCGTCGTATATCCGATTGTGTTCACACAGCTTCAGCCACGCATTGGCTTTGGCTGGGCCACCCGCGTGATTGCTTTTATAATCCTCGGCACATCGATCGTTCCCCTCCTCGTAATGAAGTCTCGCACGGTAGCTTCGCCGTGGCGTACCGTCCTTGACGCGACTGCTTTCAGAGATATTCCCTACATTCTCCTTAATACTGGACTTCTTTTTGGATTCATGGGCTTATGGGTTATATTTTACTATATTCAGCTGTACGCACTTCAACGAAGTAGTGTATCCTCCGAACTAACCAGCTATCTTCTGGTTATAATTAATGCCGCTTCGCTACCGGGACGACTTTTGCCGGGGTTTTACGCCGATAAGGTTGGTAGTATCAACGTCCAAACGGTTGTTGCTGCGTCCAGCGCGATCTTGACCTTTTGTTTGATTGCGATAAGGAGTACTGCAGGACTTATAATCTACAGTCTATTGTATGGATTTTCGGCGGGAGCGTTCATGGGTCTTCCCGCTGCGGGCGTCGCAAGGCTTTCGGAAGATCATAGTAAGATTGGCATCCGCCTCGGAATGACGCTTGGTTTCGTGGGTTCTGGTGTCTTGGTAAGCAATCCAATTGCAGGCGCTATTCTGGCAGGGGATGGGAGCTGGACGGGTTTGATTGTCTGGTGTGGAGCTTTACTCACAGCGTCTACTTTAAGCATGGCGGCGAGTCGAATGGTCAAGGTTGGGTATGGGCTCACGAAGGTTATTTGAATGC
Source organism: Rutstroemia sp. NJR-2017a BVV2 (assembly GCA_002946415.1). Taxonomy (NCBI): domain Eukaryota; kingdom Fungi; phylum Ascomycota; class Leotiomycetes; order Helotiales; family Rutstroemiaceae; genus Rutstroemia; species Rutstroemia sp. NJR-2017a BVV2. The sequence goes on from NJPS01000044.1 coordinate 174,269, forward strand.
GTAAGGTCAGTGCTCGACCTTGAAAGTTCTCTGATCTGAGAGCTTCTGCATTTCAAACCCAGAAACCGAGTGCTTATCAGCAGGCACGTGCCCGGATTCTGGAGCCCCTCAGTGCATTCGAGGACAGGGGGGCTGATTTTCACCCGAGAGGGCCGTTAGTAATTTAGGCTATTGCTGACTGAATACAAACAAATGAACAGCCAACTACATCTTTGATAGCAATATACTATGTTCCGAGCCTCGACCTAGTATATGAATAACTTCCTGCGTCATCAGCTTTCTCATTGCTTATTAGAAATCGCACGACAACATGATGACAAACTCAGGCTGTATGTACACAACCAAGATAGCATAGACAGCTTGAACTATCACTTCTGCGAGCTTCATGAGACTAGTAAATAAGGCTTCAGTCTTGATAGCACGCGCTCTTGCGACAATTCACGTGACTTGTAGAACACATGAATCTTCTCTGCTGAGCTTCTTTCTGATAAGGAGAGAAAGGCTGTTAGCCTGTTGCACCTCTCAAACTAAAACCTACTGTCTCGATTAGAAATGTAACAAATCACTGCTAGAATGTTGAGAAGCGAAGTGACGATACCATGGGGCTGAAACATACTTCAGCTGATGGTAATGATGCAATGTGCAACATTGAGCTTTGAGGAACTCTACAGCCGTGACAGCGTTGCACATTGATCAATTGCCGAATAGATGATGCTGTATAGGATATATTGTGCGCATGTCGCGTCTGCCGACAGCACATCCTGTGAGGGTCAGCGTAGTCGGTCACGCCAACCTGTATTTTTCCTTCAGAATCATGATGCGGGCCAGATCCAAGGTTGCAATCTTTGCTTCGGCCCCCAAGTGGAGGTGCTGGAAGAATATTTTCGACGTGATATGAGTATTACTTGCATGTTGGAGGTGTGGATGTGCGTGGTATTTCGGCAGCTCATCACCTCAGCTCTTGACTTTAAGTGGGGGGCTTGTCTGCCGTGTACGTGACCGATACAAACACTCACCGCAAGAAGTTGCCGTAGACGCCACTTCACTCATATTTCTTTTTGATGTCCTAACTTTAACTTTGACCATTTTCCATCGGCATCAAGGACATAACCATTTATAAGTATTACTTTTAGGATTCATGAACTCACATGAATCGTTACAGCTGAAAGTCTTGCTCTTCACCGAGAGAATCCTCAAACAATTTCGGTGAGCATCTCCGGAACCAGAACCAGCGAGCCGCATACTGATCTGATCTACCATGCAAAGACGCAGAAATGTAACCACAATAATTGCGTGCGGCGTGCCTTCGCGGGCTCCAGCGTCGCCAATGATTAGTCAATTGGGGGCAAACATTTCCATCGTCGATAAGAAAGCAGCTTATTGACGATGCCTGTCTGCTTGATTCTAATTCGCTGTTTACATGGGTGTTTCTCAGCCGGCAGTAGATGGCTTGACTTCTGGTTCTGTTTCGGAAGGTCATTGCGAAAGAATTTTCGGCTTTTCCATATCAACCGCAAGGATCCTTGATGCGGCTCAAGGAGCTGAATCTAGGATCAAGCTTTCTTGAAATTTCGCCAAATTGATTCCCCTCGCATTCTTGGTCATCTAGGACGGACCCTCTTGTTCATGAGCTGCAATACTGACTCATTCGTTGTCCTGCTCCCGTACCATATATTTTTGAGATCGAAATACTATAACTTCTTTATATTTTGGTCCAGAAATGGCTGTCAGCAACCGGCAGACCGACAGCAGATATCTGGCCGCACCACGTGTAGCCGGCCCTGCTCCACCTCCGTCGGTCGAAGACTTTTGCGACTACAAAGTGCCAGAAAATTCACAAAATTCAGAGAATGATCCTGTTGCTCAGTATTTCCGTGCCAGGTATGGCCACCGCCATGCAATTTTCCAGCAGCAAAACAAGGAGACACAAAAAAAAATTCGGCAAGAAGAAAAGCGAATTGTCGAGCTCAAGAGCATATTTGCTGCTTCCGAGACGACTAATAAGGAGATGCTTGAGAAGTTGGCAAAGCTGAAGAGAGCATGGAAGACGTCTGCAAAAGAAAAGTGTCCTGAAAATCAAGAATATGTCAACCAAAAATTCGGCAAAGATCTTACAGAGATTGCGAGGCATAGGATTGAGGACGACGACCCCATAGTGGAGGAGGAGGACAACCCAATAGTGGAGGACAATCCCATAGTGGAGGACAACCCCGTAGTGGAGGATAACCCCATAGTGGAAAACAACGAGGATATTTGTAAGCCCGGTTATGGGTTCAGAATGTCGAAGATTACGCTTGACAGGCATCCAGCCCAAGATCCCCCACTCTCGAATTATAAACTAGAAAGATTCTCCATCGACGAAGCTACGAAACCCGACTCAGCAAAGAACCCTTGGAAAAAAGACTCCACTGCTACGCCTGATGCCATTCGCTACTTTCACTTCCCAGCCAATGACATGGAATGGATTCAAGTGAGTACTCAACAAATATTCCAATTACATTGCTAACCAGCTTGGAGGATGCTATCAAGAGGTACGAGGAACATGATGAACAAGTTTCACAGAAACTACTGTCTAGAGAGTTGTGGATTGGGCAGCAGCATGGAACACTGAACGACCCCATCCATGCTCGCCACATGCGCCCGCATTGTACACTGATACCGTCAGGTTGGTAAAGACAAAGCAGCGCCACACTCTTTAGCTGATATAAGCAGACGCTGCTACTCATCCTGATGCCTTTGAAAGTAACAACACATCGAATTCCCCAAGGAAGAATCCGCGTCTTGTTCTATTTGTAGGTGATACCCGTATTGCTTGGAGATTGTGGATGTTGACTCAACGATGACAGATGCCATATCTTCACTGGGAATTGGATAGAAGACGAGCAAAAATGGCGAAATTAACAAAAGATCTTACCCAAAAGCATCGAAAACTGAAGGACCGGGATAACATCCGGAATAAGCAAAAACTCCCGGACGTTTTGAAACTTCTAAAGCAATATAAAAGCAAAGTCAGACTTCTTGAGATGAGCGGAGCTCTTGATCCTACAAAATCCGTCGACGGTCCTCGGGAAGTAGAGGAGATTACACGTAATACTTGTGGTCAATATTTACTGCAAGCTGCCAGAATTTATGAAGAGATGGAACTTGAACCAGAGGTGTTACTCGTGAAGCATCATTTGCATTGCGACCTGCCATTCCATCCTCGACGCACCCTTGACCAATCTTACTACCCCAGACTCGAGCGAACGGAGACAAGGGATGCAGATCAGGTAGTATATAGAGGGACAGTTCCACAAATGGAGATCAATCGAAATACTCGAGTGATCATGGTGGATCAGCTCTGGCTCTATATCCTAGATGACAGTAATAAATATTTTGCACCAATCCCTTGTGATGACATGGGCTGACTGAACTCTAGAAACTATTCTCACCAGTTTCCCTAAACGTATGGGCCGCAACAAGCCCGACTCATCTGGGGTGCATCGGTGCATTCGAAACAGATTAGAGAAGCTACAAAACTCGCACAATGATCAGATAAGTTCTGTCTATGATCTTGCTTTAATCATTATGGACGAGTGCTCGAAAGTATTTTTCGATCGAACAAGACCAATCGACGAACGCCCCGAAGTTTTGGATATTTTTTCAGCAGCAATTGGGAATGTGGTATGTAATACATACAACCTTCGCAGAGAAGCCCACTAACCGGAATAGTCTGAAATGAAAACAATCGCTTTTGAAGGGTTTTGGGATTGCCTCGACAGACTGAACGGCCCATCTACCAAGAAGATTAATACGAAGGTGGAACGCATGTACCTTAATATAAACCCGGAGGGTGTACTACTTCGAGAGGCTCAGGATATAATTGAGGAACTGCGAATGATGGAGCAAATCTACGACCAGCAGTAAGTAGCATGTCATCAATGCTTAATCCGGCAGAGACTATACTTTGTACTGATTCATCATTGTTCTAGGTTGACGGTTGCAGGCGATCTGTCGAAGTCGTTGGAGAAGCTGAATGGTCAGTCTGAGCCACAACAGGAAACCATCCATGTTTTACACTCCATACTTGGTGAACTAAAGAAGGCGAACCCCCCAACACCAAGTGACAAACAAGAAGACAGTCGTACGTTGCCAACGCCGAGATCTGTAGTGCCAGCAAATACCGTACACAATTCTTTCGACTTTGTGGACAAGGTATCATCTCGACAACAGGAGCTTCAGCACCTCCAATCAAGTGCTCGCGAGGTCGCCGAACAGCTGCGTGATCTTCTAACACTGAAGCAGCAACAAGCCAGTATCATAGAGGCTGTGGCTGCTTTGAATCGTGCCGAGGAGAGTGTCAAACAAGGACGTACGATCATGGTTTTTACGGTCATCACGATCATTTTTCTGCCCTTGTCATTTATGAGTAGTCTATTTGGCATGAACGCCCAAGAATTATCAGGGTCGTCTGGTGGGATTATGAGTCTAAGGGCTCAGTTCCGACTTATGTGTATGTTCTCCACGCCCAGTTTTATATGCGCTAGTTTCATACTAATCCTGACCACAAGTTCCAATCTCGGTATCCTTGACTGTCTTTTTCCTGATCATCGCCTTCGCACCGCAAATAAGGAAGTTTTTGCGAGACATATTGCCACGAAATCTGACTCACTTTTTCATTTCACTATTCAAAGTCGTACGGCGGGGGTACCAGGATGAGGGGCCTAACTTGTTCCAGAAAGTGCTCGATGAAATAGATAATGGTAGACCAGTCAAGAAGATGCTCTCTTTGAGGCAGCAGCGACTGCTTGAGAAATTCTACGCCAAGACGCATGAGCACTCGCGGAAGTCGAATAAGCATACAACCAATCACGGACAGGACACTGGAAACTATGGGTTGAATGGAATACCTCGAACGCCAGCGGGCTCAACAGTGGGTAGGGAAATGTTTTTCGACGGGAAGAAAACTTCATCGCGTGGTGGATCGCGTGGTGGATCGTATACTGGTGCAGATGCAGTCTGATTATTTTTCTTTCCGCTCTTTGACTGGCTATGTTAACTTGGGCTTGGTGTTTTGGTTCTGCTTATAACTTCAACGAGTGGTGTATAATGATAATGGCCGCAAAATTCACGACGGGGAGCCCACAAGGTTTCATTTCTATGTTTCACAATTTCCAGCGTGAGGGATTTTTTCAAATCTGGGTTCTTTGCTCCAAGACTTTACAATGTTAATCTAAAATAATAAAAATTAATCTAATCATCTTTGCAACTGCTCTAGAACCAGGGTGTAATTCTATACTGCATTTACCAATTCCATAGCCTCAACATCATACATTCTTAACAATCTCCTTAACCCACCGACTCACCTTCTCCGCCATCGGCTCACTAGAATGCACACAAAAACTATGATCAATCCCCTCCTCATCAATCATCATAACCGGTTTATTCCCCGCCTCACCCGAAAACGAAACACTCTCCGGGTTGACAGCAACTCCATTCCGGCCCCTCGCCGCAATCAACGCATCCCGCGTATGCTCCGCTACCCAGTGATCATTACTCCCGAAATAAAACACCAACCGCGGCGTCTTTTTCTTCTTTTCCTCCCCCTCACCCTCTATCTCCGTCTCCGTACCCACACTCTCCGTTCCTAGATTCTCCACCCCCCATATCTCTCCGCTCCACCGATCCTCCCCAATCGTAACCATCTCATCCTTCGCCAAATATAACGCCTGCTGCACACCCTGTCTACTTCTCAAGAAATCCCGCGTCACTTTCGCCGCCGGCGCCGGCATCCCCGTGACTTTGGGGATCAGAAAGTCGAGAAGGGGGTTGGGGGAGAGATACAGGAGGCCTTTGGCGACGCTGGAGGCGAGCAATGGGAAATTGGGGAGGGAGACGAGGGGAGAGAGTTTGAGACCGGAGGGGGATTGGGAGATGTGGGTTAGGGTGGGGAAGAGGAGGATGCCAGAGAGGAGGGCGGATGGGGGAGGGGTGAGACGGGAGAGACGTGAGAGGATCTCGAGGAGGATGTAGGAGCCGACCTGGGGGTGTTAGGTGGGTGGTGGAGGGAAGTGCGAGATGAGGAGTAAAGATGACTTACAGAATGACCGATCAAAATCACGTTTTCATACCCGCTGCTCCCATCTGGAACATCGTGTATCCGCTCCACCAAAGCTTTCTTTACATACTCGATTTGCTCTTCTAAAGAATACAGTTTCTGGGGTATGGACGGGTCTTCGGCAATGTCGTCGTGTGTCTCGAAGCCGGCGAGTGATTGTCCGAAGATGTGGTAGTGGGGGGTGTTGGATGAGGAGAGGTGGGCGTGGAGGGTGGAGAGGAATGGTTCACTGTGGGGTTTAATGTTAATTTGGGAAGGGGAAGGGGAAGGGGGAGAGGGAAAGCGGATGGGATGGGATGGCACGTACTAATAGCTTATTAGGCCCGGGTTGCCGGTTATAAAGAATATGAGGTTGTAGGTGGGTGAGGACGAGCTTGGGCGGTAGGAGATTTGGAGGGGCATGATGGGGGTGATAGGGGATTGACCTAAATTGTATAAAGATGTGATTATTAATAAGACGTTCTTATATATATTGACGGACGGTTTTTAACCTTCCTTGTGCAGCGAGTACAAAACTACGAATTAGGGAAAAGCGAGGTTTATGTGTAACACGGCGACTACGGCGACCGTAATCACATAATGACGCAGCTGGCTTTGCGCTTCACCAATCTCCCCGCGCCGCGCCGTGCCGCGCTACTATAACCTTAACCTTTCTAGAAAGCCCTTTGGAAATGAAGAACTTCTTCTGATATTGAACAAGACTAGACACCGCGACGATATATATCATCACATGCAAACAAGCACTTCATAAACTCATTTCTGCCTCATCAGCCCGCGGAATACCTAAAATCATCGTCGCAGGAATCATACCCTGCGATTTGACCTCATTTAAGCTTTTAGTGTCTCTCCTGCAATACCACCCCCCATTCTCGCATCACGAGTCTAGCGTGAATCCTATTGGGTGAGTTTTTCTACAGATGTGCAACACAAATTTTGACGAAGGAGATCTGGCCATTGAAAGGGGAGGATGTGGATGGGTGGTGTGGGTGATGTGATGCAGCTAGGCGGATGTGCGTTGTGGATGGGTTTTCGGGATGGCAACGGATATCGACGTCGATGATGATGGGAGTCGGTGTCGGAGAACAAGAAGAGCGAGCGAGCTCTCCCCCAGGCGCATCGGTTCGGAGAATGGGTGTAGTATATCGGATTTAGTAGCATGCCGGATGTAGCAGTACGCCGGAAGTAGAAGCTCAATCACAATTAAGCTCTTTCAGGTAATCGTTAATAGATTGCAATTCTCTCCAGAGCTCAGATGAAGTCGGGACGCATCGTTCCCGACGGCCGAAATACGAACTTTCACTGGGGCTCGAACAGGGCGTTCACTTCACAAGGCTGGGATTTGAAACGTTGTTTGCCCTGAAGATCATCGTCGCTATCACTCCGAAGTGGAAGACGACGGCAAGAGCGTATGTCATGTGACTCAGGTCAGGCACGAGGTCAGATTCATGGCTAGCAAAGCTTAACATACATCGGCACGGATTTCCCATTATAGATTGAAGCAATTGGCCAATGGAAAGACGCCTCAATAACGCGTACCCCTTACGAATTACCTGGTCAAAATATCCGGGACCGAGTTATCCAGTCATATATCTTGAGCTGATACAGTATGCTGTGCGCACGCTCATGGCCCACTTAAAAGATAAGCTGGGCATGACAAGCTTGGCATTCAGGTACCGGAGCTCACCTTCCTTTCGACCAATCACATCGCCTAGAGCTCTGTCCCTCCACGTCCCCACCAACTTTACCTTCCTAAGTTGTGCCAAGCGTAATATATCTTATCGTTTGCTATCATTTCTACCCTGCATTATGATAGCTACCTGATGTTTACGTTAAAAGACGGACTTCTCCCATCTCGACGTCCATTACAGGCACGCTCTCTCACACTTGTTTCTCATCATTCAGGATGTTGTTGCCAGTGTCACACATCGTCCTTGCCATTGCGGCAATTGTGAATGCTGCTCCATCACCAAACAGGCATGTCTTGCATGAGAAGCGGAATGCGCCGCCTTCGGATTGGGTAAAAGGTGCTCGGATCGAAGGAAGTGCAATTGTCCCCGTGCGGATTGGCTTAACCCAAACCAATCTCGAGAATGGAGCTGATTTTCTTGAGGAAGTGTAAGTGTTTGATCTAATATATGGTGCCAGGGACATTCAATAACTTGAAGCTAATATCCTTCAGTTCTAACCCCGCCTCCCCTAAGTATGGCCAATATTGGTCAGCCAAGGAAGTTCACGACATGTTCGCACCACCAGAGGAGACTTTGAAATCGGTTAAAGCATGGCTTACGTCGTCTGGAATTCATCATTCGAGGATCTCGCATTACGAGAACAAGGGATGGTTGGCATTCGATGCATCGGTTGCTGAAGCTGAGAGATTGCTTCTCACTAAGTTTCATGAGCACGAACACAAACACAGCCCGAGTGTCCGCGTCGGATGTGACGAGTGAGTATACGGTTTATTGGATTCATGATCGAGCTAACATGATTGCCAGGTACCATGTTCCAGAGCACCTTGCGCCACACATCGACTACATCACCCCTGGCGTTAAGCTCACTCCCGTCAAGAAGAGAAGCGTCAAGGTCAAGCGCGGAACACCATACGTCGAGAAGCGATCCAATAGAGTCGTAAAGACGTATGAACATCAGAACTACACATGGACTCCACCTGCTGTGGCCAATCTCTCAAGCGACTTGCAAGGTTGCGGCACGAACATGACACCAACTTGTATCAAGGCGATGTACAAAATCCCAGACGCGACCAAGAAAACACCAGGAAACTCTCTCGGTCTTTATGAGCAGGGAGATTACTTCGCAGAGTCGGATATCGATCTTTTCTATGCTGAATACGCACCATGGGTCCCGCAAGGAACTTACCCTATTCCAGCACTTATTGACGGAGCCAACTACTCGGTGCCTGCTTATAGCGAGTTGAACGGTGGCGAAGCTGACATTGATATCGATATGGCGTAAGTGCTGATTCTAAATTATTGGACTATGTTTGTTGACAAGAACAGTTACGCCCTTATCTATCCTCAAACCGTTACTCTGTACCAAGTCGATGACCAAATTTATGAGCCGGAAGAGGTTGCTACTACGAACTTGTTCAACACCTTCCTTGATGCTCTTGATGGGGTAAGTGATCCGTGCTGCACGTGCGTTCATAGTCACTGACATCTTCTAGTCGTACTGTAACTACACTGCTTTCAACGAGACTGGAGATAACCCCAACATCGACCCTGTCTACCCTGACCCACAACCAGGCGGATGGAACGGTATAACCCAATCCGATCTTGGTCTACTGCGTGTATGCTAACATTCATCCAGGTACACGTCAATGCGGTGTCTTCAAACCAACAAACGTCATTTCCGCCTCCTACGGTCAAGCTGAATCCGATCTCCCAATCAACTACTCCAAGCGTCAGTGCAACGAATTCATGAAGCTCGGACTCCAAGGTATCTCTATCCTTACCGCATCCGGCGATTACGGTGTTGGATCGTTCCCCGATGACGGAGATGCCAACGGATGTCTGGGTCCCGAAGGAACAATCTTCAACCCCCAATACCCCGGAAACTGCCCCTACATCACCTCCGTCGGCGGCACCATGCTGTACCCCTACCAGACCGTTCTCGACGCCGAAAGCGTCATGCACGTCAACCTAAGCGGAACCGCACAAAACTTCACCTCCTCAGGCGGTTTCTCAAATTACTTCCCCCAACCCAAGTACCAGAAAGCCGCAGTTGCGAAGTACTTCGCCACCGCCAACCTCACCTACCCATACTACTCCGAATTCGAAGTCGACGTCAACACCACCACCGGTCTATATAACCGTATCGGAAGAGGCTACCCGGATGTTTCCGCCAACGGAGCAGAATTCAGAGCGTATACTAATGGATACGATTACCATTACTATGGATCGAGTTTGGCGTCGCCGCTATTCGCTTCGGTGTTGACGCTGATTAATGAGGAGAGATTTGCGGTGGGGAAGGGCCCGGTGGGGTTTGTGAATCCCGTGTTGTATGCGCATCCCGAGGTGCTGAATGATATTACGAATGGGACAAATGTGGGGTGTGGGAGTGAGGGGTTTAAGGCTGTGAAGGGCTGGGATCCGGCGACGGGTTTGGGGACGCCGAGTTATCCGAAGATGAAGAAGTTGTTTTTGTCGTTGCCTTAGAGGGGAGGAGGGGGAGAAGGGGTTCATGAGTAGATTGGACTGAGGGGCATGGGGACGGTGACTTTTATGTATATATTGTATATGATATGGCATTTGGATCTTTTATGAAATAAAACAGGGGATAGTGAGTGAAGTGAAACGTAAATCGTAGAGCGTAAGTAGGACCAGCGGTTTTCCCCAAGACCATGGACGCGGCATACCATACTATCCTGTAAGAAGTGATTATATGGTAAGACATATTTACATTACAGTAGTAGTTAGTGTAAGTGGGATTAAGGTTAAGAGTATGTAGGCTTACTTTTCATTTACAGGCCAATACTGCCCAGGGCGTGGAAGACATTGCGTGTGGGTAAGCGGTTGTGATATTAAGTGATCTTCAGAACATGTGTGATATGTAGGTGGATTGTGGATAGTAGGTGGATAGATTGAGGCCAGGCTGCGAGAGCGGGAGGGTGAGAGGTTTTGGTGGTGGTAGTACTCCTTTCCCCTCTCCTCCTCATAACTAAATGTTACTCTTTGCTGCGTCCTACCACATGATAATTTCACCTTGATTCATCGGGAGGGGGAGCGAGTACTAGTGGGGGCTGTCAGTACCAGGGCTGCAAGTGTTAGGGCGAAGAGAGGGGAGGTAGTGGGTGCAAGTAAGTAAGTGAAGTGGATGCGAATAAAGAACTCAGCAACCGGTGAGAAATCGGCTTGGCGATGTCGCGAGCAAACTGAGTAAGACGGACGTTGCACAGTGCCAGTCCAATGGTATTACTGTACTCCTCCAGGAATTGACCTTAAACGACTCACTATGTAACCTTATTGAGCCTCACATCCTATAATTAGTTACCACGACGGACAGGCTCCCTCACAGGAGAAATAGATAAGCGACCGGGATTGGCACACATATACCATGTGCTATAGTGCCAATCCCGGACGCTCAGTATTCCTACGAAGAGATATGTCAGATCTCCCACGCATGCCTACCTAATCGCGCAAGTCTGCGTCCAATGGAATTGAGCTGATGTCAGCAATGGGTCGTAGTCATCGGCTTTCGCTTACGCCGCGTGGTTGGCTTCCTGGCTTAAGCGAATACCGACGGTTATCATAAGATGGGCCGTGGAAGTGGGATCTGGCGTTCTGTTTATGCTGGAAGAGAAAGAGGACAGATAGTAAGTCAGGAATTTGTCATGGAAATATGATGGAAAGAACTAATGTGAAGATAGTCCTACTATATGAAGTGAAGGTACGAGTACCCCGTATGCAGATGTGCGGGTGGAACTGGGACTGACCCCGCTGAAAGTGGGGCGCGGGGCGAGAGACAACGTTTATCAAGGCTCGGCGGTGGAGAATTCCCATTTGCGCACATCCTACTGTGTAGATCGCACGGCAACTGTTCCAGGACGAGGGTTCTAGGACGAGGAGATATGATTCATCAGTGGTGATAAGGTTGTAAGAGTGAAGGAAGTACCGGGTGCTTGGCCAAAGTAGTTGTTGTCCTCGATATACATGTATACCACATACAAGGCAAGAGGCTGCTGACTATATGTCTTTCATTGAACCCGTACAGAGCAACCTTGCGACTATCTGTGGCGAGTTTTATGGCAATGGTTACACATCTTGATTTTGGAAGCGTTGGCTTATTCTTATACTCTAAAACATCGCCGCTTACGGGGCCCGTGTATGTGGATAGACACGCTAACAACCGTCTTTTAGCATAAGCACTTAAGCATATATAGGAGGTGCGTTCTCTTATGCGGCAGATGTGGCCATCAGCAACGCCTCAAGTTATTGCGCACAAAAATTCGGTTTAATCCAACCGTCCGGCTGACCACCATTTATGAATTAGCAGCTTGCTACTGGGCCCTGCACGTAACACAAATGCGATTGGCGTGTAGCACTCAACAGATCCTTCAGCTACTTAATTCCAAGTAATAACAATCTCATTACTATTCATTACATGCGTCATCTCCATCTCACTCACTTCATATACCCTTCTCGAAGGAGGTTGCTGGTTTCTTCGAGAGAGAAAATTCCCCACAATTTTTTTTTCGGACTGTGTCGTGTCTGCGTTGCATATATATTTGAATTATATACATCTCAACAGCGACAACCATGAGCGACACCACACCTCCGCCAGAAGGCTGGATCAACCCTTCTGAAGCCCCGATGCACCCCAGGGCAGTGCTATTAATCGGACCCGTCACCGTGTTCTACTTTCTGGGTGTCGTCGCAATCATCCTCAGAATCTGGGCCAGGTACCTCACGAAGGTCTCCTGGCGGCTCTCGGACTATGCAGTCATCATTGCGTTTTTTTTCGGGACCGGATACGTTGCTATATGTTGGATAGGTGAGACTTGATATACATTAATTGGACTTCTGTTCTTTATCATTCTGTAACTAATACTGATCTCCTCACCCAGCGGCCGATCGTGGAGCGCTTGGCTACCCTGTGACTCGAGTAGCCGTTCCGGAGCAGATACTCATCCGCAAGGTAATCTAACCCTATTCGCATCTCTGTGACAAAAACTGCGCTAACAAAAGTTCCACTAGGTATTCTTCGCAGGCTGGCTCTTCCAATCCTGGGCTAACTCATTTATCCGGCTATCCATCCTCGACTTCATGCTGAAAGTGTTCCCCGTGAAGAAGTTCCGCCGCTTCGTGTACTTCCTCCAGGGCGCAACCATCGCCTACCTTGTTGCGTGCACAATTGTCTGGTTTGCTATCTGTCGCCCTTTCAGGTACAATTGGCTGCTTGGTCCGACGACGAGGAAGCATTGCGGTAATCTTAGTGTTAATTTCCTTCTCAGCGCTATCTTCAATATCATTCTTGATGTCTGTATCATTGTTCTTCCCATGCCTATGCTCTGGAAACTACATATGAATACGCACAAGAAGGTTGCGCTTAGTTTTGTCTTTGGGCTGGGTATTTTGTAAGTCTCACAACACGGCTATGCTTTCCATCTGATAATCTAACAAACCCTCCAGCGTCTGTTTCGCTACCGGCTGGCGCACCTACAACGTCGTCGTCTTCTCCCGCCCGGAAGACCAAATCAACTTCACCGCCAGCATCATCGAAGACGCGCTGTGGTCCGGGCTAGAAATCACCCTCGGCATCATCAACGCCTGTCTCCCGGTAATCCAACCCGCCGCGCAGCGGCTCTGCAACTTCTCCTTCCTCCGCCTCATCACTTCCTCCACGAAAGCGTCCACCAAACAATCCCATATTTCCGCGGGGCCGCCGTCTAACTACTCGCGCTTTACGTCTTGGGTGCGTCTGGGCAATCCGAAGGATGAGCCAAAAGGTGGCATTCAGCGCGCGGTGGAGTATTCAGTGGATATTGAGTCGGAGTCGGGGAGGAATATTCGGTTGGATGATATGGGGTCGATGACGGGTTTGGCGGGGCGGACTGAGGAGATTTATCATGATCCTTTGACGAATCAGTATTCGGAACGGAAGACTCTTTCTTGATGCCGGTTTCGTGGTGTTGAGCGATATATTATGTTAGCAATATTATTTTAATGTTATTGTAAGCTGTTTGTATGATCTATTTGAACTGGGATTGGGCGTTGGCGTCGCGGACTATGCAAGGGTCGTTGTCACAGGGTTCAACAGGTATAGCCTTTTTTATTGATAACAGGCCACGCAAATTTCGGGGGCGGCGAGGGTATTTTCAGGGTTCTTCTAGTCGGCGATAGAGCAAGTGGGCGGATGGTTACTATCGATCGTGGGGGTAGTCCTTTAACAACCAAAGATGGGTGAAGCAGATGCCGGTTGTGACGAATGTTTTTGGAACTCAGGACGATTTTCGAGGAAACGAAGATTCATACCGGCTGAATATCATGGCTATTGCTCATCTGGCCGGATTATTGAATATGGGCCTAGAGGCCTGATGGACACTCACGGGTTGGAATTGACCCAGATTTTCTGGGGCCGGGCAGCGCCTTCAGATACAGACTGTCAAAGATGAGACCTTTACCAGAGAAAAACAGGTTCTGGAGCAAGACTACGCAAAAAACTCGACCAATGCAATCTTCTGCAAATCCTTCCAATGGGCGAATACCGTAGCGGGAAAGACATCTCTCCTTGCTACTGAAGAACAAAAGCACACCATAGGCGATCTACACATGCTACAGCAAGCGACTCGTCATTTTCAACAATTTCATTAAGGAGCTGAATAGTCTCCCAGATGCTGAACTCAACTCAAAGCAGAGTCTCGGGATAGATCTCTGGGCAAATATACCAAGCCAAACGACAAATTCGCTAGTATTAGCCGAGAGGGGCCCCAAGATCCAGGAGTCAAGTTCCTAGATGTACCGGAGGAATACAACTCAAAACAAAAAGGTGAAAAGCGACAGTAGTTTCGGTTCGACTTTTACTTACCATCAGCAGTCCGACTCCCACTTTCTAGAATCTTACTTGGTCGGGTACCCGAATGCACAGCATCTTCAGCGATGAGACGATTGCTTGCGGTCCCTTCAGTACTTGGTTTGCTTGTTTTCTGAGCATTGTGGATGGAGAGGCTTGAAGCGAAGAAAGAGGTTCTGAGGTTCAGCTGATAATAATTGCAGTTGGAGAAATGAAGGATGGACTTGAGCAATTGGACGGATACACGAGAGATATATATGGACACAACGGGGCTGTATTTTCGTTCTAGATCTTTGGTGTTACTGATGCTGATAGTCGGGGTGTATGAGTCGGGAGTGTAACATTCTGTTAGAACGCCGCTGTTGGCTGTCTCTGATGGGTCCACTTAGAGAGGAGATTATTTGAAGTGAGAGTATTCGATAGTTTTCAGATTAGACTTTATCTAAGTTTTAGATCTATGATTTGATACTTGAAATTGATATTTTATGAGATTGTTTACTGTCAATACTATCCTTTCTGCATTGGAAGCTGTTTTGTAGCAATGCCGCCGGCCCGCCCCGTCTGTATAAAGAAAAATAAGGTGTGTGCAGACCCGCAGCTCATCGGCCTAAATGTCTCCGAATTGGTATTCAGCACTACCTATATATGAACAGATTACCCCTCAGTTTGATAGATCCATCTACCAAGAGGTCTAAGCGACATGGCTCTTTCAATATGATATCTACTTTGTTTATCGCGAGATATACAAATTTTAAACCTATAGAGCCTCGAATGCCGACCGAGACGTCGTGCTGCATCTATGCTTTGGGGGTGGGAACTAGTGCTTACTAGGTGCTAGGGCTTTACTCAAGCAATTATATCCGTCGGCAACAAGAACCCCTGTATCAGATCCAATCGGCAGTAAGAGCCAAGAATCGTGACTACTACACCTTATCACATATGGAGAACCTATGCGGAGGATATGACCATGCCCAGCAACGTTGAGTTGCTTCTTGTAATATTCTGGTAGATTACATAGATATCATTCTATCGCAGTAATAGAGCTGTTCCAGTGGGAAAACTGAGCTGGCTGCTCAATAACGATCTCTTTTTAAATATCCCAAGCTGCGCCCAGGTTATCTGTAGGATTCTGAGCTGCACATTCATATGATCGATCTATCTGAGAAACTAAGATACAAAAAGAAGAAGGTTTATATCCCAAGAAAGCAGCAATAATGTGGAGATAAGGAATGGTCCAGAATGGCTTGTAGCCCCGTACTATGCGATTCGGAAGTAGTCTATTTACGACAGGTCCCATACTCTGCCGGAGGATCCAATGAGATTTACATGGTTATAAGGCCCATTGGGACCGATTTTATTCCCACTTTATTGCCATTCGAGGGTATAAACCTCAATTTTCTCTGTATTATAGTTCTTCAGATAGACTCAATCGTATGTATATTCAAGACCTCAGAATCTCACACCAGGAGGTCAGTACAGTTTTAGGACACCAGCCAAAGGGTTAAAAGTTCTTCTCACAGTTAAGCAATACCAAAGATTGTGGGACTCAAGGCGCAAGATTTCAATTTAAGTCAATCTACAAATATGAAAGAAAATGGTGTTTCCAGAAAAGTAGTCATTCCACGCAATCGAATATCAAAGACAAGACAGTTCCTTTGATATCCTTGAAGGCAACTAGGACGACGCCGGAGGAATCATCTTGACCGTCACCGGCACACTATTATCCCGATGCGCTCCATCCGAATTCCACGTCAACAGCCAAAAGCCATCAAAAGTTTCCGTTGCCCAGAATTGAGACAAAAATTGTGAATCGGAATCGATGTAAACAACCTGGCCTCCAAACAGGGAGAACCCACTGGTTGTAGCGTTGGTCGGAAGAGTGGTATTGGCTGTCGCAAACCCAGCCGCCACGTTTGATGACCCTCCATTGACAATGTACAATTGTCCGCCAGCAGTGCCGTTGACAACAGTAGCGTTCCATGCTACATCTCTGGAGGTGTCAATATCCCAGCTCAGGGCAGAGGTGAAGTTTGCTGTGGTTGCGTTTCCAATGTATGCTAGTCCTGGATTTCATTCAAGTTAGCTTTTGCTCGATCGGAGTCGGATTAGGACGTACCGTCTGCGTTTCCGTAGAGGATAGGCAGGCCTGATATGTTTTGACCGTAAGCATACAAGGTAATATCCGTGTAAGTGGTACGCTTGTCATGAGGAGCAGCGAGGCATGTGAATGACAAGAACGCCGCGATGGGTATGATACTCTTAAAAAGCATTTTGAAGGAAGAGTGAAATGAGTGTGTTTGAAAAATAACAAGAAAGCGAAAAGTTAGAAAGCGATATTGCTCCGGTAGGAATGTTGGATAGTAAAAGAATGAGTTACATGGAGAGTACTTGAATATTAATACTCACGTAAGTGACGGAAAGACTCAGCCGTGAATTTCATCAGCGGAGCTACTCGTCATATACTTACGTGTATGCTAATTCAATAGTGCAAAAAAACAAAAGAGGATATAAATGTTTCGGACATACATAAAAAATGCATTGAAGTTTCAACCTCCGAGCATACGTTGATGTTGCGTAATCTCAGACCTTGTCGCTAAATGTGGGGGGAGATACGAAGGACATGCTGGGCACGGATGACGGAAATAAGGTTCAGATGTCAGCAATGACGATTGGTTGCTCAAAATCTATATACTCCTGGATCTAAACGAATCCAGTTCTCCAGTAACTCCACTTGAAACGAAATGGCCGCTCGGCAACCCCTACTGCGCCCACTTGGACTAAACGGGCCTTGCCGCAACCCTACCCAAGTCAAAAACGGCAGAAGATATAGCTATTCAATCGTTTTCGCATACGTATATCCATGTTTTGATGAAAATCAGCTCCATCGGGAGGATATGGTCTAGCTATCGTTGCTACTGCCCGGCCTGGATATCATCAATATTCATCAAGGATTCCCTGGTATGGCGACGAAATGAAGATCTTGCCCAGATGCGATCGTCTATGAGCCTCCACTACGCAATGTCTTGGAAAGAAAGCTTTCTAATTGTGCGGTAAGTCTTTGTGCATCTGGAACCGAAGTCTACAGAGACTGAATAGGGAATTCGCACTTCTGCATTTGGTACATACACGGGTGTGTGCATCCGGAGGATCGTAGGTTGTGTAGGCTATGCTAAGCAGTATGAACCTCGAAGTAGTTTCTGTACGCGGCAACCTTTCTATCTTTGCGACTCGTATCAACATATGGTTCTCTGCCTACTCATGAAGTATATAGCTGGCGGTATTCCCAACGTTGAACTTCATCTCATCACTTTCCTATTACCAACACTCCTCGTCCTTCCTTCATCGTATCATTCTCTTTGTTACTCTCAGTCATTCGTTCTCTTATCTTCAATATTTAACAAAATCCATTCTTGAGATGTTCTTGACATCTTTGCTCTTAGCATCGACGACCTTCCGAGGCGTCTTTGCAGCCCCAGCACCTGCTTCAGGGGCCACACTCTTTAAGCGATGTGTCAACAGCGCCACCGACCGTTCCTGTTGGGGCGACTATGATCTTTCTACCAACTACTACGACACAGTTCCTGACACCGGAGTTGTTCGTGAGTATTGGTTCAACATTGAAAACAGCACTGCTGCTCCTGATGGGATAGAGCGGATTGTGTTAACTGTCAACGGTCTGCAACTCTGGTTTTCTTTTTCGTATGCATTGCTAAACTATCATGCAGGTACTGTACCAGGGCCCACCATCATTGCTGATTGGGGTGATACCGTCAGGGTACATGTTACCAATAACATGCGTAAGTCTAACTGTTCCACTCCCTTTATGTATCGTACTAACTGTATTTAGAAAACAATGGCACTAGCATTCATTTCCATGGTATCCGGCAAAACTACACCAACTACATGGACGGTGTAGCTTCGGTAACACAGTGCCCTACCGCACCAGGTGATAGCTTCACTTACGAATGGCGGGCTACCCAATACGGTTCTTCTTGGTACCATTCTCACTTTTACGTCCAAGCATGGGACGGTATCTTCGGAGGTATCATTATCAATGGACCAGCCACAGCCAACTATGATGAAGATCTTGGAAATCTATTTTTGAATGACTGGTCCCACCAAACTGCGGATCAGTTAGCCCTTGAAGCAGCAACAAGCGGTCCACCTACGCTCGATAACTGCCTCATCAATGGCACAAACACCTGGACAGAAGACGATGACACAGTTGTTGGATCTCGTTTCGAGACTTCTTTTGTTTCTGGAACTCGCTACCGTATCCGCCTCGTAAATGGTGCTGCCGACACTCATTTCAGATTTATGATCGACAATCATACTTTAGAAGTCATCGCTGCAGACTTCGTTCCGATCGTTCCCTACAATACTACGGCAGTGAGCATTGGTATGGGTCAACGCTATGATGTTATCGTTACAGCGACGGAGGAAACCGGCAACTTCTGGCTGCGAGCCATTCCTCAAGAGTCTTGCTCGGACAATGACAATGTCGATAATATTCTTGGTATAGTCCGGTACGACAGCTCATCGACCGATGACCCAACCACCTCTGCCTATGACTTCACAGACTCCTGCGATGATGAGGCAATTGGTACCGTTGTTCCGTACCTCGCTCTCGCTGCATCCACAGGGGACGTTGAGGACGACGAGGCAGTGACTGTTGGAAGAGCAGACAACGAAATTTACTGGTACATGGCGGGCACTTCCTTCGTAAGTTTATTTCACCCGCATGAAGAGCACCAATTGGTACTAACCATATTCCAAGCTCTCACAATGGGATTATCCCACAGTTCTTCAAGCCGCAGAAGGTAACGATACCTGGGGAACCGACCAACACGTCGTACAACTCCCAACTGCCAATGAATGGGTGTATTTCATCATCCAGACAACTTTCGCGCAAGCACATCCCATTCATCTTCACGGACACGATTTCTGGGTCTTGGCACAGGGTACTGGCACATACGACACCTCCACTGTTGATCTTACTTTGACCAACGCACCACGCCGTGATGTTGCTATGCTGCCGGCATCGGGCTACTTGGTACTTGCCATGTATACAGACAACCCAGGAGCGTGGCTTATGCATTGTCATATCGCGTGGCATACATCTGAAGGATTTGCTCTTCAACTCCTTGAGCGTGAATCCGAGATGGCGGCTACCATTGATGTCGCGACGGTTAACGCTACTTGCGCGAATTGGAAAACCTACACGACTGAGGATGACGTGACTCAAACCGACTCTGGCGTATAAAGCGCTGTTGTGACGTGGAGATTGCTAGCTTGGAAGAGGGAGAACCAGAATGAATAAATGGATTGTTAAATTAGTGACGCGTATGCAATAACCTTAGCTACTGGAATTAATAATGTTGTGATTACCTCATCCTAATAACCTTAACCGCGCGGGAATTATTTCTGACGTAAAGTTAGTAGGGGAACTATCGAGGCAATGTGGGTCCAGGCTTATCTTACAAATACTTGAGATTCTGTTCATGTGAGTTTCATGTGCTTCTGCTTGTCTTCTAGATTAATTACACCTTGCACCCAGATTCCTCATGCCCTATTAGATCTACTTTGTCCGGCTCGTAAGATATCCTTGATAGGTCCAGCATTTTCGACTCATTAGCCGTACTCATTGTCCCCGATTGAAGTAGCTCAGTGCACGGGACTTCATCATGGACGAGAAAACGATACTTTCAAAATTCGATCATCTCGTCGAGAAAGGACTAGTGGTATACGACCCGCAGCAGAAGATCGTGGAATTGGAAGACGACGGTCTTAAGGTTGTCAAAAACACAAATCTACTCACTGAAACTCTAGCTAACACACATCCTAGTATCAATTCATCCTCACAACCGCGCTCTCAGAGAAGCCTGGTCTAGCAGCTGATGAGGTTAAGGAAAGCAAGGAGGAAACAAGCGATCAAGACCCTCCTGAAAGTGACATCGATACTCGTGGCTACGAACTCGGCAACATCGGCCCCCACCATTTCTTCACAGCCAACAAATTCTGCTTCGCCAGACCACATCTCATGCTCCTGACATTTGACGTCGAGGCAAAACAATACGAGCCCCTCTATGAGACTGATCTCCAAGCTGCATGGACTGCTATCACCGCCATCGAAAGTGACTATGTTCTCTTCTTCAACTGTGGGAAAGATGGAGGATGTAGTCGATTGCGCAAACACATGCAGTTGATACCCATGCCGAAGGGGACATTTGCCAGTTTTCTAGATGGAGAGGAAAAGGAACCTGATGTGCCTTTTCAGTGGTATTATCGCCGTTTCGCGAAAGATAGGGACGTTACGGTGGAGCATGTGATCAAGACCTACAATGAACTGCTAGAGAAAGCTACGGAGACAGGTAAAGGAAAGTCGGAACATGCTGAGATGCTACCGAGTGGAGCTGCGTGTCCACATAGTATGGTCCTGACCAAGAGGTGGATGATTGTATTTCCAAGACGAAAAAATGGCGAGCCGGGAGCGAGTGCGGTGGGTATGTTAGGTTATATTGCGGTTAGTTCACAGGATGAAATTGATGAGTGGGTGAAGGGAGGTATCAATAATATCATGCGGGAGTATGGCGTCCCCAGAGTTGTATGATGTTGGTTTCTAGAAGGACATCGATGTAGATGGAAAGTCAAGACTAGAGGATATTTAGTCGCAGGAAAAGCGTACAAGTAGAGAAATGAATAGATTCTCTTTTCAAGAAGAGCTGTGCGATTCACCAAAGTTTTTGATTACCGTTCTAGTTTGTAAGAAGAAGCCACAAATATTGTGACAGTCTAAACGAGCCGCGTATATCAAAGGCGGAGGAGGAGAAGCACCGCACTCGTATGCACGTCACGATTGAACATGATATGTGAGTTCGAGCGCTTCTTCTTTCTCAAAGCAGAGCTTGCAAATCCATGGCACTGTACGACCGTTATAAATGACACAAGCTGCTTAAGATGTGCAATTTTAGCTGTATACTAAATGAGCGGAAATCCTTTTCAAATTTCAGTGTGAAAGTGATCGTTGATGTTGAAAATACTTCGAAATGGTTACATCCAAACTAATACCAAGATATCGTTTTTCCCCATGCTGTTTTGTGTTTTCTACCATCTGATTCGTATATGGGAGATATGCCATATACACTTGTGACTTGTGATATTGCATTTCTTGCATTAACTCCTGTCATTACTTCGGGAAACTGGTCAAGTCACTCAAGTGGATAAATCCTAACTGACAGTGGGGGTACCGGTGGGTATATATAGCTTCCTAGACGCTGATGTGCCCAGAAACCTCAAATCTGCAAACGCACTTGCTCAATCATAATACAACAAAAGTGTTCCTATTTCCTCAACGCCTTCCTCGCCGCCAATCTCCTCCGTCTTTCCTCTTCCTGTCTTCTCAAATCCCTATAGTACTCTGCTTCTAAATCATCATCATTCTCGCCATCATTTACACTTTCTCTCTCTTTGACTGCAGATCGATGCTCTTTTTCTTCAACTGGCCTCTCATTCAGATTTCGTAAGGCCTTTCTTGCAATCGCCTTTGATTCCATCATCTGAGCATAAGATGGTGATTTAGCTCTGCTGCTGAACTCCTGCACTCTCGGGACATCGACTTCCTGGCGTTGCGGTAAAGGTGGCGCCAGTTCCACTAGTCTCTCATTTTCCTTACGGTTTTCGGCCCCGCTGGTATTATCAACGAACGATTCTGCCGTGGGTGACAAAGCCCCACCCGACCCCGCAGCCGAGCCCCTCCTCTCCCTCCTCCTCCTCTCCCTCATACTCAACAAATGCACATTCTCAAACGTCGTCGTGACCGTCCTCTCCAACGGTTTCAACACCTGCAGCTGTCTCAAAAACGTGATTTCCGTATTAATTGCCGCATGCTGCTGCTGCAAATTGAGGGACCTCCTCGTAAACGCCGCCGAGTCGCCCAGCACCCAGCTCATTTTCCGCCGGAGGGGAATCGCTTGGTTTTCGTAGATTTCTTTGCGGCATCCTTCGAGCACTTGGCAGACGTCGAGAATGCTGCTTTTGGCCGAGGAGATGATCCCGTCGATGCGGGCGGCGGAGGTGGGGTCTTCGCGGAGGTATTTGTGGTGTTGGTCGCGGAGGAGGATGAGATGCTCCAGGTCGGTGGAGACGCGGTGGGTGAGCGCGAAACAGGTTTTTACGTCGGTGGGGGTGTTTTTTACGTTGTTTATGAAGGATATGAGGGTTATGGAGCTGGAGATAGTCTGGGGTTTTCTCAATTAGCACGATTACAACTTCATTTTACGAACAAAATAAGTGAGCGAAAAAGAGGATAACGATGATACTTACTCCGGCTACGCCGCCAATGAAACTGGCTGGATCACCCATTTTAAGCGGTATTTGTTGGGTAAATATTTGATTCAAATTCAGAGTCCTTAATCAGGAGAATAGAAGGAAGTCTGTGATGAGAGGAGCGGGGTTGATTTAAAGATAAGCTGCAGAGTATACAGGGTGTACCGGAAGGCTCAGCCTGCAGAGCCCAACCGGACACAGCCTAACAGAACAATGCCCAGTCTCGGTGCCCCTGGGGAAAGTCGAGTCAGATTCTTAGTTCTTAGTTCATGTGGGCGGGTACAGCTCATACTTCGGTG
The DNA here is from genome assembly GCA_002946415.1 of Rutstroemia sp. NJR-2017a BVV2. Taxonomy (NCBI): domain Eukaryota; kingdom Fungi; phylum Ascomycota; class Leotiomycetes; order Helotiales; family Rutstroemiaceae; genus Rutstroemia; species Rutstroemia sp. NJR-2017a BVV2. The sequence continues at coordinate 197,516 of NJPS01000044.1, forward strand.
TCGATCATTAGGTGATCTGAATTCGTGTTTGATGAAGTGGGCAATTTGCATTTATATCGGCTTGCGAAGATTAATTTCTAGCATTTGAAATAGACAGTTTGAGCCATATACCCTTCATCGATCCGAATTAACTGACTGGATCTACGACCCCCATCATTACAGTATAAATTAAGCTAGCAATCATCGATCAGTCCGACTGTGGAAATGTTGAAGCTCCTCCTCCTAAGTATCTCCAAGTGCTGATTCTTCCTATGTTTTCTTCAATTTACACCCCCCCCCCCTCCCCTCTTGGGAACTACAAACTAATCATATATTTTCTTTAAGAACATCGACAATAACCCTCAGGTTCTCTCTCCCACCTCTGTTGATGACCTCTCCAAGACTCGGGAAGACGACAATCTCCTTATTCGCTCTTGGGTCCATCTTGGAGCTCCTTTTTGATGCCGATTCCCATCCCAAGACCCAAGTTCCTGGTTGTTCCAATAACAACATCCCAAACTCTTTTCCTTCTTGTATGATTGATGCAAGATTATCCACCTGCGTTGGTGACTGTGATTCACTTCTGCTAGGTCGAATGAATGGTTGCAGAACTGCACTGAGAGTTTCTAGAATGCGCTCGGTTGCAGGGTCTGTCGGCTGTAACGAGCTTTCATGATGAGAAGAATTGTGCGAGAGAAGGTAGGCCGATAGTTGACGCCATCTTGCAAGGGCTTTGTTAAAAGCTATATTGCGATATCAGCATTTATTCATCGAATAGAATAGACCGTTCTTAAATCAAGGTGGCAATAAGGGGAGTCAGAGACATACCATCTTTTTCGTTCGCTCTCCTTTTCTTTGGGATCATGTGATAAAATTGAGTGATAACATCAGGGAGCAATGAATCCTCGGGACTATTTTTCAGATCCACTGCCTTCAATATGACTGAACCAATCAAGCTTCTGATTGCAGTGCTCCGTTTGCTAGGATTGATAAGTAAAGTAGCCATCGTCTGCGATGATGGCTCGGTCTGATCGGTATAACCACATCGCGTCAACGCTACTTTCAGCTCTTCTTGTCGCCCAGTGTATGGACGATTATGATAGTGATTTTCAACATGCTGATGAATCAACTCTTCCAAGTTCTGCATGTGTCGCCGAAATTGACTATCATCGAGTCGCTCTACCGGTGAGTAATCATCCATGGATATCTCGCTGGTCCGTGTTCCATTTATTTTGCTTGATACGCCGCCAGGGGATTGTTGCGGGGAGCTCCATGTGTTCAACGTGGCGGCTGGGAGATTACGTCTTTTTCGTGAACTACTGCCCCTCCGTCTGGAAAATATCCAGAATCCAAGGAGGGCGAGAGCAGCGCCGAGTATAAAGGTCGCTATTGAAATGCCGGCTACGGCGCCATTAGATATCGTCGAGTGGGTGGGTTTAGGTTTTATCGATGAAGTTGTCGTGGCAGAGGTCGAACTTGTTGAAGATGCGGTCCCATTATTAGTGGGAAAATAGGACGTTATCTGAGATGAGTTGGAAGTCTCCGTTGAACCTGTACTAGTGTCGCTGCTGGAAGATACCAGAGTCGTCGATCCTGTGGTGGAAACACCTGCAGTCGGTGGAGGAGTAGTAAGAGATGCAGATGATTGAGTTGCGCTGGATGCTGGCGAGGTGGAAGGAGTTTCGATGGTTGCTGGTGAGGCTGTAGAGCTTTGACCTGGGGGGGGTGTCACAGTAGAACTAGTCGACATTTTGAAGTTCTCGCCGGCAATTTCTCGACTGAAATATCGCGCGACTCTGTTGAGAGAATTATGTTTTAAAAGTATAGAGTTTATTCAAAAAGAGAATTGTGTTTCCAAACTGCTTCGGCTACAGACACATCTCAATTTGTCTGATCCGGGCATGACTCGATGGCCTGGAAAGGCACAGAATAGATTATTCATAGTAACCTTATGGCTGCGCCGCATGCAGCTCCCTCTCTTACAATCACGTCTTCATAGCTGGATAATTGTGGAAGGTCGTTCGATTTGCGCACCAACAGTTGTAAAGATGGCTGAAATCCTTGCAGTGGTGCATCGAACTACTAAAGTATATCTCGCCGCATGCATGTCAGCTTATGTGGGTCAGTGGTTTGGTTTAGAGCCTCAAGCCCGTCACGAACCAAAAGCTAATTGGCTACGCTAAGATAATATCTCCGCAGCTGGCCGTTTGATTCTTGCAACAAACACAATATCGGCTTGTGGGGGCTAGCGACCTCATTCCCTAAATGATCAGATGCAGCTGCACCCGGACTCCTTCCGTCTACAGTTTGCGGCGCTGAACTCTTGATGAAACTAAGCTTCTGTCGGTCAAATGATCCCATCCCTATCGCTAAAAAAGCAAGTTTATCCATTACGCCTGTCATTTTTCATGATAGCTACCCTCGGAAGAGGCTAGCCAATCACCAAAGCAAGGATGAGAACCTGAGAACCGTAGGGTCGATAAGTAGACTTATAGGCCTAGAATGACAGCCTCACGAAGTAGATAACAAAATTCTGAATAATCCAGTTTGCTTGAGGAATTGATCGTTGATACCACATCTAGAAGATCAAGAGCGCCCGCGCAATGGCACCACTTAACCATCACAGTCCCGATTTCATTGTCGGGATTGATTTTGGACAAACATACACGGGTACGCGATCGCTGCTATCCCGAAGACTGAACTAGAAGTAACTAATCGATGATATAGGAGTTGTGTGGACAAATCTGAGGAACACGAACCCGACTAAAAGCATACAAGATTGGCCTGGCCTTCCACCAGATTCAGTAGAAACAAAGGTTCCGACAAGAATTGCCTACCTCCGAGACGCCCACAATGGACACGAGCCAAGGTGGGGATTTCTCTGTGATCCCGATGACGAATATCATGAAATCACTAAGGTCCACGAGCATTTCAAAATCTACCTGGACGCGACCAGTCTAGATCATGCGAAAAAAGAAGGAGTAAGGGACATGCCAGACACGGTGGATGAAGCCAAGGACCTGGTGACAGATTACTTGCGGCAGGTACATCAGCATGTAAAGTTGTCCATAGAATCCATCACCGGCAGCTGGTACGACAAACGGGTGGAGTTTGTTTTCAGTTTGCCAACAACTTGGACTTCTTTAGACACCGCGAATAGGTTCAACGATGCGATTCGGGCTGCCGGATTCATGGCCGAAAATCCGGAGAAGCATTCAGCAAAACTGGAGTTAACAGAGGCGGAAGCAGCGGCTGTCTTTTTCGCCTCGAATTCGGAAATCCAGCTCCATAGAGGAGATATCATTCTGATTTGCGACGCAGGAGGTGGGACGACCGAGTAAGCATTATCAAGTTGCGTAATTTGGTGCATTCCGAGGACAGACTACTGACAGTGTGTTTTAGTCTTGGGCTCGTGGAAGTCGTGGATCCAGATCCAGAGAGGCCTTCGCTCAAGCAGGTAGCGGAAGTCAAAGGTGTCGGAATTGGCTCCACAATGATTGACAGGGCATTTGAGCTATTGGTACAAGGACGACTGGACGCATACCCTGAGATTGATCTTCCCGAGAACCTGGCGTACAAACTGGCTAGGAGTTCATCCTTCCAATCAATCAAGCATAACTTCGGCACCAGGTCTGGCGACCATCCAGTATATATCATGCGACTCGACAAGCTGGGGCTGGATATTAGCCAGGAAGTGACGTATCCCGAACTTTCCATAGAGAGGGGGAAGATGCGATTTTCGAAGTATGTACCCAGACACGCCGAGTGATGGACGCTAATTCATCAATGCAGATCTGAGATCCAAGCCCTATTCGATGGACAAATCAAAGGTATTATCTCGAGGGTAACCAGACAACTGGATTGGATGCAAACTCACAGAGGACGTGAGAATGTAGTAAGTGTGATATACATCTGTGATTGTTGCCTGGATTAACACTCTGCAGAAATATCTCGTCTTAAGCGGAGGCCTTGGAGGATCACAATATGTGAAAAACAAAATCGAGGACCACTTCCATCAAAACCGCCATCCGAATGCAATGTTCCTTCGCATCATAAAGTCACAAGAACCCCGACTCTCAGTCGTTAAGGGACTGGTGATAGATAGGCGGCAGAAGCTCACTAGTGGAGCTGCAGCCCTGAATACCAGAATGTATTTCGCCTTTTCCCTCGAAGACACTCTTAAAACACCCTACTAACCTTCTTCTTTTTAGTGCAAGGGCAAGCTATGGTGTACTCTGTCGCCAATTATACGATCCAAAGATTCACATGGGAGAAGAGATTCAGATCGATCCATTGAATAAAAAGCAGAAATGGGCAACTCTGCAGATAGACTGGCTCATTAAAAAGGTAGGCCGATATCGCAAGCTTTCCGCTACTTGAGAAGTAAGTTATGGTTTCTAATTATTCCAGGGCGACATCATCGACACGGATTCGGCGAAAGAAGCCAGTTTCTCTAGAAAGGTCCTCCCAGGTGATAGGAATCGACAGTGGGACACAACAATTATCATCTCGCATGAAAACCGAGAGACACTTCCTACTTCGTTCCGTCAACGTAAGTGAACAGCAATTCGACCGGATGAGACAATAATAATGACAGAAATCTAGCTGGATCTACGAAGTTGTGCGTTGTACGCTCAGACTTGAGGGATGTCGCAGAAAGTGAATTCGAGTTGATGAACAGAAAACCATGGCAAGGCAAAAAGTATTACCTGGCTACGTTTACGGTGAAAGTAATAATTGCACCCGCAGACCTGAAGTTTGAGCTATGGTTCAACGGCACTCGATATAATCGAAGCCATGAACCGCTTTCAGTCGATTGGGATCCAGCGGGGGCGTCTTTGAGACCTCCTTCCAGAGATGGAGATGTCGATGGATGGGAAAGCCAGCTGCGACTGTGAAGCGGAGGTGATCTTTCAACCATATTATCGCCCCACGGGAGCTACTGGTGAAAGAGAGGGTCATGCTTGATAAATGAATAGTAATGTAACTCAGCAAGACGATGAGCTCGGCCTAGGACAGACCAATCACTTCCAATCAATACTGCTTCATTCACTTCCGCAGCTACCTGTGACGTGAATTGGTTATTCCTGAGCGCGACCCTATTCAGGCCGCGGGGGTACTCGACATAACAACCTCTCCCTCAACCGTCAATCGTTGCCAATGATGATAGAAGGCAAGGTGGTCAGCGCTCCTTTGACTGTCGTGCCTTTTAACATGATGGAGGACTGGCTGGAGTGGCAGCTGGCTGCATAAATTGGAAGAGGGACAGAGGCTCTTGAGTCGGCGTCTTCAATACTCGAAAGCGTCGCGTCTCAATCTTCGCGTGTGTCGCATCTCAATCGAAGGGAGAAGCAAACACGATGGCCCCGACATCAGAGTCGAATTGTACATTGATGCAGCGAAGATGCGGTGAAGGATAACCTACAATCTTCGAATGACGAACAATTGTTATCGTGTATAAGGCGAGGCGAGCAGTCTATTGTATCCGAAGCAACATTAAAGTCCTTTGCCGCAAAATTTGATGCTAAAATGTCGCAGATATTACCAAGAAATAAGGAACAAGGCGATGGTCTAGAACTTCTCGATCATTGAAAGCCGCGATCATGAAAGCGCAATTTTTCCTCCACCAGAGGTCAAAGCGGATGAATGATGTCATCGGTCCGGCCCGCACAGTAGTCAGGAACCATTCCTTGGTATTTTCCTAATAAAACCATAATTTACATCTCCATCCTCCCCCAAACCTAATTATCTCAAACTCAATTCACTCGTTAAAAATGCTTCATCACAGTCGCATCGTCGCCGTCGCAGCATTCCTACAAACCCTCATCCCCAGCATCGCCTCCTCACAAATCCCCCTCCGGATCTCCCAAGACTACTCCGCCAATTCCCACACCCAGGACTACAAATTCGATCCATTGCTGCATCTCCCCGGCATAAGTCCCTACTTCGACGCCATTGGATCCGGACTGAATCACCGGGCGCCTGATGGATGCGAAGTAACCGCTGCATCGTATCTCATCCGCCACGCCGCCATCTACGCCAACGACGACGACTATGAGTTGTATATCGAGCCATTCCTGAAGAAACTGGATTCTACATACTCCAGTACATTGACGGGGAAGAAAAGGAAGGGATGGAGCGGACCATTGAAGTTCTTCGAGAAATGGCAAACGCCAATCGACGACCCCGAGAACCAATTGGAGAAAATCACGCCCCAGGGAGTAAAAGACTCTAAGAAAGTCGCCAAGCATCTATATTCAAGATACCCCGATTTGGTACCGACAGCCAAGCGTATCTATGCGGACAAGAAATCGCGAACGCAGGACACCGCAGCTGCGTTCGCGGAAGTATTCCCGCAAGACATCGAGTTAGTTGAGATGCGGAAAAACCGCACATCATTCCACTCGCAAGTTCCTCACAAATCCTGCAAGGCATTCACCAAGGAGCCCGGAAACGATGAGCAGCAGGAATTTCTCGCTCACTATGCACCGCTTGTTATTGCCCGACTGCAGCCATACTCGCCCGTGCAGCTGGAAAACTACGATATCATGGGCCTGCAGCAGCTATGTGGATACGAGTCCGCCATCCGGGGTAAGATATCCAAGATCTGCAACGTCTTCACCGATGCGGAATGGATGGCGTATGAGTACGCGTGGGACATGAAGTACTCCCGCATGGTCGGTCACGGGAATCCGCTATCGCCATATCTTGGCTTTCCCTGGTTGAACACCACATCTGAACTCTTTACCAAGTTCCACGCACCCAGACACACCGAATCGAAGTCCGATCCCGAGTTGACTCCGAATCCGGAGATTCCTGACGACGACGGTCAGCGCTTCTTTCTCTCTTTCACGCACCGTGAAGTTCCGCCATTTATTGCAACCGCGCTCGGTCTCTTCAACTCCTCGAATGCGTTTGCTGAGGAGTTTCCCACGAATCGCATCAACTGGTCGCGGTCGTGGCGTATGGCTGAGCTGATTCCCTTTTTGGGACATGTAGGGATTGAGAAACTGACTTGTAGGGGATTGACTGGAGATGATGAGAAGGAGGAAGAGTTTGTCAGGATCATTGCTAATACGGCGCCGAGACCAATTCCTAACTGCCAAGGAGGTCCGGGGGCGAGTTGTGCCTTTCATGATTTTGTGGATATTGTGAAGGAGGGCATGGACAAGTATGGAGATTTTGATGGGATTTGTGGGAATGATAAATGAGCATAAGATGAAATATAGTATAGTAGACTTTTATTGCAGATATATAGATTGTTTCGCACTATTAACTTAGTCGCGAGTGTGTATAAGGAGGCTCACTAATTTGATATTACGGCGCGTCGAAAATCTTTCCGGGATTCATAAGCCAGCTTTCTTGAGTTAGTCTTCGATCAAGATGTTTCAAACACATGGCGTACGAGGGGTCTCCAATGAAGAAACGAGATATCCGATGAAGTGAAGGGTAGACCACTAAATGTAGAGGGAGCACCTACTAAGGATCAAGCGAATGCTTCAACTTCTTCATCACAGTAATAGTGTCCAGTCCAAGCTCCTTCACTAGACATTCCTGTGCAAGTCAGCTCCAGTAGACATCCTTTCACTCAAACAGAGATTCCACTTACTTTCTTTCCAAGTCCTATTCCATGCTCTCCCTATCACAAATCATCAATCTTCCATCATATGCAGCCGACATACGGACTACTCACCGAACTGGTTCCCTCCATCTCCAACGCTCTATCCAGCATATCGTACACACACTTCTTCACAGCAGCAGTTTCCACAGCGTCCTTCGGATTATACATTACTGCCTGATGGAAATTGCCGTCTCCCACATGCCCAAGGACGCTGGAGAAAAGCCCCAACTTGCTGGACTCCTCTTTCGAGATATCTATCCTCCAGTCAGCATCGCATCCCACTTCGCACTTCTCCCAGTGTAAAGCGTACCGATAATTTCAGCCAATCTCGAAATCGGTACAGCGCAATCGGTACTCCAGATCTCCGTTCCAGGCGGTCGTTGCGCCAGCATCGCCCATAAGGCTTCCTTCCTCGCCGACCAGAGCACAGTCTTCTCGTGTTCCGTCCGGGCGAATTGGAATGCGCCTCCTTTCCATTGTTTGGCAATCGCTTGAACAATCTGAATATGATCTTTGATTGCTTGCTCTGTGCCAGAAAACCTAGAAGCTATCAGTGGTGAGTCTTAATGATGAGAAGCGTAATTCCGCACTTAAAGAACAATGTAGGCCGCTCTTCCCAGATCCTTCCACTAGTCCCTCCGTTCTTATTGATAACTTGCATTTGAACCTCGTCCATTATCTCCATGGCAGCTAACGGTACTCCGGTTCTGAGAATTTTCGTGGCGGCTCGAGCGGCGTTGGCGATCGAGGGGAAAGTAACGACAGCGACACTGGTGGATTCTGGTATGACTGCTAGTTTGAGCGTGATTTCTGTGATCAGTCCTAGTGTTCCTTCAGTTCCCACGAAAAGTGAGGTCAGATTGTATCCCGCGGATGTCTTCCTTGAGGATGTGTCAGTTATGACAAGAACAATGTCGTAGAAATGCTTGCCTTGGTCTTCTCCTTGTCTTGATTATTGTTCCATCGGCTAGAACTACAGTCAAGTTTATTACCCAGTCCTTCATTGTACCATAACGCATTGCGTTTGTACCGCTGTATAAGGTCAGTAATGGGCTTACTGAACGAAAGAGAGTCGGTCATTTACCTGCAGTTCGTAGAGACCATGCCTCCTATATGCGCCTATTTCATGTTAGATATCCACGTTATGCAGGGAACGGAAGAGATGTTGACTGACTGTCGGACTTGGATCTAGTGGAAGGAATAGGCCAGAATCCTTGATCTTCTCATTCATATCCACCCAGTTTACAGCTGGTTCAACGACAATATCCATACTGACTATTTGAGCAATTCGTTCTTCAAGAACGAGAGAAGCACCTACTCATCAGGATTAAACTGAACAATCCTATCCATCTTCGCGAAATCAATAGAAACACCCGACCATGGCGTCGATATATGACCTTCAACGCTCGACCCGGCACCAAACGGTACTATAATAATTTAAACCAACAGCTCATATTGGAATAATATGTTGAGAGAGACCTACTCATCGGAACTTTATACTTAGAGCAAATCTGAGCAATCTTAACAACATCTTCCGTGTTCGTCGGATACACAACAGCCATCGGCTTCGTTTTCGAATTCGATGTCGACCACTCGGAGTAGCTATGCCTCAGCAGCTCATCCGAATCGTAACTAACAGACTCATCTCCTAGCTCTTTTGCTATCTCTTTGATAGCCTTGATTTATCAGTCTTGGGAATAACCGCATGTTTGTTTATGGCCAACAAGAGATTACCTTAAGCATTACCGCTGGCTCAGCATATTTAATGGGTGTCCCAAATAGTCGGCTATCGGTTTGATTTTTGTAGGAGATGTAACTGTATCCAAGGCCAAGGGATACAAGAGCGGACGCGACGGAAGATAAGATAACTGTGGATTTGCTAAAAGATCTCGGAGTAATGGGAGACGGTTCGTGTTTGGGAGATTGAACTACATCCGACCGGAAGCGGACGCAAGAATTTTGCCAACTTTTATATCCAGTTCGCAACAAATGTCGACGAAACATGGATGAATTCACGTTCATCATACTCAATTGCGGAAGGCGGGTCGACTGTGGGTAGCAATTCGGGAAGACTTCAGTTCTTGAGTCGATTCCGAGCAAATTCAGGATACCTTCGTCGTACAAATTCTTATCTCAGAAGCATAATAGATTCTGGGATGTTGCTGACAGATTGCGAGCAAGTACTCGAGGTACTTCGCTGGACGTCGGCTAAAGGACGACATCCGGCGCTAATGCACCCCGATCTTGGCATTCGCCGGGTAAATCAGTAGCTTCGCAAGCACGGCAAGCCACAGGCTCACCCGATTCCGTTTAGTCATGGCACACTGTAAATGCATGTAAATCACTTCATTCTTTTATTAAAAATCAACCATATAATATTATTTATTCTAGTAAGCTGTCATCTGTCTACCTCCATCAATCACAGCTTTATACCGATCAGGAATCGATTTAATTTGTTTGTTATTGAGTAAGAACTAAAGAAGTTATTTGAGTTGAAACAGCTATTTTACAGAATATAGGGAGAGATTTAGCGAGCAGACCTAATTACTGTGTGCCATGACTAAACGGAATCGGGTGAGGCTCTAATTTTTGATCTACGATTTAGATACACAGACTCTCCGTGGTAGAAGAAACAGGCCGAGGCCAATCTGGGACAATTGATAATAGCTGATTCTATTGTCAAATCAATATCTCAGGTATTATAAAATATCATTCTGTTTTCATTGTCCAACTGTCTTTGAGGCATTATTGTCGGCCTGTTATTTCTGCGCCGGAGAGACAGATTGATTAAGTAAAGAAATATTCTCCTAACTTGCTACTTTGTTTGGTTGTACAAGAACTCCCTCCACTCCCTCCACTCCCTCCAAATAAACATATATCTTTCCTGACTGTTCGACGGACCAACAGCCGATTAAAGTACAACTTATGGTAGAGAACGAGTTCTTGTATTACCAATATAACGTAGTTAAATTCATAACCACTTCGGCTACCAGGCGTGAACTCCATAATCCAACCAAATGCAGTGCTGACCGGATTTGAAGGCCTTTCTTATCAAGGCTTCGATGGCCTTTCCCGCCAGGCTATGCCCAGACCCGGCGGTTACGAGAGCCATAAGATCCTCGAGACCCACGATAGCCGCGGGATCGCTCAGAGTTAACATAATGATGGCCGGTCCAGGTATCGTCACTCTCAACTCCTGTCACATCCGGAAACAATTTATTCACCTTCATCCGCGTTCTCATGCTCTGCAACGATCTCGCAATACTCAGTCGGTCTCTCTCCTCTCGAAGTGATTGGTATGTCATCTCCAAGGACGGAATTTCGTAACCCGGGAAGATTTCATGCTTTTTCATATCAGCGTCCTCCCAAGTCTGGTAGTCCTTTTCTACCACTTTTTTTCCTATGTAGTATAGTACTGCATCTTCATGCTGACCCCATTCTTCCGAATTTGTTGTGTTAGGTATTCCAGACTGACGACTAGTTGTTCTTGTAGTGCCAGTCGATCCTCGTGGGCTGCGATCACGACTCAGATGATGAGATGACATGGCTGTATAGATGTAGAAGGTTCTTGTCAGCGGGTGATTGAGCCTTTGTGGGTGTCCGAATATTCAGTTTGAATAAAAAAGGAAAGGCTCAGCGTATCAAAATATTTGTATGTCGGGAGAAATGATATCATTTATAACTTTCAAAACGTATGCCAACATCAAGCTGGCTGTGTTATCATCCTACGTTGGTGCGGCCGTGAGTCCATGTATTAGACCATAGCCGCTCGGGAGGAATATAGCGTAGACAGCGTGAGGTTGAGTAGCCCTCACCAACGGCCTCGCTTTGTGATTCACTACCTAATGCTCGGCCATACACACTCGCAATACGTGATCGGGTGGATGATGCGAAGCATTGAATATAAATATTTAGCAAGAAAGAATCAACACACACATAAGTTCAACATCCCGCACGAACTTGGATTTGGGGGAAATCATACCGCAACACTTGTTGGTCCCGGTCCCAAATCCACCATCTTCATTTCGAACAAAAGTCTTGATTGAGTGTGTTATCAGGAAATGTATCTTGCGTCTCCTCGAAGCGATGGGTATGGAGCACCCGCTAACCTTGGAAGGGGCTCAGAAACACGAGTTCATATTGATACTGATCAACCTGCTCGACTCTGCGCTTTTCCAGAGCCTGAGGAATATCCACACGAGGATAAAGTTCACGGAAGAATGCCCTAAAACTTCAATTAAGCCCTTGATAGGCGAATAGAAATCGAACCTCTTGTCCCCTGGCATCCGTCATTATATCGCTATGGGTGCCCATTGAGAGAGAGGGCCAGCCTATGATCCCCAAGGATGAAGTAATGTATTGATTGTTCATGCATAGCGAAGTCCGGATGCATATCGATAGAAAAGTCTTTCGAATGAAGCGTGTCTTCGACAATCTACCGCGAGCATGGCATCACGTTGTAGACGTGGATAGCAAGAACCTGTGGCTCACAACTCATGATCAACCATCAAACAAATCTGATTTTTCACGACCAGGATCAATTGCGAGAGGATCGGTTTCAATGTAGCCTTCACCCGAAGAACATTGAAAAATGACTGTGTAGCGACAGATTTATTTGCAGATTGTAAAAAATGGAAAAGGAAAGAGGAAGGAACAATCTTGTAATGACATTACTGTACTGTAGCTCGAAAAGCGCCCCATTTGGCCCTAACCTTGTAATTTTCCCAAGGTTTCCGAGAAAAAAGATGACAAGGCTGGCTGCGAAATTATATGTGCAAATTGTTTATATCCAAGGAAAATTGATATAACGAAAGAAGCCATGGGTAAAAACAAACGCCTAAAATCCAATCCCAAAAAGAACACCAAAGGCCGCGCCCACCCAACACCCTTCTCTAAACCAAAAGGAATATCCAAATCCGCACCATCTCCCTCTACCAAACATGGGAAATCCACCACCACCACCACCACCACCAGCAAACCCACCCCCAAGAAACAACACACAGCGCCAACCATTCCCTTCTCCCCACGCGACACGATCCTCCTAATCGGTGACGGCGACCTCTCCTTCGCGAGCTCTCTAATTTCCCACCACAAAACCCAACATCTAACCGCAACCGTCTACGAAGACTCCCTCACCACCCTACGAGAGAAATATCCGCATGTGGACGAGAACATCAAGGTGATTGAGGAGGGGGGAGGTGTTATAAAATATGGCGTCGATGCGACCAAGATGAAGGCCTGGACCACTGGCAAGAATGGTCGCGGCGAGGGCATCATGGATAGGATATTTTTCAACTTTCCGCATGTGGGTGGGAAGAGCACAGATGTGAATCGCCAGGTTAGGTATAATCAGGGTATGTGATGCATCTTATTCGTATCATAATATCTATGCTTTTCACAATTCAAGCTAACTCGATAACACCAGAACTCCTCGTAGCGTTTTTCCAGCGCGCGCTCCCCTCCTTGTCCCCGCGCCACGGCGCATCGATAATAGTAACGCTGTTTGAAGGGCATCCATACACGTTGTGGAATATCCGGGATTTGGGACGGCATGCGGGGTTGGAGGTGGAGCGGAGTTTTAGGTTTCAGGCGGGGGCGTATCCGGGGTATAGGCATGCGAGGACGTTGGGGGTGGTGAAGGGGGGAGGGGGGGGGAAGGGGGAGGAGAGGGAGGCGAGGAGTTATGTTTTTGTGAGGAAGGGGGAGGGGGCGGTGCAGGGGGTGGGGAAGAGGAAGAGGGGGGGAGAGAGTAGTGATGAGGATGAGGATGAAGAGGAGGATGGAGGGGAGGGGGAGGGGTGGTCGGAAGATGAGGGAGAAGATGGAGGAGAGAGAGAGGAGGAGAATGGCGGAGGGGTTGAAGCAGAAAACGGGATCAAAGATGATGAACCAGCGGACGATGAAAGCGTAAATGGTGACGAGAATGTGGAATCAAGTGAAGGAGATTGAACAGTCCGAACCCGCCTCAACCCGCATACAAGTCACCGTTGCATGACCTAGTGCGAGCACTCAAAGATAATGGAGCCCATGGGAGAGTTCAGCAGAGAAGATGTATGGGACTAAGGGAAGGCCCATGGACTCACAGTGACTCACAAGGCATCAACAAATAAAATAGCAAAGAAAGCCTGGTATTGCTCTTGCCAGTAAGGCTATTTTCTAATGTTACATCCGCCCTTAAAAACCGCTACACAAAACGCCAATTTCCACCATATGCCAAATCTACGATTTTTACCATCTCGCACGCCACCACAGCACCTGGTATCTAAACCTCTATCGCGTCCATTGGAAATGCAGGTAATTGCGCCTCTGTCAACAGTGTCCCGGATCCGCCGCCAGATTCCAGCAGTCCTTCGCCCAGAGCGCCTTCGGGATGTAAAGCGTACATAGGCGCCTCCATACTCTCTCCATCGAACAGAACCATGTTTTGAATCGGTTGTTGGCGATGGCCAAGGACGTTGATGACGTCTTGCGCGAGTTGACCTCCTAGAACCGCGGTGACGGGTGCGATTTCGCTACCAAGGTTTTGAAGGAAGCTTCGCAGGACTTCTGAACGAAGTGTCTCCACCGGAAGACCCAGCGCCTTGTGCTTTTTATGCGCAAGAGTTGTGAAGAGCTGGAGATCTTCCTTGGTTGAGGGTAATCTACCATTTTGTAGCTGTACGAACTCCCAAAGTGCTCGAAGACACGAGAGAACTGGTGTAACAGCCTTTAGCCTACGTCTGCTCTTTAGGTATTCCTCTGGAAGATTCGCTGCGTCACTAGCTAGGAACCATGTCGAATAGAACTCTCTCTTCGTAACCACTTCCATAGACTTTCCATTCTCCTTCTTTGTCTTCACATCGATCACACTCCGCGTCCTGGTCTCCGCCTGCAAAACGGTTGGTCGGTTGCTCCTCTCTCTCTCCAGCACATAGTCATGTTGAATTAAATCCGAGAAAATGTATCCGTAAAATCCATGTACACCAGCAGCGTAGAAAGGTCTATGGTTGAGTCTCGTCGCTGTATTGATAATATTCAAAGTATCCGGTTCCAGATCTGTGGCAATCACAATGTCAAATGCGCCGAAATATTGAGGTCCCTTGATCTTGATATCCTCCATATCCACAATAACATTGACTCTAGGATTCAGCTTTCGAACTTGTGGAGCAGCAGCCGCAGCTCGATTCAGACCGATATCCGCGGAGGAGACGAAAAATTGTGCGCCGAGATCAGCTTCGGTGACGAGTGCATGATCGCAGATGGTGAGCGAGTGGATTCCAGCGAGGACAAGGTTTTTGGCGATCTCGTTGGCCAGCGCCTTCATAGTTATGATGAGAATATTGGCATTTCGAATCTTTTCCTGCGCTTGAACTCCCCATAATCGAATTTGGCGATCGTAGAGGGCAATCTCGTCTTGAAGCACGGAGAGTTAGTTTACTGCTGTTCGCGCTGGAAAGTGATGTGAATGAGCTTACCGGCGCTGATTCCTGCTGGGGCCATAATGGGGACCACGTTGGGATTCAGCATATCCATTTGAGGTAAATCCATGGCGCCTGATTCCTGATATGTTTGCTTGAGTGATGAATGGTGTTGCGCGTGAATCGTGAAATTGTTCAGGAAAGTTGTTGACGTGAGTATGGATAAGGAAAGCTTAATCCCTCTATCTTAGCCTGGAATTCCGCACAAACCACAAGGCTGAAGTGCCTCTCTAAGGGACGTGGATAATATTCTGCGTTTCGACATGGCGCATTGCGAAATAAATTATTAAATCGAAAATATCATATCCCTAATGTGACTGCCAGCTACGGTAGATGCATTGCATTGACCCAAAGCTGTAAACTTCTTTGTCCAATAATTTTGAGTTCCTAAGGGTATCACGGTACATCATCTTTAACCCCACAAAGCATCGAGCCATCGAACATCGGAACTCCCTTGACCACATTTTACCCGAGAGGCAACGTCGAATACCCTAAGTGTGACCTCTACGCAACAAACGACGACCACAAACCTTCAAACATCGCATCCGAAACACCTCACCAGGCAATTATTCTTCACTCTCAACCACTGCGACTCACGAACAAACACTTCTTTACCGCGCCGACTACGTCTTAGCCTCTGCGATCTTATTCGAAGATAGTGACGCCCGTAAACCTACATAAGCCCACGCATTCACTGCTCGCAGCTGACATTACTTTGACGTTCTATGCAGAGGCGGATCTTTTCAATGGTGACTATACTGACTCACAGTTATTGATCCCTCATAAACTAATCATCACCTTGGAAGTCCGGAAACTTTGACGACCCGCCAGCTTCAAATTCCATCCACGAAACCGCTGACAGAATCGTTCGAGAGATCCTTGACAACTCGGTATCAGATGCGCAAATCAGCCCATCCGGAGAACTATATAGAGCGATAGAACGCTTTCACCAAGCGAGATCAGCGGAACAGAGGAGCCCTTTCTACAGTGGCCCATCCACAATGTCGTCAGATCGCGATAACGAGCGACACAACAGCAATAATAGTCCCAGGTCAGTAGTCGCAAGCAGAGGTTTAGTCTTAGATACCTCTCTACTATTCGAAACATTTACTGAAGTAGCTCGAAGGACACGAAATACAGGACCGAGTAGAGGCGGGGGGCCACCGGCCGCGGCTCGTCGAAGTAGACCACGTCTTGTTTCTAGCGATAGATATATGGAAAGGCAACGAGCATTGACGGAGAGTAACCCAATCAGTTCGAACTCCGCGGATTTGCATAATGGTCCGAGATATTTAGAGGCCGCAACCTCAAGCCTGAGGGCCCTATTGGATACTCCGATCCTAAATACAGCTTCGCCGACGCTGACACCCCAAGAACCCTCTGCTGAGGCCGAGCATAATCGGAGAATCAAGCGACGAAAGTTGGATCCAGAGAGTAAAGAGAAATACTGGGGCGGCTTTAACTACGGAAGATATGGGCAGGTCGAGCCGGGAACTCTTCAAATGGAGATTGTCAGTTGTGACGGTGGGATATTTCAAGATCCTCATTACTTTCCGAAAGGACACTACGCTGCAGAGAACGTTCTAAGGGAAGATAATACAGTGTACTGTACGAAGAGCAATCGCTGTAATATGGTTTTCAAGCATCAAGGAGAAACCGCATTCTCTCTCACAGAGCTAATCATCAAGGCCCCGCACAAAGGATTTACAGCACCGTCAGTCTTTGATTCCGACTCACTTCCCATGTGTACTTGTACTAACTATCTTCTAGGGTACAAGAAGGAATGGTTTTCATATCCGGGACGTCCAACGATCTCTTAACCCGTACCGCGCAATATCAAATACAATATTCCTCCGCACCGCGCAACCCCGCACCTCCAATAATTTCTATTCGACATAATGCCGACGGTAGCATGACAACCGCGCAGGCGCGAGCTAGTCGTCTGGTCGCACTAGGTATGCAAGATGCTGAATGCGACATCCGAACAGCGCAAATTCCGTCCGATTTCGCAAACATCACTTCTCCATTCCAAGTGACCATGGAATGCAGTAGCGATTTCTCTGACAACGAGGAATCTACCCCAAGAGCAAGAACACATAGGCCGACGCACAGTCGCGTCACACGAAATCGTGATACCGATAGTGACGACGAAGACGCTACCGATAGAGTATCTGCTTGGGACGAAGATTACTTGATCCGCACATCTCCACCATTTCGATCCCGTTTAAGACGTCGCGAAACGGCAAGCAACATCACGTTAGCCGAGGCTGCGGAAGCATCTCAAATCGCAACTCAAGAGGCCGTTCGAGCAGTAGGTGGCGAACTCATGGTTCCACATGCGAGATTCTTTATCGAGAGAGATAAAAGTAAATGCACCATTAAATTCAGTACGCCGATAAGTGGGAAGTACATATTGTTGAAACTGTGGAGTCCGGATGGATCTTCGGACGGTAATATCGACATACAAAGTGTGGTTGCGAAGGGTTTTGCCGGCCCTAGGTTTTTCCCCAAGGTGGTTATGCGATGATTTAGGGGTGCGAGAGGGGGTCCTTTGGTCATTGGTATATGCGTCACATGAGATGGGCGGACAGTATAGTTGACTTGTCCAACCTGCATAGTGTACATACATAATGTTTTATGTAAGCATATTGGGAAAAGGATGTACGCTCGCTGACATATTCGAGAGGGGGGAATAATCAATGCAGACAGTGAGATTTTTGGAACGTCAACGCACTTTGCTCAGTATTGAGGACTATTTACACTGTGACATTCTTATCGCCATGGAGGATCCAGTCCGTTTCCTTTTATATGCCTTTGGCTCTGTTACGTGAAGGAATCAAAGATATGTGTCTAAATTGACCTCTCGACATACTACCCTCCTGTCTCTTTCTCACTAAAGACATAAACCCTCGCTGCCCCGTTTCCCTTTCTCCCTGCCTTTTTAACCCCTCACTACTCATATCCTCTCATCTCCCAGCCCTTCACATGAGCTCCCTCCTAACCCTCTCCTCTCTCCGCCAACTCATCCTAGCCCCGAATCGCCTTCCCAGTTTCTTGCATCGGGCGCTCGATGAACGTTGGATCGGGTCTATCGGATCCTCCATAAACAGAACCCCAAATGAGTAGTTTCCTTTGAAAGTCAGGATGACCTTTTAATTCTATCATGTGGTCTACAAGAATATTATGTGCAAGCAAAAGAAGTGTGGATCATAAGTCTTCAGCTAGGGGGGATATTGGAGTGGTAGATATTTGACAATATCAACTTGGATCTTTGGCTGAATAGCGTTGTTAATATCAACCATAGCTGCTACGCGGGTTTGTATATTCTCTTCCCGGCCGCCTTTCTTGGTCTCTACCAAGAACGATGCAGCAACAGGGCCGGGCTGAAGACTCCTTGGCATCCCCTTGGTAAGAAGCAAGATTTCGTACTTCCTAGCGTTTACCTCTCTCCTCCAGAAAGTAATCCTTCTGAAAACCTCTAGCATCTACAGCACTCAACCATGGACGACCCAGAATAATCTGATAGGTCTTCGTGGGTAAACATAGATTTACACGCTGTTGGTGTACGCCAACATCAGGGTGAAAATAGGTGACTGTGGCAATAGTGACTGTCATATCACACCACTAAGTTTTCTCATCTCGCGTGAATTGATAGAAATGCGCGGCAACTGGAGTGTTCAAAAGCATCATTTTCTGATTGTACCATAAGAATGACATGCATTGTCCTCGGAGGATTCTTCATTTTCGGCTTCTGCTACAGTAAGAAGTGATTACCTTCGGAGTTGAGAGGTAGTGTTCGGGCATTGAGGGAGGATGGCAACGGCAAGCAATGTAGCGCTGAGTGTTCGGTCATATCACTTAGCTGGTCTCATATATCATCTGAATTGTATGTATATAAAACTTCGACAGCTTCTATATCCGCATATACTGGCTAAAATGGATAATATTGACGGTATACTGCGGTCTACAAGTATACTAGAGTACCTGATGTAATATAACACAATTATCTGATTAGGGAAAACGTTTAGAATTACTTGACCCTTAATAGTACTCAGGATCTCCCTTTCTCTCTCCATAGCTTCAAATTTACCGAATTAGGGAGTTCAAACCCCTGAGATCTTTAAGAACATAACAGAATATATACGATGTACTGAGAGTAGCAATTTCTCTATCGACCGCAAGTAGGCTACGAAATGGGTACCCATGGGTGGGTTTTCCACCTACCCAACAGGGGTGTCACGTACCTGAAGGGGTCCGTGACAGCCAATGGGTAGGAAAACCCACCGCCAACCCACCTAATGGGTACCCATTAGCTATCATAACCCACCCATGGGTGCCCCAACCCAGCGGGTACCCTACCCACCCGGTGGGCAGGTTCGCAGCCTAGTCTTGAGCAGCAAATAAAACTTCCTTTTTGGAAAATCACAATTAGTGCTGAGTATTCAACTGCATATGTTAAGCTATTTACTAGTTATGAACATGCCAGGCCCTGTTAGTCCTTTCCCTTCTGCTACAATGCCACCAGCTCTAACATATCCCTAGTCTGACTTATAGACCGCTGCTCTGGAGAAACTTAAGTGTGTGCGAGAAGCCATCCTCGGCAGTGTAATGCTGAGCAATAAGATGGCCTGCGTTCGGTTGCAGATACGTAGCCTTCTTGGCGGCGTTTGGAAACAGCGCATTCAAGAATAATTCGGCTTGATTAGATGGGTATGAACAGTTGGATAGACAGAAGATATAGTCGCGATCGCCGAGTACCACGTCTACTGGGCCCGTAAAATTAGGTTGGGGGGCTACGAAACTTCCGAATGTGAGAAGCTCTCCCCAGGTAAGTGTGGCCCTCGTATTAAACTGTTTCGTGAAAACTATGTATGTATTTTTAGTTGCTAGATCGGATGATAGATTGTTTGCTGAACTTACCATTCGGATCAAAGTGTGGGTAATAGTAGAATGCAAATTGGAAGTCTTGAGCAAGAGAGCCCTGTGTGAGATATCCTTTGTTCAAGTCCTTGAAGCGGCCGGACGACTCCAAGACAGCCGGCATAAGATTGAAAGCGATCTGAGAAATGCCAACGCCGTCGACTGAAGTCGAAATGCCAGTGAAGCTCAGGCCGTCGAAGTCATGGGGATATTTTCCAACCACGGCTAAGGTCAACCCTGATCCAGCCGAGTGGCCAATCCCCACCACGTTTTTTATGGCCTTCGTACCCACTGACGTATTGCGCAGCCCTTGAATGATGACATGAGCAATCTCTAACTGCAATCCTGGCTGCACCACTTGGTTCGGATCAGGGTGATCTGAAAGCCCGTACCCGAGCCGATCATAATTGAAGGTAGCATAGCCTGCATCCGCCGCAGCATCTACATAACTGTAACCTGGAGCAAAGTCCCAGTATGTGTGATCCAAAGATGCTCCATGGCTCAAAAATAGGACTGTTTGGGTGTCAATAGCTTTGGCACTGTTCGGCACACAGAGCTCAGCATAGATCTGAAACGTCCCCGAGACTAGATTAGGACCACCGAGGAGGTTCGTCATGTAGCTGCTGCCGGCTGTGGCCAGATCGACCGTCATCTGCGTGAGCTCAGCTTGGCTAGACGGAGGGGAGACGTGCAGCTGCGTGTTGTTGGCGCTAGAAGAGACGCTGATCTTCCCGCGTATGCATACTGCCTTTCCGGCGGCGGAAGTCCCATAGGTTGCTTGAGAGACTTTGAAAGGGGTGTTGAACTGTGGCTGTGATCGTGTTTCGGGGAACGCCATGGATGCATAAGCCATCAAAACGAGGGCGCTTATTTTGCTAGTGAAGTTCATGGTGGTGGCAGATATTTGAGCTTTTATTCAACTGATACTCAAGAATATGCCTATCCGTTTCTAACAACCCAACCAATAGAAGATATGTCTTTGACAAAATATCCCAAGCAGAAGATAAAATATGGGAGAAGTGAGAGAAGGAAAAGGGAACCGATCCTTTAAATAGCGGTTTCTGTGGATACTGGAGAAATTTGCAACAGTTCGGAACAACAGTTGGGATTAGGAAGACGTAGCCTATAGAAAGGAAGCCATGAAAGTTGCATTTACCACGTGCTAAACACGCCAGGGACAGAAATGAGGCTTACACCACGTCCGTAAACTACCACATTCAGCAATTTTGGAGTCAAGTCTGAACGGAAAGTTTAGCTTGGTTAAATTACAGACATTAAAATTCTTATCGCTGCGTTTGAGACACGATCTCAAAGCTAATTATTAGGTGACTTTACAAACATCATATTAGATCATCCCGCCTCAATAATTTCAAGAAAGTTTATTCCCCCTACGTCCATTCTGCTTCATATACTTAACATTTAGAAAATGGTGATACCCAACTATATAAATCTCCATCGCCTACCTCTTCCTTCGACATAGCGTGTCGTTGCGAGTGAAAAATAAGAGACACGGTCGTTTCTGGGCCTCATATCTCAACGCTCATTGTTTTCTCTCCAACAGCAGGCTTTAACAGAACCTTCTCCGACGGAACATTCTCCTCTCCTTCCTCGTTACTCTTTACGGGCGTGGCTTTGATATACTGCCACTTCATACAGCTGATCAAGATAAATGCAACACTTGCACTTGCGGCAGACAGGTACTAGAGAATTAATCAGGTTCGATAGTTATGATCTGTTCCGGGGAGGATCTTACAAAGACATTTGTGACAGCATTATTATAGACGTCAATAACAGCACCATGGTTTGCGGGCTGTAATACCTGCCTGATACCTGCCGCTCCCGCAGCAATGATTCTGTTAGCCTCTTCTTGCGAAACAACACTAGGAAGACGGTGTTCGAGAAATGTCTGGAAGATTGCCTGGCCAATTACTAGAAATATTGAGCAGCTAGCTGTCATAGCGAATAGAAGTGTCGTAGTCGCAATGGGGACTAGGTCTGGGGGTAGGACCGCCTGGAGTGCGATATGAGGCTGTGAAAACTGTCAGCTATGTTTTTATCAGCACCGTAGCTCACACCGACCATTGTCACCATAAATTGGTACCAAGAGCCTGTTAGAATCTGATATCCAATCCACTTTCCTGCATTCGTCGTCGGATTAAGCGTTGAAAGGAGGCCAGAACCAATCGCCAATATAGCCACACCAAACATATAAAATGGATTGTACCATCCAACAGCTTCAAAGAAGTCAGCATTATGTATATAATACTCCAGGTGATATGGAGACATTCGAGAGTCTCAATAAAATAAGCTCACGGAAGTGTGATAAAGAAAAGGGGTTGATTACTCATTACAATCCCGCCACCTATAATCGATGTCAGAACATCAGAAATAACGCTGGGTAGGTATCTGATGCCGCTGGATATAGGTGTAGCCCCTCGGACTGCCTGAAACCAGATAGGTAGGTAATCGATGATTGTTGCAACGCCACCAGGTCCAAGCAAACAGGCCCCAAAAGCCAACGTGACACTCTTGTATCGAAATAGCTTTGGTGGAATGAGTGCTGAATCCGCAGCATGCCACTGAGATGCAACAAATATAATGGAAAGAACTCCAAAGCCCACAAAAAGTCCTATTACAATCGATGAGATCCAGGCATACTGAACTCCTCCCCACTGCAAGGCCAACAGCAGCATAGTGATGGCCCCGGCGCAGATGACGAAGCCCTGGAAATCGAGGTCGCTCAGCTTGGACTTTAGTGACACTTTCTCTGATTCACTCGCTTGCAGACGCAATAAAAGTATTATCAATGCAATGGACAGGCCTCCAATCGGTAGATTGATCCAGAAGCACCATCTCCAGGTGACATTTTGTGCGAATGCGCCACCTATCAGGGGTCCGATGATCTGACTTGCGCCAAAGTACCATTTGTCAGACCTGTGAGCAGTAGCCGTTTATGCAGCGGAGAAATTGTAGCTATAATCACGACGCTTCCAGCAAAGATGCCTGACGCGCCGAGCCCACTGATTACTCAACCAGCGATGAGGGCGTTGGAATTTGGTGCGAGCGCGCAAACGAGGCTCCCAAGTTCAAATATGCAGATATAGATGACATAGACAATCTTCTTAGAAAAAAAGAGATATGTTTAGCCCGCCAGCGGCAGTGCAATGCACCTAGACAAGGTCAGTGGATCGGGTAAAACAATACATATCGTCCAAGGTCAGAGCTTACATGGCGATAAAGTAGGCGCTACCGTACCAGCCGACATCGTTCAGGGAGTTAAACTCGGTGGTGATGACCGGAATAGCTGTCGCGATTAACGTGAAGTCCTAGATAAACGAGAGAATCACCAAGGCTGCTCAACATCAATAGGGAATTCCGCCAAGTACCTACCACACCAGTAAGGATGTTCGAGAAGCACAGTGCGAAAATAATCAGAGCTAACTTGACACCTTTTACCTCATCTGCGACATTAATATCTCCAGCTGTTGGCATATCCTTCTCATACGTTTGGTCGCTGACGGAAGTGTTGTTTTTGTGAATTTGACTCATCGTGCCCTCTTCGTGCTTGACTGAAAGGGTGGATTCGGGTCAGTGAATGAATAACGCAAAGAAAACACTGTATCAGAAAAGAAAAGTCAAAGGTGTGCAGGAGAAATTAGTCGAATTTCATGAAAGGTGTATCGCGATTCCCACTAATAAGATCATTGTGTTAAATAATTGCAATGTTATGTACTAATGTACTATATGTAGGCACGGAGTAGTTGTATCCGAGTTGCAGGAGGTACAAGTAGAGGCACAGCCTGTGCCTGGTCGGGCGTATTGACTGCACCTTCATTCTGAGAACCTCCAGGGATTAAGGTGCTGCAGCACTACAGTAGCCTTTCGAACGTACATTCTTTCTTGCCAGTATCCGGCTTCAGGCATAGATATGCGTATGATGTGGTTGAGAATGAACCGAAAATGTACCGTTATGCGGATTATAACTTATTCTCGGAAAATACTGTGGTACAAACAAAGTATAGATGTGATTCGAAATGCATAAAGTAAAGGCTGTAGAATGCCTAACCCGGTATTTGATTGTTCTAAAGGTGATACATTTTCACCAACGGTTGAATTACCGCAGTCTTGCAGACATTGATAGCTAGTTACTGGGGTGGTAAGAGCGTAGTAACCTCTCCAAGCTTCACTTCCTCCTCACAATTCCAAGAATGCATTGCATGTGAACGGTTGAACACTTCTACTAGTCCCATCTGAAAATTATCAGATCTAGCTTCGCGCCCTTCATTCTCTTGACTTCCTCCAGCTTGAATTTAGGATCAGCAGACTGGAACAGCTCCTCCCAGTCGCCTTGATCTCGCTCTGCAGAATTCGAAGTGGCCATCATTACGATATCTGAGTCTCTGTTGAATTGTCAATAATGACGGTCGAAAAAGGCATATGGATTTTTAGAAATCAGGATCAGCCCAAAACACATACCTATTCCATTTCTCCTGGCGAAGGGATAAAGTACACGGAGGTTCAAGGCATCGCTCACTCAAGACAATCCTGGCGCCCGGCTTCAGAGCAGGGACCAATGCCTTTAGGATTTTGATAGCGTACTTATCGGACCAATCGTGGAAGATCCAGCGGAAGTAGTATACATCTGCGTCCTTGACCGGCTGTTCGTGAAAGAAGTCGTGTGCCATGAAAGTCACGCGGTCGCTCAGCTCCGCTGGAACCTTTGTTTTCCCATCTTCAACGACTTTTGGCAGGTCCTGAACAATAAATCGCAGGTCGGGGAACTCCTTGGCGATATCGATGCTCACTAAGCCGTGAGAACCGCCCACATCCACAACTGTAGCTTTTCCCAGCGATGCCCAGTCGAAACCAGTGAGCACATATGAATTTTCCAGACCAGGGAATGTTTGAAGAAAGCTCATGGCGTCTTTGAATCTGCGCATGCGTTCCGGATGCTCTTCGAAAAATTCGAACATAGGCTTGCTGGTGTCGTTGGCAATACAAAAGCCCTATGAAAAAAATCCATGAGTTAGAGTGCTTTCAAATATTTTGAACAAGTAGCACATACCGCGTGCTCCGGCTCTTCGGAGTCCGGCCACTTAGCAACTGCATCAACAATCTGCGAGGTTGATTAGCATTTGGAAATATGATTGAAGTTTGCAGTAGAGTCTTACATGCATCTTCGCAGGAGACACCTCATAGAGGCCCATTTGAGACCATGTGGCTATGTTCGGCATGAGAACAAGCGCCTTGCTTGCAATAGTATGCTTCACGTAGCCTGGACGAGGTTCCTGGAAGAAATGATCTGTCATCCCAAATCTAAGCAATCTCGTAAGCTTCTTAACAGGAATGCCTGTCTTATCCGCAAGATCCTGAAAAGTTGTGCCAGTTTCTAGGGGAACCAGGTTATGGATATCGTATTTCAGTATAGTCTTGAGGCCTACGGATGTAGCAAACTAAAGTTTTAAAGTCACTACTTGCTCAAGCCGTATAGCATGTTCATAAAGAAACTTACCGACTTCGCCACGATTGTCTGTATTGGACCTTGGTTAAGCCACCATAATTCGTCCAAGGCTGCGGACAGAGCCTCCTGTGTATTTGCAATTTCCGGAGGAAACTGGTACATCAACGGGGCATCTTCGTCGAATGAAGGAGGCGGCAGTGCATTTTCAGTAAGATAATTGTCAATTTTAGTTGTAAAGGCTTCAATATCCTTAGCCAAAGCTAGTATGCGGCTAGTCGCCATAGTTGGAGTTGGAATAGAAGCTTCGACGCCGCTGACACTTGTAGATGAATGATAGAAGTATTTTGGAATGCGATCGGTGGAAGAAATGAATGGTGGTAAATTCAAAGGAAAAGCACTTGGAAGCTTTCGGTGGAGTGAGAGGGTCAACTGTCGGCAGAAATTCATTTGTGTTTGCTGAGGGATGTGTTTAAATGGGTGGTAGAACATCTTATTTTGAGCTTGAAAGTCTCAAAATGGACTAGCTTATATAGCAACTTATGTAGCAATTATAGAAAATGAGCAGCTGCACGAGAGCTGCAGAAAATTTGGATCGAATTACTCGATTCCTGGGAGCTATTTGTCACTGCAAGATCCGCATGATGGAACCAACGCGTTACCTTTATGCCGCACACTTCGTAATATCTGCGTCGCCCGACAACTTGTTGGTGAACCCCACATTTTCTTTCTACATGCATGTTCGTCGAACCCGCCAGTTTGGTAACATCCTTGCTCCTACTTACCAGCATTACAAAGATTAGCCAAGATGGGTATCTGCCGCCTGCTGTGACTAGGCCTCAAGATCCGTTCATTCCTATCGGAGCCCCACTTGTGTTTGCGATTCTCACTGATGCAGCTGAACAAGGAATACAAAAAAACATAAACAAGTTGCTCAAATGCGGCGAGGAATCAATAGTACTGTTTCGTTTTTCATTTATGTCCAACAGTTTGTCCTGTGCCACCCAGCTTTGTCCGTTGGTTTTCTTCAACAATGTCGCAGTCGGATGCAGTTTCCCCGGAGGCCGAGAAGAAGGAGTACATTTTTAAGCGAGACTTCAGATCCTCAATGCGGTATGCGCGCCGAGCGGCTAAATAATAATTGCTGATCCAATGCACAGACTGAATTTCAATCACTTTCTGGTTCGGGAGGCCATTGGCTATTTGATAGGCCCTTTGAACTCACTCAATCAATCCATATTGGCACCTCGGATACATAGGTACTGGCACTGCTTGAGCAGTGCCGCCGCCGCGCGTTTGCAGATTCGTTGAGCCAAAAAAACAAAAAAAAAGGTCCTGGCATACTTAGCATCTGAGCTTGCAATCTTGCAATGGTAACACTAGTGGCTGTGGCCCAGTCCGTATTGATGCATACGCCATTACGTATGTTTAATACCCAGCACCAGCATTCTGACCACCCAACGTGAGCTTTTACGAACGTGATACCTTCCACCCATCTCCAGCAGAGTTCCTAGGACGATTATAGGGAGCTCCATGATCAATACAGAGAATAAAGAAATTGTGTAAAAAGTTTGCAGAAGATTGTACTGTATATGAAATATTGATATCTAGTGTTTGTAAATGCAATGTAGAGCAAAGTTGTCGAGTATCCAGAGGACCAAAAGTGAAGGCATATCACCCTAGCTCAAGGCAGCTGTATATGATGAATATCTCTTGTCAAGTCTTCGTGGTGACTCAGCGATGATCTATCTGTCTAGAAATCGAAAGCTATGACGGTTTTACCGCATAATATCGTGGTCACCTGCCAAATTATCACGATCCTTTCACCTCGGGAGCACAATCTCGACGAGAGACCGCGGCTCGAAATAAGATATTTAATGTAGGTTCTATTGATGGGCCATTCTAAGATATCATCACCATGTAAGTTACAAGTAGGTTGCACTAAGCAATTGGAAAAGGAGATAAAATTTCTTTGCATACTAACTGTCGAGACTTATCTAGAGTCTTAGTCTTGTTAGATTCCGTTCTGCTCACGCGAAGCGTTATCGAACGAAAAGTATAGCCGCAAGCTGGGTGAGGCAAGAACCTAGGCATCTCCTTCGGCCTCCATCTTGGCTATGTATTGTTCCATGTTCGAGACTCCCTTGGGCATACCATTTGGCATCAATCCTAAAGCGTCCATTCGCTTCTCCCTATCAATCATGGACCTCTTCCAAGCTGGTCTCTCTGTTATCCTCTTGTGCCAAGCATCCACGTTCGGGAACTTTCTAATAAGATTATCTTCATAAGAACAAGGCGGGTATGAAAACAACGTGTCGATTCGATCGTTCCAAGGAGCGAATGAAAGATCAGCGAAGGTAAACTTGTCACCAACAAGCCATTTCTTTCCTTCGAGCGAACGTTCTAACACCCCGAGGATACGAGCGACCTCGGTATCGTAACGCTCGATGGCGGATGGGATTTTCTCGGAATGCAGGATATTGAACCTGTGCAAGGGTGATTAGTCTTGGATCATTGAAAAAGGTAGGAGCATTGAATAGCAAATACTCACCAGCCACATTGTCCAAAATATGGGCCCTGGCCGCTCATCTGAAACATGAGCCATTGATTGATAAGATGTTCGTCTTGCAACTTCTCGCAGGTCAACTTTTTCTCTGTGTCATACTGTTTGACAAGATATTGCATGATGGCGCCCGATTCCCAAAGTGTCAAGTCGGTATTAGGGTCAATGATTGCTAGTTTCTGTGAATTCATAGTTACAATACTCAGAACGAATGAGATATAAGTACCTAGAGCTCTGCCATTAGGATTGATGTCAATGAAGGGTAGTTTTTCACGTCTTCGAATCGAACTTCTTTAATAATATACGGGATTTCGAGCTCTTCGAGGAGTATGATAACCTGTATGAGATCCTCAGAGCATGCTCTCGTGTATTGAAGGATCTTTCTACCTTCCAAGGATTAGGACCGGGAACTAAGTATGAGTTAGTCGGGCAATGAATCTATGATCATGACCGGAGTACTTACTGGACGTCCATACTTCGATAGGTTGAGTCATGATGTAGAATTCTGAAGTTGGAAATTGCAGTGAATATGAGAGCCGTAAGTCGCGTATCCAGATAAAAAATGAGCAAAATTGACACTTAAGTGAAACGGAAAAAGATTCAACCCAAAGATTTGACAGCTTCGAGAAAAATTTCAGCAAATTCAATCACTTTGCGAATCGCTGATTCGCATTCATTACCGAATGTTGGTTCCAAATGTTGGTGATAATCAGAATGATAGCCACATACATAGGATTATTTATCCGCCTTAACACTCGGTGTAAAGGATATATTTCGTCGTGGTCAGATGTGGATCAAGATGTAATCTTCATTTTATGGAGTATCAAGGGTATCTATTCTAGAAAATTGCGTTTGCAACGAATATTTTTGATTTGAACCCCGCTTCACAATATGCTAGCAAAGCAAGTTAATCAAACGGCTCGCTGAAGAAAGCTGTCAAGTCTTGCATATTGTTAGAAGCAATGGCCGTACATTTCGTTTTCCCATACACTCACTACAAATCTGCAGCACGATCAAGGACTAAGACCCCAGAAATCATTGCCTCCCGAATCTGCATAGTCTCAACGGGATAACAGATATCCACTATGGCATCACTTCAGACACGATCTCTCACCAGCTCCGAAGTGTCGTAGCTCCGTGGTATGACATGGTCTTGGAAGAAGTCCCAGTCGACACATTCGCGTTTGACTTGCGCACTCACGCTCATTTGATGCCAGTCATTCCCCGACCAGTAAAAAGGCAGTGGCGCCAAGTCGGGACGGCATATCGTTGATGTTCGGAGAGACTCCAAGCAGTGTACTTTTTCCGTCCGTTTAGCTGAAGCTGTAGATTAGATTTGGTTGTTTGAAATTCGACCTACTGTTGTGTCCACGAATGCGCTGTCGGTCTTCTTCGCTCCAGTTGGGGTAGTAGTGGTCCCCGTAGAATATCTGACGTAGTCGTCTCTGAAGGGGAATGGTTAGATTAGTATGTGGCCCAGTCAGAGGAGAGATGTGCACTTGCCAAGCAATGAAGATTATGATGGACTTGGAGAATAACAGCTAAGCTATTATCCGTCAAGCGTATACTTTGGCTGATATTCAGCCATGTTGCTTCCTCAGGAAAGAGACGTATGCCATGTTGCCCGCGGTGTGCTGGGAATGAAAGTGTGGCTACAGACAGTGATAGCAGAATTCAAGATGGAAGTCTTACGGTGTATGAGGTAGTTCCAGGCTTGTTCTAATTCATCGGATGGCTCTCCCATGTACAATCTATTCTGCCAGTAATCACCGGGAGTTGTTTCGATTCCATATCGTAGTCCATGGTCGAACGGTGCTGGGTTTTGATCAGTGCATACACTTGATGAAGTTTGTGAAGGTTTGCATACAGTACATCGATGACTCTGTATTCGCTTCCGGTCTTAGAGATGATATTAGAAAGGCTCGACCGGGACCTGAGTAGAAGATAGAAGTGAAAGCTGTGATTGCAAGAGCTTTAACGATGATATAGACTATAAAGAGAGCCTTCCAAGGTGGCAGAATGATGGAGGATGTTTTCGGAATCTTTTGCCCGCAGTTTAAACAAGTTTGGACATCCTCATTCCTTTCGCTTTCGGTGAGATTTTTCGAGATCGATCTAGAGAACATGGCGCTGTGCTGGACTGGACTGAAAGTAGATCAAAAGTTCAATTCGTTCCATGAATTTGAGAAGCTTCCAGCGAGTCAGGCACGGTAATGTAAGACAATCTTTGCATGATGCGGACAACCTCCCTTGACGTCGATGAAGATGCTTCACCACAACCATGCCGAATCGGCAATTAACTTTTCTCATTTCCCGAGCAGTATCCTATACAGGTCAAAATCTACCAGTCTTCTGACCAAATTAGCTAGTTGAATGTCTGTGACACACTAACACAGGCAACTTGAGCTGGTGTAGCTATATTGCTTGCTTCTGCTGCGACATATTGGTAAGATGCACAAACCCTTGTCTCAATAGAGCTTCCTAAAATGAATCATTGAGGCGCCTCAATGCTACAATCTGAACTTGGTTTGGTAGAGCATGACTTTCGATATATGGAAGGATGGAGTAATCAATGCCCGGCCATGGTAGGATTCTGACTTCGACGTACTCACACGAGCAGTTGTGATAGATGTTCGAATCGATCATCGAAAATCATCAGTTTTGAATGATGTTTGCTTCTCGTAATCCACATTCGTTGTCGTAACCATCAGGCGACCTAGATCCAGGACATAAAGCTTGGCCGTATGCCCCCCCGCTCCTCTTCCATTCTCCATCATTCATCATCAATCCTCAGGAACTCCAAAAACGATCCCACTGACATCAATCAACACGGAAACAATACATTGACACTTGTCTTCCGCACATATAAACCAGAATCCCATCAAAATGCGCCTCAAAGTCTTCCTCCTTGCTGCCTCCCTCATCGGAGCCGTCGCCGCTTGGCCATTTGTAGAGAGAGAGGTCGCTACCGGTAAGTTGTATCATAATATAATCCAGCTTTTGAAAAGACTAACATGTATATCTGCAGCTGCTACCGCAGCAGACTACGCCGCCGAGTCCGGTATATTCTAGGGTCAGAGCTCAGCTGATGGAGTCATCAAAGGACTGTTCGGGTTATGATGGGGGAATGCGGATGAATGAGATTTCAATTATGTTACTGAGGACGGACACTTATCTTCGAGGCTCTGAATAATTTTATCTAAATTCATTGGTTTTCTAGTTCGCTAGTTGAGGTGGGATGCGGTTTGAAATCTGGAGAGTCCTATACCGGTCATGCTTGGTTTCGGTAATCTACAGCCAAGGCGCGTAGCGGGGTTTTAGGGCTGTAAACGACGGTACTAGAATTAGCTACACAACCAAAATGTCAGCAGTTGTTCCACAATCAGAGCAATTTCGCCGTCGTAAGGTCAGGTTCCAGCCTACCTCGTGGACGCATCAGATATCCTCTGAATTTATGATAGGTCATCCTTGAGAATAGCTCACTTCAATATACGTGAATCTGTAAGAAATCTGGTATTGGGAATGGAAGTGATAATGCAAAACGACTGAGAGCCAGATAGATTGGAATTCAAGTCTCTATCGAGACGTTACACGAAGCTAGTGCTGTGCGACTGCGAAGTAATAACCTAGCCGATATAAGGCTACCCTATACTCGAGAGAGCTTCGACATGTGCCGGTAGCACAGCACAGCGCGGAGCCCAAAACCGTCTCGACTAAGCTACGATTACCAAATATGTCGATGACAGTGATATACCATCTAATCTGCCGTAGCAATTCAGAAGGGCAGAGGTTGCTTATGAGTTTAATCCCTCCCTGTTGCGTCTTTTCTCATAACAACCCCATTTGCAGTCACATTGCCGGGTTGCTTCCATTTTGTGTCACAGGTGTATCTTATACATCTAATCGGCCCTTCAACTGTAGATAAGGGAGGGGAAACTTCAGCATGCTACACAGAGAATGCGATACTGCACCAAATATGCCTCGGATTCGCTCATCTTTCATTCGGAAGTTTAGCGATATCCCGACTCAGAATCACAAACCACAAACCATCGACAGCTATCTGAAAAGTAAGCTCGATATGTTATAGCGCTGCGGGAAACAATAATACGACGCTTACGTTGCATCATAGTCGATACAAATAAAGTACCGCAGTCATGTAGGATCCTGATATCTGCTCGGTGATTTGCGTCGGGGAAATGTAAGCAGTTTATCTTTAAGCCGATCGAGTGAGACTTCGACGATGGCTTGTTGAGAGATAGGCTTAGCTGTAAAGTTCTGGTCAGTTAACGGAGTACAAAATGGTTCCAAGATTACACGGATGTCCGGAAAGTCTTTTCTCACGCGCTTGTATCCTAATCTCACCGATCTAGCCATAAGTCATCTTATTGCTGAGAAGGGAACATGCTTTGGAGACGTGTTACCGAACTTCAAACTCAAGATATTCCCATCTTAGACATCCAACATTTCTTTGACTCGGACATAGTATTTTCCATCTCCATCCAAGGTAACTGATCCTCGCCGGGCGTCATATGGACAATGGACCGTTGACTTCGGGCCTTAGTAAGGCTCCGTCGAAAACGGAATAAACTCAGCCCTCAAAACCCAGCTTATAAGTATCAGGGTTCATTTGCCTTAATGCTGGCAGACTTCACGTTAAGATAGTCGATATATACCCAACTGTCTTTCTCATATGCAAAAGTAGGGTTTTTTGACGACGATAACTATTCATTGCAGTAATAAAAGCCCAGCAGCCTCTCTAAACATCTCTTCCTTCCTCATAAACTTACTGCAGACAGCTATACCCATCTACTATTCCCATCTAAAAACAACCAAATCCAGCTTCACGCCCTCCATTCTCCTGACTTCCTCGAGTTTGAATCTAGAATCTGCAGATCGAAACAGCACCTCCCAATCATCCTGATCCTGCTCCGCAGAGTTTGACGTGGCCATCATGGTGATATCTGATTCCTTACCGAATCATCAGTCATGGTCGCCGAAAAATATATATGGGGTGACGCACCTATTCCATCTCTCTTGCCTCGCAGGCAAAGTACCCGCCAGCTCGAGATATCTCTTACTCAATACAATCCTCGCGCCGGACTTCAACGCCGGAACCAGCGCCTTTAAGATCTTAACCGTATACTTATCCGACCGCTTATGAAAGATCCAGCAGAAGTAATAAATATCCGTATCCCTAACCGGCTATTCGTTAAAGAAATCATAAGCTATAAACGTTATACAGTTAGCTAAATCTACTAAGACTTTTATCCTGCTATCTTCGACAATATTCGGCAGGTCCTAGATAATAAATTATAAGTTAGGAAATACCTTCACAATATTAATATTTATTAAGCTATACAAACCACCTATATCTACAATTATAGCTTTTCCCAGCGATATCTAGTTGAAGCCGGTGAGTATATATGAAGTTTCTAGACCGGGAAATATCTGTAGAAAACTTATAGCAGCTTTAAAGCGGTGTATACGGTCGGGATACTCTTCGAAGAATTAGAATATGAGGTTCGTGGTATTACTGGCGATATAGACATCCTAGGCGGAAAGTAAGGTTAGTGAGTGAGAGAAGTCTCTGATATCTGGAATAAGTAGCATATACTACGTGCTCTAGCTCTTCGGAATATAACTATCTGGCAACTATATCGACAATCTGTAAGTCTAGTTAGCATTTGTATAATATACTAGTGGTTAAAGTTTGCGGTAGAGTCTTATATATATCTTAGTAGAAGAAATTTCATATATATCTATCTTAGACCAAGTAGTTATATTCGGTTTAAAATAAGTATCTTCATGATAGCGGTATACTTGATATAGCCTAGATACAATTCCTGAAAGAAGTAATCCATTATTGTAAATCTAAGCAATCTTATAAACTTCTTTATAAGGATATCTATCTTACTTATAAGTTCTTGAAAAGTTATACTAGATTCTAGAAGAACAAGATTATAGATATTATATATAAAGATAGTCTTAAGGCTTATAGATATTATAAGCTAATAGTTTAAAGTTACTACTTGCTCGAGCTATAGAATATATTTGTAAAAGAAATATACCGACTTAGCTACAACTATCTATATAGAACCTTAGTTCAGCTATTATAATTAGTCTAGAGTAGCAAATAGAGATTCTTATACTTTTGCTATTTCCGGAGGGAACTGATATATTAATAGAGTATCTTTATCGAATAAAGGAGGTAAGAGATTGTTTTCAGTAAGATACTTATCAACTTTAGTTATATATACTTCAATTTCTTTAGCTAAAGTTAGTATATAGCTGGTTGCTATAATCAGTATTGAAATGGAAGCTTCGATGCCGCTGATACTTGTATGTAGATGATGGAAATTTTTGAGATACGGACAGTGGCAGAATTCAAGAAGTATCATTCGAGGGATACTCAGTGGAGTTCGAAATCTACTTATCGGAAGAAATTCATTTGTTCGTTAAGCAGAACATGAGGTCTCCATGCAATAACCAAGAAAACGCCCCCCCCAACTGTTGCTCCTTAACTCCAGCATCATAGACTCACTTGAGTTTAGCGGCGGCGAAAGCACCACTTCCAGAAAGGTACAAAATATCATCAAACCTTTCTGTGCTTCAATCATCCAGAAATGCCACCCCGAAACCCATAACCCACACTGCAAATATCTCCACCAGCCCTCCCGCAACCCCAAACCGTTCTACTCCCCCAGAGCAACTTCCCCTCCCACTGAGCCCAAAGAACACTTCACCCACACACCCACTCCATGCCAGCCCAGAACCTTCCCAAAGAGCTTCCTTTCCCGACCTCTCACCATCTCGAGAATGAAATCCAACTACAACCACAAAAGCCCATATACTCCCTATACCCCTCCTCCTCCTCCCCCCATCCCCACCTACCCAACTCCTCCTCCACGCTTCCAGAACCCTCCTCCCCCCCCAAACCAAACCCCTTCCCATCTTGCTATCTTTCTCCAAACCTAACCCGCAACCCAACCCGCAACCCAACCCGCAACCCAACCCGCAACCCAACACTCCCCAAACCAACAAACCACACAATCAATACACCCCCCACAGCCAACTCCAAAAGCCAGAAACTTAAATACTTGAGTCAAATACACACACCATAACACTATACTATACAGTAACTATCTCACGATCCCTTTCCTTGTCAGCAGACAGCTAGTATCTAGGTCGGGGAGACTGATGTCAGAGATGCTTTCAAGATCTTTTATGTATATGATGTAGATAACTTTGTCGCGGCGTTTGTATGTAAGAGGTTTAATCTAAGTTATGTTTATGGGAAGTGTTATTGTTTGTTTGTTTGTTTGTTCAATTTAAATAGGTGTTTTATTTATAATATATAACATCTTCGGTTTTCCTATTCTTTTTTCTACCCCCTTCCCTATCTTTCCCAATCCTATCCTATCCTTTCCCATCCCCTTCTCCTTGCCCTATTCCTTCTTTCCCCATCCCCCCGCTTTTCCTTTTCCTTTTCCCTACCCTTCTTTCCCCATCCCTTATCCATCCCATCCACATCACATCCATCCGTCCCAATCAATTAGTCAATCAAAACCCAAGTTATATAAATAAATAGAATAAATGCACAAAAACCTCCCCCCCATCTCTCTCTTCTCTTATCTTTTCATCCCGCCCAACCCAACCCACAATAATATACTATTTCAAACTATCTTCCCTGTTTCTCTAACCACCTCGCCTGTACCCTACCCCACCCCACCCTCTCCCTGACCTTCACCACTATCTCACTACCTAACCTCACTACCTAACAATCTTATTCCCCTCCTCCCCTTTCTCCCCCCTCTCCTCCCCACTATCTACACCACCACCACCAAACCCATTAACCTCCCCTCCCACCCCCATCCTCCTCCTCTCCACCTCCTCCGCCCTCCCCTCAACCGCCAACTTCCCATCCAAATCCATCATCATCGCCTCCTCATTCTCCCTCATCAGATCCTCTTCCTGTCGTCTCAACTCCCTATCTTCTTCCGTTTCCATTTCCGCTTCCACTTCCATTAATATTAACCCCTTCTCATCTCCTCCTCCTCCCATCTCCTCCCCCTCCCTCATCTCCTCCCCCTCCATCCCATCCAACCCCTCCTTCGGCGGCGGAGGAGGCGGCGGCGGCGGCGTATCCGCCTCGCACTCCTCCTTAACCCTCTTACTCGACAACGACATCGACTCACTCAGACTGCGTTCATCGTCCTCCCTCCCATCATCATCCGCATCCCTCTTCCGCTTCAACAACTCTATTTCGAGTTGTCCTGTCGGGGACACCAACGGGCTTGGAGCTTCTTCGATTTCTGCTTCATCGTCCATATCGGCGTCCGCGTCCGGACTGGGACTACTACCTAACTTAACCACCCCTGCTCCGTCTTCGTTATTCCCTGCACTCGCGCTTCTCCCTCCATTCACATCCGCAGCCGTCTCAGTCCCCTTCACCCCGCCACCATTAACCCTCACCTTCTCTCTCTTCCTCCTGTCCATCTCCTTTTTCTTCTCAACGGCCTTCTCGAAGAAATCGCGCACATACCGCTTCACCTTCTTCTCCTGTTTTTCCGAGATGCGCGTCGGATCCTCGACGCGATGGTTTTTGAAATCGGACGCGACGAGTTTCTTTCCGACTTCTTTGGCGAATTTCTTGAGGTCATCTTTGGGGAGCTTGCCGGAGAATTTTTGCATTACGTGTTTGATGTGGGGGAAGAGCTGGGTTGGATGTTAGTTGGCTGGTTTTGGGGCGTGGGGTTGGGGAGGGAAAAGGGGAGGGGAGGGGTAGAAGGAGGAGAGGGATAGGTGAAAGGGGAAGGAAGAAATGAGATGGGAATACTTACAGTATTTTCATAAAGCTTCATTTGCTTTTCCAGAGGAAGAGCCCGCCATTTTTCAGACGGTCTCTTCTTCTCCTTCGGCGTAGCTTCCGCCGAATGGGAAGACTGCGTCGGTGTATGCGACGTAGGTTCCACTTTCGTAATACTATCAATAATATCCTGAAGAGCCTTTTGAGTTTGAACACTCTTCGGCGGCGCCTTTGGCGGAGGGGGAGGTTCCGGTGCGGCAACGAACGGTCGCTGCCACGTAGTCTGACCACTTTTACTGTAGTAGTAGGTATTGCCGTTTTGATCCATCGCAGTGAACCATCCTGGTGGGAGGTTGTTGAAATTGCCCCGACGAATGGGAGGTCGATTTGCGATGAAATTGGCGTTGCGTTGAGGGATGACACTTCGGGGACCAGTAGGAGCGACGATGACGGGAGATGGTGTCACTTCTTTGACTTGTTCTGAAGGACGACGTTCTACTATCTGTGTGTTTGGAGCTCTTCTCGGGATTCGATAGGCAACCTCCAACTTGCTCCACTCCTCCATAAGTCGCTTTGCCTCGAAAGCGACATCTTCGTGCTCAGACGTCGTAAGAGATTGAACCACTGCCTCAATCTTCGAATCATTAATCTTATTCCGAGTAAGGCGTGGGAACTTGTAGAGAATATCAAAAATCTGTAGAACTACGTTGTTGTCCTCTTTCCAGGTCGTCAAGGTGGTACGAAGAATTTGATAGCCGTGCATTTGTACAACTCGGTTTCGGACTCGGTCATCCTCACAACGTTGTATCCGACTGAGTAATTTGACGGCAATCCATTTCTCTTTGCATTGCATCAAAGTCGCCATAACCTTCCGGACTCCATTTTCATCGAGACCTTTGGGTTGGACATTGTTAACGTATTCCTCGTCGTCTTCACCAGTCTTCTTTTTCCGAGGTTTCTTGGCGACAGCCGTATCCCATCCATCACCATCATCGATGCCGAGAGCTTCGATGGTAGCATGAGATAATTTTGTGGCACGTTCGGTTTGAGTCTTTCCTCCAATGAATCCCGTACAGTTTGGTTCGCCGCAATAACATGGTTGAGGATCGGCACCGTATCGGTCTACGTTGTAGTTGAAAACCAATTCTTCGCCGGCTTTGATGTGTCGCTCGGCAAAAATGCCCATTCGCAGTTTTTCGCCGACCACCCACTTGTCCACGTAACAATTCGGGTTGCAAGAATGATTGCAAAATCGTCCTAGATTTCCCTTCTTGGTGGCATCGACAAACTCACTCTTTGTCAGTGACATGAAATAAAAATGTTTGATCCCTTCTTGGTCATATTGAATAGTTCGTCGTCGAAAGGTCGGTTCATTAATGACCTCTCCGATGTACTCGAAAATAAAATCATCTGCATTGAGATCCGTGTTTGCGCGTAGGCCGTACCCTTTTTTATCAGTCTTGATCACGGACACGTTGGCGTATTGCTTTCGTTGGAACCGTTGGTTTTGACAGTCTGCACCACAATTGCACTCTCTATGCCCTCCTCCACATTCCATTTTCGTTAGTCGATTGATACAGTCGGAATCCTCCCCACAAGCATAATTCTTGCCATCACCTATAACCCAATGTCAGCCAATATGATGCGCGAGAAAGAGAAAATCGCAAACATACTCCATTCCTCAGAGCAATCACAATCCAGTGCATCGTGTTCTGACGCTCCCATATGCTTAGCTCCATAAATACAATCTTTGATTACCTGAAAGACTGAGCTCGCCTCTTCGGTAGCATCTGGTAAATCGCTGAAGAGCGGTGGTGGCCGCGGAATTACTTTTTGTGAGGATTTCCTGGTCAGCTTTGGTGCTTTCCCGGGCTCAGCTGTGACAGTAATATCACCGCCGATGAGCTCCTCGTCTTCATCTTCTTCAGATTTAGGTGTCTGACTGGCGCTGTTCTTTGTAATCGGCGTTTGTGAGCCGGAATTTACGAGACCGGGAGTGTTGGATTGAGACCTTTTGAATTCTCTGGGCGTAGAGATATCTCCATTGGTGCCATTGGCATGGTTATGCGCTTCATCCTCTTCTTCGAGCTTCATCTCACCGAGCGCAGCATTCACAGCTTCCGGCTTCTCAACCTTGATCTCATCCGCCATTGTAGAAATATTGTCGGTATGGAGTTGTGGTGGAATCGCGTAGGGATGGTGCGGGTGTAAAAGTCGAAGGCGAACGAACTATTGGTATGTTCGAGACCGTTTTGGTTCCTTTTGGTCGCGTTGGCAGACAAGAAGCGGGATGACCCAACAACTCCTGAATTGACGCAACAACGTATTACGGACTGCAATGTCTCTCTGAAACCCGCCACTTCCCAAACGAATTATTCGGGCTGCTTGCGCACATAGACTGGTAGAGATCGGATGCGCCTGGATGGCAAATGGCAGAAAGATGAGAAGTAGCGACGGTTAATAATGGAATGACTCGAGGTAGTATGGGAGGAGATGTGGTTCGTTGCGAATTATTGTACTAGTCGGCAAGTACATGGAGCCCTGTTCTGCTGTTCTGCCACAGTGAATGTTTGTGGAGCGAAAGGGAGCTGGACGTTGGGATAGAAAAGGAAGGGGAGCGATAGCCCCAAGATCGTGTAAAATGTGTCTTGCTGAACCTCCACTCTCACCTCTTTAACATTGTTCAAAGCACCCGAATTCCTCTGCTAGTCGTTCCTCGATGATCACATATCACTACTCATGAATTGAGATGGCCTTCATCCTCCAAAAGTCGTTGGTATTTGCTAATAATTGCTATGATGGGAAAAGAGAA
This sequence comes from Rutstroemia sp. NJR-2017a BVV2, assembly GCA_002946415.1. Taxonomy (NCBI): domain Eukaryota; kingdom Fungi; phylum Ascomycota; class Leotiomycetes; order Helotiales; family Rutstroemiaceae; genus Rutstroemia; species Rutstroemia sp. NJR-2017a BVV2. Next base: position 237,132 of record NJPS01000044.1, read on the forward strand.
AGATACAAATTGAACGAGCGCCATTGCGCTGCCTCGGTAAATTCCGCCGAGCGCCGCAAAAAACCAAAACCATACTTCCGTTCACTAGGTTGACTGTGGCGGACTTGATCTTGACTACTTATCTCTGCCACGAAATGCTGACACTTAAGACAATGTCCTTCGATGATCTAAATCAGACTTCTAGACAGTCTGATCGCTGTTCCGACGATGCCCGTCGCCGTGGCGTCACCTGCGAAGGTGGGATAGCATTGCTCTTAGGCTATCAAGACCACCAGATCTGCCGTCAGGCTGGAAGGAAATATCTTACCCACTTATGCGAGTATACAGCTTGATTTTTTATCGGGCGCATAGTCTTTGAAACGAATACTCTCGTCCCGTGCCATTCGCCGTCCCTTGCGTGGTGATCGTCGCCATGATATTGTGTGTGTGCTCTTGCGGTCGCAAGTAAGCCAGGTTGTAACCTATGTTCTTGAGTTTTACGACGAATGCAGCGGTTCTATTCGGGGCTCGTAATCTCCTAGACGGTAGTAGGATATATCGACTTCATGTTTGATTGTTCAGCTACGGCTCGGGGTCTGATGATGCCCCTCCAAGATCTGCGGCATGCGGCTCGTAGTCATACATCGGACGGAAGGGCTATCATTGTAGGATGTTGTAGTATCCGCATTCTATATGCAATAGTCAGTTTTGCGTATGCTGGATGGGAGGAAATCAACTGGCCATGTTCATACCTAATGAGCTCTTGACAGCGCATTCCTGCATAGGCGTAAAGTCAACTCTACGAAGGATTCGGAGTATATGAGAGATGTTACTTCCTTAGATTATTGACAGTTGAGATGTATGTCCCATACCAATCGTATAAATTATGACGAGTTCTCCGGACCCTTCTGTCGCAAGTTGCTGATGTCTGGCAAACCAAACACTGACAAACGGAAATGGATGAAATGGCGAGGCACAGTGAGCAGGTCGCATATCCGGCCGCGGAAGGATAGACCAATTCAACCCCTCCAACCACCAATGAAGCCCAAATTCTCCAACATTTCGAAGACACTTGATGAAGGGAATTGAAGAAGAGGGGTGAAAATGAGGTTGAAGTATCAGTCTGTATAGCAACAATCGGGTCGCAGAAATCGCAGCCTTACGAGAGAATTGTAGTAGGGAATGGTTGGGTTGTGCTTGGTCTTCAGGTTCCGCTAAGGCGTCCCTGCTCATAATTGGTTGTTTTTCCAGTGCTTTGAGCCAATCTCTGAAGAACGATGTCTGAACGTCTTCCTGGGAACTGCAAGGACAGCCTACCCAGGTAAATTATAGTTGGTATCCAATAAAAGAACAGTTTTGCTCTCCTATTTGTTGCTCGTTTGTATTGCTCGTCCTACCACGGACTGCACACCGAATGCACTGTGCACTGTGCACTGTACACTGAATGTACTTCGTACACTGTATGCGATGAGATAGGGTGGGATAAGGCGCGGGACCAGGGCTAGGGGCTGTCTTGCACATATTCGTGTCATAGTTGTGTAGGGAAAATTGAAATGAAGCAAACGACGGGAGTAATACAAGTTGACGTGATGAGCATGTTTGAGTACAAAAGTTGAGGAATTTGCCGTTTGAGATGTTCGGTAGAGACTCTAGAGAGGATGGCTTTTGCCTTGTACTGTGTTGTGCTGGGCTGGGCTGGGCTGTGGCTGGACTCTGGAGACATCTCCGTTACGAGACACATTGGGCAGGCAGACGGGACGAGGTAGAAGCCGAATTCTACCAAAAGTACTAAGTACGGCAGGCCGGTTTTTCTCAGAGCTCGTTTGAGTCGCTTTGCCTCACTAAGCTTCATTTCCCCGCCCACCGGGGTTCCGTTTGGACTGCCACCATGGCCGACCGCGGGGATGAACATGACTCTGAATATGAATCTGTTTCTACCGTGTCTACAAAGTGCTGTTTCTACGATATCCTTTGCGGAATATTCCAACATTCCAACATTCCAACATCCCAACATCTTCTTGCGCACGCCTCCACCACTGCGTTTTTTCCTGTACCGGCCTTTGCGTCTGCACTTGCATTAGCATTTCCCGGCTGCACCTGCATTTACTTGTGCATCCATCGGCGTCTTAATTATCCTGATTAAGGGCAATTCTTCCAGGGGCTAATAACTTATGTCTTCGTCTTCACCCAGCTTCCAAGGTCGAGTGCAATTCCACGCTGCATATGCACGACATAATTCTCATCTCCTGGACTGCTATCCGTGGCTTCTCATTCGGCATCCCCTTAAAGAAACACGGCCCTACTGCTTCTTTGGCCAAAGTACCTTGGTACCGGCGCCGGATTCCCACATGTTCACGTCAGGTAATACAGATACAGAGGGCAGAGCGCAGTCCTTTTGACTTTTGTACCTTTTTCTCACATGAAGAGCACTGCACACTTCCTCTTTGGTACTTCCGTCGCCCTCTCTTTACAAGTATCTTGGCCGGGTAAGCAACTCGAGTCTCCTCTGAGTGGTCGAGAGGAGGGAGGTGGAGGTGGTTTTGCATCGGTACGCCCCGTTCAGGAAAGGGACCCTTGCTCGCGGACCACAACCCTTTCCCTTCCCTTTCCCTTTCCCAGATTCCTACTCCACGCAGCCAGGTTGTCGCAGACTTGCAGTTGGGTTATTTACAGCAGCAGCAACACCGGTACAATACAGTACGGACTGTACAGTACGCTTTCGGCGCGGTACGGTTGACTGTTGAAACATTTAATTCGCCGTCGCCTTCGCCATCTCTTTTACGACACGCTTATACTCTTAGAGACTGTACCTGGCAACCTGGCAACCTGGTAACCTGGTAACCTTGTAACCTTACTCCAACTCCCACGCGCTTCCTTCGACCAAAAGCTTCAAAAGCTCCAAACCCCTTCAAAAAGGCCAAAGACGAAAGGCGAAAGGCTTCACATCCCCAGTTTCCCAGGTCCCCTCGTCTCGTCCCCTCTTCGCTCCTTGTCCGTTTCCGGGTCCTCGTCCCCTCGTCCCTCGTCCCTCGTCCCTCTTTCCCCCTCTCTTTCTTCCCAGTACCAAGGTTTCGAGGTTTCATACACTCATCTCATCCACCTTGAGTCCTTGACTTCTACACCCACGCCCACGTCTGCGCCCGCATCCACTTCTACATACATCCACATCCACATCCACATCCACATCCACATCCACATCCACATCCACATCCACATCCACATCCACATTTCGCGGGGCGGCCCTTCGTTCCTTTCCTTCCTTTCGTTCCCTATCGACCTTTCGTTTTTCATACCAACTTCTCTTTTGCTACACAATCCTGCAACCTGACCATCTTTTACCTACCCGTTCACCTATTCATCTACTCGTCGGCCTCCTCATTCACCTACTCTACTCACCACCGGCTCGCCTGCCTTCAACCTGATCTATCAGCCGATTGCCCGATATTCCAGGTAGCCGATCCTGTTCACTTTCGCTCTTTTATAGTGAATAGAAAGGCCCTCCATTCGTTATATATCAATCAATGTCGCTGTCAACAATTTATTAATCCTTAATGACTTCTTCAATGATTTTATTTTGTCGATTTCTTTGCATTTACTACACTCTTTCTCGCCATCCTTTCACATCCTCTTCACTTTGATATCCCCTTCGATCTATCTCCTAGCATCACATTGATCATAGAAACGGACCTATCCAGTCTTTTGCCTACAACCCACATCCGACCAACGATGGATGCGCCGTTTACAGAACAAGAACAGGTACGTATGTTGTCGCAAACCCCTCCGCAGTATCTCTGGCTATCAGCCACGCGATTCCAACGCGCACTTCCCCGCCACATGATTCATGTCAGTTAGGATATCGCCAAGCGCGCCTGTAGCTAATCTGAAATGTATGTTAACAGCGCTTCGTCCTCGCTGAGGCAATTAAGACGAGTGAAATACCTTTGGATAGGGTGCTTGTGCTTCTTACAGAAAGCAATATTGTACCAAACTGGTTGCACATGCAAATTCCACATGGTAAGTGGCACCTTACCCCAGTTTGTTCTCGGACCCCAGATCCCCGCGCAGAAACATGCAAACAATACCAGCGAACTATCGGAGGAAACGTGGGATAGGAAATGAATGCTGATCAGACTTCGAAGGACGAAACGTGGATTCTTGTATGAAAGCCTTCGAGTCTCTCAGAAACCGTCGTCTTTCCAATTTCCAACAATTTTCCACTCCTCATTATCCCACCAGTAGCTCTCCGGGCCTCCAACCAAAGCGCAAATCAACTTCCGAGCTGGAATTAGGTCCAGTCGATTCCTCACGAAAGCGCCGTGCTTCTGGACTTGATATTGTGACAACGGGGCAACGCAGTCTTCAACCCAAGCCGGCTCCGATTGGCTCGCCGCTGTCTTTCACGACGCCTTTTCCAGCTCAAGCACCAAAGAAGCGCGGTAGACCTTCCAAACAAGAACTCAAGGTTCGTCAAGCTGAAGAAGTTGCACGGGGTGAGGTTCTGGGCGCATTGGAGAGTCCCAAGGGTCCTCTTGATTCTTCTGGTAGTGGAGATGTGAACCTGAGTGGTCTCGCAGCACTTGTGCCTTTGCTTGCTGGCAGCCAGGAACCCGAGTCGAGCCCAACCATGCCTTCTTCTGAGCAAGGTGACTCTAGTAGGAAGCGACGTGGTAGGCCAACGAGCTCCAGATCATCCAAGGTATATTGAATTTGACGCAAAAACTCTCTGCGACTTGAGTTCTAACTTTCGGCTTAGGTTCCAAGAACAGGTGAAGGTAGCTTTCCCATTCTGCCAGCGACTTTTCCGCAACAACTTCACACTCCTACGCCTCAGCCAATCGGAACCCAGCGACCTTACGAGCATCCACCGATGCCCTTCAGCCGATCCATATTCAATCCTCAAGACCCAATGCAAGCCCAACACCATAACCAAGAGCCACAATTCAATGTCCATACCGAGATCCAAGGTCGTCAAATGCATTCCAGTGGCGGAGAACAGGCACAGGCGCAGGCACACGCACAGGCACAAGTTAAAGGGCAGCAAGAAATGCGGTATGAAGGCGCAGCTGGTCAAGAGCCGAAATCGACGGAACATCCAGAGAACCCACGAAGATCCGACGTCTGACGTGTCAAAACCTCATCACACTCCAACCAAACCCACTTCTCAAAATCGCGAATAGCTCCGCACATAGGTCGATACGGACGACCAAAAACTATCCCCTTTGCAAGATTACAATACAAAATTTCTTTTCGATTCATAAAAATACGACTTTCATAATATAAAACATGCCAAAAATCGCGCTTTACAATGGACGGCCTCTCTTTTAGAGCTTTACGCCCCTTAACGATCGAACGTTTGCAATGTCTTTCTTTACAGACTACTGAGTACCGACCCTTTTTACGAGACAAATTCCTAATACAGTACGATGCGATGCTCTCATGCGATGCGATGCGAAAACATACCCACCCAGACCAAACGGTACATTTTTTTACTATTTTCGATGCTACGATACCATGCTCATGATGATCATATGGGGCGGCAGCGCTTGACTTTTTATTTTTCATCTTCCCCGGCCTATGGGTGTTATATCACAGATCAGATCAGACCTGACAGACTTTCTTTCTTTCTTTCTTTCTTTCTTTTTTGCGTGGCGTGGAAATTGCGATAGGATAAAGGGCGAGTGGAGGGAGAGTGGGATGGACTGTTTTCAGAGGGAGGGGATGCGTTTGTAATATACATATTTACTTATTTCCCTATCTGGACGTATAGCAGAGAGAATGGAGGAAAGGAAAGGAAGGGAAACGGCCGATTCGATTATACAATACGAAAGAAAGACGAAGTGGACTTGACTCGGCTGGGCTTTTACCTTTTCGAATATGTACGATAGATAACAAATATCACGAATGGAATGTATTATATTATATTATATTATATTGTATTATAAGTCTCTATCTTGCCATTGTACGCAGGTTATAGACGTTGTTGAGATTATGAATCTCCTTATATAGAGGAGAGCGAGGTCGTTTGATTTGCATTTCAATTCTACAGTACTTTGTATATTGGTATTGGTATTGGTAATCTTGCGGGTAGGAAATAAGTTACGAGAGAGTATATATACTCTTTCTTTATCTGGGTCACTATACCTTCGATACCTACCTACCAATCTGCCTACCTACTTCTCTCTTATTAACATTAACTTACTTTCCCCCTTTCTCTCTTTTTCTTCCTCTCCTCTCTTGCGTCTTCTACTTCTACTTCTCCTTCCTAGCTCTCACTCTCTCTCACTCTCTCTTTTCTCCCCTCTTCACCTTTAGTACTGTTCTCTTCTCGATTATCATTATCATTATCAACATCATCGCCAGCGCCAGCACCAGCACCAGCACCATCCTGTAAATCTATAGATTGAAACCTCATATGCAATATACAATATAATATCCTGCTTTCACTAACTTATCCTATGTTATTTTATGTCATGCTATGCTATTCGGCTTATTTGCTATCTCATCCAAATCCCAATTCAAAATCCATCTAGTTCAGCTCAGCTCAACTCAACTCAGGCTTTAAGGTTACTAACTTCGTCGCTATCAAGTAAGTATTATCAAGTAAATTTGATTCGCATCCCAGCAAATGCACGCACGCAGAATGCATATAACATCTTGTAATCTCATCTCCTAAATAGATGCACATCCACATCCAGATCCGCATTCTCCTTTGCTTCACGTTTCCCATACTTTCATGTTTAAAATCCAAATAAATACCACCCCAGTGCCACACCTCTCCCCTTTACACCTCCCTCCTCCCCCCTTCCCCCGTCAACCCCAAGTCCCCACCTACGACTTAAAAACCTTCTCCAGCCCCTCCAAAAGCAAATCCGCATGCCTCCTCTGGAAAACCAACATCGGTCTCAACCTCACCGCCCGCTCGCCACTCCCCCCAATATTAATCCCTACACTCTTCGCCTTCTTGAGCACCTCATCCCGACGCGGACTATCAAACGCCAAGAACGTGCCCTGGCCCTTCCCCCTCAGATTCTGAACCTCTCCCTGGTACTTCCTCCCCAGATCCGCAAGCCCTTCATACAGATACTCCCCGACATTCTTCGTATTCTCGACGAGATCTAGCCGTTCGATTTCCTGAATGATAGCGCGGAACAGGATCGCACGCGCGGGGTCGCCCATCCAGGTGTTGAATTGGCGGTAGGGTTTATTGGGGCGGAGTTCCGGGTTGCCGTAGTAGTAGCCTGCGGTTTGGGCTTTTTTGGAAAATGTCACCATGTCCGGAGGCGTGTCGAGGTTCCAGTGGTCGTGGGCCCAGAATTTGCCGGTGGCGCCGACACCGGTTTGGACCTCGTCGACGATCATCAAGACGTTGTGTTTCTTGGTGAGGGCGCGCAGACCGCGGAAGAAGGCGGGAGAGGCGTGGTTGTCGCCGCCTTCGGATTGGATGGGTTCGACGACGACGGCGCAGGGGGGGAGGTGGTGGGTTGTGAGGAGACGCTCGACGTCCGCGAGGGCTTCTTGCTCGGCGCGGGTGTTTTCTTCGACGTGGTCTTCGAGCGGGTATTTGAGGAGGGGGAAGGTGGCTTGTGGCCAGTCGAAGGCTGGGATGTCGAGTTTGTGGATGGGTTTGCTGCGGGTGGTGGAGAGGGATCCGAAGAGTCTACCGTGGAAGGCGGTTTTGAATGAGAGGATCGATAGTTGTGGGGCACCGGGTGCTTGGTTAAGCATAGATGATGCGATATCTTCTTCAGAGAATTCTACATGTGCACCTCCACGTTCTTGCTGGCGCCTCCACATAAATGCGGCTTTGTATGCTGTCTCGTTGGCATCGGATCCAGCCATTGCCGTGAAGACTTGATCGAGGCCTTTTGGTGCAACTTTCAGGATACCAGTCTTAAGGATGGAGGCCCAGTCGTGGGATGGGAAGTTTCCAAGTGCAGGGCGATTGACGAGAGCAGATGCCATTTGCGGAGAACTAGCAGCTTCGAGAAGTGCCGGGTTGCTATATCCAACCGGAATTGACGCAATTTGTGCGTACCTAACATTGCCATTAGCTTATGTCTATCTCCTATGAGTATCGAGTGACGTACACATCCAACAGCACATTTCCATCCGGATCAGCAATGTAGTTACCGTAACTCTTCTGGTAATTCGCAAGCATATTCAAACTTCGTGTATCAAACACCTTGTCCAACTCCTCAATCGCCTTCTTGCTTTCCGGCCCCGGAATAGCCGTCTTAACAACAGGAGCTGATGGCTCATCGGGGAAGAAAGGCTGTTCGCTGGAGGCTTCCGAGCTCTTGAATGCGGTTGCGGTAGCATATGATCGAGGGGCTCTGGGAAGGACTCGTGTGGTCAATGGACGCAATCGCGCCGCCGCTCTGAGAGACGCCATTGTAATATGCTACAAAATATGTTGTGAAGGGAAGAAAGAAAACGTCGGATCGTGAGAATTGAGGCAAGATGATCTGGCAAAGAGGGGTTTGGGCGCTTTTGTATTCGTACGTACTGCTCGACTCTAGCTGCAGTTGTGGAGTGGGGTCAGTCCAAGGGTTATCTTATCGTGACGCAAAACCTGACTGGGGTGTGAAGAGCGCGGAGGTTGAAGTTACCTAACTGTCTGCTGTGGTTGGGTGATCCTTTGTTGAAGGCTTGACCAATTGATGTTGTACGGTTGGACGTCGAGTGTGCAATATGTGATAGACTCTAATGCAGTTATGAACATGAGACTATTCCCGTCGCTCGTACGATGAATGGAATGGTTCGATGGAAGAGGCAAACTGGAATGGGAATTCAAAGAGGGAACGGAGACGAGGAGGGGTTCTGGTGGTGAATACGGATATGTCAAGCCAATCAAGCTTTTTGTCCCGACCTCAAGCTAGTCCCCGTCAAGCAAGTCCAGCCAGATACCAGATCCCATTGTTTTTATCTTTGCCTCAAGGCTCAAGGATGCTGTAGGGAGACTCGGCGATTGTGTATTTTCATTTCAACCGAACTTCACCCTTTTTCACCCCTTCATAACTCTTGCTCCCCACCAAGATAATGTTTTTTATATCGCGTCTTGGCCATAGTTTGCGTCTGATCGTCGTTTCTTCATTGACCATCTTATTAGCAATATTCAAGTTACTCGGTGTTCTATATCCAATGCCCTATCCTGTCCCGTCCTGTCCTGTCCTATATCCAGAATCTCCAGCCAGTATCCTATCCTAACCCAACCAATGTCTAATCCACAATACCCAAAAGAAATCTTTCCTCCAACGCCAAATCCTGAAATTGACTTTCATCCTATACAAAGAAATGATTACCAGAAATCTATATCATCTAAGATATGATATGACATGATCTATGCGTCTTCAGTCGTTCCAACAACTCCTCTCTTTCATAAACGTCCTTGTAAACTTCGTCTCTCTAGCTTCTAATCCCACCGTATTCATTAATCGTCTCAATCTCCCCGCCGGCTTCCCGTTCCACCCATCCCTCTGCAGACGCGCCTCCGCATCCCTCGCCCACACCTCCTCCATCTTCCCCCAATGCTCCTCAGGGACATCCTCCACATCCCTCACGAACATCGGCACCGTGGGCATCTTCCCATTATATTTCGGCTGGTCCTCACACATCGAATGCTCCTTCGCAGGCGAGCCGTCTTTCTTCCAAAACGCGATTTTCGACTTCAATCTCGCGACTCGGTCTGTATCCGTCTCCATTTCTCCCACCCCCTCGCTGGTGTCTCCTCCCATCTGCCCTTCCCGCAATGCGTCCATGCTGTGGGACCGCACATCGTTGGACCACATGTGGATATGGAGGTTGGCCTTCTGCCCTGAGAGTAAGTCTTCCAGTTCTGCGCGACGTGCTTGATGTTTCATAGGTACTTTATCATTATTTTCGTGCGTCACCTCACTGGAAACTCCTTCTACCGCAGGCATGAGCTCCTCGGTCGGGGGGAAGGACCAGCGGGAGGATCTCGGAGAATGCGTAGGGAGGTCCGATCCCCGATGTAATCCCTCGGCTGTATCTGGCGCAGTGGTATTCGAGTCTGTATTCCGGACGAGTGATTTGGTATGTAAACTAAACGTCGATACAGTTGTCGGTGCGGAGACGGTGTGGTTGGCAATATTGTTGTGTGAAATTGGGTTTTTGTTCGGGTTTGGGATTTGAATCAGGGAAGAGTTTAAATGTCCCATCAAGCGATCTGCAATTGAGACATGGCGATGTATAAGATCTTCCAAGGCCGCCCCACTTTTCCCCTCACGGGATGCGATATTCGGCCCGGCATGTCTGAGGGTGAACTTCGGAACACGAGATGCGATTTCGTCTTCGTCTGTCTCTTCATCCTTATCAACTGTCTGTGACGCATCAGCACTGGTTGGACACTGATTGGAGCACGAGGATACGGACTCGTGTTTTCGTATGTGCTTTCACTGAAGAACTTACCATATCTGGACTCCGCCATCTGCTGTTTGTAGGCTCACCCGAAACCGCCTTTCCTTTCCCCTTCCACCTCTTATTCTGCTGGCTAGAATCCAAACTCTTCAAACCCTTGAGTTGCGCCTCGAGTAAAAACGACACGGGACCTCTGGCTTTACAATTTTGTGGTAAAGGGTCACCCTGAGCGATATTTCTTGCTTCCAGCAATCGATTATGACTCTCCCAAGAGAACGTGGAACACAGCTCTTGGACTTGTGCTTTCAGCACAGCAGCAGCCGTGAATTCGTGTTTCCTGTCTCCTGGAGGATCTGGATTCGAGATGGTTGTTTCTATTCCCTGCGGTTTGCTGCTTTCCCAGGCATACGAGATAGTGTTACTATGGCTCTGCACTTGTTGTCTTGATGGAGGAGTAGTCGTATCTTGAACTTGTTCCACGATATGTAGTGGACTCGCGCTCAAGATACTTTCATCCGTGCTTGCACCTGCTGAGGAAACATTACGGTTGGTTGCGCTTTTGGTAGCGCTATTCCTTCCAGCTTCATCTTCCGCAAAAGAAGCCAGTAGCTCTTTAACCCATTCCTCCTCTTCTTCTTCCTCTTCCTCATCGTCCTTTTTTGCCGAACCTCCAGTCATCTCTCCTTGTCCTGGCGCACTAATCTCACAATGGTCATCTTCTAAAGAAAAGGCGATTACTTCTTCCACCCAAGACTCACCCTGTCCTTGTTCGTCTTCCTCGTCTTGATTTACCGCACTCCCAAGTTTATCCCTCTCTTCCGATTCTCTCGCCGCACTACTCTCTCCTATCTGATCTTTCCGCGAAGAAGCCATCACTTCTCTCAGCAACTGCTCCTCCACCTCCTCATCATCATCCCCACTCCCCTCCTCCACCCCAATCCCCCACCTCAACGCACTCCTCCTCCCCCTCGCCCTCTCCCTCCTCCTCTCAATCCCCTCCCTCAACCTAACCATCTCCTCCACCTCCGCCCTTGACGCCTCCGTCCACCCATACGGATTCAACTGGAATTTCCTCTCCTCATACTCATCCTCCTCTTCTTCTGTATCTATATTCGACATCTGCGCTAACGGATGATCAGGATCATCCCAGGTATGTTCTTGTGGCTTGGGGATCTTCTTTTTATTCCTTCTCTTCTCAAGAGCAGGCTCAGGCTCAGGCTCAGGCTCAGGGAGTTTGTAAGAGCATAGGGGGATTTCCTCGTTTGGGAGAGGGTCTTGTTGGATGGCCATGGTTGGAGGTTAGAGGTTGAAGGTTGCTGAATGTCGTAAGGTGTGCGGCTGGAAATCTTGAGGGACTTTGGAGTTTGATTCTCCTTGCTCATCTCTCAATAGAAGGACGACCTTCCTTTCTCCAATATGCTTGAGCGCAGGTGTTTTGCACCCATATCCAATTTTACTTGTATATCTTCCCTTCCTTTCTTTCTCGCTCAAACTTTCACATCGAAAAATCTCTCCTTCCAAAAATAAATCAAAATATAAATTTTTCCAGCACGCAGTTCTGCATTCACAAAAAACTTCGCAATGGAGAAAATGCAAAATTCCCATAAAAAATACATCATAACCATACCATTTCATTCTCTGGGACCGATCCCTCATAGTAAGTGAGGCTTACTTCTAATGCGCACACATAAAACAATTCAACTTTTATCACTGTGTACATGAGACTAGAGGTCACACACAGAGATTGTATACCCACGGTTATGTTTTGTACACATCGCTCGTGACTGTGACTATGACTATGACTATGATCGTAAGGCTGATTTATTTTTTTGGATTATGGTCATGGTCACGGTGATGGTCATGATTACGGTTATATGTCAGGAGAGCGCGAGTGGGCGAGTAGGTTCCAGACTACGCAAGTGAATAAATAGGTCAGGTCTGGTCTGGTCTGGTGCGGTCTGGTCTCAGATAGTTACAGTCTGGTCCCATGATACTATCTTCAACAGCGAAGTTATATCGTAAGACTACAATAATAATTTCTACTAGGTAGCAAGCTAAACTGTCTTTTACAGTATAAGCCATAACTTAGATAAAAGTAGCGAGGAAGTTGTTTTTGCTATACTTAACTTTGGAGGAAATAAAGAGATAGATGAAAGGGTGGAAATCGTAAGTATAGATCCTGTGTAGCTTTCCAGATACATGCTAGGTGTTAGGGGCTACCTAACGTTACCTATTGTTATTCAAAAAGACAGTCAAACGTGCGCAGGTAGAATGGGTGATATGTGCTATCATACCCTTCAAGCAGGATATCGTCTCGAGTCTCTCGAAGAAATGCAACCTGCCGGTCATAAATTTGATGAAATGAAGCAAGTCCATTGAGAAAAGTGCTGAAGCTAGGGACTTCTAGATGGATATACATCTCGACTCCAGTCCATCCAAGGTTATTGAATAGACCTACGATGAACAGCACAGCCCATCCGGGGAGATGCGCTAAAAGGTAGAATTAATCCACCTTTAAGTGAAAATCCATTCTTCCCATTCCTGACCACAATGCCTCATCTGTTCCTCCCTACATCCACATTCATATCCACAACCTCACATCCACCCGTTTAGTAGAAACTCTCCACCATACTATCCTTATTCTGCCCCGAAATATTCCCCGGAGCTTGTCCCTCGCCCAGCCTAAACACACTCTCTATCACACTCAACTCCGTAGCCGTAGTATCCAACCCGGTAACCGCCATCCAGTCATTAACCACCATACCAGCACCCACTACACTACTACCTCTATTGACACTACCGGCCACAAGTGGGACCTGCAATAACGAGCTCAGTTCGTCTTGATCTTGAATTGATGTTTTGGGGTGCACGATTCCTCCTTGGTTGGACAATGCCATGTAGGAACCGACAAGAACGTTATCGGCGACGGTTTGACGGAAAACTTCGACACCAAGGACATCGGCGATTATTTCTTCGGTTTCGCGTTCGAGATCGGGATGGACAAGGGCGACGTGGTCATTGGAGACTATGACATTTCCAAGCGCTGAGAGACGTTCTTCTATTCTCTGTTCATTATGTTAGCATTTTACTTAAGAGGAAGAGAAAAGTGCCAACTCGGTCGACTTAGAGATAGAAAAGTAGAGGAAGAGAAACTAACCTGTATCTTCACCGAATCCGGTAAACTATTCCTCAAGTGTTGTAACTCTTGATCCGTCGTGCTTGTTGGAACCAAAAGACCTTTCTTGTTTCTGCGCGCGCGAAATCGTTAGCAGTCATTCGTACAAATTTCGGCCTTCGTCATTTCAGAATCATCGTTTCCATCCCTCCCATTACCCTCGAAACAAACCACCATGTCGTACCGATCCAGCCCAACCGCGAACCATAACCCGACCCAGGAGCAAAATATGGAAAGAAAAGAACCTACCCAGCAGTCAATCTTCCAATAATTCTTGTTCCCGCAATCGTCGCATGACAAATCGGAATAACATCTTGGAGTTCTGCTTCGAAGACACTGTTTAAAAGAGTCAGTAAGCATTCTTCATCCGTTGTGTGACCATCCGTTGAATGCAATCCAATCCGTATCTCAATATCGTCCTCTCCCCAGCTCATCGCCTCTCACAATAGCACCATCCTCATACCCCGCACCCCGCCATCAATTTCCGTCGCGTCGCCTCACTATTCCCAGTGCCTTATCACAATCTCCTCTCATACCATTAAACCTCAAAGTGCCTCTCCAGAAAAGAACATCTCTTCACACCCCTCTCCCGCATATATAATATAGCACACACATACCTATAAAAGTTCTCACTCGCACCCACCGCCACCAGCGCATATGAATTCGTCAAAGTGGAAAAGACACCGACTCTGTATCACACACACAAATGGTTAGCGTTTTGCAATTCCAATCTCAATATCATCTCCCCTCATCTCAACTCTCATCGAAGCCAGAAAAATAATTCATCACCCGCGATCCCTCATCCCATGTTCGTCGAAGCTGAGGTAGAGATGGTGGATAGAAATGCGCATGTATAGCCTCATATCGTATCGAGTTACCCCGCCACCATCATCATCGTCCCCATCTCCATTGCCAGCTCCCCTCCCCTCAATTCAATTCAGTTCATCGCACGCATAACGCGCACTCGCATCATCCCCTCGTCGCCGCAACAATGTAGCTGAGCTTCTCGCGCATCCTCCGAACCAGCGAGCGGGGTATCGCTCCCTCACCCTCTCTCTTTCGCTCACTCACCCCTCCAACCCGCACTCCCAAACGCAGCAAAAGAAGAGAAGAAACAGAAATCAAGACTCACTCATTAGAATTCTCAAACTGAGCACGAACCGCCATCTTTCCTTTCCTTTTCTATCTTTCTTTCTTTCTTTCTTTCGAGTCTTCTACTTTCTTTCTTTCTTTCTTTCTTCCTTCCTTCCTTATTTGCTTGCTTCCCTCTTCTCCGGCAATTTCCTTTCTTTCTTTCTCTCAAAAAGACCTGTCGTTGAAAATCAATCAATTCAATTCAATCTCACAAAGAAGATATCCTCGTACGAAGAAAGTATTTAATTAAGTCATCCGAAAAAAACCGGCGCCTCCTCTCGCTTTTTCTACCTCTTCCCCACTTCGCACGTAATGCGGCCAGGCCGCCCTGCAAAAAAGAATGACTCCTCCTTTTAGCGTGCTTCGACTCATCTTTGCTCAGAATTTACCAGGGGGTGGTGATTGGCTGGATAGGGGTGAGGTGGTCTGGGCTTTGGGTTCAGTCATACGGAATACGGAGGACTTGTGGCGTAGGAGAAGGATTGGATTAAGCTGCGACGTATGTATGCTGTCACTGCTTTACTTTTATTCTCTTGTCCGGAGTAGGAGTAGACGAAGTGAGTAACCTTCACATACAGATCCCTAACTTAAATGGACATAAACACTAAATGACCAGCCCAGCCCAGCTCAGCTCAGCACAATGTATCCTGGAAAATATCGAGTATTCCGTAAAGCATAGGGTTCTTTCTATCTGTAACTGTCATCTAAAATTACCGGTCCAGTTGAGTACAGTTGAGTGGGACAAGTAACATCCATTCATCCATCCACCTCCACCTCCCCCTCCCCCGAGACTACAGCCCAGCTCAAAAAAAGAAACACCAACAAGCACGACTTTACCGTACGTATAAAGCGCAGGAAGAAATGAGCAATGAGTCAAACCAACCCAGCCCAAGCTATCCTACTCAACTCCTGTCTCCATTCATTGCTCGTATCGAAAGTATGATAGATAATGAGTTTTATATTTCTATTTCCCTTTATTTGCCTTTCCTCCTCACTCCCTTTCACCTCTTCCATCCCATCCCTCCCCTCTTCCTTTCATGTGATAGAATAAATATAATAAACATATTCCATACTAATTACCAAACTACCAAATGTATATGATATGTGTATGTACCCCCTCATAACCCAACCCAGCCTCCATTGCGCAATGCTGAATAATCTTGACGATTCGATTCCATCCCCACCCAAACCATCCCATCCTGTCCCGTTCCAATCATCAACGCCTCGTAAAAAGTACACCTCCCTAATTACCCTCTGCCCCATATCATATCATCAAAGTAAAGCCGCTAATCGAAGCACCACACAACTCATATCCCTCTCCCTCACTCACTCCACTCCACTTCATAGCGTCCACATAACCCACCCCCCTCTATCTAACTCATCCACTCCTCCCCTGCCCACCCTGCTGCTGCCCCCCTTTCACTCCACCATACCCCTGTCCCATCCCCATTCCCGCCGTATTCACACTCCCATTCGGACCTACATTCCCACTCCCACCCGCACTCCCCCCCACACTCCCCCCAGGCAAAAACGTCCCCCACCCTGCTCCAACCCCCTGCCCCCTCCTACTCAACGGCAACGGCGCCGGCAAAATCTCCTTATACCTCTGCCCCTGCGCCTGTCCCTGCCCCTGCCCATGATGCTGTACCTGCGGCGGCCCCATATACGGCAAAAACTGCGTTTGCATCTGCTGATGCTGCGGCATCGGAAACGGGGGTAGCGTCATATGCTGTTGTTGAGGATGAGGGGGATTAGCAAAAGCAGGAGGCGGCGGTGGACGATAGTATTCTGGTTGAGGGAAAGGCGAGAATTGCATTTGGATAGGACGGGGAGGAGGGATGTTGGGTGGCTGTTGGTATTGGATTGGACCGCGCGGAGGACGTGAGCCAAAGGATTCGGCTGCGTCGGCGAGGAGGGCGAGGGGTCCGAGTCCGAGGCCGAGGTCGCGGGGAGGTCTGATAGGGGAGCGGCGGATGTGTGGGGAGTAGCCGGTGTCGCGGACGGGGTCGTAGCCTTGGGTTCTGGGGGCTGGAGTTGCTGCTGGTCGTGGAGGTGGGAGGATTGGTGTTGAGGCGGGTAGGATTGGTTGGGGGATTGGTTGGGGCGTTGGGTCGGGAGCGCTGAATACGGCTTGGAGTAAAGCGTCGTTGATTTTGCCTTCGAATTCTGGAACTACAGGCTCTTCTACTGGACGGAGAATGGGATCACGAGCACCAATTGCTTCTAATGATTCCGCCATCTTGAGTTGATCGCCCAGATCCTCGAATGCTCGCTCGGTATGTTCCATCCATGCAGATCGAGAAGTGTCAAGTCGGGACTTGAATTCTTCCGCGTCATCCGTCTCAACCACAAAGACAATAGGTTTAGTCTCAGCCATTGGCTTGCTCCAATCAGTGCGCTCCTTAACCGTTGGATTGATCGAACCTTTAACAGGTAAACCCAACGTAGGATGTAACTTACAAGCCTCCACAATCGACTCATCAAGGTCCTCGGCTCGATTATTGGTAGTGTGATGATTGCGAACCCAAGGATCATAGTGAAAGTTGGTAGGATTTGGCGAAGGATCCATTCCGATATAGGTAGGTAAATCATTCTTGTTGTACTTCTTGTAATGATGGTGTCGAATACCAATCTCATCTTCATCAAACTTAAACGGGGGCTCAACCACAATTCGATTATTCGGCGGATCGCCATTTCTCGGTCTCGCTTTATTCGGCACATGAACACCAAATTTATCGGTAACAAAATCATCAGCATCGTCTTGCTCAGACAATTCAGCTGGAGTCGGAGCGGCAGAATCGCCATCCAAAGTTGTAGTTACGGATAGTGAAGTAGCCGGTTGGTAGAGCGAAGTTTTCTTTGGCGCAACTTCCGCCTCTTCTGAATTGTGGGGTTTCGTTGGTGAAAGAGGCTTTGCCGCGGCTCTCTTACCACGACCACCGCGTTTCTTATTCTGCTCTTTTTCAAGCGCCGCAGCAATATGAGCATCGCGACCACCATGCAACCACGCATCAGCTGGGTGTGTAAAAGGCTCATCATGAACTCTCCTCACATGAGACTTGTCATTCTGTAAAACTGTTAAAAACTCATCAAACTACTCGGGTGAAGACGGTGTCACTTACGTCGTGCAAAGACGGACTATCCGCACCGGTTCGCATCTCCATTTGAGTATGTTCGTCAATAGCTCTCTGCTTGAGTCTCAAATCATACTTTTCTTGGATAGCTTTAACTCTTGTCTATCAAGCTGTCAGTAAAAGCATATTTACCACAGATGAGAAAAAGAAAGTGAAAAGAAAGAAAACAAGGAAAAGAAAAGAAAAGAAAGAAAAGAAAAAAAGATTCACTATACCTCATAAACACCTTTAGTATACTCCTCATTCAGCAACCTCTGCCGCTCCAAATACCTCTTCTGCATCTCATTCTGCGCCTTCAGCAACATAACCCTCTCCGCAAACCTCGCCGCCAGCGCCTCCGTCACAATCTTAAACTCCGGCAACGACTCATGAAACTTCGGATCCTCCGTCATCGCCAGCAGCGACTTTTCCGACAGCGACTCGAGCGCGACCCGCTGCAGCAACGCCACCTGTTTGTACTGCGTACGCAGCAGCTGTTTACGATGATAAAGACTCTGAATACGAGCATTACTCGACTTCTTCACGCGATGGCCGCCGCGACCGCGCGAAGGCTTCCCTCCCGGCGGGGGCAGCGTCTCGACTTTCGAGACGGGGATTCTCCCATTGCGGGCGATGCCACCACGACCACGACCACGGCCACGGCCGCGTCCTCGCCCGCGGAAACCGCCGCGGGGAGAGGGCTCGAAGTCGAGGGATTCAGACTCCATGGGGCTGGGGATTTGGGCGGCGTCAGCTGACGAGGGCGACGACAATGGCGGCGAGACGGAGGTGCGAGGTTTTTTCGCCGGGGGGGAAATGGTTTCCAGGTCATCGGATTTACGCTTGGAGCGCGTGGAATAGGGAGGAGGCTCCATGGGTGTTTTCTCCGATATGTAGAGGTTTGGGGTGTGGGGAGAAAAGTATTGAAGGAGGACGAGGAGCAGGAGGTACGAAAGTCGGGGAATGGCAAACTATTCAACTCAACTCCTAATTCCCAATCGTCATGAAGAACACCACAAAAGCCTCGTGCAATCCCACCCGCCAAAAGAGAGCATCAATAAACGAAGCGACAATAGAAATAAAACCCAGCAGCATTTGATAATTGATGGACGTCAAAAAGCAAAAGGGCAAGAAAACAACAATCAGGACGAATGGATTGAAATAATATGGAACCAGGTTTCTCTTGGGTGCAAAAACTGCATTGAATGCGACAATAACACAGAATTAATTGTTCCCGAGGTATTTCAAGGGTGGTGATTGGTCGAGAAAAATGGGCTACCGTAGTTCGTCGAGCTAAATAATGTGGGTATCCGACCTCCTTCAGACTTCAAAAGGATTACCAACATGGACACGGGGAAAGGGAAACCGCCTTATGAGATCTGCGCGGCAAGCACTTGGAGTTGTCGTGAGCAGTTCTATCTATAAGTAGACGGGCGTTAAATATATCGATATAGATAGTGAGGGTTTGACTGATAGATAGATGGATGGATGAATAAGTAATAAGTATCTTGCTTGCAGCTACTCCCAGCTACATGCTGCCATGCATTAGCTACGATTCTGCATTCGTCATGCTGGCTACGACATGAGCATTTCTCGACTTCAGCCCAAGTATAGTGAGTAAACGGGCAGTATATGACACTAGATGCGAATGGAAAACGCATACATAATTCCAATTCAACGATCAAACCATCAACACCAACTACCACACAGCACATCTTCACCTAGGTTTAGATGCGACGTTAGATATAACTTTGTTTTCCATATTCAGATTTCTTTTCTGCCTCTATATAAGGAAAACGGGTTGAGAAACCAGGATTGATTTTGCTACGGTGTATGCAATGCACGCCACAAGTGTACGACAAGTTGCTCCGACTTTCGCAAACGACTCCCCCCTACGTGCCTGCCATTTCCTTCCTCTCCTCCATTCCTGCCTTTCTCCCCTATTTCCCCAGGTATTACCTTACACGGTCGGGAAATCGCCATTTCGCTCAAAACAGAACTAGGAAAAGAAGCTTTGTAGATATGAGAATGTAGAAAAAAGATTCAGATCTATTCCTCATCTTCGGGTTGCTCGAAAAGGAAGTTGGCCGCCAATTCTTCGTTCTTGTCACAAGCAAAGTAGGCCTGGATTGCTGCTTCTCTGTTGAAGCCAAGACGACATAACTAGGAGATGTTAGACAGTTATAAATAAGGTTTTGATTCACTAAAACTTACTCTTTCGATAGCCTCACGCTCTGCTTCTGTAACCTCGATCGCCTGTGCTCCTGGAGGAAGAGGCGCATCGTCATCAGCGTTTTCACTCAGAAGCTGCAAAAACTGATCTTGATGTTGGCTGATCAAGGTTGCCAGCTGTGGGTTTCCAGCTCCGACCTGCTGAAGGATGGGCTCAAGCATTTGAGGTTGTTGCTGAACTACTTGTCGTAATTGCTGGAATTGCGGGTTGTTTCTGAGGAAATCGAGGTTGCCGAGACCTGCACCTTGTCCACCAGCTGCTCCAGCACCTGCACCGCCCAAAATATTTGCTGCTCCGGCTCCACGACCTGATCCACCGCGGCCACCGGCACTCGCAGCAGCCTCGAAAAGATTGACTGGCTCGTCCTCACCACCAGCTCCGGCAGCTGGAGGAGATGACCCTAAGTCCGCTCCTGCAGCAGGTGCTGGTTGCCGTTGTTCTTGCAGAAGGTTTTCTGGAATTCCCTAGAAAACTATCAGTAATTGTTTGGTGCTCTCAAGATTTAAAGCAACCTACAGTCAGGAGATATTCAATAGCACGCTCCGAGTTGTAGAAGGCAGCACGCATGGCCAAATCGATTTGTGATCTTTCGAAACCCATGCTCTCCATCTGAGCGATTTGTGCAGCACGTTCAGCTCCCATTGCAAGACCGGTCGATCCATGATCATGGGAAGGCGTAGCAGGGATGGCGGGTGGAGCAGAGGTACCGGCGGGTGAAGGGGTAGCAGGAACAGCGCTCGGAGCTGAGCTCGCCGATTGTGCTGGGGCAGCAGGAGGTGCAGGTGTAGCTGCAGTTGCTGGAGCTGGTGTAGATGGAGTTTTTGGCGTAGACGAAGATGCAGCTGGTGCGGCCTTGGGCTATCACAATACATTAGAAATGCTCAGCCTTATTGCGACATGAGACATCGACCATACCTTTGAGACCATGCAGACGATGAAGCCCTTCTCCTCGATCTTGTATGACTCGACTGTGTTGCTATCTTGTAGAATCTTGCCTAAATGGATGGTTAGTCAGACTTGCGCCAACATCCAACCAGCTAGACACCATGCGCCGCCAAAGATCCAAGCATACCGGAATAAATCAACTTCTGTTGCGATGCCTCCCATCCCTTCTCCCTCGAGATCTTCTCCTTCACGTCGGAGATCTATACCATATATGTTAGTTGGTTGTTCGAAATGGATAAATGTCAAGGGCGAGTGGCATCGGCGGGGTAAACGAGACTCCAGGTTGTAATGGAAGGGCATCGTACCAGCTCAGTAGGTTCGGCATCAATGACGAACTTCTGTTGCTTCAAATCCTAAATGCGAAAAAAAGGACAATCAGTATCGCGAATACTCTCAAGCTTGTGATGGCGGGGAGGCGCGGGGGCGAGTAGTAGCATACCTTGAAAGTCAGCTTCATCGTGACGGTTTGATCGTGCGGAAGTGATAAAAGTTTGCTGGTAATGTGGCGGGAGGTTGGTCGTTGATGGAGGATATTCGTCCCTTAATTTTCCAGGACGAGGTTGTTCGTGGGAATTTGTTTGGTCTTGGTCTTGTTCTTGATAGAAAGAACTTGTTAAAAGAAACTGGTGGAGGAGTAACAACCTCATCATTTCGGAGCTAACAGCAACCTTACTATTTCAGTAGCACGGACCATGCCGTGGCGTTGTATCGTAAAAGCCGCCAGGCTACCATGGTACGCAGACAGTTGTACGCCATACTGTAGCCATTCAGGATTTTTGTGCTCACTCCTTCACTCTAAGGGTTTGCCGTAGAACTGCCAGGAGCCATTCAATCCTCCACACCACAGCACACCAATTACGAGTACTGCAGTACTCCCAAGTAATCATCACGCAAGAACGAGAACATCCAATGGGAAAGTCATGATACAGTCGTTAATATTTAAGGTATATCTAATCTTCATAACTAACGCCGCGCTAATATCAATGGTATCTGTCATTCCACTCCATGCCATGCTACAAAACTCGAGCGAGCGAGCTGAAAGGAGATTCGTCGGCGTCTAGCCAGTTGTTCCTTTCCTATTTATCCAACCCAAACCCACCGTCTAAATATTTCCCTTTTCCTCATCAAACATTATCGCACGCCATACTCTCCTTCTCTTCATCCATCAACCACCTCTCAATAATCCATTGATTCTCCTGCTCTTCCTCCTGCTTTCCCTATCGATCTCGCCTTCTTCCTATTATATTCTGACATGCTGGATCTGGCTCCTGCACCCATGATCCACTCCGGGATAGGCGGGGTAAGACTGCGCTCTCCCTCCTCAGTTTGAACTGTCTCCATCTGCTCCTCTGCGATCGCGCGACGAAGGCTTTCGAGACTCGGGCTTTGTGCGCGTGGAATTGAAGTCAAGCTTTCGCTTCTTAATCTGCTCACTGAGCGAATACTGTGTACGTCCGATAAAATCGTTCCGGCCCCCGGAGCCGCGGTTACGATCGTTCCTGGAGTTGCTGCCGGTGCAGGACCAGGTGAGTCGGATCTAAATAAAGGATGGATGTGAGCTTCGCTATCGCTGTCAAAGCTTGTTATCCTTGGCTGGGCGAAGGTCCGCACACTTCGGATGCTGTTTGCGGGACTGTAGCTTCGGCTTCGTGGTCGCGTCGGAGGCTCGAGCTCTGAGAGGTCCGAAGGGCAAGCTGGGCTTGGACTTCTGCTACCAACTGGGCTCGCGGGGATCGTTTCGAGGAATCTTGGTAGACTGGGCGAAGCTGATTCTATCACCTCGCGGGATTGCGCATCTACTCCCGAGGTATTCCACGAATCGAAATCCTCCTCAGTCGATACGATCGTTTCGCAGAAGGTCGAGTCGAGAGACGGAGGTCTGAAGTTGCTACTACGCTGACTGGTTGAATGAACTAATCGCGTCTTCGAAGTTATGGGTCGCACAACATGAGAAAGCGACGACCGAACTGAACCTAAAGTATTCGCTCTGGAGCTTCCGCCAAATGACATGGCGTTCTTTGACTCCATTGAGTAATTTCTAGAGTATCCATATTCATCATCCATGGAGCTTTTTTCTGTTCGTGTCTTTTCCTGCATCTCGGACGATGAGTGCCGTTCGGATTCTGTAACGTATGGCTGTATTTGTTGGTGGAAATCCTTCCTTTGGATGAGCACGATCGAGATAAGGAATACAACCTGCGATGCCAGCGATATCGCCCAAACTACGAAAGCTCCCATGGTGAAGCGAGGAGCATCTGAGGAGATGACTTTTGCCGGGAGAAGAGAGAAATCTCTTCTCATCAACACCAGCGAAATGGCTGTCGCTACTGCTGAAAGAATGGTGAAGATGGAAGTAACTCCAGCAAAGAGATATATTCGCAGTCTTCCCATTCCACTGTCTTGAATGTGGTTTTGATACCGAATTTGCCTGATTACCAGTAGTAACAGGAATGCTACTGTGACAAAGCTAAATGCAGATGCAACATATGAAGATATGCTTGCACTACTCGGTGGGTGATGTTTTGATGCGGTTGCGGACAAAATGATGTTAAAGATGAGCATAACCGTGTCACTGGCAAGTGCCAGGAAGCCCAAACTCAGGGGCAAAACTTTTGAAGCCGTCATGATGTCGAGTGATGAACTGGAAGAATCTTGATGCGCCTATGACGATGGCATATGTGGTAAGACTATTCGAGGTGCGGTAACGTGGGTATAAAATGTTTCGGAAGGGAAAGGTAAGGTCAGATGCCGCTTTGCAGTGGATCTGCGCACGAAACGAACGACTAGAGAAGGACAAACAATGCCTCTCACAAATCTCTCTTCCTCGGGTTTCTCAACACACAAGAATGACTTTTGTGTGTTCCTCGGGTCGATGGCTTAGCTGATGTGATCCAAATGCTCAATGGTTCTCGGAGTCGGAATTCAGAGTTGCCTTTCACGATACAAGCTGCTCATCCAGTTTTCCGGTCAGGTCGTACGGGGTGGTAGTGGTAGTGGTAGGACAGGATGTCGTGTACCTGTCTCAGATCGTAGCGAAGCTACACCACGTCTTGCTTGCTTACTTGCGTGAGCGTCTCTTCGATCGCCTTGCACACGGTCTAGACTCCCGTTTTCCGGTAATGTGCTGATGAGATATGCACAGATAGAAAACGTGGTATCGAACTATCTGAGGTTTGACCAAGGTCCACGGGACATGTGCTTGGTTGGGTCTGTCGGTTTGGAGTGAGATAGCGATAAGGTTGATATCCGATGAGGAGCAGAAAGTGTGGTTGATATTCCGTTTCCAGACTTCTCAAAAGGAGGTGGTCGGGGGAAGGTTCCCTGATATAAACTCGGGGAAATATTGATTACAGGGCGTACTTTCGTAAAGTTTCTTAGATCAGATGAGACAAGGGAGGGTAGGGCAGGGCAGGGCAAGGGGAGAATAATATATGTGAAGAATAGCTAAATGGTGCGCATAAGCCGAAATTTTGGAGTGGTAGGGTAGGCAGTAGGCGGTAGGTGGTATGTGCTTCGGTTCGTTTCGTCTTGTCTCGTCTGATGCTTGGTCGACACTAGGGAGCCTGGTAGCCACAGTAGGGCGAGCGAATTTTTATGAAAGCGGGGGGAGCGTGGAGCTCCTGTGGATACCCGAAGATCCAGAATTCTTTTCTTCGGAGGAAATATACACTGCACACTGACTCTTTCCAGTTGCGTGCGCGAGAGATTTCCTTCAAGGGTAGCTTTCGCGGAAATCCGCTCGTGTGGGGGTGATGATGTCGTTCGCTGGAGAAAAGTACGCTTTCGTAATCTGATAGGCGACGGAAGTTACGACTTAAATTAACTGAGAGAGTATTCTTTGCGATATGAGTTACCGATCAACTGAGCAAAGCTCCGGAAGCTTGCGATCTCGATGCTGATGTTCGATTTTCTCTCCGCGGTGGGTCGGTCGGTGGTTTGGCCGTTTGTACGGTACGGGCGGGTGTTTGCGTGCTGGTGCTGTGCTGTGCCGGTACTGTTTACTTCGTTGCTAGGCGGGTCGGGAGCTCTAGTAAGGCTGGCTTCTGGATTGCGTACAAACGAATGTAATCGAGAATGAATTAAGTAAATGTAAAGATCGTCTTCCGTAAATGTGCCCCTGGAAGCTTCGATTTCAAACGAATGAATCAAATCGACTCCGCTGGATAAGTGAGGATGGTGAGAGAATGTCAGAAACGAAATTGGGGGTCCTGAAGTTGATATAAAATGGTTGCTGACTTTTAACGAAGTCCGACGCGTTGATGCAAAGAAAACAGGCTGCCGGTATCCAGGTAGTGATGAAATTCTAAGTCGCGTCTAATGATGGTGATGAGCAGTCTGCTCGCC
Organism: Rutstroemia sp. NJR-2017a BVV2; assembly: GCA_002946415.1. NCBI lineage: Eukaryota > Fungi > Ascomycota > Leotiomycetes > Helotiales > Rutstroemiaceae > Rutstroemia > Rutstroemia sp. NJR-2017a BVV2. Next base: position 262,432 of record NJPS01000044.1, read on the forward strand.
CCAATGCAGGTACAGAACGAAGGTGGGTGCGTGATTGGTCGAATGGGCTGATTGGAACGAATCCTAAATTTGGAGACGGCTTGCTGGTGGTGCGCGGGATGAGGTCAAAAGCACGGAAAAAAGAACACCACCACAGGCAGGCAGGCAGAGGTGAGGGTAATACTGAGTAATCCTCGAGTGCGGGGAGGGTATAGGAGGATGAATATGAGGGGAGAACCTTGAGGAGGAGATTGTGTGGCAGATGCCAATTGACCAATCGGATATCGAGAATGGACGCGGAAACCGGTAGGAGGATTCTATCGTAGGTGAGGTGAGATTTTTGCTTTTCTTCGACGGTTGCTTTTCGATATATCGATCAGAAGGGGATGTGATTGATTTGCTGAGAACGATTCGAGCTTCTTTAGCTGAGCATGCGTTTGGCTTTGGTCAAAGTCCAAGTGTGTACCGGTTATTGGGCTTCAACAGTTCTTGTCTTCCCTTCCCCAGAATATTGAATTCCGATACGAAGTGAGCTGGAAAACGTTCCAAGACTTTTTGCGTGTTCTTGGGACGGGTCTGTTTGTTTGTTTTGTATTCGGTTTGTTTGTTTTTGTTTGCTGCTGCTTGGTGGCGGTGAAGTCAAGCTCGAGGTCTCAATTATTCAATATTGCTCATGTATGATAATGCATATGGATAGATGGAGGAGGTGGAGGAAATTGCGAGACTTTCCCAAGAGCAGAACAGAGGGAGACAATCGAGGAGAAAAGAAGGTCGCGGATGAGAGGTATCCTTATACTTTCAAAGTTGCATATATTGTACATGTACAGTACATTGAACGAGCGTGGTAATCCTAAACCTATTTCTCGTGTACGAAGGGGCTCTATTTGTTTTTGTTTTGCTTTCTTATTTCTCTATTATGATGTTTATATTTACTTTATTACTGCATTGAGGTCTGTGTGTACTTAACTGAGAGCTTGCGTTTCTATTATGATGGGGGATGTAGCTTCTTCGGATGCTGATATGTATGGATGGCCATTCCCTGTCCACCGCTAGGTACAGTACTTTAGGTACATGCATAATCAAGAGGATGGTTATTTGCTTTATTTCAGCACTTTTAATGCATGATGCATATCTCCTTACCCACGTTACAGGTAGAGTCTGTTGAATGTCAATCGTCTTCTAATCCGACGTGAAATAGTATTCCTGTGCAAGAATTCTCGCAGAGTCCGATACAACTACGTACGAAGCAGAGAAGAGAACAGCTTCGAGAAACAAAGAAGCGGAGGAGCATTGGAAGAGAAGGATGCTTCTACCGAACTGACCGAAAACGATTGCGGGTCCGGGTTCCATCACGATTGGGCGATAATACAGCATGCTATAGACTAAACCACGAGGGCCTTGAAACGCTGGAGCGGAATTGTGCCTTGCGCCCTTGAGGCTCGAGTGGTACAAACAAAGTTACAAACAGAGGCTGTGTAGGGCAGTCCTTGCGACTTCCCAGTCTCTTTCATACCGCCGTACCTGCATCTGCAGCGGTCGACGACAAGGAAGTGGAGCACTAGACTGGGAGAAGAGCGCCGTCGCTCGTTCTTTTGCGTAAGGTTGTAGTGCAGCTGTACGAAGTACGAAGCACGATTTATTACTGAGATAGAGTAGGACTGCGAGAGTGGACGCTGCTGCTTGAGATCCTATTTTCTGCATGCGTACGGGTGTGCGTGTGTGTGTGTGCGTGCTAGGTAACCTCATGGCTTGGGTTGTAAGGCAGAAGCACAATGTCAATGCTACGTGCAGTACAGGATCAACATCATCTGGGAGCAGAAGTGTTTGAAACATATTGGAAATATTTGTTCAGATGATCGCTGCCGTCTCTGCGAACTGGAAAATTCCGACAGTTTTCGATTTTTGGGTTTCGGTCAAATTTCTCGAGTCCTGTGAAACTAGAACTGCACTCACTCTACACTTCGTATTGTGCTTGCTATCTACCAACTACCGAAAGGATATCATTATTCACGAAAACACCTAGACCGAATTATCCCCATCCGACGAAAATGTTCTGGCCTTTTGTGTCTTCTTAGGTACCGTCTGCAGGATTTCTGTACGCAAATTAACGATGATGAAATCGTTCGTGTAAGCCACGAGTTATTCCTAAGTAAGAGATCGTTTAAGAAGACATCGCCGTCCAACTGCAGGTAATTTATATTACCTTGACATGACAACCGCTCCACCAATGCTGTAATACAGTATAACTGTGCCCAGTTGCCATCAGCTCTAGATTGAACGACAGGGAAGATTCTGTCTGGCGTCTGTCTGCAACTGCCATCTGCCAAACTGACATTCTGAGCCGTCTCTTGCTGGGGAGGGATAGCTTCTCGGACGGATTTCTGTCGCGCTCACGCTCCCTGCCGGGATGAAGGTTATAATTAAACCTCCGTTTTTCTGCCCAGCGTTGTCATCATCATCATCATCATCATAGAGTCCAGTACGAAGTACGAAGTAGTAAGTTAAACGGTACGGGACCTTCTGCGAAGTACCGACACACAGCACCCACCCAAGGCTAATCTTCCAATAATGCTGTCCATCAATTGTTCTGGATGCCAATCTATTATTCCACAGTCCTCCAGCGACAATGTCTAAACGCTCGTATCGACAAGGACCAGCCCTCTTGACAACGAGGCTGCCAAAATTTGACAAGTCGGTGCATCCAAGACCGATGAGGCAGGAGAGCAGTTAACGTAAATTCCATGTTCTAAGATGCTGGAGAAAGTGGACAGTGGAGAATCTAGTCACATTCTGCAGTAATGTGGAATCCTTTCAGAGACTTTCCAGAGACTTTCAATTTGTTTTCGTTCCTTCAAGGCTTCACACCACCACGATGCAACTTGAAGTTCGCAGAATCCCAGGAAATAGGACCGCAAAGTGGGGAAAGAATATAGAACTTCTATCTCTGCATCGGGATCCCGTCTCAGTCGTTGATCAATCAGTCAATCACTTATTTTCTGCAGCGGCATCTCTTTGAGTTCATTGTACCGGCAGGTAAAGTGAACATATTACCAATCTTCCCCCGAAGCTTCCGAAGTACTGTAGAATAGATGATGTGATGCATGCGATGCGATATTACTGTACGAAATAACCCATACGTTGTCCAAAGCAAGAGCGGTGCCGCCGGTAATGCTACCACATCGGCGACCCTCCCCAATCCAGTATATGACCTCCGGATTTCATTTCAGCCCAGTGAAGATTGGAGGAGCGCTCTGCCTCTTCGCAATCGCGACCTGAGATTGGTACGGGGATATTAATCCCTGTGATGCGCTGTAAATCCATCCCATGTCGCAACGAGGACAGCGAGCAAGCTGCGTATGCGATCGATGCCATGCTCTGCTTACTTACTCGTGCGTGCAATATTCTTCTATTCATGGATCGTCGCCGCGTCGCGAGATATTGTCCGACCCGTGAGACATACCGTCGGAATACCACCTTCTCTCACAACGATGCAGCCCTCTCCATGCTTTATGGGGTTTATTCGGCTGCTTGGGAGGTGTGCCTGGCAATAACTTCTTCGTGCCGTGGCACAGACTACGGGGTCCTCTTCGAAACGATGTCTGAGCAACGAACTCGTCCTCACCGTCTGTACTCGGGGTAAAGGAAGGGATACGGTCAAGGAAAGGAGAAGAGATCACAAAAGTCGTTGAAACAAAACCGTCCTAATTAATTATACTTTCAATAGATTCGTGCTCAAGTCTTGCGTTAAACGGCCCGCTCCTCAAGTTCGTACGCTTTGTACGCATCTTTTGCGCTTCCTCAACGTTTGAGTCCGCCCTTTCTTTCAGAGTTTATGCAGTACTAAGTTACTACCTGACGTATGGGTGTTGCCGGACGCCAGCTAAAAACGGGCCAAAAATTGGAAAATTTGAAATAGGCCAGAAACAAGTAGGCACTCACCTCGCCCAAAATACATTATACAATGAGCACGGATATCCGAATGGCCAAGTGGTTTATTATTATCATTATCGGTATCATTATGCTTCATCATCACCCCCCTTTTTTGCTTCTTCCAGCGTGCGCATGCGTCCGTGTTCCTTTTCCAGAACCATCTGCTCGAGCGGCTTCGCACGCATTCGTAAGGGTGCAGTGCGTATTGGGTGTGTAAATGCTGTTATCCCAGTGAAGTGCATTGTCTGACGAGCATTCCTTTGGGGATCTTGGTGGCTGATCAGGGCGCTCAGGGCGCAGAATATCGCATGACTTCTCATCCAAAAGGGTCATTGTTGAGGGGTTCAGCTGAGGACATTTTAAGTTTACGAGTGCCTTGAATTATTGACCGGTTTCCAACTCTACTTTCGATTGGGTCCGGGAGAGGATTGCACTTCAATCGGTAGGAAAGTCGTCCACCGTCTGTCCTGACTGAGTACTCCGACCCGGCAGCAGTCACGTGTGCTCTGCTCTCAGCCTGATATGTTATCCCTTGCCTAATTCATTCATTAATCGGTAGCTATCAGCTGGCGGCGGACACCTCAAGTGATGTGAAAGCAGAAGGAAGCTCTTCAGTGTGTCACTACGCTGTTCTGGCCGGAGCAACACTCCTGTCAACATTCCAATGGTCTCCTCATCCTCACTAGTCCAGCCCAGTGGGGTGGTAATTGTCCGACCACTGGGGAGAACATGTCTTTCATGATGAGTAAACACCATACAACTCGCATGACAATTTTCGGGTTCGGTTTCGCTCTTCTAGAACCCTTCTTTCAGTAATACCGTCGCTAAGCCTCGCGACACAACCGCTAGTAAAGCCAGTGGGCGCCTGGACTCCACTTCCTCTCAAATTCCTGAGCTTTCCCTCGAGATTAAGTATCTCCGAACTAGACCTCGCACAAGTAAAGGCTGAAGAAAAGTTTGCTGTCGCCGATGTCTTGAACTCCCTTGCTTTGAGAATGCTAGATGATTATAGAGTAGATATCTTCGGGCATCACAGATGACACGAGGCTGGTAGACGTAACTATAAAGCTCATCGGCTCCGCGTATGTTGCACATTATATCGTGTGAGTGTCTCGCACCGCTATTACACCAAACCATGACCAGCGCAAGCGCAAGCGCACCCACATTCCCCAATTTCCCTCTCCTCCCCCTAGAAATTCGGCATAGAATCTGGTTCCACAATCTCCCCTCTCCGCGTCTAGTCCCCATAATCTACTACACCCCGCCTCAGCACTCCTCTTCCCCTTCCCTCTCCCATTCCCATTACGGCTGCACCTCCACCGCCTCCATCCCCGCCAACCTGCACACCAACCGCGAGTCCCGCACCCACGCCCACCAGTTCTACGCCCTAAGCTTCGGTCTCTCCAACCGCACACCCAAAATCTACTTCGATCCAGAAACAGACATCTTGTACTTCAGCGACCGCGGCGCAAGAAGCGATTCCCTGGCAGGCGCGTTCAAGAATTTTACCCATGTGCTGGATATGGTGGACTGCAGACAGTTGGCGGGTGTGAAAAACATTGCGGTGCATGAGGAGGTGGTGGAGGGGTTTGCGGGGATGTTTTGGGAGGGGGTGAGGAGGAAGTTGGAAGGGGTGGTGGAGATTGTTTTTGTGGTTGAGAGGGCGGAGAAAGGGAGGGGGAAAGGGAGTGCGAGTGCAGGGTTTGAGTGGGGGATGAAGGAACTTTCCCGTGTGGAGGAGCTGGGGTTTAGGATGTGGGATGCGCAGGAGGGAGTTAGGGGAAGAATGGGGGAGGGAGAGGTCTGGAGGGCGCCCGCTTGGAGGGTGTTGGAGATTGAGGAGGAGGGGGAGTAGGCGGGTGGATAGAGGGGCTGTTGGTGCTTGGGTGTCTGTTGTTATGTTATGTTGTTTCGAAGGAATACCCACGGCTTCTAGGTCGTTTATACCCCTTTCTGGTTTGGAACAGAAGAAGATGGGAGTCTGTTATGTTGTTTAAAGGGAATACCCCGCGGTTTTTAGGCCGTTATATACCCATTCGTGTTTGGAGTGGAAGAATGAAGGTTTCATGAAAGGAGTCAATGAGATTTCCAAATCTGTGAAAGTATGGGATTAGGTAGCTTTTATGTGATGTGTTGTGATGGAAAATGCCAAATCTATATAAGTAAACCAAAGTAGTCTACGCAAAAATCTTCATAATAATTTGAAACCCCGAAAATACTTCTTTTATTTTTATTTTTCTCTAATATCTTTTCCTTCCTTCCTCGCAATATCGAAAGACTACGAATATGATGATGGTGGTGGTGCACGTGACGCTCGCGTTTCCTTGCCCGACGCGTATTTGATCTTGACCTTTCACTTTTGATTGGATTTTTTCTTCGTCTTAACTCATGGAAAATCAATTATATATTGTTTGTGTGCGGTTTATGAGATATCTATGATGGTTTTATGATGAAAAGCGAATACAGGGTATGATTTGAGTGATTGAGTAAGTGAGTGTTAGGGTTGGTGGGTCTTGTTACGGGACAGGAGCTGAGTTTATTGGGTTGAGTTGGGTTTTTAAGGGACGGAGAGAGGGTGAGAGTCATATTGGGTGGTTGTGTGCGATGATGGGAAGTGAGATGACGGAACATATGGGATTTGCGGTCGAAAGGGAGATGGAGATGGAGGGCGAGACGGGGACCGAGACAGAGGTTCTGGGTGGTGGGGAACTACAGCAAAGGAGGGACGAGGATGCCACATTGGGGAATATGGATGAGGAGTTTGGAGCGGGAGATGAGAGCCTGAACGTTATTATGGGAAGTGGAAACCGGGATGAAGATGGAGATGGCGATGGAGTGGTGGTTATGGGAAGTGACAAATTGGATGGCGGTGATGATGTTATCGCGCGTGTTGATGCAAGCTCCGAAACTTGTGCGGATTTAAATTTACAGGTTACCGGTTTCGAAATTGAAGATGAGGAGGGGGAAAGGACGGAGATTGGGAATACCGAGACAGCAGTCGAGGGTGATATTGACATCGAGGGTGCTCTTACTGCCAACTCAGTACCGGCGGTCGATGATTCAACTGGTCTTCCAAATTTCGACACTACCATAGAGGACATCGATTCAACTAACAACTTCACAAATTCGATCTCGAACGACGTCCAATCATCCTCAGTCTCCGACGAAGTCGTCATGATCGAAGCTCCGGTAGATGAACCCAACGACAAAGAAATGGAAAGTTACATCGAACCCGAAAGGGACATTCAAGAAAGTGTACGTTTCCTCGACTCAATCGAACTTGAAAATCTCGAGGGCTTACCAGCTCCAATGCCGTCTCTTGACTCCTCTCCAACCAAACCTCTGATCACAACGCAGGATTCGAGCCTTGTCGATCAGGAACCCCGCGCTGAACAGATAGAGGAAGAGCCGGCCTTGCCGCGTTTACCAAAAGAACAAGCCAATGTTGAAATTCAGAAAGCGGAGATTCCAGATAGCGATGCGTTTACGGAGTCGAGTGTGCAAAGTCCGGGGAAAGCAGATGGGAAGATGGATTCGTCGCCAGTCTTACCGAAGTATAGGAATGCGGAGTTGAATGACGGGGATGGAGATGGAGGTGCGGGACAGAGTGGGAGGGTGATGAGCTCATTTGGTAGACGGTGTGAGACGAGTGATGAGGTGGATGCTTTGATGGTTGATGAGGGAGTTGGGGCCGAGGGGGCTATAAAAGTACGAGAAGAGCTGGGCGATGAAATAACCAGTTTACCTGTCACAGACGACCTCGCGATCGCAATAAAGCTGCCTCTAGAGGACGTTGAGGCAGTTGAGCGACTAAAAAATTCGGTGGTTGGACTCCTCTCCGAAGACACTCCAGAGAGCCCGTCCGAAGCATCCGGAGTAGACGAGGAAGTCTCTACTTCTCCGACTCTGAAGAAAGTAAAGAAGAGAGGAAGGCCACCTGGAAGGAAGAGTTCTGGTGTTATCATCAACAGGGAAGAAGATCACGAGCCTGCTGCGAAGAAAACCAAAACCGATGAAGTCGTGCCAGATCCACCGATGAGAGAAGTTGACGGGGGAGACGAGATACCAGTAATAGAAAAGAGAAAGCGAGGACTGGCTGGAAGAAAGGTTTCACGGGTTTCTGTCGATAACTCGGAAGACGATGATGTTTCTGATGGTGTGGATGCTACATCAATGAAGGAAACATTGGCGGTGGAAAGTGTATCAACGGCAGGAGAGACACCGAATACGACTTCAACTGGTGAGGAGCTGGTAAATGAAGAAAGAAGCAACGGACAACGAAAAATCCTAAGACTGGCGGTTGATGACTCTGAAGATGATGAGGAAGAAATACAGTCGCCGGTGAAAATAGCACCGACAAAAGTTGCAGAACCAACGTTTCTGAGTGGTAGTTTTGAGAATCGAAAATCAGCTACAGAGACAGTCGAGACCTCTTTGGTGGATAAAGCTGCTCTTGATCAATCGCCAGTTCAAGAGAAGAAAAAACGAGGAAGACCAGCTGGAAGCAAAGCGTCTACACTGTCGGCCAGGAAAGGGACTGGGGATGGCAACTTGGTTGGGGAGGATTCAATGGTAATCGATACACCTTCGACTGGGGCTGGTGAAGAGACGCAGCAATCTATTACGGACAGAGAGCGGGATAATGAAGCAACCGCGAATGAACATTCAACTCCATCAGCAGAGAAGAAGAAGAGAGGTAGGCCAGCGAAAAGAAAGGCTAGCACACTTTCCACGAATGGACAAGAGAACATCGAAGCCGAGCCCGCATTGGCTACGACATCTGATGAATCTGCCATTGTTGAAACGACAGATGTGGTAGATAAAGCTCTGAAATCAGTCAATGAATCTTCACCGACACTGTCAAGGAGAGGCAGACCACCGGGAAGGAAAATATCTAAGCTTTCTCAAAATCGAGAAGATGGAGTGGATGATACTACGCTACCAGATCCTGGAATCATCAACGATACCTCACTAGATAGTCACATCTCACCACCAGAGAAAACGAAAAGAGGAAGACCTGCGGGAAGGAAAGTTTCTGGGATAATTGCCGAGACAGATACCCCTTCGGAAGATACTCATCAGGATATAGATGAGCTGACAGCTGAGACCGTGGAGAAGGATAAATCCCTAAATTATGTCTCGCCTGACAAGAAACGGAGAGGTCGACCTCCCGTAAAGAAAGATCAACTCCCCGGCAATAAGCAGGTGCATACTAGCCTAGAGCAGAATTCAGCCGTCAGTATCAGCGAAGAAGGCGCTAGAAACGAAGACGGTAACGCAGTCGTAAACATGGAAGGAAGTCTCGAGGGAGAGCCCCCTCTTGAAGTTAAGAAGAAAAGAGGGAGACCGTCTGGATCTGTCACGAAGGGGAAAGAAGCTCTCAGAGCGACGGAGAGTGAAGAAAACGAAGACACAATTTCTCCAGTGAAAAATACAGCTTCAGGTACTCCTAATATTCAAGCTGCAGAGAAAGTGGGATCGAGCATTTCAAGCAAAGTTCCTGGAACTCCTTCTATCTCAAGAAGCGAGTCACCGCCCGCATCCCAAAACAAAGAGATCCTTTTCGCCGAACTAAAAGCTATTAAAATCGTACATCCCCCCCTTCTCCATTCCCCCTCCTTTTCCCCTCTCCAAACCCCAACTAACCCCATTCTAGTCCTCCCTCCAAACACGCATCTCAACCCTCGAAACCGAGCTCCTCGCCCAACGCCAGCGTCTCGCGGACGCAAAACAAGAGCTCCGCGCCCCGGCCGACGAAACGGTGAAACGACATATACGATTGTTGCATCAGTACAACGATATCAAGGATGTGGGGCAGGGGCTGCTGGGGATGGTTGCGGAGAATAGGGGGGTGAGGATTGGGGAGTTGTATGCGGATGGGGAGTTTGGTGTGGGGAGGGGGGATTAGTGTTGAGGATGTGGGGAGCTGGGGAGAGTTGGGGAGGGGAGCGGAGTTGAGTGGAAGGGATTAAACAAAAGGGGAAATTAGTGGATTGATAAAAGGATGAATCGCTTGGGGGAGGTGACGATTTGAGAAGATTTGCTTGTGGAGGGAAAGACAATCGCGGGAAATTGGAAAACTACAAGGTCGATGTTCATGATACCATTTGCTTTTAGTATGCATATATATATAGTAGCTACACTTGCGGACGGGCTATCTATGGGAGAGAAAACAGCAGTCAGAAGTCTGTATATACGGTATAGCTGCGTGTGTGAAATAAATAGACATAGATACAGGGCACGCGGGGATAGGCTGTTTTGAGTTATATCGCTACTGAGCTACAATACGAGTATAACTTTCTCTCTCTCCCCCTCCAAGTCCCGAAGTACTCATCATGAATGTACAAGTTCTGGATAGATAGATGAGCAGTAGGTAGGCACCCTCTGTCGGAACAGCATATCGATGGCTACAAAAACGCGACGATATAGTGTCCCCGGCCCTTAGAGGAACAAGAAAACTGTCTACACGTCTTGGGAGAAAGTCAAGAGTCTCTGCAGAAGTGTGTAAGATGCTTGTTTCGCCGTCGCGCAACCCCATTCGAGATCAGCTGTACGACGCTCAAATCGCATATCACAATATACAAGTGCTTACAGCGACAACTTCGAAAACTTGATTTTGCGCACTACAAAGGCAGACACGAGTTTGCTTATGAGCATGGTGGTAGTGATGGTATCTATGGCAGAGCTGAAGACATCATTCGATCAGACACACCTGGTAGCTCAACCCTCTACGGTTCAGACTCCAGACCAGGAACTTCAGAGACTCCCACAATACCTGACCTCGGAATGCCTGGCCAACGATGGGAACCATAGTTCTCCAGTTCAAACCATCTGTTTCTGGGTCTAAATTGCTACCAGCTAGAGTAAAGAGGAGCTTGTACGTCGACATCAATCAGGGCACACCTGCCTCTCGTTCAACTGGGCACTGGAAGTAGCAATGCAATCTAAAGTATACGCCCCCTCCACTCAAGGATTCCTCCTGAATCACAACAGTAATCTAACCCTCGCTCTCTTGGACCCCCGAACTTTGAAATGTTTCAAAGTTCCTCACATATGACACCGGAGCTCCTTCAAGGCTTCTTTCTAGAGCTAGCTACCTGAGTTGCAGCCTGCATTCCCTGTCCGCGCAGCTGTCTGACGATATCATAAAAAGCCTTCTCCACGTTGATACAGTTTTTCACCGAGGTCTCCACGAAGTCACATCCAAGCTCTTTCGCCAGATTTTGCCCTTCTTTTTGAGACACTTCGCGTTCAGTGACCCGATCGATATTGTTCCCCACTAACATATCGGAACTGGTGGGTAATATGACTTGATCGGTGCTCCAGGTCGAGGCGCGCCTGAACTTAACTCCCTCACTCTCTGAACCATAGTGTAATACCTCCGAATACGATCAAAGGATGATCGCTTGGTAATACAGTAGACCAATACGAAGCCATCACCATCTCTGACCCATTGATCTCGGAGGGCACTGTATTCCGCTTGGCCGCCTGTTTCAAGGACTTCTAGCATACAAGGTTGTCCGTCAATGACTACGTGTTTTCTATACGAGTCCCAGATCGTCGGGTCGTACGTTTCAACGAAATGTTGAAGGGTGAGCTGGATATTTTGTTAGTACATCCGCCAGATATCGGGCTGAGACGCGTACTTGGATAGTAAGTGCCGTTTTTCCTACATCACTATCTCCCAAATACCAATTTGTACATTACTATGCTTGTTGGCGCCCATGTTCGATTAATAGCAGGACTCTCTCGCCCATTTGCGAGTACTTGCTTTGATTCCGACTCAAGCCTCGATGCTGGCGCAGTCTCGGCGTTTGGCTCGGAGAGGGCATCTACTGAAGGGTCGGATGAGAGTAATCGGGTCGTCGCTGTGGTACTTTGCAGATCAATGGGTTCAAGGCCACTCATCGTATACCGTTCTCTGTTTGATATGTCGTCCAAGGACAACGGCAAAGCTATCACTGAGATTACTGAGATCTCGGATAGACTCATCCCAGAAAGCATAGACCATGCATGAGTTCTACATGCTGAACTTGTGAATGATACATCCGATTCGTAGAGTTTCGTTCTATTGTATACCCTGGAGGTGCTGAGATCGGCATGAAAACCTACCTGAAGTCTCTCACCAACACGTTCTGGTGCAGCAGAGCGAGACGGGCCCGTTCCTTGTTGCGAGAGATTCATATTCTCGGCGATTTCATCCTCTACTGATTCTTCCACGGTGCCGTTTCTATAGCAAGTTGTCATGATGCTCCTGGAGTCGAAATCCTCGAACCTCTGTAAGCGTCGCGAGATGTCATTATTGCTTCTAAGCAGCTCTGTGATAAGACTCTGAAGTGTCTCTTGAGACTGCTGCGCTTCTAAATCTGACTCGCTATCTGACGGGTCAATGATTGGGAGCGAGAAGAGGAGGTTTGGATTGAGGGATTCTACATACCATTGGGCGATATTCAACATGAGAGATAGCGAGGTTTTATGTCGCTCTAAACGTAACATAATACTACTCACAGTGTTTTCGTTCCAGACATATAGCAAGCGAGTGGTTATAGACAGCCCATTATCTCTGGCAATCGATGTAACTAGAGCTTCAAGCTCCGAGAAGGTCAGCACAGCCTCAGTCAATGTCACAACGAGCTGCTCGACGCTGATCATAGATATTCGTCGTCTTGGTGCTAGGCTCATTCCTAGAAGAAACTTATGTACTGCCGAAAGCAATATCTCGAACTCGTTTACTTGAGATATTAATTGGCCCATCAATCGTGGTGCGTCGATCAGGCTCTTGCTCACTGCGAAAAGAATCGGCCCAATTTTCGCAGCGGTGCCGAGAAGTCCTGCGACAGAGGTCATAACACTTAGCGGATCCATCGTGAGAGCGAAATGACGATGACCTCTGCTCGGGCTGTTAGCGTTATAGAATAAAGAGGTGTGAGATGTTACGCCCCAGGACGGTTTCATCATTACTAACTCCTCCTTTGGGAAAAGCCTCACAGAGAGCCTGACGGTGGCTGGAGATACTATATTCTCAACTCTATTTTCTAGTTACAAAAAAATATATAGTTTCTAATTTAAGTTTCTATTTTATTAAATATATAAAACTTAGTTTAGAAAATATTCTTAAAGCTCGAGGAATAATATTTTGGAAATACTATTTAAAGAATTATATCTTCTACTTTCATCCTCGTGATTTCTACTCTTCTTTCTTTCTTCTAACTCTAACTATAGTCACCTTCGATTTCGGCTTCCTCTTTATGAGTTGAGCCACACTACCAAGGCGCCCGAGTCAACACTAGAATCATTTTGATTAGCTAACAACCAATCAGCTTTGGGTTAAGGTTACGAAGAGGCTCAAAACTTCAAACCCGTATCAAGACAATATTGCAGCCTAAGTCCCCCTCCCAAACTTCTCCCAGGACACAAACTCCCAAATCTTAGCTATACTTCATCAAACTTACTAATCATAACTCTTCATACCCCCCCTCGTTCACCAAATGAACTCGAAACCTTTCACCACTCACCAAAGAGTTCTTTATCGGTGTTACAGGAACGGGAGTGTGCGACGTGTGTAAGATGCGTCTTATCAACGTATCAACCCTTGCACTCCACGATTTTTTCGGGGCTGACATTCCTCGCTATGCAATTCTATCTCATCGCTGGGAGACTGATGAAATCACCTTTCAGGATTTTCGGGATGGTAAAGGACCTCAAATGGTGGCATGGGGCAAGGTCTCTGGATGCTGTGCGCGAGCGGCTCTTGATGGCTGGGACTATGTCGTGAGTACCTTTAAACTTGGTCAAATCCATTTTGAGACAAACTGATAACTGTAGTGGATTGATTCTTGCTGTATAGACAAGAACAGCAGTGCAGAGCTTTCAGAAGCCATCCGCTCCATGTTTAAGTGGTACCGTGAGGCGGAAGTCTGCTATGCCTATCTGTCCGATGTTCCCACGGCAGAGGAAAACCCTCATGACGATCTGTCAAGTTTTCGAAAGAGCAAATGGTTTACTAGAGGATGGACTCTGCAAGAACTTCTTGCACCTGACCGAGTAGAGTTTTTTGACCGAGATTGGAAACCAATTGGAACAAAGTTAGGTTTCACGGACCTGATCCAGTCAATTACTGGCATTACCCACCTCGTCGATTACAAAGAGGCTAGTGTAGCCCAAAAAATGTCTTGGGCTTCACAGAGGGAGACTACGAGGCTGGAAGATCAAGCTTACTGCCTTCTGGGGCTGTTCAATGTGCCTATGGCTCTAATGTACGGAGAAGGTCCAAAGGCTTTTCTCCGACTCCAGCAAGAAATTCTCAGTAGAATAGATGATGATACGATTTTTGCCTGGGAAGGGCATGGTCCAGGTGGGCTTCTTGCAAGTTCACCGAGGCTATTTCAAGGTTCAGGGGATGTCGTTATGAACAAAGGCGATCCTGACAGACCACCACCTACCATGTCTGGCAAAGGGCTGGGCTTGACCCTCACGCTGCTGTCACCCGATCGCTTTGAGTGCGTGCATGGAAAGGAAATCAAAACAAGAGTCCTGGCTCCAATAAACTGCAAAAGAGTATCTTCAGTAGCCGCGTGGCAGGAGCCAGACCGTCTGATAGCTTTGGTGCTTTATCGGCAGACTGGGAGTGATATCTGGCGAAGGGAGAGGCGGTTGGCGCCAGTTCCAGTCAGGGATTTTGATGCTATAAATCCCAAGAGAACGACGCTCGTTTACGTGCCGCAGCCTACCCTGAGTGATGAGAAGAACATCGGAAAGAACATCGACGAGACTACCGGCGAGAGTATTGTCGATCCGGATTCTGTAACACGATTCCGGCAGCCAGTAATTAGAACCATCGACTGGCGTAAACAGCTGTGTCAATTTTTCGATATAAACCCTGATTCAACAGATGATACGCTACTCGAAGAACTTGAGAAGGCATCCGAAAAATTAAAGGAGGCAGCGAGACTGGCAGAGGTTGAGTCGGAATCGCTCGATGGCTTCCCCAGGTATCAAGTTATCCATCGGGTGAAGTGTGCAGTTGATCAACAAGTGCGTCTCTTCGGCAATGAACCCTTCATTGTTGTCAGTCTCCAGCAACGCTCTCACTTACGATCCGATGAACATATCTACAATCTCGACCTCTACCTTGAAAGAAACAAGTCTATTTCCTTTATCGTCTACAAAGATTATCGATGTTGTGACTCGCACTTGCAGCAACGCCTTGCCGACAAGTCTGATGCGTTCGATCCGTCAATCCTATTAATCAGCGAAGGAGTTTCGATTATTTCCCCAGACTTATCCGCTGCATTAACAGCGTTAGCCGGCGAAGCATTGGAAGTAATTCCACATCCTGCATTCTTGGAGATAAGGGAGGAATTCAATTCGCCATATCTATGGTGGTTTTGTCGGCGCGAGAACATCATCAGCGCAAGGAAGCTCCTCGATAAAACCCACCAGGATCACATTTCCGTTTTTGAGCAATATTTGGATGACCAATTTGGAGCCACGTGGACCGAGGTTGATCATTTGCTTTCTAAAGGGGAAATAAGTGGACAATATATCGAGTATCTTTACGTAGGTCCTCCGTCCTTTCTACATTTCACGGCATGAAATTCCTGACTCAATTAAGGCACCCGGCATGATATTAGTCGCAAAGTCTGACAAAGAAACAATTGGGCAACAGCAGGCATACTTTGCGAGTTCTTGGCTGCGCACCAATCGTGGTGGACGAGCCCTACCCTCTGACCGTTCTCGACCTGCCGATGTTGGAGGCCTCATAGAAGGCGCTTACTGGTCATTTGATGGTACATTTCAGAAGAGAGTTGAACAACTTAATATCGGCTATCTGCCCTCCTCTTCAATAACTGAGGTATTCAATATAACAGAGTTAAGTTTCTATCCCATCAAATACGCAAAAGCTGGCCTGGAGGATGCTCTCAGAGCTCGAGGGATGATGTTCTGGAAATGCCGTTTGAGGAATTATGTCTCCTACTTAGGGGAAGCAGATGACGGTCTTCAACATGTAATGTGTATTCCTCCATTCTAATAGTTGTACGCTGCTCATTCGAACTACAGACGGATCTGAGATTCATGATAGATACTGCAACATTCAATATGATGTATCCACCTAGGCCAGACAGCTCAGTCAAAGGTCAAAGCGAGATTGGTCCGGATACAATGTCTAGAGATGAGCCTCCCTTAGACGATCAATTCTTGCTATGCCTTCCGAAAACTATTAGGGGATTTAACATGATTACTAAAAAATGGAGTGCGAATTCCTATCCCTTTGATGCTGCGTTTGCTGACTATTCGTGTCCAGATAATCTGGATGTGAGCCGAATCACCTTAGTGAAATGGAATACTGAGGCATTCGGCTCACTTGTTCTCGAAAGGTCGCCGAGGGAGCTGATATCTGCACTTGTGACAAATCAAATCAACACCCAAAGAGCTACAGATCTGAGGGGTGTGAAAGGAAATGGTCTGATTATTTTGCTTCACGGGTGAAACTACCAATCCCTTTCTCAGGATCATTTCGTGCTGACACTGGTACTAGTGGCCCTGGTACAGGAAAGACACTTACTGCTGAGAGGTATGATACTTGTTCCACGAGACATTTCTTGGCTCAATTCTTTTTGACAGCGTTGCGGAGGTGTACAAGAAGCCCTTGTACAAAGTGACCTGTGGAGACATTGGAACGAAGCCAGAAGAAGTAGAAAAGGTATGGAGATGTTCGGAATAGAGCATGGATGGTAGCTTATTGTTGTAGTATCTGGAGGCTGTCTTATTTCTGGGAAGGACTTGGGACTGTGGTCGGTACCCATTCAAATGACGATATCAAGCACTTACAATCTAATAGTGATTCTTCTGGACGAGGCCGACTCATTCATTGAACAACGACGAACGTCCGACCTACAGAGAAATGCTGTGGTCTCAGGTTAGTAGATGGATGCGTTGTCTTGATTGCGAGACTAATATGAAAATAGTTTTCCTCAGAATTCTGGATCACTACAATGGTAAGGAACGCCCTCAAGATTGGAGAGATAGCTGACAAACTTTAATAGGTATACTCATTTTGACCAGTAATCGTGTTGCGGTATTTGACGAGGCCTTCAAATCTCGCATCCAACTCAGTCTCCGATACGACGAGCTAAATCAAAGCCAGAGACTCCAAATCTGGGAATTCTTCATCTCGCGCCTGGAAAGCCTGCAACTGCATTCAGCTAATTCTGCAAGTCATGGTGACCTCAACATTGCAGTGTGGAATATCCGAGCACACTTACCGGAGCTTGCGAAGGCTCCAATGAACGGTCGCGAAATCCGAAACGCCATTTCCACTGCAAGGCAGCTGGCTATGTTCCGGCGAGAACATATGAAGTATCACCATCTTCAATCAGTTATCGACCATGCGATGCGGTTCGAAAATGGTTATATCGCGTAAGGAAAACCTTGATAGGGATGTTACCGAATTCTCCTCTCGTGGTGGAAGCCTGGTGAAAACGCTTCTCTGTACTTTGGCCCCAACTTTTGCTTCTTCTTTGCTCTGGCTATATGAAATGATTTTAACATAAACGTCCCGCTTTTACAGTATGTACTTCTCCATTTCTCTCCAAGATACTACAAGCGTCGAAGACATTGCCAGCCGAGAATCAACTTCAAGATATACCCATAGGTCTCTGCCCCTGTTTGCTGGGTGAAAAATAGAGCAGCGTTCAGAGCCTGACTATTTACGACCCTTTTCTACAAGTATCTCAAGAATTCTCAACTAACCTTACGAAGTTGGCCGGCAGTTCTCTGTCGTGCGCTGGAAGAGGCCGCTGTGCGGTGCGGCGTTACACTTAGGATAAGACATTGCGGTATTAAGAGGATTAATCAATATCCCGGCTGAAAAGTATCTTCTGATAGGTGTGGTGTAGGTTGAATATGATTGTGGGCTGTGAGATTAGGCATTAATTCTGTGAGAATTTGTGAGTTGTTCTCGTAAGTCCGAGATGCATGGGCCCGGATGAACCGGTATGATGCAATCCCGCTGTCGATATATATTTGACCCTTGAGTGGGGGCAACTAACTGTTGGGCTGAGCTGACCCCGCATTCTTAGGACGTACCGTAGATATTACAAATTCATAACCAACAGTTGTAACTGTTCAGTCTTTTATAAAAGCAATCGAACGATCCTTCCTCAACTATCTACCACAATTGAATTCATCTCCTAAATCCCACCTGAAAGCAAAACAACAAACTATACCCCCCATCAAAAATGTCCACCACAACACCCCGCATCCTCCTTCTCGGCGGCCACGGGAAAGTCTCCCTCCTCATGACGCCAAAGATACTGTCCCGCTCATGGAACCTCACATCAATGGTGCGCAACGCAGACCATAAGCAAGATATCCTAGCCGCAGCGGACAAAGCGCCGAAAGAGGGGAGGGGACAATTGGATGTTTTGGTGGAGAGCATCGAGGATGTGAAGAGTGAGGGGGATGCAAAGGGGATCTTGGAGACGGTGAAGCCGGATTGGGTGATTTGGAGTGCGGGTATGTTTGCTTTGTTTTTCTTACTTTAGGGTTCTAGCTATGTTCGCTTCTGTTCCTGGGAGCCGGTTGAGCTGGCCAAAAAGGGAACGAGTCTGGAATTTGAGAGAATGGAATGAGAAGAGCATTCATTAGACCAAGTTAACCAACCCCTCCTCCTATAGGCGCCGGTGGCAAAGGCGGTTCCACACGCACCTACGCCATCGACCAACACGCCTGCATCCACTTCATCCGAGCCTCCGTCTCCACGCCCAGCATCACGAAATTCCTCCTCGTGTCCGCGCTCTCCTCGCGCGCAACTCGCGCTCCATGGTGGGACGAAACGTCCTGGGAACTGGTGCAGAAAATCAACACCGAGGTGATGCCGCACTACTACAAAGCGAAAGTAGCGGCGGACAGAGCATTGGTGAAGTTGGGCGAGGAGCGGAAGGGATGGGGATGGATTAGCTTGAGGCCGGGACAGCTGTCGGATGAGGAGGAGACGGGGAAGGTGAGTTTGGGGAGGACGGCGGCGAGGGGAGCGGTTACGAGGGGAGATGTCGCGGAGGTGGGGGTTAGGTTGTTGGAGAGGGACGGGGTTAGTGGTTGGTTTGATTTACTTGGGGGCGAGGAGGAGGTCGGGAAGGCGGTGGAGAGGGTGTTGAGTGAGGGGGTGGATTGTAGGGAGGGAGAGGATTTGGATAGTGTTAAGGAGAGTGATTGGGCGTGAGAGGTTCATGTTGCCTTATTAATGAAGCTAGCAGTTGAGAGGTGCATGCATAGTTAATGGACTGACTGTATGATATCCCCTTCTATTTGTCCGAGCAAGTATACAAAAAGTAAAAAGTAGCAAATGATGTATTGGCGTTGCGAGACACTTGCTAAACTCGCCGTTCCTAGGCCGCATCATCTGCGGATTTCCATTTTACTATATCTTATAATTTCCTTCCCATATCCTTCATCATCGGCTCTAGATTGGAAGAAACCAACTTTCGCCTAACCATCTTAATGCACCGACCTTTAAACCGTATACATAGCACGAGTTGTCATTTCCAGCACACGATACTCGTGTTCATATCTTTTTGTTCTAGCAGCAAGGCCCTTTACGCAACTCAGATAGGCGAATAGTGGATTAGTCAGTATGTAAGAAGTAAGGCAACGCAGCTCTAGATCGCGAAATTTTCGTCTTCATCTGAGATCAGTATCGAGCATGGGCTTCCAACTTGTTGGGGTTTCTTTCGTAGCTTTGTCACCCATCGGCTGAACGCTGTAGCTGGATCTAACATCTAACAATAAAAATTCACTCGCCGCGAGTAACGGATCAAGTTCTCGTTGCTATATATCCAAATATTCGAACACATCACCAAAAGCATCCAAAAACGACAAGATATTTAACGGAAGATTGGAAACAGCAAAAGTAGAATTAGAAAAAGCAAAAGGATATTCCGGTACGGGGAATTGAACCCCGGTCTCCCGCGACCGTTGCTAACCGAAGTTGAGCGAATGAGAGGCGGAAATGCTAGCCACTACACCATGCCGGATGGTTGTTGTTATTGAGGAGGAAGATCTTACTTAAAAATATATTCTCAGGACATAAAAGCAGATGCCAAAATCTAGAGAGCACAGATATGGATATTCTCTGCACTATATCTTCCAAAGTCCATATTTCCAAAGCTATTACGATCATCTCATTTTATCCAAAGCATTCTTTTTTCACAATCACAGAAGACCTAGCACGAAAAAGAAGAAGGATTTAAAGTGCGAATTTTTGTTCAACTAAAGCAGATAAAGACAGTAGAACAGATAAAGACAGTGGGAGAGGGGAGGAGAACTCTGGAGGGACCATGAGATATCAATCTTCACTGGTAAATCATATCCCAGGTTTGGTGGCAGGAATGTTATCTACCTGCGACATATGGCAAGCATCAAGTATATCATGCTTTATTGCCAAATTATTGGAATCATCAGGCTCGTGGGCTAATTAGAGAATGTTGAGTTGTTGGAGTTTATAATTCCAGCAGCGGAGATACATTTTCAAACTAAAAGGTCTCCGGACGAACGTGTAGTCGGGTACGATGGTTGTCTCGTCGGTCGTGATCCCCATCATAGCATATATCCAATCCCGCGGCTCGAAACACTTGCCGAAGCATTTCCTGAGAGTTAGTGTCAGCATCGGAGATTGAGTAATGTTGTTCATCGTGGCGTTGATGATCTCCAAATTGTCCTTGATGCCAAAGAAAGCGTGTCCAAGTGCGGACTCTCTTTTCAAAGCAAGAATCAGCTTACCACCCAAAAGCGTATCCACGACATACTTACGTGCCCGCCCATTCGGACGAAGAAGACGAGAAACGGAGTGTTACACGTCTAGCCACATGGAATTACTTAACTCAATTACGTTTTCTCCACGTCGCTTTAAGTCATTTGATAGAGGAAGGTCTCGGGAGGCCAGGCTACAATTAAAATGAGATTAATAAGATCAAAGGGGAGATAACTAATGTGTAAGATATTCCATGAGTTGAGAATTGCTGCTCTACCTGAGCCTAACAGACTGCACAATCGGATACATGCCCCCAAACAATCCGCTCAGGGCACTTAACCACATCGCGCTGGGATCTTAGACATCTATTCCGGCCCGACAACTGAAGCCTGGTCACTATTAGGCCTGTGTAAAGGCAGAAGTTTCTCCCACGCTCCATCCATGCCTCCAACGATCATTCCTTCACCAGCCTTGACTTCGGCCCACGAAATCATCTGCCAAATATCTCTCAGTCGCGAGCTGCTCATAGGCAAACTCCTCTATCTGTCCAGCCATCTCATGCAAACGAACGAGGCAAAGTCTCGGCTCTACTGGTGTGAAATCCGGCTCCCCGGGTGCATTTTGGTGGCGTCTTTTGTGAAGCCAGTAACGTATTCGCGTTTGTGCGAGATAACAAATCATACGTCTATTATACAGCGAAGCGTAGCCCTGCTCCTGACTGTCGAAGGCCTCTAAACGGCAGAGAAAATCCTTCATATTTTCAATCGGCATTCCAATTTCGGCACTCTTGTCCCGGTGGAGAGTTGGCTTGATTGGTTCGACATTACTGTTCCATTCATCGTTGAAAAGAGCGGCCCACCATTTGCGTTTCCATGAATCATCTGGCACAGTACGCTTTGGATGATAAAAGCGCCATTGCTTCAATAGTAGATCTTCTAGACACTTTTTATCTCCATCGGTCAACTGTCTAGAATTCAGTATATAACTGTTCGAATTGGGTGTTCTATTATCGCCGGATAAGTCTTTGTTGTGTGCTTCTTTGGCATGTAGTCGGCGAGGTTTTGGTGAAGGAACTTTCGGTGGGTTCGCTTGTTGGCGTTCATGCTTTTCACGTTGCAGGCGTTTTTGCTCCAATACTGCCAACCGCTGGCGTAAATGTGCCTCTTCATCTGTCAGATTGAGTGATGCAGCTGACGTCTAGCATAAATCATTATCACTAAACTATGTAACTTTGTAGATATCTCACCTTAGTGGTAGTTAAGAAACGGCGATTGCGTGAAGTGAACCGAATGATGTTTAGAACCGAATAGGGGAAAAGAGGGTGATAGTGGCGAGCAGCTATCATAGGGGAGATATTCGCCATTGCCAATATGAGTTTCGGCTTGCAAAATGGAAGGAATCGAAAGCGAAAGCTAGAAAGCAAGATGAAGGAAAGTGAAAGTAGGATGGAAGAAACTTCAAGAAAGTGATCATAATTTGTAACATGCGGAAATTAGGAAAAGATAGTGGCGAATATATACACCAAGCACGCGGCACCCTTTCTATTGGAGACTATTCGGCTAGACTATTCACTCCTCGCCGACCTTCTTTAATATAGAAGCAGTGAATGCCTTCTGGAAGACCCAGATGGGACAAAGTATCTGGAACACGCAAACGAGGGCCGGGATCAAAGCCGGGAAAATGCGGATAGCAGCAACAAGTCAGAAGATTATAAAAATAGCTATATATCAAGCGATGTATAATACCCTAAATCACGAACAAACTCGATAGCAATCCTCAATATCAGTTTGAACGATTCCGACCTTCAGCAACCCGTGGATACCCGAATTTCTTCTCACGGGTTGCTTACCTACTTAGAAAAGCTAAGAGAGCAAATTCGATACAGATGCCTGGTAGAGTTCGCAACTCTGCGTGAAGTTCAGGAGAACAAGGGGGGTATTAGAGATAGTTTGAAATCCGAACCAACAGCTTGATGGTTGTGTTTCTAAATCAACGAATACATCAAAGTCAATCACTAGAAATCAGATATCTCGAGTATATTTGGTAATGAAATGAAGACTTTCAATTTCGTGGGATAATAATGCTACTTGCGCCTTTCCTTGATCGTCATGAAAATCCCAACACTTAGCTTACAACTTCTACCATACTCTATAGCCTTGCTCTCTCACCTTCCTTTTCACCTTTCAACTCTCGCGCTACACCTCTACTAATCCAATCACTAATCGCCATATTCGTAACCATCGGATTAACCCCACTGGCACTAGGAAACACACTCGCATCACTAACATACAGCCCTTCCGTACCCCACACCCTACCTTTCGGATCCACCACTCCATCTTCAGGCCGTTTGGACATCCGCGACGTGCCCATTTGATGCGCACTAACAAACTGTGAAGCTGGAGGCTTCGTACTTGTATTTGAGAGCCGCGTGAGCCAGGCCTGAAAGCTTGGATCTTGCGAAGGATCGGGAGATGAAGAAAGTGTAGCTGGATCGCGGACGAAAGGTTCCATGCCTAGAGCGGTTACATGGATTTCTCTTGCTCCGGTTACATAGCAGATTTTTGCAAGTGCGAGGACACCTTGCTTGATATGGCCACGGTCGAATTCGGACGGAGTGTAAGCGATACGTGGAAGTCCGGTTTTGGCATCAGGATAAATAAGACCTGTATCGCGATCGCGGGCGATAGAAATGAAGACGTTCATGTGGCGGAATTTGAGGGCTTCGAACTTGTAGTCGAAGCCGCTGGGATAGTTGAGAGCTGGGAGAGATAAAGACGGTAACATACAAGTTGTTTCGAGTTTCACACCGTGTCCGTGTGAATCCAGATTTTCAAAACTGCTGCAGACGCTGGTGAGGATACCGCCTGGTCATATTAGTATAACTCGAAATGACGGACGAGCAAGCAACAACCCACCTTCCCATGGTTTAACATCCTCGGTATAAACAGCGCCAACCATATTGACGGGATGAAGATACAGGTTTCGTCCAATTTGTGGATTCTGTTCATGTGTTAGTGATGTCAAGATAATTGGGAGAAAGTACTCGTAAAGACTAACCGTAAGACCACTGTTTTTCAAAATAACAGGGGTCCACAGAGTGCCACAAGAAACAATGACTTTCTTCGCCCTTACGATGACCTCCCTCACCGTCCTTTGCGAGATGTGACCATCAACACCACCATTGATATTCCTTGAAGTCCAAATCCCCTTCACACCAACTGCTTTCTTTGCTCCATTTGAATCATCAAACATGACACGATCAATTTTGAACCCTTCAATAAACTCTGCACCGGCCTTTGCAGCATCCGGCAACCAAGATACCACTGGTCCTTGTTTTTGAGCAGATCCGCATCCCACCGAACAGTGTCCGCAATAATGCTCGTGGCCACCTGTATTTTGCGGAACGGCTTTTGCATGGTACCCCAATTTCCTGGATCCTTCCATCAACATTTGATTGCCATGGTTATGTCTAATGTGCTCAGCACTGACACCCATCCTTTGACAAACACGATCTAAGCTTTCCTGGAATTCTGCAGTCCCAAAAAATTGAAGACCTCTATCTTCGGCCCATTCTTTCCTCACATAGTCCTGGGTCTGTAAACTTGCACTCCAATTGACAGTTCCTCCACCTCCCCAGTTACTTCCAGCTACAACTGACGTGCTTGAATCATCACTGACGATAATTCCTCCGTTTTCCAATAGATGGACGCCAGCAGCTGCTTCAGACATGGGTAACTGAGAAGGAGGATAATAGTATGATTTCTCAACCACTATAACCTTATGGCCTTGCTCAGCCAGGTTCTTGGCGCAAACTGCACCACCGCACCCACTTCCAACAATCACCACATCCGTTTCCACAATTTGCGGCTCATCTCTCGCCGGGAATTGGAGGAACTCGTACTCGAAGTGTGGGCCAGGTTTATAGTGATGCGGAACTTTCGTGAATCCAGTGACTCGGTCGAAATTGGGTGAAGTTTTCAGCCAGAGATGCTTGCCAAGGAGAGACATCGTCTTAGCAATCGCCCGCAGAGGAAACAAATAGGAGTTTCTCCATGAATCAAGGATGGATTCCCGGATGTTGATTGAGTGGGATTGAATTGGAGCAGCATAGCCCGTGAGCATAAGGGAGCCAAGACGCGTGTTGAGAGTGGAAAGAATAACACCAAGGACTTTTCGAGCATCTTCACGAGCATATATTGTCAATGTACGAAGGAGAAGGTCTTGGAAAGCGGGAATATCGGATGGCTTCTCGTTCAGATATGCTTCCAACGCCTCATCGTCTGGTGGTGAAGTAATAGTATTCCGCATGCGACTTACGGCGTCATTGTATTTCTCATCCGGGACAGAAAATTGAGTTGCAGGGTCCGATGCGATAGAAGCTCGGTGGATTGATGGAACTACAGTATCCATGATAGCCATCAGAGTCGCCCATTGTAGGTCCGTGAAATATTGACCCTCAGGAGGGTCTGGCAATGGGGCCACAATTGGTGCGACCAAATCTACCATGTTTGACGACATCGTGAATTGCTTGCTTCCAGTCTACAATCAACCTCCACAATAGTTTCTTGAAGGGAAGACGTTAACAAAATAGAACGGCGATGAGCTAGGAGCTCTCGCGCGTCGCAGTTTCAGCTGACAATTCCCTGCCGAGGCTAGCAAGGGCCATAAGGTGGAGTAATGGCTCGTTCAAACCGTCTCCGTAGCTTGTCGAGCTTGTCTGATTTGACGATTAGCTGTAAGCTCTGGCCAATAAGGTTACACGCTACTGTAAGTCTTATATATTGATCTTCTTTCTATTTTGAAGATATTTGGACGTCCATTAAAAATCAAATGTTTTTTTTATCAGTATTTCTTTAATTACATACAAAGTCGGCTTCTATTCTAAAACTTATACATTTGAAATAAAGAGCAACTTGTCTTTAATTTCAAGTAATCAAAGAAATCAACAAGTTTTCATCGAAGAGATAATCGTAGGAAGCGAAGCATTCCGTAGGCGTGCACCGTAATGCCGACGATTAGAGCGGTTAGTAAATTCGTATTATCTTATCACAACAATTCAAGATCCTGTATAGTGTACTTCCCAGAAGAAATGCCCTTCAAAGCCTCCCCATTCATAATTCCATGAATATAAGCTTCACCCACGAGCTGGAATGCGTTTCCCTTACCCCGGAGAATGATAGGCGTCGAACAGCCGTGTATAACACAAATAACATCCCCAGTTTTACATACATTCCCACCAAGCCCAACGTATCCTGCTGCAGTAGTGATCATGCGTCTTAAGTTCCAGTGAACAGAGGACCTATAGTCAAAGAAGTCACCAGTGTAAATGCGTGACGTGCTTAGATCATTACGTGGAGGGAAAACTTCATGTGCCCATTGTTTAATCGACTTCCCAGACACGATGAGGTTCTGGTTCCGGTGATACCAGGCAGCGAATATTTTGGAGTTGGAGGCAGAATTATCTGTCACTGTACACTGGTGGCATTGTTGCAAAAAATGGCTTGTGACGTCTTGTAGAATCTCAGTGGTTGGTGTCCGCATTGGGGGGAGTGAACCTGCTATAAGTGACTGGCAAATTGCATCAATAGCTTCTCGCCCGTTGTAGGTGATAGACCTTGAGCTACTTTGATGGAACGTTTTTTCAGGTGTAGAGTCTGCAGTGCTCTCGAGTATTTGGGCGAGACCATCAACGGAATCTACTATGAAACCCCGGACGTTCATTGTTCCCGTTTCGTCGTTGAAAGATACGGTCGCAGCAGAATTACCGTCAGCCGACACCGGTGTTAATGATGAAATTGAAGAGTTCATAGTTGAAGTCGCTCGATGACTGAAATCCGGAATCCATGACGGCAACTCGATGTCCAATATCCTTGGGTACACCGTAAAGCCTGCCAGACTGAGAATATCCAGGCGATTTGACGTTCTTATTATGTTGACGACCGCTTGCTTGTATGTCTCTGCAATAGACAACCTATAGTCAGGACGTGAAACAACTTTCGCGGCATCGCTTGCTAGATTTAAGATGGCATACACCTTGTCTCTGGGATCAGAAGCAAGCGCCAGCCCAGTCCTGTAGAGAGTGCAAAGGAGCGAGTCATATTTCCAGGATTCTCTGTAGAGGTAGGCACTTGCAAGAGAGAATGTTCCATAATCGAGAATAAGGCCTTCTTGTTTCAAGAGTAATGGTTGTTGTATCCTTTGGTGAGTCGATAGAACATTCAAGCATCTCGAAATATTACGTGGGTCCAGTGAGAGTGATCCGCAGAACAACACTACATCCTTAGCCGCAACGATTTCTTGAATGATCCAAATTCGTCTCCACCAGGGACGACGCAGCATATGATACAGAGCGCGCCATTCCAAAGAATGTTTTCTTGTCATCAGCGAATCCTTTAGCCACTCTTTGGAATTTTCTTCTTGCCGGCTGATTGTCCGAATCATTTGAAAAGCTATATGGCTGTCATCTCGCTCTGGTCCTAGCCAGACGGTCACCAGCACCGCTTGGGCGTATATCTGCCGCATTCGCAGGATCTGATCGCTTCTCTCGTGTATATCTGCTTGATTTATGCAAATGGCATCAATCCAGATAGGCACGTGTCCGAACTCACGCTCCCTGCGTGCCTTCAAAGCCGCAGTTAGGTTGGGACCCAAGATCAGTTGTTTCCCATCGACAGTGATTTCTTGGGGCGACAGATCACTGGAATAATCATCTAGCCAGGCGTAAGAGAGAGCATGATACGCTGGATGATGATCCAATGACATTTGAACTAGTGAGCAATTCAGGCTAGAAGGGTCATGAGGATCAATGGGATGGATTGTGAGGAGTCGAATCGCATTGCTGCTGGCATCAAGTGGGGTGTACTGATAGGGCTCAGACATCGTGCCGGTTCAGTCTTGTGCTAGAATGGAGTAAACACAATTAATATTTCGCGGCGCATGCAGAAGTATGTTCCGCCCTGAACAAGCTCACCTCAGGCTCAGGAGATATCCGTTTCGGATGTACCAGCTTCAGATGTTGCTGCCAACACAGGCTCTGGAGTCACGATGTCTTCGATAGCCACGAAAGTCTCGACTATCCTTAGGGAGCTGGGTAGCGCCGTGATTGTATGATCATACTGTTGGTCGTTTGGTAGAGGGAGGTTACCGCTCCTTAACCGCTCTCGCACAGCGTTGTTCAGCTGACAATTTCCTGCCGAGGCTGACCGTCTTCGTAGCTTATCTAATTTGACGAGCGGAGGAAGTCATCAACCGTTACACCTCTTATGAACACGATCAGGGATGAATCCGAACCAATGGTTTAGATGAGATAACGGAGCAATAGAGCAGATCATACCGTAAATATCCACACGATTGAATCGATCTGCAGAGGCCATGAGTCTGGATAGGGACAAGGACCTCTTTGTGCGCGGTGATGCGGAGGAAAAAGATCTATTATATCGGCGTTGGATCGAGAACTTCTTCCGCTCCTTCAATCGATCACGGCAGGACGCGACGGAAATCCACAATGACTCCGGCCTCCGTGTGGTTGTGAAGCGCTGGAATAGCTGCTCGTTATAGCCTATTTCCCAAACCTCGGTTGGGAATTGGAAAGAGAAAAGGGTGATCATGTATTGCCAAAGGTAGATGTCGCTGCTTCTGAGTACCTTCTTATATTGTATAAAAACAGGTCCATATGATCATGATATCGTCAAAAACCTATCCTTCCTACTGTACACCAATCGCTAAAAGTATCCAATCCTCGTGAGCAAGTTTCAATACATCCTTAATAATCCTATCCATATAACCTACCCAAAACCTCGACTTCACCTCGCCGTCATCTCAGCCCCATAAACCCCAGCACTACCAGTTCCCAGCCCAACACTCGATATCACGCCCCACGTCAGTGCTGCCATCTCCCAATCCTCGTCCTCATCCTCATCGCCCTCGTTAAACTCGTTGACGTTGCTAGGGGGCGTGTATGCAGCAGTGTCGTCTGATTCTGCCTGAAGTTTCTTCGACTTACTGCGGCGCGATCCGGTAGATGAACTTTGAGGAGTTTCAGATTTCTTGGGACGTCCACGACGTCGAAGAGGAGTAGATATGTCGGTACTGTTTAAGATCAATGCCTGTAAGGTAACAAAACCTAGAGAAGAGAAACATACCTGTTAACCATATTCTCAACCTCGGCCTTGACTTCCTTTGCTGCCTGCCTACCCTTGTCCATCCAAGGAATAGTAAATCTTAATATTTGTTTACCATCAAGTCCTCGGATAGCAGTCCAGATTCCAAGACTGAGACCGGAGATTACCACATCGTACCCCACAGCGCCCACAGCAGGATGATCACCAACAGCACCTAGAACCCTTTCAATCGCGGTTACTGCGCGGTCGGTGCTTGATCGGTGCACCTTTTCAATCGGATGTAACAGATGGTGGCGGTAATAATGATCTTTTGGGGTGTTATAGAACAAAGCAAGTCCCGAAGTTTTGAGGTGCAAGAGCGAAGAAATGGTGGAGATGGTACGGAAGACTTTCATGTATGAAGCATGAGCTTCGTGTGGGTGCTCGTAATTATTTCCCCAGCTCTCAGGAATGATGTAGGGTAGTAACATTGGTGCGAAAGGTAGCGCTTTCGACCATAAGGCGATGTTCACAAAAGAAGGTGTGTTGGAAGCAAAAGGGATTAGAAACACTGTCGAGTATGTAGCAAGCAGAACAGTAATGTAAAACCCAGGTTTTGGTAGCCAGGTGTCAGCCCTTTGCGGAACGATCCTCTCAAACCAGTATCTATCTCTGTCAACGTGACTTCTTTGGATTGGGAAGAAAGACCTACTTGTGAAGGCCACCTGGAATCCTCGACTCAGTCAGAACATCCACATTTTCCGGTAATGGTACTGGTGTAAGTAGCACCGTGATAAACCAGAGATTTTGAGCAAATGAAAGGTTGACCAGTTGAGCGAGTAGCAAATAAGCCCAAAGGTTCGAGATATTTCGTCTTCGCCCCTCAATTGCAAGATAAGTACCGAAAGAAGTCATAGCCAAACTAGCTTGTTGACCCCACCAGAAGTAGCGAGCCTTTTCTGCAACAATCTCCAAGGTGTCCCGATAGAAAGGAGTATCGTTGAGCCATCTCGCAATCTCAAGTCGACCAGGATGTTGACCTCCACGAAGAGCTCCTCTGGTGCCGAAGATACTGATCGTTCGAATTAATCCATGTTACATTCTCAGCGCGGGGTTAACAAACCTCTCTGGTAAATCTACCCCTCTTTCAAGAGCCCAAGTTCTATAACTAATGCTGGCACCTTTCACTGAGAACCATCCAGCTGTAACCAAGCTCAGAAGTGCTAGACCGGAGAAGAGCTTCACATGACCTCGTCTCAAGTGCTGGCGATGTCTAGTCGCTGATGAGGGTGGTAGAGCGAGGTATGAGCGGAAAATTGTTCTGATGATAAGGGCAGTAAGAGATGCTGACAGAAGAATATGAGAACCAACAGTCAACGTCGGGATGATGCTACGCAGTGTGGTGTTAGACGTGGGATACGATGAAGTGATATCTATTGCTATGGATACTCTTCTGAGAAGATAGTGAGTAGGCTTACCTCGGACTGGCGTGGATTTCTACGGGCGCCATTTTCAATGAGAGCTCCCGTCGAGATCTTGAGATATATGAAAGCTAGAAGTTTTGAACCATAAATTGTAAATCCCAAATAGCAAATGATAAATTGATTGTCATGAAAATGTTGACGCGCTAAATCTCGAGAAAGTTGGCAGACAACAACAACAGCGGCAGCAGGCGTGACCTCACTAGTCCGCAAACTCCCCCATGTCAAAAATGTCTAGCTTCCGTCGTCATGCATAGCTAGATCTTCAGACTCTACTCATGCTTCGTAGATTTTAGATTTTAGATTCCAAATTCTTATTAATTTCTCAGCCTTGTGCTAATCGGCTGGAGACAATGTCTCACTAGACTCTGATAGCTTTACGAAAGGGGATCTATCCTTATCCCTATGAAGGCGCTCGACGAGCTAATTTGAGAACTGAGGCTGCATGTCTGCGGATTACGTTTCATGATCTTTCTTCTACTACAATCGCTCATTGCGCACAATCCAAGATGTACCATTTAGCCAAAGGAATCTATCGTTATGTTACTAGTAAAGAGGGTTAGTCGCATACTCATCACTTCTACTGCTATTCCCTTCTTAATGGTTCCGCATTCTGCGCCGCTTCACCCCGCTAATTATTGTTCGCAGAATACTCTATCCTCCTCCTTGGGCTCGACAATGCCGGCAAGACTACTCTCCACACTCAAATAAAGTCGCTATACTCCCCTCTCAACCCCGCTCCTGCGCCTGCCTCAGCTCTCAAAACAGTTCCGACGGTAGGGCAAAATGTCTCTACCATCGTGCTGCCGGACATGTACCTGAAGATATGGGACATTGGGGGTCAGCATTCATTGCGAAAGTTATGGCAATCCTACTATAGCTCCTGCCACGCGATTGTCTTCATTCTCGATAGCACAGATATTGGATCTGGCGACCTCGACGCCGGTGGAGATAACGGCAGACTGGAGGAATGCAAGCTGGTTTTGGAAGACGTTCTGAAAAGTGTGGAGACTGAAGGAGTCCCGGTGCTGGTACTTGCGAACAAACAGGATCGCGAGGATTGTGTAGAAGTTGTGCGAATCAAGGAGGGCCTTGTGAAGAGAGTATTTGAGGGAGAAGCGGGGAGTGGAGTGAGGGACAGCAGGGTCTTACCGGTCAGTGCGCTGCGAGGAACTGGTGTAAGAGAAGCAGTGGAATGGGTGCGGAGTAGAGTTATCTGGAACAAGGAATCACGGCCACCGGTCATGAGATGAACAACAAAAATAGGGTGGAGAAGAAACGAGCTTGAGTTTTGCTCAACTTCGAGTTGAGAACCAAGACACCAGTAGTGGATCCTACGGGGGTCTAGCAGCACCGGGACAATAGACGGCTCAGATGAATCATGGTGGCTCTGGTTTTCCTCATTGGCGGCGTTTTGGAGCTCATATGAAGATTTTATGATAGAGGCCTAGATCTACAGCTCTCAATTTATACCAAAATTATACATCTTTTCTTGCAGATATCCCCAAAAGTCTCGTTATGTGCATAACATATCGCACTGAGTTGCCTACTTGAAAGCCATCCGATGTCTCGAACCCTTCAGCTGCTTGATCGCAAACGAGGAAACACGCGCGAGAATGCTGTGACAAATTCGAAGCGTAAATTTCGGGCAAAAGAACTCATTCAACAGTCGATATACTTGATCGAGAAGTATAGAGCGTGAGGTCAATATTGCCTTGATGCACTGTTGCTAAAACAATATTGGATAGTGAAAAAAATATTTCAACAATCTCAAATAAATAACCCACTCCAGATATTACTGGCAAACGCCTTTCATACTCCAATCGCCATTACCATGCCAGTGCGCAAACAAGCCACGGACTTGTGAGAATCGGTGTCGTCATCGCTTATTGTAACAATTCCTCGCATGTCCAGTCCTCATACCTGAATATTTATGTTAGCTAGCTGAAAGAGAACAATCACAAACGTCTAGAACATACCACCCATCAGGCATGTAGCGACGAACGATCAGCGGAATCTTCTTGTCCTTCAACTCCTTGATCGCAATTTGCAACGGATCCGTCTCTCCTTCTTGGTCGACAAGAATAGGCGCATTCATACTGCGAAAAGGATTAGCCACTCCCCCACTGTCACTTTTCCACAGCTACCAACCTAATCTGCAAAGCTCTGGTTCCCAAAATTCTAGCTCTCTCATATTTCGTCATGTAAGGCGTAGTTGTTCGTTGGTCCTTAGGAATCTTCTTGTCCTTTGGCGCTTTGTCTCCTTTATTCCTTGCTGCAGCTGCAGCATCTCCAGAGTGGACCACTCCACGCTCTCCAGTAGGTAACAACTGGTCTGGATTGTCGGTGCTAACCTGGACATCATCTACATCATTCGCGGTCTGTCCTCCGTACTCTTCGGGTTCTTCTGGATCGTACTCAGGCTCCTCGGGGTCGTAGCCTGGGGAGAATCTATGTCACTGCAGTTAGATAAATGTCTCTTGAAGTACGCCAGTCAGGCTCTTTGATGAGAATATTTACCCTCCAGCACCCTCATCTCCGTCGTAGTCAGACATATTGATAGTAACTGAAGTCGCGCGGGTATTGAGTGCTGTTGAAAATTAAATCTTTGTTATTGATCAAGTTGCTTTTGGCGGTATTGAAGGTTCTCGAAAATAAATTTGGCGGCCAAAGTTCTTTTGCGTCTCGATCATCCATAAAATTTAAGGTTTAGCGCATTCTCACTAGCGTGCCAAGATTTCTTCAGATTGATAGCCACAATCAATTTATTTTTGAGAAATATTTGGATGAGATGGCACTGAGAAGAGAGATGAAGTGAAGTCAATTCGACGACAAATGGCCTGCAATGGCTACAAATACAAAGAAAAGAAAGCCAGAACGTGCTCTGGAAGAATCTACCAAGAGACTTCGAATAGATACCCTCAAGTCACCGGCAGGTTAGTGAGATCGGATTCTGTTTTTTACATTGAGATATTTGATCGATTGACATTTGCTCAACAGCTGAACATTCCGACGAGGAGGATGACTACCACGAAGCCCCAGACGACTCTTCGGAAGCCGGGATATCAGAAGTAGCCGATACCCCTCTCACTCCGTTTTCTCCAGCACCGCGAGCCAAGTTCCCATCCGAATATAAAACAATCAAGTGCACATACGAAGGATGCACTAAATCATTCAATCGGCCTGCTAGATTAGCAGCACATTTACGGTCACATGCGAACGAAAGACCGTTCGTCTGCACATACGAAGGATGTGATAAAGCATACATCGAAGAGAAACATCTCAAGCAACACATCAAAGGATCTCATACCCATGAACGATCATATCCATGTGATTGGGAAGGATGCACAAAAAGTTTCCTAACAAACACAAGATTAAAGAGACACAAGGAGGCTCACCAAGGACATGAGCGGTTCAAATGCACAGCTTATCCGCCATGTAATCAAACATTTCGAAAGCATCAGACACTTCAACGACACATCCGTGCTGACCATCTCGACTTGGCCCCGTTTCCTTGCACACACGTTGATCCTATTACAAATGAGCTGTGTAAAGCTGGATTTGATGCTATAGGTGGTCTCAGAAAACATATGGAACGAGCTCATGGTACAGCGACATTTCTTTGCCCTGACTGTACAGTACCAGATCAATTTCAACTCGATGGGACGCCCGTACCTCTGGCCTTTATGACCAATGCAAAGCTCCAAGCCCATATCAAGAAGGAACATGCCAACTGCATGTTTTGTGATCGAAAATGTTCTAGCCAGCGCGAATTGCAAAAACATATTGAGACACAACACTCGGGTAGTACCGTCGAAGACCGCAAAACCATTTCTTGCACATACCCGGGCTGTCCCAAAACCTTCACG
This sequence comes from Rutstroemia sp. NJR-2017a BVV2, assembly GCA_002946415.1. Taxonomy (NCBI): domain Eukaryota; kingdom Fungi; phylum Ascomycota; class Leotiomycetes; order Helotiales; family Rutstroemiaceae; genus Rutstroemia; species Rutstroemia sp. NJR-2017a BVV2. The sequence continues at coordinate 296,540 of NJPS01000044.1, forward strand.
AAAAAGGCCAATCTTCAAGTGCACATACGCACCGTTCATGACGGCCAACGCTTTATCTGTGGAACCTACGACGTCTCCGCAACCCCTGATCTCATATCGTGGAATCCAAGTGACTCCTGCAGCAACGATTTCGTCTCCAAAGCCAACCTCGAAGACCACATCCGAACAGCACATCTCCATCTTCCTAGCCTACTCAACACAAAACGCAAAGAGAACACTTCATCCTCCACACAACCTAAACCGGCCTCCAAACTTGTGAAACACCAAACCACAATCGAAGAACTCGCCGGTTTCGACGCTAGAAGAACAATCGACTGCGTGGTCCAAGGATGTCCACATAAATTCATCCGCGAATACGATTTCCACTTACACATGCGTAAACATCATCGCCAGGGTCTCGAGGAGATCGATCGTCTAGCTCATGAAGCTGATGTTCTTGCTGCTGGTTTCATGTTCACGAACTCAGAAGTTGTTGACCCTCTTCCCGATCTACCGTTTATGGATCATGAATCGAACTTGCATGATATGTCGGAGATGCAGGTACCTATTGATCCTGCTCTTCAATCGGCAGACTTCAATGATGGTACGGGCTGCAGCCTTGATTCTTTGGTCTCCACGACTTCCACATCGGCATCGCCATTTGTGAATCCTGATCTAAATGTCGATGTAAATCTGGATTGGGAATTGCAGAGGCAGGCCCTAGAGGGAGGACAGTTCTGGATCGGAGATGAGGAACCGCGGATGGGGAGGGAGGAGTGGTCGCGGGAGGAGTATGAGATGAGGAGGTTGATTGATGGGGGTGCTGGGTTTTAGGTTTCTGGTGCTTGGTTCGGGGTGTTGGGTGTTGTGTGTTGTATGTTTTGAAGTGTAAGAGGAGGGGATGGCAGAGAAAGAGAGGACGAATGGCTCGATACGGTACGATACGATGCGATACGATATGACGGGTGACGAAAATCCAAGCTAACGCGGGTACTTCTACGAGAGTGCATGTATAGATTAGGGGGAAGGGAAAATGGAAGGAGATGAAGAACACAAATATCATTCAAAACAGAGAAAGAAAGGAGGCATGCGAAACAGAGATAGCAAGTGCTGCATATTCTCCCATCTCGCCATCCTGTACTGTACTATTTTTATATCACAGCTATGCGTTAGTCATTGCCATATTGCTATACTATGCTATGTTGCTAGTTATACTCAGTTATCTAAGACTGGACGACTTCTCTTATAACCAAGTATACCTGAAGGGAGTAAAAAGCAAGCTATCTCCTCCCTTCTTTATTGAACACCCGCTTTCTATATTAACCCCCCATCCTCTTCTCTTTATCCCCATTTCCCCTCCTTCGTTTCACCCCGCCCCCTCCCCCTTTTATCTACCCCTCCTCCCAAAACAACCCCATCATTCCAGATTCCACTATATCTTCTATCTATTTTCCCGACTACTTATTCACTCACTCACTTAATCGATGCATATACAAGCCAAGCCATAAGTGACAGTCCAGAAATAAGGATGAAAGATATACATGCACACACACACCCATATATATATATATAGATATCCTCAAAATATATCCATTGCTTCCATCTCCACCTCCATGCTATCCCATCCCATCTCCCTAATATTCATATATCAAATCCATCACTCAATCCGATTTTCATCAATCTCATCATACCATATCACATTTCATCATATCATATCACATAACCCCCCACGTCTCATCCCCCAAACAATCTGCCCCCGCAACCCCTCTCACCTCCCACCTTTTCTTTTCCCTCCAGATCAACCTCACAATCAACTAATCAATCAAAATCCTCTTTTCCAAATCCTCAAAATGCGTGAAAAACGACTCGAAAAGGCGGATACCATGCTCGACACTAAATCACCCCCAAGTCAGCACAGCACAGCACGCACACTTCAATTGAAACATCCGCCATAATAGAACACATCCCTCGCCATCCCATTCCACTTGCGATTGTAGGAGAAGCAAACGAGGGTAATATCAAGGAAGTGAAAATAAAAAATGAAAATAGAACTCACTCATAAGCCCCACCACACTCCCTTATACTATGCATACTCAACATCGGATTTCCCAAATCCAGGGTCCTGGACCCCAAGGCCGCAGACAACATCGGACCAATCGTACTACCACAACTAGAATCATTCCTCACCACAAAAAGCTGCAACGGGACACCATTCTTCCCCTTCGAATCCGCGCTCGGTTTCGCCTTGCGCGCAACCTCCTGCAGAAGAACAATACCCGGGGAGTTGGTGGCGTAGCGCTGATTGGCGTTGATTTTGATCACGGGGCCTTGGTTCATCTCGGGGCGGTGGTCGGATTCGTATTTTTGGCTGTAGTTGGGGTGGATGGAGTGGGCCATGTCGGCGGAGAGGAGGAACGAGGTGGAGAGCGTCTGCTCGTAGGCCGTGGCGAGGTCGGGGTCGGTTTCGCGGTGGACCATTTCGTAGGAGGCGGCGGAGCCGGGGGCAGTGTGGGTGTTGGAGGAGGGGAGGACGGAGAGGCGGCGGAGGATGGCGGGGAGAACTGGGGGTGGTTAGTGGGAGGTTTTGAGAAGGAGAATATGAGGTTAAGGAGGGGAGGATGTGGGATATAGGAAAAGGGGGAGGGGAGGAAAGCAAGGGCGATGATAGGAAGGAGAATGGATTGGAGAGACATGGAACTGAATAGAGGTTGCAACTTGAAATCGAAATACTCACGGTTAGAAGCAGCACCTTGAGCAGAAGTACTACCAATTTCTTCATGATCGAAACAGCTGATCAAACGAATAGTAGAATCCCCATCCAGAGCGGCAGAGTCGCTCACAGACTCAATAAGCCCTTCCACACTGCAGTAAGTCATGCCAAGATTATCAAGTCTTCCCGAGTAGATGAACTCGTTGTTCAAACCACCCAAGCAAGCTTTCTGTGTATCGTAGAGAATCATCTCAAAATCAACGACATCGTCGATAGGAACCCCCGCATTCTTAGCAATCAGCTCGACAATATACGGATGATGACGACTAGTCATAACCTTCAGCGGCTGGAATTCCTCATCGGTCGTCTCCTCAACCGGAGCATTCTCACTCGCACCCGTGCGATTCAACTCAGCCGCCACGAGCCCAGCAATGGGAAACAGCTCCGTCTCCTTATTCGGATCAAAGCTCGTAGCACGATTGAGATGGATAGCCAGGCTGGGAATGCGCAAGATCGGACGATCAATCTTGACCAACTTCTGCACAAAATTGCCATTCCCGTCTCTCACCATAACTCTGCCAGCCAGACTCAAATCACGGTCGAACCACGACGTCCAGATGCCGCCGCCATACGTCTCCACACCCACTTGTAGGAAGCCGAAGCCTTGTTTCTTCGACACGGGCTTGACTCGCAGGGCTGGGGAATCGGTGTGGGCGCCCACCATGGCGATGGGGTTGCCGGGTTTCCATTTCTTGCCGATGGCAAATGCTACGATGGAGGAGCCGTTGCGGGTGAGGTAGTATTTCCCGCCAGGCTGCAAGGTCGAGGACCAGCTGTCGCGCTCCTTGATCTCTTTGAATCCGGCTTTGGAAAGTCGCTGGATGGCAGATTGCACGGCATGATAGGCTAAATAAAGGTGAGATCCTGGTTTAGCAGATAAGAGAAGTGCTTATTGGCAAGGGTACGTACGTCCGGGTGAAGCATTGAGGAAATCGAGAAAGTCGTGGGCTTTCGCTTCGGCGGTGGATAAGTTCCCTGACGGCATTCTGTAAGCTGGAGCGGGGTAACTTCTGCTATAGAATCTACAGAATAAAGTAGTGGATTTGGATTTGGTACGGATTGAGAAAGAAGTGGAAGTGGTGGAAGAGAAAGATGTTGTCAGTCTCGTCAACATTTAGCAACCCCTCCCAGATGACGGTCTGATATCAAGGTGGAGCTGTTCCGTGGGCGGGCGTGGGCGTGGGCGTGGGCGTGGGTGCGGGTGTGGGTGAGGGTGTGGGTGGTGTTTGTTCTCAGATGCATGAAACGGTATCTTTGCCTTGTCTTGTGCCTTGTCTTGTGTATCGTGTATCGGATTAACCTTACAGATTTGGCATCTCCAAGTGGATGAGCCTGATTGGCTGGATTAGCTCGATTGGGTAAAGTCTCGGAAGCTTATGGCAGTTGAAGAATGCCTTTGTTTTTGAGGCAGGACTAAGGGACTAGAGACTAAGAGCCAGGAAATTGACAGCCCCAAAAAAGATTCGAGACATGGGCAAGGAATGCCCTTGTCCTGACCCTCGACTCTCATGTTCCAGCGGGCGCTTTTTCTTTTCCGATCTTCGCCATATTCGTCCACCCCAGTTACACATCAATCACCAGATGGACATTTGGATGTGCCTTGATGCTTGTATCACCTAAATTGAGAGGACTGGGAGGGCAGGGTTGGGAGGAGATGAAAGGAAAAGCAAAGACGAGCAGAGAAGAGGAAGAGCGGAAGGGAGAGAAAAACAGAGGAAGTGAACGAGCAAGCCGAACAAAAACAGTAACAGTATTTATTCATTGCGATACTCGAGTACAATAGAAATGATGGTGTACAACCTTGTACTTCGTACGGAAGTACATGGATAGCGGAGGAAGCCTTGAGGTGCGGGAGGCTATTTTCAAGGTTCCACGTCCAATGAGTACTAAGTCCTTCGTCAGTGAGCACGAAATACAACTACTCAGTGAGTAAGAGAGCAAATGTCGAAGAAAGAAAAGGGAAAAGGCAGAAGGCAAAAGGCAGAGGCAAAATGCGAGGAGCACCGGTGTACCAGACCAGACAGCTCTAGAAATAAATGAAGCCTGTTCCTGCAGACACAAAGAAAATGCGTGCGCTATGATTGGCCGGCCCATGTCACCCCAATGAGTGTTCCCGGCATTGATTGCCACTAAAGAAGCGCCATGTGGATAGCCAGATGGCTTGGAGCCAGGTTGGAGGGTGAGTGCGAGAAAGCATATCTGTAGACTGTAAGACGAAACTCGAAGAGTAAGATGCTCTCTCTGCACCTGGTCCCTTCGACATCGGAAAAAGAGAAAGGCCAATTGTCAGTTGTCAGGTGTCAGTGGTGGAAAAAGAGTGAATCCGTGTAACAGGAATGGGAAGAGAAAAAGTCCCAGAACCCATCACCCAGCGACCATGGTGACACCTATATCAATGGTGGGTGATGGTGATAGTGATGGCGATGCTGATGGATGCTAGTAATGCTGGTGGTGCGGTGGTACAGCTGCCCTGCTCGGTGGATAATCACAAATATCCCTGCTGATATCCTTCGTATGAATGGATGAACTTCCTTCTGACCTGGACAACATACCATAACATAGCATGGCATGGCATAGCAGAGCATCGCATCGCATAACTTCGCAGCAGGACATTGTGAACATGATTGAGAAATGGCAAGTCGTGATTGTGGGGATTGGGAAGATTCAGTACCAAAGTAAACAGTAAATACCCATCTGTACTTCGTACACACATACGTATCCATCCAGACAATCACTACCGAAGCGCGACATACATGTGCACCCTTCATTGAGAGAGCCGTACCATTTCGTAATTCTACCATGCCTGCCTTCCTTCCCTTGCCAAGCTTCCAGGCTTCGATTACCTATAGAGTTATACTTGTAGACATTGATTTGGTGCTCGTGCATTTGGTGACTGCTTCATCGCCCCCTCCAAGACTCCAAGAGGGCAAATAAGAATGTCTCCAAAGAGATCCTTCTTCCTCCTTTGCGCACTGCATGCCGTAGCCTTTCCCACTCGTCTTCCCATTCGTCTTTTCCACTTGTGTCATGTTGATGATGATTTCTTACTTATTTTCTCTCTTCTATACCGACCTTTCTGAAGGTGGATTTCATTGCACACATCGTTGATCGCCCGCTTTGGTAGGGCGAGGACATGGGGTTTGGCCCATTTGGATCCAAAAGTGTTCATTGTCAGACAGCCTCAGTTCCATCGTCACCCAATCATGCGCGAGTCTTCTGACTGTGACCATCATTTGATTGCACCTCCGTAAGGAAGGAAAGAAAACTATTCGTAAAGTCTTACTCCATCGGGACTTGAATGTCAGACTAGGGCTGAGCAGGCCCTCTCAGCAGCAAGGAACGAGATATTAGATGGGTCCTAGTTTGCTGCAGAACAGTTTGGTTGTTGTTCGGAAAGACCGTACAGGTGAGGTGGATGGGAATGCAAAAGAGGGGACGGGGACGGGGGAAATAGATTTAATTAGAAGTGAATAATAAGTAAGGAAAGGAAAGGAAAAGGAAGGGAAAGGAGGTTGACCGACTCTTTTGTCGTCTTTATCGTACCTGGTGCAGGACCACAGGTGCGTGCTATGCCTTCGTGGTTAATACTGGAGAAATAGAATGGGGAAGGGGTGTGGCAGGCAGGAACCTCGATGAACGTCAAGTCCGTTACATGGATCAGACAAACCACCAAGACCAAGACCAAGACCAAGACCCAACACACAAGACCACTTTTGAAGGCTAAATATGTACAACGATCAAGCTATAATGAAACAATAGATGTTCATTATTCCTCGCAGTCCGTCCATCCAGACGTTCTTCATGTTGTTCATCCTACCTGCTTTGCGATGTATTTGAAGGTGTATGAACTGTGAAGGTGTATCCTCGCTCGTACATGTAAGCTCTTATGTACAGAATACTCATGAGATGGAGACGGAGGAAATGTTGCAGGGCGCTAACTGGACTCCTTCGGGAAACAGCCAGGTATCGAAATCCATATCAGATCATGCCATACAGAAACGAGAGCACAACTTAAATAAAATGTATATTGTGTGGACGATGCGACGATAGGACGTAGGAAGTGAAGCGCACTGTAGCCTTAATTCCTCTTTCTCTATTCTTTCTCTGCTCTTGCTCCTCCTCTTCCTCTTTTGCCTGAACCTACGCAGATTTTGGGATTTGTAGATCTCAATAAGGCCGTCGAGTATCATTGCCCATGCTTGAATGGTCGAAAGCTTAACTGATCCTCTTGATATAATTGCATGGTACTAGGTAGCGCCCTTCCTGCTCTCTTCCCATCTTTTTCTTCCCTCCTCTCTCATCTGCTCGAGCTCTCGCCTGCGCTCATCGATCATTCTCGGTTTTTGCGACATTTCAGTACATTTCAGTACATTTCAGTAGCCACCGTACACCCACACCATCCGCATGCACATTGCACACACATCGCCTGCTCACCACTCTCACCTCTCACACCCTTCCCACTTCACTTTGCGACTTTTACCAGCATTAAGACCACTAGCGCAGGCGTGCTATGAATTGGACCTTGCAACCGTCTCTTTCTGGGGCTGTTTTGACTTTCATACCTTGCCTTACATTGCCCACCTAGGAACGCTTAGAACGCTTAGAACGCTTAGACTCGACCGTGATCAGATCCCAGCTGCCAGCCCGCTTCCATTTTGTATCATCTTTTCGTCTCTTCACTCAACCGCTCGTACATTGTACCGTCCATTTTCCCTTCCTAATAAAACCCTACCACCACCCCGGAAAAAGAACAAAACCTTCACCACCCCTCTCCCGCCATACACCCTACGAACGCTGCTCGACGAAGGGGAAAAGGCAACTGGCGAAAAAGGCGAAAGGGAAAATACAAAGGACTGCAAGAGCATCTTCACGCATTCACGCACTTAATCCACCATCACGACGATCGCGCATCCGATCGAACCAGGGAAACGGACCAGGGAAAAGAGGACGAGTATTGATTGAGTTTTATCGTCATTCAGCAGTTCCGAAACCATTCCACACCGAATGTGCTGGCTTACTAGGGCGTCGGAGCCAGTCAACCTCGATTTGAACTTCCATTTCATCTAGTCTATTTTCTCTCTCTCTCTACAACCTCGTTCTCTTGAACTTCTTTACCCTTACCAACATATACCGTCGTTCCTTTCTAACCATCACTTCTCGCCCTGTGAAATATTTCATTCGCACCTCTCGGTCGCAACCAACGCACATCCATTTCCAATACGATATTCTCGAGGAACACAGGGTCTAGCCATATATGAATGTAACCGTGGCAGCCTGCAGCCATATTACGGCTCGCCGCCTATTGTCAGCAATCTCAAAGTTCACAACAAAGCCTCAATATCACAACGCCAATCTCGCCTTATAATTCCTCCCCATCTTTTTTTCGCACGATACACACCACATAAGACGCAAACAGGACGGCGGTCTGAACCTGATTTTTCTCCATCGGACCTCCTCTGTGTAGGAGCGTGGCCTTGCCACACCGAACCATAGGATGGCTTCCAATTTTCCAAATATGGGCGGTGCGGGCCAGATGATGCCACAGCAGCAACAACAGCAGCAGCAGCAGCAGCAACAACAGCAACAGCAACAGCTGCAGCAACAACAGCAACAACAGCGCCAACAACTACCTGCGCAGGTTCAACAGTTGGTATTCCAAAAAATCCAAGAGAACACAGGACCGGTAACAGGATGGCAATCGTCAGTAATTATCCAGGAACGAATCTCGACTGTTTTCAATTTGTGAGTAAATCCGCCTGCTGTTTCTCACCTTATGCGCTTTTCCCCAACTCTCGAACGTTCGAGACCTCCACCTCTAGACGAGTATCGCTGATGATAGGTCTTTCCCCTCTCTAGCATTGGCAACCTGCGTTTGATCGCTCAAGCACAAACAAACCCCCAATCATTGCAGAAGTATATTGAAATGGCGGTGGGCTACGAGAAGGAGCTATTTGAGAAATCAACCGACAAAGTACAAACGCAGCCAGTACCCAATAGTTGTTAATTGCTAACGGTTTTAGGCACATTACAAACGCGAGGTCGCTAGAAAGCAGGCTGAGTTACTTGAGCATCGAATTAGGGTATCATCGACTCTCCAGCAACAGCTTACCGCGCAAGCTCAAGCCCAAGCCCAGCAGCAACTGATCATGAACCAGACCGGTATGCAAAACCAGCAACTTCCAAGAGGTATGCCGCAACAGACTCCACAACAAGGATTTCAGCATCTCCAGCATCAGATGCAGGCTTCGCCGCTTCCGCCACAGCAACCACAGCCTATGCCCGGAGCTCCCTCGAACGAGAATCCGCAACAGAACATGAATTCTAATCCACAGTTTCAACCAAATAATATGCCACAGCAACTACAAAATGGACCTCAGCGAACTGCGAATGGCCCCCAGCCCAACGCGGTCGAGACACAGATGATTGGACGAGAAGCCATGAGGATGTTTACGGAGGCTTCCGCGGAGGAGAAGAATACTGTACGGCAAAATATGCAATCACGGATGGACCCCGCACAATGGCAAAAATATACCAGCCAGGGAACCGATCCGGCTCTTGTATTTTTCCGTCAGCAGGCGTATCACAAATGGCGAATGGCGCAAGGGCAACAAAATCCCCAAGGGCAACAGCCTCCGCTCTCTCAACAACCACAAAATGGATCAGCGGTGGCACCAGCTATGCAGCAGCAAAGGTCGATGAATCCGAGCCCAATGAACGGCCAATCGCAACCTCCGACTTCCATGGGCGGAACCGATATGGCATTTATGGAGAATCTCATAGGTCAGCAGCAGCAGGCTGGGGTGATGGCACAAGAAGCTGGTCAGATGGTGGTACCTGTTAGTGGGCCTCGAAATGGAACTCCTCAGCCGAATGTGGTTATGCCGGGACAGTCGATGAACATCAACGACCAACGGTCCGCCGCGATGTCGAACCAAAGAGGACAGGTCACGCAAGCCCAAATGTTCAATGCGCAACAAAACCAGAGAATGCAGCAAGCCCAGGCTCAACAGCAATCGCAGCAAGCCCAGGCTCGTGCTAATGCTGCTGCTAAAGCGCAACAGATGGGCCTGCAAGGTCAGCCAGGCGGGATGGGACCTATGCCCCCCCAGCAGAGTCCTGCGATGAACACGCTGAACACCCCCTTAAGGACGCCTTCACAGCAGATGAATCATCCTGAAGGCATGCGTATGAACCCTAATCCGCAGTTTAACCAGTCCCTTGATCCACGGTTCATGCAAGGTATGCAACGGCAGATGGGTCCTGGGAATGCCATGAATGGTTTAAATCCAGCCATGTTTCAGGGAATGCCACCTGAGCAGCAAAAGCAGTTTGCAGCTCTTCCTCCTGATAAATTGAATGAGGTTGTTCAAAAATGGCATGCGGCACAAAATGCCCGAATGCAGGGACAGCAGATGCCCATGCCCGGTGGCAATCAACAACCCCGCCCTGGACAGCTAGGGCCTCAGGCTGGCCAATTTACCCCGCAACAACAAGCTTTGAACCAATTCATGATGGCGAATCCAGGCCAGCGACCTCCTCCATCGCTTATGGCTGGTATGACTCCACAGCAGCAGTTATACCTTCAACAATCAATGGCCCAAGCCAACCAGAATGCAATGCAACGACGGCCCGATAATCCACAATTTGACCAAAGGGCATTGATGCAGCTGGACAACATGCCTTTCCCGCCTGGTGTACTGAATAACCCTCAGATACCTCGAGGTATTCCTCCTGAAGTGAAGAAATGGGGCCAGCTAAAGCATTGGCTTGCCACTAATGGCAATATACCGCCGGAGTTAATGGAAAATCTAAAAAATATGCAGAGGCTGCACTACCTTGAAGTCCTCCGACGAAGTAAATTGGCAGCGAACCAGCAAGTCCCCCATGGAATGGGTATGAACCCTGGCGCGCCTGGCGGTCAAAACCAAATGCCTGTAGTCACACCGGGAATGGCAGCCCCTGTTGCTCCTATGGGTCAAGCTCCAATGCAGATGCCGAATGGCATGAACATGCCCCCTCAAGCGCTCCGTCAACCCACCCCACAAGAAATTCTGGCGATTCGCAATCATCCCACAGGCAGGTTCGTTGGTTACACTGATGAACAACTTAGAGCTTTCATAATGCGCCAGCAAGCACATCAATTGCAAATGCAACACCAGCAGCATCAGCAACGCTTGCAGATGGCAAATCAGATTGCGCAGATGAACGCGCAGCAGCCAAGGCCGAACGCACCGAATGGTCCAGCGAACGGGAATCAGGGTCCACCTACACAACAACCCCCGGTACAAGCGACGCAGCAAAAGGCGCCGACATCAGAGCCAGCAGCAGCGGCCTCAGCAGCGAACGCAAACCGTGCCCGTCAACAACCACAACCGAACCAAAAACCAACTCCGGCCCAGACTTCATCCCCTGCTCAGCCACCCAAGAATAACTTGAAGCGTGCCAGCAGTGATGACGTTGTTGAGGTACCAAATCCGAACAACCAGCAGCGTCCACAACAGCAGCCTGCCCAGAAGCCACCTGGATTGCGCACACTTCCTCCTGAGGCTGTAGCGAAGCTGACACCGGACCAAAGAAAACAATATGAGGCTATGTTGCGTCAACAATATGCTAGACAGCAGAATATCAACAGTGACGATGCTGTGAGACTGCGGGAAATGATGGCAGAAGAAACCCAGCGTGCTATGGAGCATCTTCCTGACATTCCCATGGACCCAGAGACGAAGAAAACCATGGTGAATTTGCTACGAGATATTGTAAACCCCACGAACAATTTGTGGCGAGCAATCCATAAGTGGTATGCTGTTACGCACGATGATAATCGAGCTAGAATATTTTTCCGAACAGTAAGTACTCTAAATTTACCTGCCTGGAGCTTTACTAACATTCTCTAGCGAAATCGTTTGGCCAAGCAGTTCAAGGACAGGGATCTCCGTGAAGTGAAAGATGTGTTTTCCATTAGACCTGCTGAAGTAGAGCAAGCTTTGAACATGCTCAGGGGTATGATAAAAGACTTGACAGATAGGTTCCCGGCCATGAAGAAGTCAGAAGCTCCACCAAATACTTCGGTCAGCCAAGCTCCTGCCCCGGCTACCCAGTCCTCGGAAGCTGTACCACTGAACGCAGCAAACTTACAACAACAACAGCAGCAATTGAATAAGATACACCAACGTTCAAACAGTCGCGGTTCGCATCCACCTGCTGCTCCCACGTCGTCACAGCCTCCATTCCCATTTGGCGCATCATCTCCACATGGTCAACCTATCTACAATGTTAAGGCCCCTGCTCTAACGCAAGAGAATCTGCATATACCTGCACGCAAGAAGCAAAAGCCAAACAGTACGCCAGTGCAGGGTCAAGGTACTCCCGGTTCTACATCTTCACCTCAAGTGTCCAAAGCCGTTTCACCGGAAGTCAAGCGTCAGCAGCAGCCTACCGAGTCAATAGCGCCACCAAAGCCTGCCTTGTGCTGTCCTGATCAAGACTGTGAACGTCACGACGTTGGCTTTGAGACGGAGGAAGAGCTCAAACGTCACAAGGAAGAGGAGCATGTGAGACCACTCGCAAACCCCCAGCAGTACGTCGAGGAGAGTCTTGCGGCAATATTGGGATTGGACCCACAGGGACAGCCAAAGAAATCAACCACAGTCACAGCCACGAACAATACCGCACCTCCTATGAGCACCAAGATGACTGCTACAGGCTCAAAGCAAGGTCAAACTCCAAAGATTGAAGCTGCTACGCCTTCTGCTATTGTGTCTACTCCTATGAACCGCCAAGTTTCAATGAATCGACAAGGTAGTTCTGCGGACTCAAAGACCACAGTGGCCAAGCCTCAACCAAGCACTCCCATGGACATTTCCAAGTCCCAGAAAGACAACACCGCAGTCTCTGCTCAATCGGTGGTGGAGCAAATTGTCGACCCATGGGCAAATGCCACAATTGATCCTCATGATCTTTTCACAACATTTGCTCCATTTGAAAGTGGAGCTGGCGGAGCCATTTCAGATCTTAATGTTTACCGTGCAATCACACCCAACGACACTCCGGAGTCAAGTAAAGATGGAGTATCAGAACCGAATAGTGATATTTCGGAAGGAGTCAATTTGGACATTGCAGTAGACATTTTTGACGATTCATGGATGCCTTTTGGACCGACCGACACCGACGCCCTCTTGAACAGCAACCTTAACACTTTCAACGCCAGTGCTGGGGAAGATTTGACTATGTTTGATGAAGATATTTTTGTTACTCAACAATCATGGGACGATATGGGAGATCAATCGATTTTTGATAAACCGTTCAGATTTGATACAACTCTCTATTCAATGGATGTGGAATAAGGATTTAAGGGGATTATACAGCAACACGGAGTTTTGTTTGTGAAGACCACTTTTTGGGAGGGGGCGTTCTCTTTTTTGAATGGATTTGGAATGGGTATGGATAGGACAGGGAAAGGAAAATGTAGGAACTCATATTTCTTTTTTGGGATAACGTAACGGGGGGGATGAACTCGGAGATGATATACCAAGGGGCCTAAAAGCATGGCGTTTAGGGTAAATGCTACCTTTTTTTTTTGAAGGTTGGATGGATGGATATGGATGGATGGGATGGGATGGATATCTACCGGTTTACTTGAGTAGTAGGCAGGATAGGGCGTTGTTTTTATTTACTTATATTATATTTCTGGGTTTAAGTGTCTTGGTGATTGTGATGGTGATGCGGAGGGATGGATGAAGGGGGAGGGAGGGATGGTAGATATATTACCTTTTTTTTCTATGATGTAATGATTTGATTGATTGATTTTGGTGAAGATGGATGAAGGTGAAGTGTAGAGGAAGATGATGAATATGTATTCTTTTGGATTGATTATCTACATGTTTACCTACGTTTATATATTGAGTGATTTAGCGATTATCTGTGTCTACGAAGTGAGTGCGAAGTGAGAACTGGCTGCTGCGGTACCGGGACCTTTTTTCAATGTATGGTGTGGGATGGGATGGTAGGGTAAAATAAGGATAGGGTGGTGCTATATAGGATGAGATGGTTTTTTGATAGTACTATATAGAATAGGAGGGAATGGCGACGAATGACAAGGAACGCATGCCGGTTTTTCGGCGGTGATGCGATGGGATGGGATAGTATAGTATAGTACCTGTAGGGATAGGGATGGGATGCAACAGTTAAGGATGGGGTTAGGGATGCAACAATCAGGCATGCAACAATTAGGTATGCAACAGTTACTGTGGATTTAAAGTTCCTCGCAGCGGGCCGTCCGACAGAGTACAGTAGCGTGTTTTAGTTATACTACTTGCACTGTGCTGTAGGGGTTCGAAGGGGTTTGCAGCTAAACCTCGGCCAGATTGCTGAGAAGTTCGGAACTGAGGATTTATAGAGGGGTTTTTAGAGGAGATGGATGGATTTGTGGTGGATAATGAAGGAGTTTCTCTGGGGGGTCACTGTAGATGTAGGTTTTGCTGTGTACTGTACTTGTACTGTAGAGACGACGCGGTGCAGTCGGCGAAATCTAAGGCACGCACGCACTCTACTGTACTTTCTCTAGGGTCGTAGACGCTAAACCTTTATTGGAATTTAGAAAAAGGCGGTGGGGTGGGCTCGGTGACTGAAGCGGCCGAGGACGGCAGAAAAAAGTGCGCGTGTGCGATAGGGACGCGATGTGGATGGGTTGGGACGCGATTGTGGATGTGGGTGGACGTGATTTGGGAAGGGGAGTTGGTGTGTTAGTTGAGTGAGTACTTACTTGTATGAAGGAAACTTGGTTGTGGTTTTATGTACCTTTTTTTGCTTGGGATTGGAACTGCAATTGGCGTGTTCATTGAAGACTGGACTGGACTGACTTGACTTGAACTGAATTGGACGGCTTTTACTTGTTGCGTTTGCTTTGGGTTGGATTGGAGGGATTTGGATTTGGATTTTGGATTTCGCTGCACTGAGCTGAGCTGAATCTAACTTACTTACTGTTGCTGTTCCTGTTACATATTATTGCTGGGTATGTTTCCTTCCTCTCTCTATATCTTTCTCTCCCTCTGTCTCTCTCACCTTCTCTATTCTTTACTCTGAGTCCTGCGCTCACTAGTTGTAGTTCACAGACAGACAGAAATACCTATCTACCTATCTACCCTGCCTGATCTTTCTGCCCAGCTAGCTATCCACGCTCCAGAAAGATCCAAAGTAACTTCACTTCACCAAGAAACACGAACAAACGAACAAACGCGTTTGCTTTCCTCTTCTTAATCCTGCGCGGACGAACGGACGGACGGAATAGATTGACGAGATGAAGAGCGCGAGTATCATGGCTGCGGAAACCCAAACGGGTCGCGTGCTAGGCGGGGGGATGAGTGCGCGTACAGATGTGGATGTTAATGCGAATACGCGGGGGGGATATGCGGTAGCTTCTTCAGAGACGGAGACGGAGACGAAGCGGGAGAGAGTATCTGCCCCGGAACAGAAATCAACTGAGAGGAAAGGGGAAGGGAAGATAGCTGAGATGGGATTCAGCGCAGATGGAGGACGTAAAAGGGAACGGGAATGGGAACAGGGTCGAGGCGCGCAGAAGACGCAGACGCGAAGGCTGGATGATGTGCATGTTGATGTTGATGGTGGTATGGGCCGTAAACGGCGGAAAGTGCAGCTGCGGTTGGAGGATGGGGATGAGGATGAGTCTGGTGGGCATGTTTGTGGCGCTGGAGCTGGAGCTGCAGCTGGGCGCTTTTCGAGGGTTGGTGGGGGGTTTTGGGAGAGGGGGTATGAGGTAGGTTTTTATTTTCCTCTTTCGTCTTTCTTTCTGGGTGCCTTGCTTCAGGGATACATTTGCTAACTATAGATATAGACCATCGACACAGTTGCCGTCTCGGAAAAGTCAAGATCGATATCACGCTCTTCGTCTGTGAGCTCGGCGTCGGGGGATGTGATGCAGAGTTCTCAGAGTACGGTTGTAACGGTTCCGGATTCGCCAGTTAGAGAGAGGGAGAGTGGGAAAGATCGACTTGCTGTGGGTGGTGTTGCTAAGAAGAAATCTTTGTCGAGGGAGGAGATTCGTCAGGTTAGTACCTACCCCTCTTTTTACGGATTTTCCGTTCATCATTGAGACTACCCCTCTTTGTTGTTTGTTCCTGTTCCTAGCACTGATTTCCCTTCTCTTCACTTACGATTTCTGACCCCGCACTTCAACTCTCGACTCTCTATCCCCTTACCCTTCCACTCCCCCCGCCCACAAATCTTCACCTGCCCCTCCAATCCCCTCCCTCTCCTCCCCCCTCTACTCCCTCACCCCTACTCTTTCTTCCTCAAACCATCCCCCGCCCTTCCACCCAGCTCTTCCACCCAGCTAACGCCCCCTCCCCTCCCCCCACAGAAAGCTCAAACCCTGCATCTCCGCCTCTCCCTCGCCCACTACAAAGTCCTCACCAACCAAATCGACATACCTTTTTCCGAACTCGAGCGTCGGTCTACTATCACCCAGAAAACTCCTCCTCTTCCTTCTCATCCTCCTGTTATAAGCAAACCTAGTGTCACCCCTACAAAGACCTACACCTACACCTCGACAAACACCTTTACCTCTATAACACCTTCCAAACACACCCACACATCGATAACAGGAAGCAAAGTTACAGATAATACTATAACAGCAACATCAAAATTATCTTCCTCAATTATGCAACCCCGTCTACATCCTTATAATCCTTATAGTTCTCACATTTCGACTTCGAATATCCGTACACCGCTGCCTACTACGCGCAGAGGGTCTTAGATAGGAAAGGAGTTTAGTTCGGTTGAGTTTAGTTAGGTTGGTTAGGTTGGTTTAGTTAGGGTCAGATTCATCCTTGCTGTGGGAGTAAGGTTGAAGGGAGAAGGTGTGGGATAGGTTGCCGAGAATAGATGAGGATATGGATATAAATATGGATCTGGGGAGTCAGGAGAGGAGACATTAAGGCATTCATCTGCTTGTGCTTAGAAACATAGGACGATATACACTGCGCTGCGCATTTCGGAGGACTGGGAGTGATGATGGCGTTGGTTAGTCGCCTGGTGGAGTTAGCCGAACATAGGAATAGAGCCAAGAATCCGGAAAACGTGAGCAGGGAGCAGGGCGCTGGGTGTGGGGTGGAGCATATATGCTGGTGAATGAGAAGGGGAGTCTACGTCGCTCAGGAGGAGGGTGAAAAGGAGAAGTTCGGATACTCATAACTGTGAATCAAAAGTGACGCCACTCCTGATGGAGTGCCAATTGTGGTTTATCAATGGCTGTGGCTGCTTCACAGATATTATAATAGCCGGACAAACAACTGATTCTACGTTGTCCGAGTCTTACCCCGAGAGCAGCCTAGGGCCGCTTACATATCGAAAGATCCATGTTCTATTCCAGGCGGCCACTCGCCGGTCGTAATCTACTTAAATCGTCTCGCCCCCGTATGTAGCATTGCTACGACCGCCTTTCTCTCCCTCTCCCTCCCTTGTTACGTCCGCACAACATGGCGCTTTTAAATATGCTGAGCTCGTAAGTTGATGTGACAGGCCTTGACATATCAGCTCGTATGCTGATGCCTATGCAGACTGCTTATAGGAATGACCCTCGCTTCCCACATCCCTCAATATCACCGCCTACTCACGGCAGGCTCCTCCGTCGGTCTTTCACTGCCCAGCGTCCTTATGATGACGCTGGTGGCTCAAGCACAGGCAGCAACTATGTACTATCTCTTCAAATCGGCCCCGCTTATGAGATATGGCATTCCTATTATGACACCTCCTTCGCAGCGGGACTGGCTCAACCTCGCCCAGATCTTGACTCAGTGGATTTGCTCGCTGTTTCTGTATGTCATGCTAGACGACGAGTAGTAATGAATGACCTATAGACTAAACTAACTTCTCCTAATAGCTTTACACTCGTCATCTATTTACCTACGTCAAGTAGCAATCCTACTCCTACTATTCTTTCTAAAAGGGTAGCAGTACTACTTTGGATCCTACACATCTTCTTGCTCATTCTCTCCGTTGCTATAGGAGGTCGACCACAAGATGTTGTCTTTAATATCATACGTAACATTAATGCGGCCGTCATGAATCCTCTCTTCACCCTTATGGCCGCTGTCACTGTCTTTACCCAGGCTCGTTCCATGCCGGATCAGCCGATGGGTTGGAGCCAATGGGCACTGGGTCTTCAATCCTTCACTTACCTTCTTCTTGCTATCTCGTGGCCGTTCAGGCTAATTCTCCCCCCGAACATGTGGCAGCTCGGATCAAAGCCCGCCCTACTGCTGGAATGGTACCCTTGGGTGGGATGGGCTTGTGTTAATAATACTATCCTGGCAATCGGGCAAGGCATAATATTGTTTCTCTCGATCAGCAGAGTGGTGGATGGAAAGTCGAGTCTCGCTGATGAACGCCGGTCCTTACTTGGATCCCAAGAACTCTAGCCAAGAAGCAAGACCATTTCTGTACATATAGTGCTATAGTCTCTGTGCATCTCTCGTGGATGACTGTACAGTCTACTCACGGCTTACCTATCCCTAGAAATAAGAAGGAATACTACAATTGAATATAGAAATTTGGACAAAAGTACAAAGAGAGTCCTGAAGAACCCCATACTATTCTCCGAAATGCAGATCAACTTGGAACATATACTCCGTGATCCATGAATTGAAATGGCCTTATATGGGAAACACATATTCCATCTGATTCTCCATCTGCAAGTCTAAGGTGACCGTGTCGAATTTACCGCACGCCAATCAGTCGCAAGTCATGTCAGTCGCAGAGGGCATATGATCCTCTTCAACTCGGCCATCTGCTCTCCTACCGAGGTCTCTTTGGGAGGTAGGCCTTGTTTAGTAGGATCTTTGTCATTGGCAGGTCGTATAAATGGAGTCAATAGGCTTGATGTGTGTGTATTTAATTGTATTACCTTGTGTATTTTAGAGTCTCTGAGGAGAGGAGGGGGAAATTGAGGTACGAGGGGAGTTTACTACCGTCGTAGTGGCCCGAAGCTCGACTCACGACATTGGATCGCCCAGCTCGTTATTGGAGAAATGCCACTCCAGCATCTGGTATAACTTTCTTGATGTTATTGACCTGAGTGATGTCTAACTAAGTACAAGTCATCTGTCCTCGGGCCGCAGTCTTGCCCATAGCCGAGCCGGAGGCAACATGTGCTAGGAGCCTAGCCTTGAGCTCGAGGTGAACGCTAGAGCGCCCTGGCGAAGGGCCTAGAAGTAGAAATATAGAGTAAAAATCATCTGACCTATCTTCTCAAGATTTACATATAGGTGTTAAAAGGGTCAGAGTAAATCCAATATCGAAAGTATGAGACAAGAAGTATAAGTCAAAGTATAGAATCTTGTCATCTGTCCCGCTTGTTTTGTTTTTGTCCTGGATAAGAGCAGCTGATAGACTGGTCGCTTATAAAGCGCCTCCACCAGCTAGATCTTGCTTATACTGCGCTGCAATGGCTTGGTAAATCGCCATATGAAACGCAGCTTGTGGATGAAATACTTTGGCACAGGTGCTAATGACGTCTAGCCAAAGATCTAACTGGGCGTTTAAATCTCCCGATCCCGCAACTATCTGATTCAGCTGGGTCTCGTCGACATGAGACCAGAAGTCGTCAACATAATCAACCCAGAATATACTACTTGGGTCAAAGGTGAGGGTATTGACGTTTGCCTGCTCGACACTGTTCAAGTACTAGATAGTAGCATCATTACTATCTTCAATCCCATAGGGATAGTGGAAGAACCAGAGGTTGGGGTTGCTCTGATCTGGCTTCTGGATGCCAGGTTCGCAGAATCGGTGTCCTACTTACGACAAGGCATCGATATCGATATACCTGACAGTAACATGGGGACTGCTTTGGTCGTTCTGGATCACGGCTTGCTTGACGGCAGCATTTAATATCAGAGTCATTAAGTTAAAGTCTTAGCGCAGCGCTGTGGTCATCAGATTGTATATCTTGCCATCATCCTTAGGATTTGCAAGTCTCGCAAAAGTCACTGTATTGCACCCGGGATTTTGATCGTTGAAAAACTGGCCATAACCAGTCACGTATAGGTTAAAGCTGTTTCCGCCGGGCTGGCTATTAATGATACTCTTAATCGTTGCATCAATCTTGGAAATCAAATCCAGACTTGGCATGTCGTGGTTTCCGTTTTCAGATATCAAGGACTATGATAGATCCCTCTGCTCGTCGCAAGAACGTGGGGTGAAACCTTGGCTCAAAGGGAATCTAATAAGTCTGGCATTAGTCTTACACAATCAACAGGAAATCGCTAGTTCAACTTACGGAAATCCCTCGATGATGCAATTGTTCAGGATACCTGGAAAATCGATATCATCTCCGCCAACTGAAAGCGATGCGAGTCGAGGGTGACCCTTGCCTGGTCTTGGGTAATATTGCCAGTTGGGTTGGCCAGATGTTTGATCTGTACTGTAAAGCTGAAATTCTGTTACCTCTTCGGCTTTCGCCCCAGAGCAGGCGACGAAGTTCAGCTTGATATCAAGTCCAGTAAGAAGGTGGGATGGGTCATCTCTAATGAATGTAGGATAAGTGCTCCCATAGCGGAGGCATCGGCGTCCATCGATATACGGCCCACTACCAACACCAGATGCATATGAGTCGCCCCACGCAGTCCATTCCACATTGAACACTTCCACACAGGCGTTAGGAGACGGACAGTAGCCGTGACTGCATGTGAAGTTGCACAGTGGGTCATAGGTGGCGGGATCTTGACCAATGTCAGCGTAGCCCGTGACGGAAGCATTGTAAGTTGGCGGTGTAACGAGAGGACCCTTCTTCAGGCATATACAGGGCGCCGGGCAGAAGCCATAGGCGCAGCTGAAATTGCAAAGGCCTCCATAGTTGCCATCGCCAGACCCCGAGACGCAGGCCAGGTTGGTGGAGCACTCGTCAGGACAGATGCCACGTGCGCAGGAAAATTTACATAAGTCGTTGAAGGCCAGGTTATTGGGCGCGGGTGTAAAGGAAGCCTTTACATCAGATACGCGGGACGGGAGATGGTAGTGTAGCGTAGAGAAAGACAAGTGCTGCGAACTAGATTGCGGAGTTCGAGGTGTGTAGGTATAGAGAGATAGATGGATAAAGTCGAGTCGGGGGTTGAATAAAGCGGAGAAGGGAAAGTAGTTTAGTTTAGTTGAAGCTGGAGAGAGTTAGGAGATATAGAGTAGAGAGCAGAGAGCAGAGAGGGAAAAGGGGTTTGGATTGGTAGCGAGAGAAGCGGAGAAGGTGGGGGAGGCGGGGGAGAGGCTTTTGAATGGGTGGTATAGGCTATAATATTTATACTAGGTTCGCTGGTTAAAGAATTGAGGGGAGGCTTATATGACTGTTTATATAGGGGGTTCTCTAGACATAAGGGAAGGGAAATTTGGCTGTGTGATTTGATGGAGGATAGGATAGGAATGAGTAAGAAAGAGTATATCTATCTATCTGTTCATGATGGGGTGTGATGGGATGGGACCAGATGAGATATAATATAGTGCTGAGCAGACGGAGAATTTTGCAGTATATTATCAGTATAGCTCCCAATTCCCGCCATCAGTCATCAGCTCAAGAAGAACACCCAAGCAGTTACCCAAACCAGTATCTCGTATATAAATATGAAATATAATTCCAGCGCTGATGGGAAACTATTCATCAGTGACACAAAATGAAGTTTACCGGTAAACTGAAGCTATTCCCCAGGTCGGTCCATCGGTGAGAAGGTAGGTCGCAAATACCAACATAGTAGTAATCTTAGTGGTGATACATATATATATATCCATATTCATGGTAAGGTAAGAACGATCTTTAGCTAATTATGGACGCATGATTGATGACGAATGTATCGTGCTCGAGGCGAAAGGTGTGTATGTTGAGCTGAGCAACAAACAGCTTGAGGTTCCAGCAGCTGGGTATAGAGCGGTTTTCATGTTATGTTATGTTACTCCACTGGGTATCTTGCTTTGAGAAAGACTCTTGAGTGGAAATCTACTTTTCGGCTTGGTGACGGACGGACTTCCAAGGTTCAGTGAAGGCCTTATTCTGCGAGTAAGTCTACGAAACGATATAAGCTTGTGGTGCGAGAGACTAGTCAGTTCGTGTTTCCGACAGTTGGGTCTCTGATGGAATAACGGGGATATGGCAGTAGTAGTAGGTAGGAAACTGGTTGTATCTGTCGATACTGGTTATGTAACAGCTGTGTGGATTGAATAAGTATGTACTGAATACATCTACTGTAGTTATGATGCGCTGTAGATAGAGGATTTTGATCCAATTCATACTCGCTGGATTGGCATATCTTGGTTGTGATGCGAGCTTCTGCTCATACAAGTACGCGTCGAACAGCATTGGTTGGAGATCTGGCGGTCCGGGTAGTGAAATGTATTAATGTTTCTAGAGGCAGAGACAGAGACAGAGGAAGAGGAAATGATGTTGCTGTATGTTAGACATACGCAGCTAAACATACTAGGGACCATATCGAGATTTCAAAACAGCGCTCGGAAAGACTTGGACAGCTCTCATCTGAATAACCAAACCATGAACGTAGTAAGGATAGTTCTGTGGAAGATCATAGCTATGAAGCTCATGCTGGGAAAGTACAAAAGCGATGCGGGGTACTGGGAGAAGATAGCTTGAGTCTTATACGTGCTGAACTTTAAAAGTAAAAGTATCATCTTATCAGATGCCCTCGGTTTGTCCAGAAATTTACTAGGAGCGAACTTTATTGATGATCCAACTTATGATGTATCCTTGTAGTTGGGGAGGAAGTGAAGAAAAAAAGTATTGGAAGATTCATCCTATGATATGTTTGTAGCACAGCGACTCAGACGGCCATAACTCGGCGGAAGTTTTTTAACATCCCAAAAAGCTCCGGCGAGTTCGACTCAGTTTGTGGTCATGTTGTATGCTCTGAAACGACTTTGACTTACCGGGTCGAGCCGAGAGCTAGACAGATGGTTTTTTGAAAATATTTTCCATGTAGTTGACCGGAAATCAAGACTGACGATAACAATAATATAGATTTTATTTTTGGCCATAGAAGTAGCCCAAAAGAGATAATCAAAGTAAATTGACCTCCATATATTCCAGAGCAAAAGAGACAAACATCTCAAGCTAAGACCAACTGCAGAAGATTGGAGACTGGCAAATCGGGACTTCTCGAATGCAATGAATTATGCACGACTTCAACCTTGGTTGGTAATGATGGAGGACAGTAGAGCCACCTCCTATCCTTCGCTGCGAGTTTTAGGTATTTCTTCTCTTCAAAGTGAAATTCCTCTCAAGACATGCCGATAAACGCTAGAAGCAGAGATGTGCGTCTGCTTTGGGCCGCGAAAGCACCTAAAAATACACACAACAGACCCTGAAAAGCAGTACAAGATCTGCAACAAAGCCAAGCACGATGTTTTTCCAAACCCAATCCCAACTGTGCTGGCTCCTATCAACTTGACAAGTGCTACCACGGACGGTGCCAGCAGTCGCACATCGCCTCACCAGTTGCAGATTCAGCGAAAAAATTTCCATGCTCAAAAGAATTTTGGGGGAGGGGCAGAGGCGGAACTGTGATGTGGACATGGTGGAGACCACTCGACACGACATGACATGGGGCGCACCCCCTCCGGTTCGAAAGAAGATTCGCATTAATTCGAGATTGCTGGCAGTGAAATTCCTGACCCATTTTGTGACTTCATGTGCGGTGGTGGAGACACTTCTCCCACTTTGCTGTACGAAAGTCGGAAGGGCACATAGTATGGGTGCGGTGAGGCCTTAGCACATTTGCAGGTTGCATGGGTGGATATTTGTGAGAGGCGAGGAGAGGTAAGAGGGGAGAGAGAAGCGACTAGCCTTGTATTGCGCCACTCAAATCAGATGTTTCGGTGAGAGACGATAAGAACACGATAGGCTTCGGCTTCATTTGGGGTAAATCATCTTTTTCCCCCTCCATTCCAACATTTCACATTTCAACCTTCATGCCATCGGTAAGTTGTCGGTACGTTAACGGTAAGTGAAGGGTTATCAAGGGCCCAGTAAACTGATGTCAGAAGACCAGTCGAAAGGATTTGTATGGTCATGAACGCCACACCTTAAACAATGACTCGGGAAAGCACTGGCAGAAAGTTGATAGTGGGGTAAAATAGCTCAATTGCCAATACGACGATATGCGGGTGCTGAGGCG
This sequence comes from Rutstroemia sp. NJR-2017a BVV2, assembly GCA_002946415.1. Classification (NCBI taxonomy): domain Eukaryota; kingdom Fungi; phylum Ascomycota; class Leotiomycetes; order Helotiales; family Rutstroemiaceae; genus Rutstroemia; species Rutstroemia sp. NJR-2017a BVV2. Next base: position 320,471 of record NJPS01000044.1, read on the forward strand.
GGTGGATGAAATCAAATCTGGAGGGGTTGGAGATGCTCGCTCGCTCCCCTCTTCCCTCTTCCCCGTCCTGTCGCCGCGTCCAGTCTTGCGAGTGCTCCGTACAGAAATAGATGGGACTGTAAAGCTTCCTTCCCAACTGGAAGGTCGGAGGAGGGAGTAATAAAGACGTGGCAGCGTACACACGCAGATGGCGACTGAAATTTGATATTGGGAGAGGGTTGGGAGACGCATTCTTATCTGTGACAAATGATTTTGGAGAGATGCAAAGGGTCTACGATGCAAACGACGGTTCATGGTACCTGCTGGGTAGCAAGATGTGTGTTGTACATGTTGCTTCCTGCTTCTTCCTACGTCTTTCCTACGTCTTTCCTACTCTAGATCATGCGCAGCTCCCCTAGGTACATATTCATACATATCCATACATGTCGATTCATATCGATTCATATCCTATTATCGACCGTCGCGAATGAGAAAATTTTCCTGCGACGGGACAGCTTCTCCTAACAAGTCACTGCAAGTTCACTACGCTCTGTGCGTCCTAAGCATTTTGGCGCCTATGTGTTCCCTGCTAGACCTGCTGGAGCTCCAAAACAATTTCCCCTCCCCCAGCATTCTGGTGGCCATTCTGCGAGTCTGCCACACTGCCAAACCCTGCCAGGTCGCACACTGCACTTTTTGCCCCTCCCTTGTCCGTCCTCAAGCCACTACGGCCGTTTTAAGCGACTTTCCGTCATAATGCTGTTCTGCTGCTTTCTCTGCCGTACTTTGGCTCTGCACTAAAACTGACAGCTTCCTCTCCAATATTTCCTTCACCGTCTATCATACATCATCGGTTCTTCCTTTTCATATTTACCTGCGCCTCTTCCCTCCAGAGAGTTTTCTAGCCTTTTGGGAGAATCGAGAGAACATCTTTTTCAAATCTTGACCAGTTTATTCGACATATTCAACCATGGCGTCCGAGCAAGAGGATGTTTATGCTACTGTAAATGATCCCCATGACGGCAGCGGCGCTGGAAACGCTCTGGAATTTAAACTGACAATCGAAACAGCTTCTCTTGGAAGACTCTTACCTTCCAGGTATGTTTTACAATTGCAATCAGGGAATCCTTCCAGAATCTTTACTAAACCTTTATTCAAGGTGCAATGGTGTTGGCGCATTCTCTGAAAGATGCGGGCACTACCAAGAAGTTGGCAATTCTCGTCACAACCGACACAGTTTCTGCAGAGACCAGGACTGAACTCGAGGTGAGCTTGCTTCAAACCCCGTAATGCTTCAATTCCAGCTGTGTGCTCACAACTGCCCCTCCAGACAATTTTCGACCACATCATACCCGTAGAACGAGTCCGCAACGAAGCAACGGAGAACCTCCACCTTATGGGTCGACCTGACCTTCACTCAACCTTCACCAAAATTACACTATGGAAGCAAACTCAATTCCGAAGAATAGTTTATATGGATGCAGATATGGTTGCTCTTCGCGCACCAGACGAGCTATTCGACTTACCACAAGACTTCTCGGCATCGCCAGATATTGGATGGCCTGACATTTTCAACACTGGCCTCATGGTCCTGAAACCAAACATGGGTGATTACTTTGCTTTGCTCGCCATGGCACAGCGAGGCATTTCATTTGATGGAGCTGACCAAGGTCTACTAAACATGCATTTCAAGAACACTTTCAATCGTTTGAGCTTTACTTACAACGTGACCCCATCTGCTCATTACCAGTACCTCCCAGCCTTCAAGCACTTCAAAAACAGCATCAGCGCGGCTCATTTCATCGGACAAAACAAACCATGGAAGATGGGACGATTAGGAAACGGAGGTACGCCCTACGATGAGATGATCGGAAAGTGGTGGTCAGTTTACGATAAACATTACAAATCATCAGTAAGTTGGATGAATTGGGAAAACGACTAATACTGATCCATTCAAAGTCGAACGACGACTCGAGCCCATCAAAATACGTACAATACTGGGTAAAAGGAGAATTCCAGCCCAATGGAAACCAGGCCCCAAGTGAGACATTTCAAGCTACTATTACTACTGAGGACCCCTTCCATGAAACGGATCCGGCTTCTCAATCTCTCCATGAGAGGGAGAGGCCTTTCCATGAGACTAATGATCATATACCCAAGGAAACTGAAGAAATTGGAGTTCCATCCGTGCTGACAGATTTGGACCAAGGATACACGCCATGGGATGCTAGCAAGGCACCACCACCACAGGGCTCGGGACCGGAAGCTTCGAACTTCCCTGGCACTCATTACGATATGTCCCACGACGCTACCCCATTCAAAGCCCCCGGTCGATACCCCGATCCTCCGAGCAACATGTACTACGAAGTGCCAAAGACACCAAAATATCAGCGACCAGCACCAATCTTCCCATGGGAACAGAATGCTCCAGAGCCAACAAGAGTATTCGCTGAAGATAACTATGATGATACAGTTCCGGAAACCCCGACATCGGCTACGGCAACTAACGATGATGACTATCCTGTTACACCCTCCACCCCTACGAATCACGGCACGGACGCTGATCCATGGCAGACATACTCTAGAGGCAACGCTTGGGATGAAGTTCCTGAGATTGAACGCTACGTCGGAAACATGACCAAAGGTCGGAAAGGCAACGTCCAAATCGTACAAGGAACCGGCGCAGGTATAGAACAAAGTCCAGGAAGACGTAGGGCCAGTATGAGACTCACAGATTTTCCAACAGAGCTTGAGAGGCCTAGTTTACCGGTTACGCCAGCACCCATCCGAAGACCTAGCTTCTGGGGTGAAGAGAGAAATGCCGAGGGTCAATTACCTGGTGCGGAAGGAGTTCCATCGCAGGAAGACTGGGTAAGCCTTTTTGATGAGTTTAGGGGGGCATTCAATTCTTTCAAAAGTCTATTTGAGCATTCCGGGATCATCGCCCTCGGTCCCATTAGCTTTTTCTACGATTTGCGGAGGCTGTTGATGCTTTTCAGAGAGTTGCTCGATGATCTCGTTACATATTCACTAACCAATGAACAGGATCCGGCAGCACAACTTGATATGCTTGCCAGGCGTCAATCAGATGTTCTAGCCAACAAGCTGGAAATTGCACGTGAGATGCCCACCAGATCTCTTCCTTTCGGATCTGAAAATGTCCGTTCACCAACTTACGTTGCTCAAGGACCAACCGGTGGAAATGCGGGAGCGGGAACAACCCCAAGGACTACAATTGAGGAACCGGCCTACCATGGACCTGGAGCCGCGTGGGAGAAGGGCGAAGATATTCCAACCAGAGGAACACCTTTACCACCCAGTGAAGAGGAAAAAGATGTTTTGACCACTTAGTTTTTAGGCCTCAGCGAGATTCGTTAAAATGATGCACATATATTTCGAACCCATACCATGTATACATGTACATATCGTACCCACGTTGCATGTTCTCGATTGCGTTTGCGCTTTCTGATGTTTGTTGTTTTTTCTTTGCAAAAATTTATCTTCGCTCACTCGTCACATTATGCTACTTTCTACTTTTTAGGTCTTCGCATTTGTCTGTAAATAGGCACAAATTTTGGAGCAGCAGCATGTTGCTTTTATGTTGGAATTGCTTGTTGGAATTGCTTGTTCGCTTGTGGGCTTGGGGTGTGTAGTGCAGGGAATGGTGCTGGGATTTGGGATGGTGCTGGGAGGAGGGTGAGGATTGTTCTGTGGCAGGAAGGGGATGGTGAATGGGCTGGTGATGAAAAATGGATGATGAGATTATGGAGACACGATGCATGGGATTGCTGGATGTTTGGTGCTGAGTGCTGAACTGGACTTGTTGACACTAAATCGCATGGACAACCCCAGCAGTCTGTATTTATGGGTGGAGCGGGCTACTCTTATCATTCAGATACCCTTGCTTTTCTAATGATCAGAGTTTCGCATCACCTTCTATGTTCTATTTACTTGGGGTTGAGATGTTCTATGCTTGATGTTGAGTTACTGATCGTTACCCGCAGAATGTACATTGTAGTGAACCGATGACTATCTCTCACTACGAATCTGAGTTGGGCTCGGTGTCGAAAGTATTTAAATGATAACACTCCTAGAAGCTACCGTGTACTTTTGTCGTGGATGTATAGTGATACTTACAATGATGTTTGCTGAGATACAACCTCTTAATTGCTATATAGAGAATGATTCTTATACGAAGTTGTTCTAGACCAGAGCCTGGTCGTCGGTTGTGGGGTTAACCTTAACCGTAATCTCACATCCGCACGTACCTAATCCAAAGGTTTAGTGCCTGTGTGCTTCCTCTCTCCAGGCTTCATTACAATATTACCCAACAATGAACTTTTGCAAATCAGCACGTTGCATCGTTCTGACCTTGGAACCAACATGAACGAGACATCTTCTGCTCGGAAACTCCGGAAAGGCACACGTTCCTGTATTGAGTGTCGGAAACGTAAGCAGCGATGCTCATGGACATCCGACGACGCCAACATCTGTCGGCGATGCGAAGAACGTGGTACACCCTGTACCCCCCAAACACGTTCTCTTCCATCCACTTCACAGACTCGGAATACGACAGGTGACCGTGTGACTCGACTCGAACAGCACGTGTCCGGGCTCAAAAGGCACATTCAAGAATTAGAGAAGCGCTTGGGATCCGAAACGCCCAGTCGCTCTTCTCAACATCACACGTCGCCCGCAAAATCACATGAGCCAGAAGAGTCCGAAAATGGGTCGCTCGAGCAAGATAATATAATTCCAACACAGCCCACGTATCTTCTTGGTCTTTTCAATAATGCATTCATCAGTTCGGCCAAAAGCACAGCAGAGGACACACAACGCTCGCCCATTCCGCACCATTCCGCAGTCGCGAGAAATTTACTTCAGCCGCTCATACCGGACAAGGAAGATATCATTACTGTATCGAGCCGGGCTTCAGGATGGCTAGAATTATTACACGAAATCTTTCCTATTACCTTCATTGTGAAAACGGGGGATGAGTTACTCGCGCAATACGATATAGTCAGAGAACCTACCGTCGATCCTATATCACTTGCGTTGTGGCTTTTATCGGTCGCATTGACCATAGAACACATTCCGAAGACACCTCTGGAGCCAGAATCTTCCGAAAAGTGGTCGGTAGACGCAGCTAGATATCCTAAAGCGGTCATGGATGCTGTCGAGACCAGTGTTGTAGCCTGTGATCAGATGGTTTGCACGATCGGTGGGATCGAACTTATGATGCTGCTTGTCCGACTGTAAGTTACTGTCCCGATCTTCTAACTTTCTACGATTAATATATCAAACCAGTCATATCACCCATGGAAACTTCGTCAAAAGCTTTCTCACTCTTCGTCGGGCCATGGCAATGGCCGAGCTCATCGGTTTGTCTCGTGCATCGGACGGACCAAAAGCGAGGTTGTGGAAATTCGTATGTATTGCCGAGAGACTTCAAAGTCTTTTATTGGCATTTCCATCAGTCACCACTTCCAAATTCTACAATGAATTAGGACCAGCTTTCATCGATGGTCGAGCCGTAGCGATCAACTTCCTCTTTCGGTTGTCAGACGTGGTGGCGAAGATTGGACACGTAGTCAACTCAGGGACTAATAACCTATCAGACAACGAGCTTTACGACGCCGTCTCGATCCTCAGCAATGAATTACACTCACTAGCTTCATCTGCTCCTCCTCAATGGTGGCATGATACTGATAGTCTTCCTCTACCTGACTTGTTTACGCAATTTCTCTTTAATTACGCAATGCTGCGGACTCATCTACCATTATTCCTACGACAAATATCATCTTCACGATCTAACACCAGCTGGGAGCAGTGCATTCAAGCTTGCCGCGCCGTCGTGGACGGTTACCTCAAGCTTTACCAAAAGATGCCGTATTTCATCAATCGGGTTATAGATCTCCAAGCACTTCCAGCTATCTTGATTTTGCTTCTCGCCGATCATTCTGCATCCAACCTGACAAATGACTCGTCCCCAGAGCAACATTCAACTGGCCCAAATAAGCCAATAATCGCACAGATTCTGGCAGCTATGGAGAACAATATGAAGCGATACGGATACCATGCTGGAAAGGAGACAGTCACCAGTATAAAGGCGCTAGGTCAACTTCTTGAAGGCGCAGAGGGGAACCCTGAAGTCGAAAGCCTCTCTCTCAATGTGCCGCTGCTAGGACAGCTGAATGTTCAATACAGGCAGAATAGTAGCCAAGTCCCGCCAGTGCAGGGTCCGTCTCACGAATCACAGGAAGCATTCACACATGGCATCATGGAGGAACCTGGTGCGGAGATGCGGCATACAAATTTTGAGGCTTTAGACCCGAGTCTTTTCTCTTGGTCTATTGAAGAAGGCTATGGGACATTCTTTTACGAACTGGCTATGCTTGACGAACCTACATTTTGAGGCAGATGTGCTAATAGGTTCAGGAACAGTTTCTTATGGATATTTGACCAAAGAGTTATGTCTTCGCGAAAGAATAACAATAATTTTCCAGCATAATTGTGGCTTCTATTTGATGTCCGCCGCATACCGCCCGAAAACGACTCGTTGTATTACTGCGGCAGTCAAAGGAACATCTGTTAATACAGTCAAATGAATATCTATTTGATACATATGGCAAACCCACCTCGCCGGTCCCCTCAACCATCACTAACGTATCTAATCCACCACCTACGACCATTGGACTATCTACAACCCCATTCCGCTCTAGCCATCTAATCCACCTACAGCTTACCCAAAACTATCCCCTCCTCCTTCACCACCTCTCCCGTCCCCTCATTCTCACTCCCCTCCACCGCCCGTCTCGAATAATCCCCCGGCCCCTTACACCCATCGGGAACATAAAACCTCCTGTCGATCCTCGCCGCCGTCAACACCGCCACAGCCGCCACCTCCAGCACAAACCCAAAACAATAAAACGCCGCTTTCGCATCATACCAAGCCGGGTCCCGCGCCATCCTGGGGCTCTCCCACGTCGTCCCCGCCTTAAACCCCGCAATCACCGTCGTTAAACAACATGATACCAACACTACCCTCACTTTCCCTCTCATACTCCCCGTCCCAAAATTCTCCGCCTCCCGCGCCGGCGGCAGCCCATACGCCAGCCCGAGAAACACAAATGGCAGTATGCTGACGACGACGATATACGTCGACGTCGCAAGACTCATATCGCGAATCGAGCGCAACGTCTCCGCATTATGCGTATTCACCGAGATCACCAGCCCCGTTATCCCCATAATCAACGAAGCCATGACCCCCGCAAACAGGCTCCTAACCAGCACGCGCATGCCCATATTCCAGCCCACACCCGGCTGCAGCGCGCGCAGGATCCGCTGCGCGAACAGGAGGTTCAGGATATACAGAAATATCACTCCCGCGTTATTGAACACCTGCGCGGCGATCGCCACATGGTGATTCGTAGGATCCTTGGCCCATGCGATGCGCGTGCTGCAGGTGGTGATCCGGATCAGGCAGAAGATGTTCAGCAGCCAGGAAGGGATGAATTTGTGTTTGTTGCGGAGGTTGCGGATGAAGAGGGTGGTGTTGAGGACGGAGCCGAGAACGAATATCGGGATGAAGACGGCGCAGATGGGGACGTCGGTGTGCGTAGTGGGGAGGCCGCCGATGAGGGCGGAGGACTGCGGGGGTGGGGGTTAGGTGGGGGTTTGGGTGGAGGGAGGGAGGGAGGGATGGCTTACGCGGGGGGATAGAGACATTGTGTTTCTCTAACTTAGGGGTATCTAACTTATCGTTTCGGCTAAATTCTCGCTCCTGAATGTACTGTACGAAAGAAAAATAAAATCTCGAAAGCAGAATCTTCGACAACAATGAAAGTGAAATCTAAATAATCGTGAGATATTCACTCTAAAGGCATTATTAATATGTATACTAACTTTCTAATACAACTTAGCAATCCCTCCATCGCGGCTTCTTATATTGGTGCGTTTCGTCCGATCGTTCGTCCGATGAGATGTCCGCGGACGAATTACAGGGTGCGGGCGGCGAATGTAGTATGAGTATAGGAGTGGATGTTCGCTGTATACTAGTGCGTAAGCTCGGAGATAGGATACGGGGTTTGGTGAGCAGGGTGTTTTCGCTTTTTCGTTGTTTTTGGTGAAGGGAGTATGCTTATGAATCTGTACTGGTTGCTTGGGTGGTTTGGATTGGTATTGATTGGTATTGGTATTGATAGGTCACGAGATTATACTCCTCTACGAACGAACGAATGATTAACTACCTATCTACTGGCCCGGAGAGATATATACCTACTGCTATGTAAGGCATTATCTTCTTGCTTGTTATAATATAACTGGGAGAGTATATACTGTGGGATAGATTGAGGGTTGGTTGGTTGGGGGGGTGGGAGAGAAAGGGGGTGGTTTTTGGTATCTTGGCTTGGGATGGGAGAAGTTGGTTTATTATGTGTGTTTTGTGGTGGAGATGGAGATGGATATGGATATGAATGTTGGTTCTAAGGGGTTCTGGACTAGGGAACTAAGGTTGGGGTTTTCTGCTCGGGTGGGATGGGGAGAGGACCTGATGCGATGGCGATGTATCTGGTGGAGGTGTAGGTGGAGGTGGAAGAGGGATTGGAGGTTTGTTTTTGTGTGATCATTGGGATGGGGGTTATGGGATGGGGGTTCTAGAGGAGGGTTTTAGGAGAGAGAGAAGAGGAAGGGGAATATAAGGGAGAAGAAGATGGAGAAAAGGAGGGACATAGAGGAAGAATGAGAGGAAGACATGAAGGGGGGAGAAGAGGAGGAGGAGAGAAAAGGTAGAAATAAGACGGATATAAGGGAAAGGTAGAAATTGCAAGTCATATTTAGAACCATAGGTATAGGTTAGGAGTAACAGTGAGTAGAGGAGATATAGTAATTGCATAGAACTTCCACTTCAAAGAAAATTAAGAAGTTGCGAAAGACAAACAAAAAAGCAAAAGTGCAAACATAGATTCACCAAACAACTCCACTTGTGATGAGTGTCTCTATTCAGGCATGACTTTCTTACAGTCGAGTTCAAGACTTGCATTCTCTGGCTGTCTGTACATCTATCTTTGATATGTTGGATGACGGCAGGTAGAGAGAGGAGGAATTCTGGCTATACTTGCGGGTTTGGAGCCATGAGATATGGCAGAAATTGAAGTATCGAAGAGGGTGACGAAGGGAAGGGGAAAGTGACAAAGTGAAGGGGAGGTGCTGAATTGAAGGGGAGATGATGAGTGAGAAAGAGGGGAGGTAGCCATAGAAGTACCTTATACAGTAAAGTGAGAATACCGAAGGATGACACTATACACGGTATCACTGCTCCTTATCCTCTTCTTTCTCCTGCTTCTCTCTCCCCTCCTATCCAGAATTCTCAACACACAATATATTTATACAGCTACAGTACATCAAGGAGGTATCTGTATTTCACGCCATCCGCATCCAAAACTCATCCCACACCACACCACACCACCCTACCCCATACCAAACTCACAACTCGCACAGTAAGCAGCAACTACCTAAAATTGCCCCCTCAATAGGCTAAGGCCGCATACCTACCCCATTACCAAGCACCTTTCCCTCCCAGCCCCCACCACCTATATATACCCAGCCAGCAGTCTTTACCATGACAAATATACTCAACCCATTATGATATCAGCAAGTTGTGGCATCCTAGATAAATAAGCTCGAGTATCCAGTCTACCTTGCTTTCGATAGTAGGTCAAAGGTAGTATACTTAAGCTGACTTTCCTCTGCCCAAGCAATAGTATTACCCAAACCACGGAGCCGGGTTGATATTAATCTTACGATCATTCATCCTTCGTTTATCCCAGTCTTTCCTCCACAGTAATTTGACCCATGCCGTGGTATCGACATGTGAAGAATCCACTTGATAAGACACATTGTCACCTGGTTTCACAGACATGCGTGGCATGGCCCCCAACTCTCTGTCCCCCCTTCCCTCTCCCCTTGGCCTTTCCTAAAAATACCCCTGAAACAAGTACAGTAAACATGACGAAGAAAAGCACAACACACAATGCATTCTGTTTCTTTTCATGCATTTATTTGATTCACGATTTTTTTAACCATTCTCACCAACTCTCAATGCTGATACAATACAAAAGCGGTATTACGTCCGAACCCTCCCACATCCTACACATCTCTCCCTCGCTCGCTTCACCAACAATCCCTCCCCTCCGATCCAAGTCACTCACATATACCTGTCCACCTCCACAAGGTTCAAGCCCCATAGTCGCTGACGTGAAAGAAGAAACACGTAACGATGAAAACGCCTAATTCCCATATTTCCCTCCCTGCTTCTCCACCAAGCCAGATAGATAATCAATCAACCAAACAAGTCGATACCAATAAAACGCCATTAATGCATATTCCCCTCATCCCATCTTCATCGCCCGTTTTCCTGTTCATGCATCAATCCGCCAACTCAGATCCCATCCTCGTCATCGTCTACATCCTCCACCATGACTGATCTCGCTTTTCCTTTTTCTCTCCGCCTAATTTCCGATTCCTCGCTTTCTGTATTACCTCGTGACTGATAACTTGACGATTCTCCCGCCGGGTTGGATTCCGTAGCCGGGTTCGGCTGCGACTGTGACTCATCGGTACTGGCAGTAGTATCTGCAGTATTACTTTGTTCACCCGCTGAGGAAGAAGCTGCCAAAGTAGGTCCCGAAAATAATTGCGAGTTACCCCAATTAGGTAGATTCACACTCTCGCTCTCATCCCCGCCTTCGCCCCCGGTCTCATTCCCAATAGCCGTTAAGTTGCGTAAATCCGAAACACTAGTAGCAGTGCCCGGATTATTAATGGGCTCACCGAATCCCTGAACGCTGGGTGGTGTATGGGTATTATTCGTATCATCGCCTGAATCCTCCGCGGCCGCGGCATTGATGATAGGCGGAATAGGTGTGGTGTGTTCATGAACATGTGCATGTTCGGGCTCGGGATTCGGATTATTTATAGACGCGGCATCATTCGGCATAGGGCTGACTGTAACGGTGGAGGCTGGGGCATCTGACGTTCCAGGCTCTCCATTCCCATTTGCCGATGACTCGCCAGCTACTGGGGCTGCTGACGGACCCGCGTGCGGGGTCGGAGAATTATCGATGCGTTGTAATGGTAGTAGTGACCATCCCTCTGGAATAACAACCCCAGGAGGAAGATCTGCGCTTCCGCTTGGAATGGCGGAAGTATTGGGCCTGGGACCATGTCTTTGCATTTGAGGTACATTTAGTGGTCTTGTAAAAGTTGGGGCTGCGAAGGGAGGTATTGGAGCCAGGGCAGGCATTGGACCCAAGGGAGGTAATGTAGCCAAAGGCGGCATTTGAGGTGCTGGAGGTATTGCGAAAGTCGCAGCTAATGGATCTTGGTTGTTATTTTGCATAGCCCTCAATCTAACCAATTCCGCTTGGAGTAAATTAGTAATTTGGAGTTCCTGTTGAGTTAATTGGAGGGCTCGAATTTCTGACATGATGCGCTGTTCGATTTCATGTAATTGTTGTTCGATTTGAGTTGATGCCGCTGATGAGCTTTGTCCAAAATTATGGTTTTGTTCTTGAGGTTGGGGCTGTGGTTGTGGTTGAGCTCGTCGGGGAAATCCTAATTCCATACCATAAACTCTTGGTCCTGGGTTTACAGCTGCACCATCGAGACCTGGTTGACCTGCCGGATCGCGGAACCCTGCAAGATCATTCAGATTTCCTTGTCCAAAACCAACTCTCAAAGGTCCAAGATTGATCATACGCATACCTCCACGACCACGGTTTGCTGGCTGTGGAGGAGGTGCAGGGGCCCGTGGCTCAACACCTTGTTCGTCAGGCCATCGTAATCGTTGATCGTTGGGATTTTGAGCAGCGTTAGGAGCGTTAGCCGCATTTGCGGCATTGGCGTCTGGGGTCGTTTCAACAACCGGTCTTCGACATGTCGGACACACTTGTTGTCTCTCGAGCCAACTCTTAAGACAGCCGAGATGGAGGATATGGCCACAGGGCAGTTTCTTGGGGCGATTACGTTCATTAACAGCACCTGGTCTTGCTGGTGCTCCTGCAGGTGCTGGAGGATTTGTTACAGACCAGGGTCGCATGTCTTCGCGACAAATAATGCATGTGTCTTCTCTCTGAATGTCCTCGACAGTAGCATCTGGATATCGTTTGTTCATATCATAGGTTGCTCTTCGGTATCTGATGAAAGCTGTGAGACGCTTGAGGAAAGATCTTGCTGTAACGAAGAGATCTCGCATGATGTGGATAGGTAGGCCGTAGAAAGTGAGAAGGATGAAGAAGAACGAAGTGTAGATGAGTAGTTTCATGAAGTCTATGTAAGTTTAGCCAAAGTCGTCTGAACCCAGACTTTTCAACTTACCAGTAATTAAGTCAAGGGTCAAAACCCATTGACCCTTGGCTTCCCATCCTTGAACTTCAATGTCCATCTCATCGATATCATCTTCAGAAGGCAATGGTCGATTTGCAGCCTCATTGTTTTCTTCTCCCTCCGTATTTGCAGCCGCTTCTCTCTGTCTAAGAATTTCCTCCCTCTCGGCTCTAACTTCCCTTCTCCTCTCGGCCAGCCTTTCCTCTGTCTGCTTCTTTACAATCCTCTGCTCAACCAACGAAATTCCATATCTGCAAGCCGTGCTCAAGCTCGACGTAGTCAGAACCGCAAACTCAAAGAGGAACATAACCATCATATTAGGTCTCGCCTGTCTAATGACCGTTTCGACCGTATAGCCCATCAACCAAGCATCGTAAAGGACCGAAATCGCCAAGCTAATCGACAATCTGATATGGAAAAGTCTCGGGTTTGCAGGTGGTTGCTGTTCCAGAATTTCAACTCGCCCGTCTCCAATCCAGCCCCAGACCTTTCCGGTAAGAAGCGCAACAAACATAACAAGGAACCAGGCTCCTACCTCTTCACGGAAGATGGTCATCGCGAGACAGGTTTCAGTGACGGCGAACCAGGCTTTTTCGTAGAGCTGTTCGATTTCGATCGGTCGAAGCGGTCCATAACAGAGTCTTTGAAGGCCATACATGAAGCTCGAGAATAGGAAGAGGATCAGATTGATGATAATCTAAGGTTAGAAGTCAGCTTTTGTCGCGGCATGGCGGGGCGCTCATGGTTTCGGGGCATGCTTACCATCAAGCATAGATTGCTTTGCGCAAGGTAAACGCATGCTGAATAGAAGTTTGCGCGCTGATTGAAAGCAGAGAGAATGACGGTTGCAGCCGCAGCCGTCGAGACACCTGCATACCAAGCAAGTCTCGAACCCATTGCGAGCTTGTCAGACGTAGACTTGCGAAAGTTGGTACAAAACGGGAGCTTGTGGAAAGCCCGAAGCAATTAGGAATCGGCAGTCTGGCTCAAAATTTATCCGTCTTTGCCGATATGTTCAATGTCATGTATCCATTGTGATGTTCATCCGAACATTAGATGAGAATACGAAGCAGAAAGGTGGTGGAATCCTGCTTTGCCGTTGAATGAGGATGGAATTGGAAACTGGACACGTTCCGTGAAGTGATAGATGCACGAGCCACAGTCGTCCCTGCCTGCTACGCCACTTTCCTTAAAGATCTACAGCATCATGCTTCCAGGAAAAACTAAGTTACAATTACTCTTTGGGAATCTCAATTGTGCAAAGTCAAACAGAATTTTAGTTCATATGATGACAGATTATTACTCTCTCATCGTACATCAATTCATGCGTTCTGGTTTACTTCTACAGAATCCAAGTCCCAGTGAGCATTTGTACAGCCACACCCCACCTCTAGGGCCAAATTCCATCTCCATCTCCCGAGAAAACCGTCTGACGTGAATATTAGACGCCATTAACAAATTTCATGCACTATTCATGGTTGAAACATAAGATGAAATGTGGCCAGTTACCAGAGAAATGGAACGTTTCTTTCATACCCTTGCCACCGCCAACGATGACTGCATCATTTGGCAGCTCCAGACGAGGCGATTCTTATATCATCTCAAGTCAGCGGGCATAATACTCTATATTCACCACAAGCAAGCATCAGGTCACTTCAAGCAAAGAACACAAGGTTTGTAGTAGAATTGGAGAGGTCAATGCTCTTTCTTTCATTCATTCAAGTACATCAATTACTTTACTTTACTGCATCCGGCACGCCCCAGGTCATGCATATCTTGCAGACCTTCGCCTCCTTAACTCCAGCTCTTCCCGATGCCAGAAGTCTGGTCCAGCCAAACATTGGAAAATGCTCCGTTCCACCTCCACAAGAGTCAAAGCAGAATAAATAACAGAAAATGTGTAAAAACAACGCTCGTGATATAACAAAACTCTGATGCTATTCCATATCCCATGCCATGATGATAATGTATGATGATAACACTCGCCAAACGCGCATCCTTTTTTATCTCCCGTTTCAAGTCTGATCATGACTATAACAAAAAGAAAGATGGTATGAAGAAGAAGAGTAAAAAAGTGGTATCGTCCCATCCCTTGAAAGAGATATAAAGTTTATCTCCCATGACCCAAAAGCGCCTTTATAGTGATGCAGATGATAGACATATCCTATGATCAAGGTATCACAAATCGTAAAATAAAAACAATAAAACAAATCCATAACTCGTTACAATGAAGCCGTGAAAGTCAATTTATGACTCACGCTTAACTTCCATAAGTTTTTCCAAATCCATACCGGTAAGATCATCGGCAATCCAGGAACCCTTCTCTTCCTCGGTGGCATTGTGGAAAGCGTCTGCTCTCCTCAAGGTCTGCACATCCAAGTCGGTAACGTAGGCCTTCTCATCGCCGAGCTTGATGCGGACTTCATAGTCGGTATCGAGCATCATATCGTCCTTCCAGAGACGACGAGGACCATCGAAGACGGCAAGAACACGCTTCTTCATCTTCATTTGAGATGTAGGGCATCCCCATGAAGATGGGAAATCCTTGCGCTTCTTGCGGCCTTTAGAGTTCAAGGTGACTCCTCCCTTTGAGTGAGTCATGCCGCGGGATTTCTGAACGCCATTCGGAGGATTGCGGTTTTGTTGACGTTTTCGGGAAGTGCGGGCGCGAAGAGTGTAGTCGTCGTCATTGTCGTCTTCGTTTTCTTCCTCATCCTCGTCTTCTGTTGCAGAGTAGACGTTGGTAGTAACAGGAAGAGCGTTGTTGCGAAGAGTCTCGTGGACAGCTTGGTCTTGCTCAACTTCGGCAAGGCGGCGAGCATTGATTGCCTCAGATGGCTCTTCTTGTTGGACGATACGAAGTACACAGTCATCAAGATGCTCATAGAAGTCTTGCGCATTGCTGAATGTCGCTGAGCAAGTAGAACATTTGCCAGTAGCATCTGGCGCATAACCGGACAGTTTCTTTCCGCTGTTGATGTTGGCGGAAGTCTTCTTTCTGCTGTTAGGTGGGGTCTGCTCAACGGCGTGGACAGAGGTAAGATGTCGCTTGAAAACATCGGCGCGATTGAACGACTTTTCTGCCGCAGAGCCTGAGCCTGGGCAGAATCCACACACCATTGTCCCTTTGTAATGAGTCAATGTGTGGCGGTTCTTATCGTACTTTCGAGCGAAGCCCTTGATGTGATAGTCACACGTTTGAATCGGGCATTTTTCCGGGCGCTCATTTTGGTGAGTCAACATATGAGCTTTCAGGTCCTTGAAGACCTTGCCGCACTCTGGGTATGTGCAGCGACCCTTTTCTTTCGACTCTTCACCACTGAAGTTTCCTTCTTGGCTACCATAAGATTGATGGGAAATTGTTAGAGATGGCCTTCTAACCATCGGAGGTGGGTATGGGTAATATTGGGCTCCCAAATAGGGAGAGGCGCTTCCGGCCTTGATAGGTACAGGGCTCCTTGAAGAGAGCTGAGATGGAGAGGGAGAGGTAGGGTATAATGGAGCTTGGTAAGGAGAGAGTTCAGGATGTCCAGCGGTAGCTGATGTTGGACGAGCGGAATACGGAGCGTGGAGAATTGATGGGTCTATAAATCAAACGTTAGCATGTTATTTCTCTCCGGTCGCTTGGCAAGCTAGCAAGTGCAGGATTGACAGAGGAAACACACAAGAAGATTCAAGGGGCGCGACAAAATTGCCGCTAGATTGAGAAAAGAAAGGAGATTGTTGATATAAAGGATAAGACGAGGCCGGCTCGGAAGTAAATGATTGCGGAGTTGAAGACACTGGAGATGATCTGGTCCCATGACTTCGGGTCACGCTGCTTGGAGATGTGAAAACTGGCGTGTGCAAACTTGATGAAGATCGATGAGATACAGGAGAGATTGAAAGAGCGGAAACACGAGAAGAATCCAAACTTTCTCTTTTGAATTCTGCTCGAGTTGCGCTGACAGGTGTGATTGGTGAAGCGACTGATGGTGCTGACTGCAGTGGGGATTGAAGTGTAGAGACAGAAGAAAGAGATCCCGAATTGGAAGAAATAGCAGAATTGTGGTGACGAGATGCAGATCTAGAGACATTTTCACACTCACCAACAAAGCCAGGCTTGGCCGAATTGAAGTCTACATTAAAGTCTTCCATACCTGCAGTGAAGTTGTAATCGGTACCATGACCAAAGTTATCGTAGTTAACGATACTTGGGTTTATACCGAGACCGGTTCCCCACTCTGATACTGACACAATGTGGCCGTTGTTCGAATTCGGTGAGCCGATGGTTGAGGATGTCGCAGAGGGTCCACTTGCGGTGGAGTAATTTGAAGGCGCAGCACCCCTAAGCTCTGGTGACTCGAGGAAATTTGGAGGGGCTTCGGCATACATTGTTGTATTGTCGAAGCCGGTAGAAATGGGATAAACATCTTGTGTTCTTGGGTAGGCGAATGCGGCATCCTCTATATGGAAATTTGGCATTCCGGTATATGGGTATTGTGGAGAGTACATTGAAGCGTCTGGGAAGAGCGGAAAGTCGGTTTCGTTATCGTTTCCCATGTGTCGCGACAGCATATGGAATGAGTGATCGGAGACTGCGGAAACCATTTTGTGTTGTGTTTTGTTTGAATATAAGACGGTGATGGCTGGCTATGTTGTCTTGGTGGAAGCCACTTATCGCCGACTAGATTGCGGATCAGCAAATTGCTTCACAAATCATCTACCCAAACTAGTAGAAGAAAGCTGTCTACCTTTGAGTCGTTTGAGGCTCCACGATGAAATAGTGTAGTCGTGAATAGCTTCCTTGAAAGTGTGGTGTATGTTTGGGAAGGCTGGGTTGGGTGGAGGGTGGACCGGTATATATGCTTCGGTGCTCGTTGCGCGAACCAGATATCGACGATGGTTGGATAGATAGCGGTACTAAAGTGGTATTTTGGGATGAATAGAGATACTATCTGAGACACTCTGCCAATGAAGGAAGCCGACGTAAGAAGAAGGCGAGGCACGGAGAATATATATGTATAAGGTTGTGGATGAGTGAGATAGGACCGGGGACTAGGTAGCCAGGTAGGTAGGTGAGAGAAAAGAGGGTCGTGAGAAAAGAAAGTAAAAGTCCTAGTGTAGGCCGAAGGAGTAAGATGCAGTAATTCGGGGAGTAGAAGGTTCCTTGTGTTGTTTATTGCCAAGTGGGAGAGGGGAGGGGGAGCGGGATGAACGCTAGGTCTAGTACCTAGTATGATGTTTGGGGAAGAAGTAGATGTGATGTGCAAAGCGAGCGAGTAGATATGTGAGGTAGGTATAATGATTCGCTTTCAGGATTTCTGCTTCCTGCTCGATGATGATGATAATGATGTTGTTGGAGGTGCTGATCAATGTATCTAGGCACTTTGGGTATAATCTCGAAGGATGATGTCCCTTTTTGAAAAGAATCCGGAGTGGAAGGGGGGTTACCCTAAGGATTAATATCATAATAACAGCATTATATGGGAGGGATAATCGTAGGGGATATCGTGCTAGTGGGGAAAGTTCGACTGGGTATGGACCCAGGAAAAAGATGTGTGCTAAGCCCGCTCGATGAACATGGTATTAATCCTTGTCAGCCCGAAAGTTACCAAATTCCCAGTTGATATTCAATACCCCGGAATAGCCTTGTTAAAAAGAAGAACGATGTTTCAATATGAGAGCTCCTGCTATAGGGCCGTGCTTGCAAAAGTAGTTCTTGTACATACTTACGACCAACTGCTATTTACCTATTTCGACCGACTCCGTAGACGTTTGCACCAGTAACCCGATACCACTAGGGAAACTAACCAATGTAGGTACCGGTACAAGTCAATCAGTCAGTTGGAAATTGACACCCAGATAGCGGGTGCTTAGAGGAGAGACAGCGCACAGTGGCTCTGTCAAAGCCTCGGCCTAGACGGCTAGGAAGAATGGGGTATAGGCCATCGTCCATGGCTCACATAAAAACCGAATCCGGGTGTGCCTACGAGATACTAATGGAACTCACCGCAGTGGATGCAATGCAGTGCAGATGCATAATAACCTTTACACCTTATCTAGCACAGCAAATACACTACACCAAAACCACATGCACCACATGCACACCAACTCTCCAAAAATTACACCACAAAAACAGGCACCAAAAAGAACACAGCCTTACCCGAATGCATCTGACAAAATGTATGGCTCCGACTAAGGCCTTTCCAGTTAGCAGATGCATGATACTACTGTAACTGTGCAGTACAGTTCTGAACACCCATACACCCATACACCCATACAATTATTATGAGTGGCCACCTAGGGAAAAAGGCGATGTACTACATCGCCATCTCCGTGTAGTCGGTCAGTCAAAAAGTAAAATCGTCCTTGGGGAATACTGGGGTTTCTCCTACAACCTGGGTGTAAGATATTACCTAGTACAGCCATTTCTCCCAAGGTGATAAAGTAATATAAAGTAGCTTTGATTGTATTTTCGTAGCATCTACCAATCACATCGTCGCAACCCAAAACCCTAGACAGAACATAAGCACACTCATGCCCGGGAAATCATGGGTGAGATCCCCTTGTCACTGTCCTTCCCGATTACCACAATACAGTACCGGGCCTTCCCTCGCACCTTGCTGGGGTTGAAGCAAATGATGTGTGCCTCACGCAGATCCCCATTCTACCCTTACTCCTCCCAAAGTCCAACAGCCTACCATCTCGGATGAGGAACAGGTTAATAAAGTTAAGGCTTTACCCTGCTACATTCGCCTACTTTCGCTACTCTTGTACAAAAGCAGTGGAGAGCGAGTGTGGGTATCTGTGGGTTGAGTGGCTAGATCTTCCATGTCATCCATATTGGGAATTATCCATATCCAAAACAAGATTAATGCAATCCTTGACTATTCATTTGTGAGTTACATCAATACTTTTATCCATACTTCTGGCCTAGTCCGCTCAGAACATGCATCCACGGTATCGATACGTATGATCGACAGGAAGATATCGACTATGGGATGGGCGAGAGAGATGGGGGCATTTTGCTGTTGCCTGGAATCTGGATGTACCATTGTCATTACATTGATTCGGATTTGAAGGTACCTCCTGCTCGTACATCGAACGATTGATCCAGACAGTGTGAGATAGAAGAGACACAAATAGAAGTCTATCGGGAGGGATAATCGACTACGGACTGCGGTTGCACCGTGGTCTAATCATCTAGGTAGGTATTGGTACCGGTACGAAGCTCTGACAGATTGCAACTCTGCCATCAACCATCGGCCCTCTACAGCACCCTCTACTTTACTGCACCCCGTGCCCTCTCCCACTTTCTCATCCCAAAGTACTGTCCCCCGTCCATCGCAGTAGCGCATCTTACCATGCAGTCTGTGGTCTGTGGCTAACTAGAACTCTGGTCAGGGGCGCACAACCTCTTATTGGCCGATGTACGAAAAAGCCATCCGTGGCTCGTACCAACCACAAAATTCGCTAGTCTACTCGGCCACAGACCACCGGCCACAAAGCCTTTCACCTCAACGTATCAATCGGTATCCACCGAGGCATCCTTTTAGACGGGTCTCTTCACCAAAAGTTTTGTTTCTGTAGCACAGCCTCGAAAGTGCACAGCCATCCTTTTCCCTCTGGCTGTGCGTACTGTACTCGTCGTCACCATCGTCACCATATCGTCATACTGAAGCCCTGCATTAATCACAGTCGGAAGCATTACTCATTGGTCGAAATGCGAAAGAGTGTTAATTAATGCCTGCTCTGTTTGCTATGCCTCATCGTTCCAGAAGATTTCCAAGGAAATCAAATTAGACGGTTGCGAATATCATCATTACGGATCCGTTACAGATCAACGGACGCTATTTTTCCAGTGCTCTCGTTTCCTTCCCCACCAAGCCGGGCGGGACGGGAAAGGACCCCATTTATTTCGACTTCGCAAGGCAGATTTAATTTCCTTCTACGAAGTACGTTAAGGTTACTCGTACTCTTTCTGCCCGAGTTCATACCAAGCAACCAAATTACGGCCTCCTGCGAGCACCTCGTACTAGAGTCATCAACGTCCAGACGATGGCCAATGGATCTAAACGGCCACTCCCTTCCTTCCCATCTCTCCTCCGCCCTGTTGCTTTCTGCATCGTAAATACACAATGCCCCTGACGTTACTTTCGTCCCTATGTGCAGTACTGTACTCGTTTTGTGTGCCAGGCCACCTGCATATTCGATCTCCACATTCTTCCCATCTCATTCAATCTTTTAGGTTTCTCTCGTGTCACAGAAGGATCCAAAACATCTGACCAAAAGGCCTGTGGATATTGAGTTCACGCATTGTATATGCCCTCCGGTCTCTTTGCCTTTGTCCAACCCACGAACATCCCAATCACGCGGCATAAAGCTCGATCCTTATCGAAGGATTAGAGTCATAATCCTTCTAGAAGCCATACTGGACTTACCTGCCGGTTACTCATACATTGCCATGGTACTCGGTAAGAATAGCTCCTGTCTGCTTTCCCCCCAGGAGTTCATTAGAAAGCATTGAACGAACCCCCTGCTTTCCACCTCTGCAACTCTTCGGAACTCAGCCCTATGAACTCAATCCCTAACACTCCAAACCGGACCCCAAATCCCCTTTCACTTCATACCCAACCATTTGGCCAACAAACGCTTGGCTTCTAACCAATATCCCTACCTAGCTCAATTTCATATGTTCATATGATATGATATGATCCCCTTTGGAGCATTCAAAACCGTCTTGGCGTCTGATCCTGATGGTTATCTTCGCGGCTACGACGCTTCGAATTGGCTGGCTAAATTAAACTTCTCAAACATCGAACGTGAGCAAAGTCGTTGGGAATAGAGTAAAGCAAAAGTTAAAAGTAACGATTTCTATTATCAGCACAAGTTTGCGAATATTCTTTCGCCATGTGGCACCCCTTAGGATTTTTCAATTTTTCGGGTTTTTTTGTGTGTCTTGGTGTCGAAATTCTTTCCTCGTGCGATGTTTAGGTGTTATGCTTCTCCACCGAGTAAGGCAAAACATGCGAGTGAGCATATCGTGCTACCTTACCGGCTCCAGGCTGCGTCCGGCATTTGAGAATGCATTGCCCGATGGTGGTGGCATGCTGTACTGTGCTGAATTCGGATTACTCATACGTATAAATTAATGTACCGTACAATAAGGTTTCCACTACAAGTCTGGTGATGCTTAAGGATTTCAGAAACATACGATTGTACCCTGACCGACAACAACTCGAAAGTCGAACGCGGTCTTGTAGTCCGTTGGCGTCAGTAGCACAGCCTTTCTGGAGAATTAGCTAACCATCTTCCGTATCGCCATTTCAGATAGTTTGTAGAAATAGCCCAGAAACTACCAGTGCCTCATTTCGACATGTTCATCTTCATTTTATAGGGCTGAGCACGAACCAATCGAAGCGCGCAAAATCGATCATTATTCACCCCCATATGCATGCACAGTCTCGAGTACATGTCGCAAGTCGGTCATCACCGTCCATTTGTGCCTAGGACCTTTCCCCAACTCAATTACTCCACCGCTACTTGCAACATTTCGTACCAGAACCAATCGCACTCCATGATCGGCGAGGACTCCCTTCTTGCAGAAAACGATAATCACCCTCTCGATGATTTTGATTCTGACGTTGCAATGAACCAACCAACGGCCCTCAGGCGCGTGCGCGACTAGACGGTGGGATAGGTGGGTTGGGTGGGTGGAATGTAACTCTGCCATGCAGTGAGCTGCCAGTAACGTTTCAATATACCGAAAAGGGTGCTTCTTCAGCTTACATATGAAGGAGATGGCGTTCGCGGATAATTTTTGTCGTTGCCTATCTTCCTCACAACTCACGCAACCATCTCTTCCAACGTCACTGATGGACGAACAACTCATAGACATCATCTACCTATTTTCGCCTCCTCAAAGCAACATCGCATCACAATCTGCTCGCCGCGCATTGAAAGGTTTATGAAAGCGGTGTACGGTGCTCGTTTCTCTCGTATTGAAGATCCTATGGTTACGATATTGATATTAATTATCCCTCCCAGATCAGATTCAGATCATGCATCTACATCCGGAAGCAAGAACATATTGATTAACTGCCAGCAATGCACTGATTCGCAGTACCGTGCTGTATAATTCGGTAGTGATCGACCAAGCCAGAGGAACAGTACAGTAGGGTTGCGCAATCCTAGCTAGCCAAGCGCAATACAACACTCGCCCACTTCATCGCACCAAACCAAACTCTGCTCCTCAGCATCAACATTCTAGACCGGGAGTCTATCTGTTTGTCTGAAACATGAGAAAAATAAGTTCAGACCTTCCTTTCTTTCGCTTTCGCCATGAGATTAGCAACTATTAAGCGAGCGAGGGAGCGAAAAAAATGAAGGGGCACCAGACTTTCCAAAACCTAGCAAGAAGCGGGGAAAGGGCCAAAAGGTAGGAGATTTTCAAGCCACATCTATTCGACAAGTTCTACATGCAAGCTCTGTCAATACGGTACAAGCCGCAGCTAGTTTCTTTGCTCGAGCTCCCTCCCAGGTTGATCCTGTTTGAGGATTGGGTTTGGGCTTGGGAAATCGGATGATATGAGGGGTTGTCGTCGGGTGTTGAGTTTTGTATTATTAGAATTACTGGGTAGGTCCTGGCCTGGAGGATGGCGGTAGTTGTTTATCAGTACTTAAGAAGGAATCGTGGTAAGTTGGTGGTCAGTGGTCAGTGGTCAGTGGTCAGTGAGGCCAGGAGCTAGACATGTCAAAAGGACGTTCTAGCCAGCAGAGACTTAGGGGCAAGCGGGAAGATAGTACACGAGCCAGAGAAGTGTCAAAGTATCGCACTTCTGTGCGATAGGATGAATGGATGCTCCAAATGGATGTTGTCTACCTTTCCCTTTCTACCCTGAACCTTACCAAACGACCATATCTACGAAGTAGTACTTGCGTCTTTTTTAACAGTACCGGACCGGGAATCCATCGCCGAACATTGGGGTCCAGAACCCAAAAACAACTTGTCGCTCATGCAAAATCGTTCGATAGCAAAACTAATTTGGGGTGTCATCACCCCATTCATTCATCTAATATCATCAATACAGAGTGCAGTATGAACATCTCCTCTGGGACCATGCGATCTAGCTTCAACTTTCCCACGCGAGAATACCAAAAGGAAGGATTGATCGCCCGTACGTACCCGCTTGGGCATCTACTAACGCATTCCCCTTCATTTATCTTCATATTAGCTCAGTTAAGTTATCACATCCACGATCCCAGAGATTATCAATCAATCAATGCCAGCAACCATGCCCTGTAAAACTAAACTCTCCTCTCCATCCTCCTATTTTTATCCCCTCCTCATGCGGCTCTGTTCTCTGCTCCCCCCCACCCAATCCGGCATAGTCCGCTCGCCCAGATCGTAACAGCGACCAATCATCCACGGGCAAAAATGGCCTCCCTGTCGTGCAACCCCATTCTGGCACCCTTGCCTCCGCGGGCCAGTGAAGATGCGCGTTCCACTGTTTTTTGGGAACGAAATGACAAGCATTGAAAGCACAGGGAGATGCGATAGGATGGGATAGAAGAAAAGTTGTCAAAGCGGGAGGAAGGGCAAGGGAGGCGATGAGCGTTTCCTAGAACGGAGATAGTAGATCGGTGCAACCAAATCCTCGGGCTCCGTTGTCTGTCTGTTCGCTCGTTCATTTTGTCTGTGTGTTGTGTTAAGTCGGTCGCTTCAATGTTTTTCTGGCCCCGGTCGGGCAAAGTGCGAGTTTGGCTTTACCCTACCCTGAAATAGAACTCGCTGGATAGGAAATAAAACTCATATGTCGTTATCCGTTTTGCATTGAGTAAGATACTAACGGGGGTTTCCAGAGTTTGAGACTGGTTCATAGGTTATCACATCCATCTGACTAGGAAGTTGGGTTCTCAGGTGATTCTGGCACTCCTACGTGAAGGAAAGCTTCCATTTCATTTTTACACCTACACCTACACCCACACCCACACCCACACCCACACCCACGCCCACGCCCACGCCCACACACCTTTCAAGTCAGATCAGTGCATATTCTGTACGACCGATCTCCCATCTCCCATCTCAAATGCGCAATGCCAAAATGCTCATCTCTGTACCACAAAGGCAAAATCACTGTACCACAAAGGCAAATCAACCAAAGAAACTCATCCGCCAAGTCGCCGACGTGAGGATCTGGTGGATCTATTGGCATGCTTGCATATCCTCAAATTCTCTTTCTTTTTTTCGATGATGTCTGGTCTGTGTGTAGAGTACAAAGTATCTTTACTTTGCGTTACTGTACATGTGCTCATTATCGCTTTTGCTCCAACGTGCTTGCGGGGGTGTCGGATAATTACCTGGGTCTCTTCCTTCAATGTCTGTTTCTGTATCTTCCTGCGCGGAGAAAATCGCGAGAGGGATCCGGATCCAGAACCATTTCCCTTTCATCCCAACTAGCACGCGGGAAACGGGACCGGAAAGTACGGGGAAAGTCCGAAGAGCAAAAAACTCTCTCTCCTTGAACTCTGGCTGGGTACCAGGTACTTGCCTCTTTGCATTTATTTACCTTTGGCCTTAACCTTACTTTTCGCTACTCAATACCACCCCCCTATGCATCAAGCAGTTCTGAAAGAAAACCATACCCCCCTTCCTCCCAAACAGGAAATCCAGCAAAACCCCATCTTCGCCTATTTCTTCTCAATCCGTATATTCAATGTAACCTTAATCCACACCCACCCTTTTCCGATCTCAAGATTGAGGCCGAGAAGCAAAACGTGGCATGCTTGTTTGGACTGCTGGAGTCGTGCGCTGTGATTGGAGCGTTTTCGACGATTCTCGCTCGGGGCCGGGGAGAGCATGCGACGGAGACAGGGGAGGGGAGAAAAGCCGAAGGCAGCAGAATTACTTGTGAGGGAATGTGGTTAGGGTTGTACATACGGGAAGTGAGTCTGTTCTGGGTTGGTGTTGGTGTCGCCCTGTGTGATGGAAGGAACGGAGGGAAGTATCGTGCGAGTCGAACGGATTGGTTGGTTGGGTTTGGTTACGGTTAGGGTTACAGAGGATGGCAAATTGGGGGGATTGTCTCCGGTACTTGGGTACTTGGGGGCTGGTTTAGGTAGGTGTGTACAATATACGCCCCGTATGTGTCTGTCTAGATTAGATGTGTCTCTGAAGAAGGTTAAGATTAAGATTTTGACCAAGTAGATGAATACACATGGGGTGAATGAAGATTATTAATCTTAGCAATGACGCTTCATGAGTCTGGCGTTTCGGCACTGCGATGTACCTTCCTCTTTCTCTCCCAATATCGCAATGAAGTTCTAGATCATAGCATGATAGTAGCATGATGATAGCATGATACTGTATCCACTCCTTAGGACTACCGCACCAGTATCTATCCATCATCCCATATCACGTCTCTGTCCCGTGCCCCAGACCGGGCCAACGAACAAATCACCTCATCCCGCACCTCCCTTTCGCCTCTCCCCTCTCCCCTCTCCCCTTAGCCTTCCCTCTCCCGCAAGTCATCTGCCCCAGAAAAGCACCAAGCTTCGCACCCCACCTATTCATAGCACAACCCGCATAACGCCACGCCCATCGCCCATCGCCCGCACACACATGTGTAACCTCGTCAATCACCGTCCTGTCAACAACACACATCCACCTCTAGGCTCCAGCTTTTTCGACTTCATCCTTCAATACTTGGCCGATCTAGTCGTGGCGGATCGGATTGGTGGTGGGGGGAGGAAGCATGATGGCTCAATTTCCCCTGCAGTTTGGCTTTTGCTTTTGGGGATCGTACTGCTTTGGGATGAGTTGCTTGCAGCAGAGCAGAGGGTCCCTGCGATGATCAGAACCAGAGCGAAATTTGACGTCCTATCCTTGATGTCGTATCTGAAACTTCGAGAACTGTTGATTGGAATGTGGTGGCGGGAGGTGGGTGCATCTGCTTCTTTTTTTAGGTATTGATATGGAGGCGTGATTTGTGCTTTCAAGAGGGCGGAAATTGAGATCGGATGGAATGATTGAATGAGGGCAGCGAGGGTACGGTACTCGTACCTTCAATTCATCGAATGGTTGGCTGGTATACGGTTCCTGCGTTTACGAGCTTCTTAACGTTAGGTGGGTGAGCAAGTGAGTGAGTATGTAACTGATCGCCCTGCTCCGTTGTACGAGCCGCATTGTATTGTATTATTGCAGACTTCTTCCAGTGAGGAATCTCACATTGCTACCGTCTCCGATACTACTACATGCAGTTCGTTCTAATTCTGCTGCTGCTCGGTCCCTTATTTCTACATCCTGTCTCGTATCTTGCGCGTACCATTGCTATGCTATTTCTATCCCATCCTCTCTTACATGCAAGAATGCTCAATCGCAATTTCCATCTTCCAATTCCCATATCCAATCTTCTTGACGTTCATCGCTCTCGCAATCTTGATCCCCACCTTGTCCCGCTGTGGGAACCTCGTCCCGCCTTCACTGACGACACCGCTGAGACATCCGCGTTCGGTTACGGCGGTTGGATGAAGCGTTAATGGATCCGGAAACGTCATACATATGCATCTGATCGGTGGTCGATAGGCTGCGCGAGAACATACAGTAAAATTTGCGTGTGGATTAGGAAGGAGAAGCTACTGTGCGGGAGATTATGGAAGTGGATCTGAGGATCAAGATTTTCAGAAGAACTGTATCTGAATAACCCAAGTGGGCCATCGATGAGCAGGTTATGATCTTTCAGATCGTTGGATGGATCCCAAAGTCCGTTGTTAAGATATCAGGGAAGATCTGCATGACATCCCTTGCGCCGGACAGATTTTCCTGGAGTCCACAATTGCACGTAGTAGAAGTTAGGTAATAGTGCAATCTTCTATCTGTATCATCTGAACTTGTGAAGAACCTTCCATGCTCCTCGTAGATCTTCTGGTACCCGACGTAAATTCTTTCATTCCCTTTGGATATCCTTCCCCTTTCCCCTTTATCCATGGTCATTTCCAATTGCTGTTCCTGTCCTCCCATTCTCTTCTTTTACTTCTTCTTCTAAATATCGATAACCTGTCCCAGAGTGCAGTCAGTAGTCTCGCCTCAAGCCATTATCAAATACCAGCTTTGAAGTCTAAGCTCTTGATCTAGAGTCAGAGCTAGGACGTCGACATACAGAATCTGCACCGCGAAGTCCGATTCAGTTCGATATGTGCCTTATGTTTCATTTCATTTCGCATCATCTTCAGCCTTTCACCATGACAATGAATAGACAATCCGCTCGTCAGACCAGTGTCCTCGAATCACGCATTCGGTATTGAAGTTTTCAAATAGCAGACTATTTTCTATGAACGACCTGTCTGGCAGACATGGCCCTCACCACCAAGTCAAATCCATCATCCAGCCAATCGCACGATGGCCTTCGTTTAGGGCTGCATGCATCTATACATGGTGTGTAAGATAAGATGCCCAAATGCCGAGTTCCGTACTCACCGGACTGTCGGCACGCGGTCATGGGTGGGAATGCTGGGTCAACGGCCAAGGTTGTGAGATGCAGATTGATATAGCTTGGTCGGTTGTGGATTAAGCCTGGGATGAGAGCTCCAGGTTTGCAGTGAGCATCTGAGATCACTCGCGTACATGTAAAAGGTAATATAGGCAGGGGGTGAGGCACAGTATGTGTTCAATTTCATCTTATCATTTACTACCTCTGCCAATGTCGGCCAAGTTTGTTAGAAGCGAATCAGATGAATGGATATGATGTTGGAAAATGACGGAGTGAAAGTATTTGGATGATCTCTGGGGCTGTAAAGATGGGCTATAGGATAGAGTGTATGTGTTTTCGTGTCGATGTGTGAGATATCGTAGACTTGGCCTCGTTAGTTCTAAATTATGGCTATATTTCCAGTTGTCTGTTCCTCGGCGTCTGAGCAAGTGTATGAAAACACTTTTGGTTTACAAAGACTTTTGCTTTACCTGCGTAAGGAATTGGATCAACTCTGATGAAGCTCAGACAGATACGGCCCATCATACGGACACGTAGTTATACTTTGAGCGGCATGTCCGCTTTTTGAAAGTCTTGCCATATGCGCAGAATACCGCAGTAGTGGAGCAATATAACAATACTAACCCTGTAGTAGTCATAACAGTAGGGATATATCCTCCTTTGATAGCCCAGGCCCCAAGGGGTGATAAGTCTGGGAAAACCTGTAGCCTTAGACTTTGTTGACCGTGATATTGACGATACAGTGGCGGTGCCGGGTGACTGCACCACAGCAATGGAAAGAGTAGATGTGAACGCAATCAGATAACAAGTTCTGTTATATTGAAGGAGTTAGACGGTCTCACTTACTTTGATATCCCAAGCTTGTTACATCACTCAGTGGCCCCGATACAACCCTATCAGTACTCCAACCAAGGTCCCGAAATTGAAGAATCACATTATGTGAGGAGAAGTCGTGCGAAGCAGCAGCATAAGTCTTCGATTTGGTAAGATTAGTTATCAAAATAGGTGGGGCAGGTCATGATACGATGCAAACGAAGAAGTCAACGATGAGAAAGGCAAGGACTCTTGGAGAATACTTCGAAGATTCGACTGGGCGAAGCTCCATCATGATCGTTGTTCTGCTGATCTCCGTGACCAACCCTAGGATCACAAGGTGAACTGAATCGTGCATTGTTTTGTATTCCGCATAGACGAGCTTTGGGTTCCGAGTATTGGTGTAATTATATCGCTTCTATATCTATATGATTAATGAAGTGAATCCGGAAACCTGGAGGCGGCGGGGACAGCTATCCATAAGGCTTCTTACCGTGGTAGATCTACGATGTCATCTAGTTTAGGGAAACAAGACAATGGGCCGCACGAGTAGCTGATGTGGGAACGTCGTGAGAGAATATCAACGAAAGTGTTCACAGCCTACACGGCAAGCATTTGTAGATTTCCTCCTGATCTTCATCTATTCCTGGCTCAGCCTTGTGTTTAAATACATTGCAGCTGTGTCCATGAAGTTCTGGGTCGGGAGGTTTCGAAGCATGGATTATATCTCAGATGGGTAAGTGCTTAATGTGTTCTAGCAAACTTCATCCTGTAATCATATATGCGCTACGAGGGATGCCTTGTGCTGAAAAAATAACGCTTGTCCCCCCTATGATGGTTTTTGTTCGATTAGATAGGGATGTTGTGAATCTGGCTATGATTCAGTACATGCAAAGAGTTTTAGAACCTGTATATAATGTTCCGTATCTTCTGTAAACAGTACTACTATCGCAGACCTTCTACAGTAGAGAATAGACTAAAGTAGAAACTCTATGGTGAAAGGCAGAATATGGCAGAAATTGGGCAGACACATGGAAGTATCGGTGGAAAGAAAGTAGCAGAATGGGTATTCTACCGCAGAAAACACTTGTGCTAGATATAACTTGGCTTGCTCCAGAGGTTCGAGTCTGTTTGAGTTTACCCTATAGCCTAGCAAGTCGCCGCTTGTCAAACAGTACGAACGAAAACACTTATAGATATGAAGGTCTCCTAGAAGAAACATTGTCTGAATTTATGAGATCGTCCTAGACTCCTAGCTACCAAGATCAGACCCTTCCTCCATATCGAAGACACGCTCTTGTCCAAGCAACTCCTCCCTAGCACGCTGTCATCGAATACTCTAACTATAGCTCTTGGTTATCGTCTGCTCCTTGAATCTGAAGCGTCGCCGGCCATTGATTTTCTCTACGTGCTCTGCACTCGTCCGTCTGGCGGCATCTAACCGGGCCTTCCTGTCTACGCTTCGCCACTTCAGCTGCTCCTCGAGCAGTCGCAAAGGCGAACATCTCTTTCCATTCTTCTGCATTAATAGCATTATCGTTATTGCCGTCTAGAACAGCAAGGACGTCCCCCGCAACGATGTCATGCAGCGCATCCCTTAGTGCGGCCTTGAAGCACACGTCCGTCACTGAAGTGCCGGTTAGCAGAAGCTCGGTGATGCACCAATGGTAAGACACAACAAGCTCGCGGATCCGAGAGGAGACAGCGGCCCAATATAGCTCGCTGCCACTCTTGACTCGATGGTAAGCCAAGCTTCCTCGTGCCCGTGGCCTAGATCTGGATCTATAAAGGCCGCGTCCACTCCCCAGTTTCGTATACTCTGTAGGATCTTGACCGCGCCACTCAGGCTCTCACGGTTGAAGTCGATGTGCAGAACACTCTGGGACGGGAAGTACCACTCCTCTTGCTCACACGCATCGGCGTCCGTGTACGTAGTGCATAGGCCCCGACCATAGCCTGCGTACGCTGTTGATAGCGCCCATACTGAATCGAGGGTGTGCGGCCCGTCATCCAAAAGATTTTTGAGTTTCAGATAGTCCAAGACATCGCTAACCTCTTCGGTTGTCAGCCGGATGAAGTCCGGAGAGCTGAGCACTGCCGCGGCGATAGGCTGCTCGCTGCCTAGACACGTCTGCGTTTCTTTGTAGAGCGCTGAGACCATGGCTGCCAGAATGGCTGTTTCTGGAGTGGCAGGGCGGCCGACCAGCTTGTTCAAACGGCGTTGCGTACGCGTTTTCATGTACTGCAGCAGCTCCCAGAAGGAATTAAGGTCGTCCGATCTGCGGTCCTTTGGGCCGGTTGCTAGGCGGCGGAGGAGATCGGTGTACGAAGCATCGCCTTCGATCAAGGCAATCTGTTGATAGATGCCATCGTGGAGCCTGATAACGGCAGTGCTTCATGTCTTTATTAGTCTGTATCTATGGAGGGGGTAGAGATTGATTTACCCGTGGCTGGTCTCCAACGCAAATCCGATGCCGAGTGCTCGAATCTCCTCCTTGCTCGGACAATTCTCACATCTGGGCAGCGGACATATGCGAAAGAACTTATCTTGAGGCCTATCGGTAGTACGGATCGATACGCAACTCGAGTTAGCCTTGCTTGAGCTGACTAGATTGAAGAGGCCGAAGATGATGAACATGAACGTTCAGGTGGATTGTCTGAGAGGCATCTTGTTCAGCAATGCTGGCAGATCAATGTTATCGAGAAGTGTGGGGCTGGCTGAAAGTTGTTGTGGACTCCAAAAGAGGGGTTTATCTTGACATGTAAGGAACTAGGTATCACAACCTTCCAACTTCTCCAACTTCTCCAACGTCCATATGTGGTGTATTCACTTCGACTTATAAATGCATTCGCACCGAATACGTAATTATGTAATTTAGAAGATCATATGGTAATAGGGAGGAGGGCCATAACGATGGGGCCATATGCCTATAATAAATGAAGGGTGAAACAGTCATAATCATTACTGAGCCGTACCAAGTGCACCTAATTGAGTGCACTGCGGCCAAAGGTGTGACCCACGGTAGTCCTTTCGATACCTTCCTCGGGCTACGATGTTTCGCATTTCTGTAATCTCTCTGTTTCGTAGCACAAATCGCTCGTTGTTTCCCTCTGAGCTAGAGAATACTACGAGAGTTATATCTCACAGGTTGTAATAAGTAGCGTGGCCTTTTTTCACTGGAGGTTTGAGGGACTTTTGTTCGAGACATATTTAACTGTGTGGGTGGCTCAGCAATAAGAAGGAGGGGGCGTTGATGCGGTTGGTGTTTTGGAAAAAGCCAACTTTCTTCTTCTTTTTGGTTGTTTGCAAACACGAGTGCGAGCACATTGATTCTCGATTGTCGTGGTCGGTAATGCGGAAGATGATATTGAAAGAAGAAAAGAGAGCTCAAGAGAATTCGAAGTTGAGGACAGTGAGGGTAATTTGAGGTTTGATACGTCGGAATCTTCCGAGAAAGTACACACATCTATCTCACTTTTCTCTATTCCTTCCACATTGTTCAAGGCAAAAGTTAGCCAGTAGCTGACAAATCTCATGATCTTTTATTTTACCTTTCTCATCCATCAGTATTTCCAAGTTATTGCTCAACGAAGAGTAGGCAAACAAATGTCCCAGCGTTCAGTATCGTGAGGATTTGTTGAACCTCGATGCCATTCCCGCCAGTATTCTATCACTAGGTGGATCTTCGCTCAACTCGAGAACAGAAAGAAAGCACGAAAAACACAGTGAACAACAAAAGGTTACGTATAGTAGGTATGCCCTGCTCCCTCATCATGTTTCTCGCAGTGCTCTTGTGAACATGTTTATTCAGCTTCCTATCCGGACGATGAACCTGGAATGATCGAATTCGAACTCCAAAAATACTAGGTGGACATTATTCAGCTTCCCACTCAGAGAAAAGAGGCGGGATTATGAAGTTCAAATTCCAAAAACGGCAGTTGAACATTATTCAGCTTCCTACCCAAAGAAGGGAGGGGAAATGTTCAAATTCGAATTCCAAAAACACCAGGAAGAGATTACTTCCGTCGTCAGATTGTGTTTCAAGCTCTATTCCGACAAAAGACCAGGTTAGAGTGGAAATCGAGGACTGGACTTCCGCACCGACAAAATGAAATACCATGTTAACAACGAAAGGAAAATAACAGGGAATGCGTGATGGGAGAGGATTACTTTCTTCACCACTCGCATGCAGCTCGAATACCAGCAAGATCCGATCGACATAGAAGAAACGAGCATATCGTCCATACCCCACCTACCATTTCGAATCCTCAATCGCCACCTCTATTCACCCCTCGCTCAACACCGGAAATCATCTCGACGACCCCGAAGAGTCCAGCCAGCGAAATCACAACGCATACACGAGAATAAACGAGCGATCCAGAAGCCCAAGATAGGGGGCAGTACCAGAAGATCAACCAAGGACACAATGGCCCCATAACCCGCGCTTTCCGCCATCAATCTGGACCCTGAATTTAGGCAAAAACGCGTACCAACTTTCGAAAAATTGCCTCACACCACTTTGGTGAAGCAGTTCATTCATCACTGCTATCGCAATCACTGAGAAATCTGGATCTCATCCCATTGCCTGTATACTCTCCACTTCCCAAGATTCCGGTAAAGGATTGCTCCTTGCGAGCGAGATGATAGTCTCTGGAGATCAGGCCCCCAAACGACTTTGAAAAGGGTAGTTTCAGCGGGAGAAACGCATCCTACAGTCCAGAAGACTGGGATGAAATTCCTTCGAGAACTTTTTGAAGAAAGCTTTGATGAACATCATTCCCATTCTTCTTGTCGGTCGTACATCCGCCTCGTCAATATGCTATGACCATCGGTAGCACAGTACCACAGGACGAAGAGGAACGGACCATCTAGCTGCATTGCATGCAGACAATCAGCAGGTAGAGAAAAAAAAGCTAGGTATGTACATACTGTATGTACTCTATGTACAAAGGTACAGTCAAGGTACAGTAGTGGCTGGAAACCTTTTCCAAAAATGGGGGGGGGGGTGGTTGAATGACACAGGCAGGACAGGACAGGAACCAAATTGTGTCTGGAGGGGTCGGTCGCGAAGCTCCACTCCCCGCCCCAATATAATTTTTCCACTTTCATTTCAACTCTCCAGTATTCCACCGTGTGGCTCTCTCCGAGGAAAGCGAGAGCGCCGAGGAACACGGCACTTCTACTGTACTGAACAGATAGCACAGTCCAGTTGGGAGATTAGAGGAGATCTGTTATTTTGCCACTCAGCAGATTGAGTTGTGTGAAAACCCACACAAAACCGCACACGAGATCTCTGTCGCTCCCTTGCGCTCCCACTTTATTGATGCGAAAGTTTGGTAGCGGTCCTGGTCGTGTCTTATGATTCTTTGCATGCACACATTCCATACCGTGCATCCTCGTCTTCTTCTCCTGGACTTTGCGTTTGCGCTGCTTTGATCATTCCCCATACCCCACAGTTGTGATACCGTACGGTACCACTGTGCTTGGGGTCTTGCAGCGTCGCATGCGAAATATCGAACTGTTAGGGAAAGTAGGGTACTGACTGGTATGTGTCGCCCTTCCCCCTCCGCTCTGCTATATTGGAGAAATGGATACACAGGACATCTACCCACAGCAGCGCTATTGATTCGAACTGAGTAGTAACGAAGATGTACGAATCGTAAAGTGTGTGTGGCTCCAAGTGGAGTTGTCCGTAGTGCAGCCGTTCCGTGCTATCACCGAAACGAATTCGTGACATTAATTCCCTTCTTGCATAGGTATTGTATTGTTCCTCTCGCACAGACAGGACAGAACATAACTCATTTAGGAGGAAGCCGGAACTCAAAGTTATTTGACGTTTACCCGTCGAACGCCCAAAGTTTGGATCAACCATCAACCATCATCCCGTCGTCATTCCAAAACTCAATTCAAGAAGATCGCTTTCCCATGCGAGTGTCTGTCCTCTTCTTGCCTGTCGTGTCGATTAAGTAAGATCGGTAAATGAATCAAGCACGTACAGTTGCCGTACTAGGATCACTAAAGGCCTCTTGCGTTAGACCCTGTTCTTCACGGACCGACATGCAAGATGTCAAAAATGTTGATGGAACTAATATAACCAACGATTGATTGGCTGAGTGTCAAGAAAATTGCGAACGTTTTAATGGGTTTTCAGGGAATCGTCGGCTCGTCTAGAAATGGAACATAGATGGATAAGGCAAAAGAGCATCGTGATGATTAAGGTGAACGGGACCCAGCTGCGTGTGATGTCATGTGGTTACGCTCTTTCTGATATTCATTACTTTCGTAGCTGAATTGCTGATGGAGGGGTGGACACTCTTCAGATGAATTGTTCCTTGAGTCGTGTGCCCACCTCTCAACGATTGGTTACCCGTTCTCTTCTGCCGGCACCGCCTTGAACCGTACACGCCGCTATCCGCCGCCAGATTTTCGGTATGCGCGAGTCAAGGCTCTAGGTTGGCAGATTGAGGCAGTGTGAGACTTTGCCAGATCTTCGCGATTTCCTCGTCTGTCACTTTGAAACTGGTATCTCCGTTGCTTGGATGTTGGGAGTATGAGATGAGGTGCATTGCAGATGGGTAAGATCATAAGATGTCATTCTGTGGAAACGCTGTAAAGTTTAGATAAGGCAAAGAAGACTTGTCTCCAGTCAAGAGACGGCTCTGGGAGAGAGACGGGATCCGCTATCTTCTCTGCTCGCAATGTTTCATGCAGCTTGCGATGAACTCATACAGTAACAACAAGATTGTACAGCTCAAGAGTACACTTGTGCACTTTCGTACCATTCAGAGCACTGGAAAAGAATTATCCCCTATCGCTATCATTGAAACGCCATACACGCCTATCCCTTCCCTTCCTCAGAGACACGACGAAAGAGCGTCGCAGGCGTCTCCAGAATTCTTGCCATCTTTCCGACGAGTTCCCGTAATACTTTAGTAACACGTCAGAGTTCGAATATCAAGAACCAATGAGAAGCGAGCGATAAGGACATTTCCAACAGCCAATTAAAACTGCATTGGACCCTGGATTTGGAATTTAGCTTCATGCGCACGCGACACTGAATTGAGATAGTTGGTGGAACCTCGTTTTGTTGGACTCTCGTGTTTATTTTGGAGTCGCGAGCGAGAGTGAATAATGGGTCTCTTTGTGATGGATGGATGGTGCTGGTGCTAGTTCTGGCAGAGCGATGGCTAGCAATGGCTGGCAATGGCTAGCAATGGCAGTTGATCGTCGAGATGCGATGGGCAAAAGTCAAGATTACGGGCAGAAAGCTGTCGGACCATGGAGGATTACTTTGTATGATGATGTTTGCTGCATAAGTGAGTTACACTTACATGAAGAGATAGGTCTTACCAGTACCTGGTAATCCTCTCCCGCAAAAAGTCCAGATAATGTACCGTGAGGCCAGGGAAAGCAAATGCGTATCTCTGTCTGTGCTTGACCGCTCAATTGTCTGATGTCTGATGTATGTATGATGTCCGTTGGCTTTGGATATCATTTACAGTGTACGAGCGCACACAGTGCACACAGTGCACACAGGTGCGACTTTCATGTGAAAGTGGATGGGGCCAATCAAACGGGCAGCTTTTGTGCTGTCAGAGACTCAGAAACTAATCTTCAAAAAGAAAAGCAAGTCGCGAGTTGAAGACAAAGCTGGCCGGCAAGCAAAAGGAAACGCTTGGGTGGGTTTGGGCAGCTTTCGGCACGAACTCCCTCGCGACGCAACCTACTTGCTCGATCCTGGCCAATTGCCGACACTATTACCATCTTGTCAATTAAAAACAGCTCCGGCATTATCCAATAGAAATTCAGCCGTTCATCAGTTCCAGTCCCGCTGCTTATTTAATCCATTTTCTTTCGGCTTTTAGCAGTGAATCGTTGACCATCGGTGGAGATTAGCCACTCTCCGTATCATTTGCCCTCGGCGTTCCCTAGCCAGACTCAGCCAAGACGCAGCACGCAGCAGTGGCTAGAGCACGGAGTGCGAACGTTTTCTCCTGCCAGAGCCACCAAGCGAGCGGACATTTGATAATGGAAAAGAATCAACAGCGTCAAAAGAGTAAAGACTCAAGCGTGCATCCTAGCCTTCTTCTTGACCTGTCCCCGTCCCCGAACTATTTCCAAAAGATGCGACTCAAACGGGACTGGTGTTATTGTAGACCAAACTGGGTCCTTCCCTCAATCAATGCACCGAATGGCGCGAATGCAAGCCCTTTTGCCTTGCCTTACCAGCGAACCAGGTTCGAGTGGTTGGCGAGCCTCGAAACGTCGAATCTTCTGCGCAAAAAGTAAACTAGCTGCTGTACAGTAGTGAAATCGTAAATCCCGTCCGAGTCCACACCACACCCTACCCTACACCCTCCCAATCGATCATCTTACTAAAGTGCATCTCATATCAAACCTCCCCCTCCTCCCTCCTCCTCCTCCACCACCTCCGCTTCACCTACAAGTAATCATCAAATCAACAACTCTACTCTGTCTACCATACCCATACCACACATATCCTTCCGTACTCATCTTCTCAATTTATCATCCCGTACCATACCATTCAACCGTCGACATCGACACCCGACACCGGAGAGGAACCGAAAGAAAGTCGATCTCAACTGCTACTTTTCTTTCTCTTGCATTCTACCATCCCAGTATCACCTATTTTACCCACCTGCTACATACGTCGTCATAAAGTAACCCTACTTATTACTGTTCCGCACTCCTTCACTTCTTTCCACCTCTCCACTCAACACACCATACCTCCGGAGTTATTGCTCTCTTCACTTCTCTTAATTCTAAGACATTGCATCCGACGAGAGGATTCATTCCCAGAAAAGTATAGGTCGCCAGGGTCCGTGGAAGGGGTATTGTTCCCATTCTTTTTCTCAGACACTTCTCCATTGGACGGCCCGAGAACTGGAGCAACGTCCGTCTTCCTTTAAAGCTTACCTGCCACACGACACGATACTACACGATACAACTCGATACGATATTTATTTTCCTTGACACCCGAAGTCGTACACTCTTATAACTTTAATCATCCGACCGATTTGACAATTGCCTACCACAACCACACACCTACCTGCTCCTACCGACAACCTACTACTATCTACTCCCGCTTATCCATCCGCTATCCAATTGACCATTCATCATTTGGATATAACGTGGGTTTAGTCACCGAAAATACCTATTTGCCATCCGCCGTCCAACTCTCGGTATTACGACAAGCGTGCTTGTAAGGCCTACGATAACCGCATCGTGAGCCCACCCCCAGGTACCTAATATTGAAAAGCGGACAACACGTCGCCGCCCCCGGTCGCTATCTGCTTTTGAGGCGCATTCGTCGATACGTCGGTCAACGGTCAACAGTCAACAATCAACAACCTTTTAATCTTCTTCTCCTCGAAAACCCAACTTCAACCCTGAATGTTCTTCGAAACAAATCGCCAAACCTTCTACCCTCCTCCTTCTACCGCTCGCGATCAGCTCGATTATTCAACCGAGAAATCAACAACCATGGCCACTCATTTCGCTATGCCTGCGCAACCATTCAACGCCTCCCCATCGCAATACACCCTCTACAGCGGTCAGTCGCAACAAGTCTCGCCGACGAACTCAAATGTTCCCACGCCACATAATGCTTCACCGACATCTCCAAGAAGTGGACTTCAACACTACTTGCCAGCTCACACCCGTCAGTTGAGGCCTCCCAAGTCGCCGCTGTACATTCCTGCCGTTCTTAGACCAACAGATCCACCAAAGAGACTTTCGAAGCCGTCGCCATTGACTCCACCTCAGAGTATGCATAGCAGCTTCGACGATTTGGAAAACGCGTCGACTTTGACAAGAAGTTCCACCGGAGATAGTGGAAAGTTTGGATTGGGCGCGATAACTGAAGCGGAATGGAATGTTGAGGGGTTGGGAAAGGTGACGGCCTTACCAACAAGAAATCACTGGAAGGTATGTTAGCAAACTTTCCTTTTTCTACAATTCGAAAAATTATCTGGTTATATATAACCTCAGAAAGTTTTGAGGATCCATTGAGGGTTTTGTATTCGTGCAGCGCCTATGGTGCAATACCCTGATGGTGCAATACCTTGGTGGTTATTACGTGCTGGGAATGTCGCAATAGGCGATGATCCATGCCACAGACATTATTTTTAATTCGCATCGCTTGGCTGGGTCGCGTGCTTCAGGATATCCACCTTTGCATCCTCCGTCTGCGGATTATTACATGATGAATGACAAAGGCTAACCATTTACTACAGCCCGATTCTGAATCCTCCATCTGCGATGAAGCAACTTGCACACGATACTTCTCCTACTTCACACGGCGGCATCACTGTCGGCGCTGTGGTAATATCTTCTGCGACCAACATTCCAGCCACACAATCCCTCTTGATCAAGATGCCAACTATCATCCACAAGGCACTCAAAGCCGCTCTTGTGAACACTGTTTCAATGACTACAAGCGTTGGTCGGTTTCAAGGTCCAGCCGATCCAACAGCGAAAGCTCCCAAGACGAACCAGGAACTCCAACAACTCCAGTAGTCAATTGCGCCAGAGGTCGAGCAATTGGTAATATTCTCGGACAGCAGATGAAAGGTACACCTGAAAGTCTTGGTGCTAGTGTTCCAAGAGATTGGAACTGGAGTACCTTCTGAGCGTTGCCTGCACGCTGCTACGAGAATCCTTCACTCATCGTAATTACGATGGTATACGACCAGACGATATCGGGACGTACACGCACCTGAACGAGACACAAATCATCAGTACATTCAGGCTCACACTACTAAATGCTTAACGGCAGCATATTTTTTTCTATTTCCGGCATTTTCGAGACACCTTGCTTCGGTTGATACCTTCAGATCATGCATGCATAATTCGGCTTCAAGTTCAAATTCAACATTGCTGTTCATCCGGACACAACCCTTTTCATTTCGGAACTGCCTATACCTGGCTTTTCCACGCCACTACACTTGATATTTATTTTGATCAGCACTTCAAGCAAGCTATGTAGAGAATCGTCCTGCTTTACGACCTATAGATCCGATTTTGTTTTTATGTTTTTCCTGTTTTATTTGCTGCCTTTTTAGCGAGTTGGAGTAATGGTTTTGTTTTTGGGAGGGACTATCTACATACTACTGGACTGGCATGGCGCAACTTGCGACTATAGACTCCTTTTTTTGAAATTTGGGAGAGGGATTGAAGGACCAGTCGATCATATGATGGAGGGATGGATGGATGGGATGCTTTACTTTGGAATTTGAATCTTCGAATGGAGGGAAGATTCGGCGTATGAATGATGTGCTATGCTATGCATTGGTTGGGCGTCTTGTCTATTGGGGCGTCGAATTTTTTGATTGATGCATGGAATGGAATGGATATACCTTTGAGATCAGAAAGGAATATGGGAATGGCATCTGGGGGGAAAGGGGTGTGAGGTTTATGATGTGCTGTATTGGCTACGGGCTTTTATAGTGTGTGATGGGGATGGGTGGATGAAGGAGAGAGATAGATTTAGTAGATAGGCAGTCTGGTTCTGTGGATGAATGGATGAGCAGATATGTGGATGATTGAATGAAAGATACTATCGAACTTTATATGAATCTTGTCTTGTCTTGTCTTGTATTGTGTTTTTGCTATGACTCGGTGGCTTTGGTGATGATATTCGGGGAATGGAATCAAGCAAGTATAAGAGACAACAAATATCACTAAGGTTTTCTTTTCCAGATAAGCCCGGAAAGACCATCGAGATTTTTATTTGCATCCAACTCTTTTCGCCATCACCTTCTCTATCTATAATGATCGGCGGACATACAAATCGCAGTCATAGTAGTGCACTTAAGGGGAGTTAAACGAGAGACGAGGGGTAAATTCTAACAAGATATATTTGTTATCGCACGCTAAACCTATCATGGTAGGCGGGGTAGGAAATGGGATGGATGGGATTTTCATTTAGCGTATTTTTTTGTTTTTTGTGGTGTTGATACTATACCGCGGATAGATGGATAGAGAAAATTTGTTTTAAGGGATACTTTTTTTTTTTTGGATTTACTTACCTGTTGGTTGATTTAAGTTGACGATTAGAGGACAGGATTTCGACAGCGGGAAGTAAAGGAAAAGGGTTTTTGCGATACGGGAAGACTTTTTACGCTTGTGGATCGGGTTCAACTTCGACTTTCACCTCGATTTGGACTTCGTCTGCTGCGGTTGGGTGTTCGGAATATATGCTGGAGGAGTTCTCACTCATACCATACCTCTCACCCGTTCAATCCACCTACCCACCTCGTCCTCACCTCCCTCCTCAACATCAAACCCAACCCACAACACCCACACCCACACCCAACCATGTCCCCCCACCGCCCCCTGCTCACCACCCTCCTGCGGCTCTCCCCCGAACCCGAGCTCTCCTCCCTCGAACCCGAAGACTTCATGCAAGACTCGCTCACGACAATCTTCGACGCGGTGGTAAACCAACACGGAGACGGCGACGCGGTGGGCACCGATCGGGAGCAGAAAGTTGTGTTTTCTTCGCAGAATCCAGAGGGGGTGGGGGAGGTTAAGGTCGGGCTTTATAAACCTGGAGGAGGCTGGGAACAGAGGGGGCTGTTTGCGCATTATGTTTGGAATGCGGGGGTGTTGGGGGGGGTGCTGATTGAGGGGGAGGAGGGGGAGGGAGGGAAAGGGAAAGGGGAGAGGGAAGCTTGGACCGTGCAAAATGACTCTCT
This sequence comes from Rutstroemia sp. NJR-2017a BVV2, assembly GCA_002946415.1. Taxonomy (NCBI): domain Eukaryota; kingdom Fungi; phylum Ascomycota; class Leotiomycetes; order Helotiales; family Rutstroemiaceae; genus Rutstroemia; species Rutstroemia sp. NJR-2017a BVV2. Next base: position 361,837 of record NJPS01000044.1, read on the forward strand.
CCTCGAAGTCGGCAGTGGGACAGGACTAGTGGGTATTGTAGCGGCCTTGAAAGGCGCATCGAGAGTCGTGATTAGCGATTACCCGGAAGAGGGGCTAGTAGCGAATATCCGCGCGAACGTAGATTTTAATATCAAAGATAAGGAGACGAGGGAGAAGGTCGAGGTCAGGGGGCATGAGTGGGGGGTGCTGGAGGGGGAGTGGGAGAGGGAGAATAGGGGGGCGTTTGGGAGGGTGGTGGCGTGTGATTGTTTGTGGATGCCCGGGGAACATGGGAATTTGAGGAGGAGCTTGGGGTGGTTTTTGAGGGGGGATGGGAGGTGAGTGAAGGGTTTTTTGTTCATGTTTCTTTTCTGCCTTTTTGGGGAGTTGTGGCAGGGGAATAGGAGTGAGGGGGCTTTTACTCTGTTGTTTCAGAGGAGGGAAGAGGGCAGAGGGGAGAGGGGCGGGTTTTATATTATGTTTTTGGGTTTGCGATTGGGATTGCCAGTAGCTTTCCTTTCCCTCGGATATATATTTCCCTCTCCTTTCTTTCGCTCTTCTCCCTCCTCCCTTCCTTCCCCAATTACTCTCTCCCCATTCCTCTCCCTCCTTCTCCACCCTTCCCTCCCCCTCCCCTTCTACTCACTTATCCACACACCCCACCAAAACTAACTAACACCCTCCACCAACCCAGAGCATGGGTAATAGCCGGTTTCCACACAGGACGCGAGAAGCTACGCGGCTTCTTCGATAAAGACGCATTAGCGGAAGTAGGGCTCGAAATCGAGGAGCTGTATGAGAGGAACGCGTATGGAGAGGAGAGGGAGTGGGTTGATGATAGGGGGTATGAGGATAATGTCGCCAGGAAGAGTTGGTTGGTTGTGGGGGTTTTGAGGAGGATTGGTGGGGGGAAGGAGGATGGGGGGAGTTGAGGGGAGGGGGGAAGGGGATGGGGGCTGGGATGGTTGTGGAAGGTTAGGTGTGGGGATGAAGAAAACGATGGGAAAGGAGCAAGCGAGTGGGGGAGTGGGTGAATATTCACTGAGAGTGTATACACTGTACTAACTGACCAGGGAGTGGAGTATTTTAGAAGAAGAAAAGTAAAATGGAATGGATCCAGAGAAAGGGATACACATAAGCGGAGCAGAGAGATTGGGATATAGGAAACCACACTATACGACTCTAGATGCTGGATGGGCAACCATATATACCCATAGAAACACCTGTGTGTATGTATATGTTTACTCACTCCCACAGTGCACAATGCACACAATCACAACCACACGGTCCCGCACAAAGCAAGAGCATGCATATATACAAGAGCACTCAACTCACTTCACTGGAAAGATCAAATCAAATCAAATCAAGCCCCTCTACCTATCTATCCATCCATCACACATCCCCACAATACCATACCCCATTCCTCCCCTTCTTCCCCTTCCCATTCATAACTCCCCTTCCAACTCTCCTCCAACACACCATTCCACATCCCACATCCTAACCCCTCCCCCTCTCCCTCCCCCTCCTCATATAAAACCACACCCTCAAACCACATCACATCATATTACATCCCATCAGATAAGATACCCAACCATCGGCTTTGATTCAACTCCTTGAGAATTCCCATCCTCATTCTCATCCTCATTCTCATCCTCATCTCTGCCACACACACTACAATCGATCCTCCACGACTAAAAATAAACAATTGAACAAAAAGGCCCTTGCGAATTTCCGTAATTGAAGCATTAGCCATTATAGAGAAGAATACCCCGTCTTTTGCCCCAGCTCCGGTGGGATATATATTGCTGGTTTCTATCTGTATCTGTATTTTATATATCTATCCAGGTTCCTGCCATAGATATAGACACAGATGCAGACATAGACGCAGACACGGACTCGGCGATATAAACGGAAGCAGGAAAAAGGATATATAAAACATCTTCAGCAATTCCCTTTGATTGATAGTCTATTACATTCCGTTCGAGGTTAGAGACTAGGCTCTTCGAAAAGCCAGCCATGGATTGAACCGTTCTACCCAGCAAGCTATGTAAAGCATAGATAGCTAGCTATTCCATTCTTTTCCTTACTTCTCCCAGATTTAGCAATCAGTAAATGCTAAGGGTGCCAAAATACTGCATATACTGTATGAGCAAGTTCAGCCATCCGCAGCAAAGCGTGCAAAGCCCCTTCTTCTTCTCGAGAGACACTCATCCCCTACATCCCTTCCCAAGCCCTTGTATAGAATACCCTCAAGCCTTCTCCGTCTCAACCACAACCTTCTCCGTATCAACCACAACCTTCACATCCCCATCCATCCACTCCACTTTCCTCACCCCCAACACCGCCTTCACCCAACTCGCTTCGTCTGTGACTTCCACTAGTCCATTGACACTCAGGATCTTGATATTTTTCATTTTCAGCTTCTCTCCCTCTTCTTTTCCCTTTTCAGCGTCACCATCTCTACTCCCCTCCCCCTCCTCCTCCCCTCCACCTTCACCTCTAATCAACCCCTCAATCCTCCCCACCAAACTCGCAAACCCTACACAATTCGCCGGACTCAGCGTCACCTGCTCCCTCTTGCGTTTCCCCTCACACACAATATTAACATGATACGCCAATTCTCCTTTCTTCCTAACCACTGCTGAGGGTGCAGGAGAAGGAGAAGCAGGTTTCTGCGCATTAGCTCTGAGGGATTCCTGATACAACTGATTGAGCTTTGGATCCAGTTCGGGAAACGGTGGCGGAGAAGTAAGTCCAGGTGATATTAATGCCGGTGCTGCGGAGGAACCGCGACGTCTGCCGGAAGGGATCTTTTGCCCGTCTTTTTCTTTACGGTGCTCGATGGCGTAGATGCGTTGACGCTCGTTGGTTACCATGCGTCGGAGTAAGGGGGTCACGAGGGAGATGAGTCTGGAGGTTGTGGGTTAGTATGGATATTGGCAGTGGGGGGTGGGAGACTGACTTGTTTTGCATTTGGGGCCATTTGTTTTTTCGGGTCGCGCCTCCGGGGGCATTTTCTCCAAATAGCTTCTCCCCCCATCCTTCTTGGTCTAAGAATGTCTTGACGCATGCGTAGAGACGGAGTTTTGTCATGTCAGTATCGAGTTTGGCTTTAGTACCCACGCAGGCGCTTCGCTCGGGGAAGTTCTCATCTAGCATGTAAGCTTTTGCTGCTGCTTGTAGTGTGATGAAATCTTCAGGCGATATCTCCAAGCTTGTGAAGAGTTTCGACATTGCTGGTCCTGTTTTACTGTCAGTATTTCTCGTTGTGATACGAGTTGGTGGTTACTTACTGGTATATTTCTTTGCGTTTGGTCCTGGACGTCTGAATAGTGCCGCTGCCGAATGAACTCCTGCTGCTCGCGGATCGAGCGAATGTGCTCTGGATTTTCTAGTATCTTCGTCATCTGCAGAACCATTATTGCGCTCTGATTCATCCTCTTCGTCCTCCGCTTCTGACGGCTCATCGCCCCATATTGCTCGCTGTCTAGCTTCCGCTTCCTCTTCTTCTTCTGTAGGCTTGCGACGTTTTCTGGGATTGGCTTGTTTGCTATGTATGAACCCAAAAAATTGTTCAGGTTCCGACGAATCATCTCTTCGCCGTTTTGAGGTTTTCTTCGGACTTGCTGTCCTGATTGGTGTAGAGGATCGATTGCCATTGTTGTTCAAAGGCGTTTGCGATCGTCTTACATCTTCCCCTCCAGCAGACTCTGCTGCCTGTAGAAGACTTGCGAATTGGTCATTTGGATTCACGGGAGGGGGCAGACTGCTAGAATTGTATCGTGTGAGACTCTCGAGCAAAGCTATAGGATCGTCTAGGTCGTCGTAATTAGGTATTCCTGTCATTGTGTAAGTATCAGTCGGACAATATTGCGCGACATCAAAATTCACCATTGGTTGATTGAAGATGATGTCCTCCATTTCCTCCGAGGTCATACGAAAAGGCATTGGCGTCCCCATGTTGCGATACCGAAACTGAAGATCGTGCTGACTGCAGTGATGTTGTAGTTGGAGCATGAAGTGGAAGTTGTTGTGGAGTGGCCATGATCCTTCGTTGAGGGGAAGTTCAGTATGGCGGATTCAGGCGCGTGCACAATTTGCTGTTTGCTCGATGTTTGCTCAAAAGTGATATTTTGGCTTGGTGGGTTACTTGGAATGTGCGGGACCCGGCATTTCGGCTTTAAGAAATTCTCAAAGATTTTGGACATTTTTTGGTGTCAGGGCAAGGCTACCAATAGCGTGGGCTTGTTAGGCTGAGTGCGTCATGTTGGTCGCAGCAACAACCGAGAGCGGAAACAACTACTGCCGTATCTCAGCTTTCTTGTCGCAAAGGATTTCTATCTTGTGAAAGTTCCATCTATCAATTGTTTGCTCATCGTCTCGAAGATCATATACCATTGCTGTCATTGCATGGATTGATCTCACCTATATACCTTATCCCCTCTTTGATGGTCACGACGTTATCGTGTCACGATTTACTCCTATCGCTATGTTAGAAACTATGGCAACATCCTCGCCGATAGGCTCTGAGATATTCTCTCTGATTGCCTTGTTGCTTCTCAGTCTGGCGGTACTATTGATTTTGCGATATTATTTACCCATTCGAAGCACACCAGCATACCTACTCGTCCCTATCTTCTTCGCCCTATTCCTACCAGCGAGCATCGTACTACTAGTTCCTATCGATCTTGCCTCGAGCGCAAGGACTGAAGATGCGGGTAGTAGAGGGATATGGCTATATGATAGAGTCCTTCTGGTAGCATGGCGCATTACTTACTGGTTGACTTTCGCATTAACATGGTTCGCATCTCTATGCCCCTTTTCTTGACTTATACTGATCCATTCAAAGGTTTATCCTACCCATCCTTGCCGAATATGCTGATGCTGGATATCGAGACCCGAAAGCTCGCTTTATGTTCTCCCTGCGCGCGAACGCTCAGTATCAAGCCCTCATACTCGGCGCCGGCATTGCTACGATGATATACATCTTTATCACGTCAGGTGTTTCACCCGAATCGCTGAAGAGTGTGGTTATGGCTCTGGCATATTGTTGGGGTCTGATACTGGCTGTTTATTTGATGGGACATGGGCTTGTCGCGATACCACGAAACCTATTCCGAAATGCAAGCATAAGTGGGAAGTTGAGGAGAATCCAAACTAGAGCGCCTAAGGTTCACGATAACATGGAGGAAGCGATTCAGAAGCTGGAAGATTTGGAGGCACAACTTGCGCAACTAGCACAGCGCAAGACTGGGACGGCACGGAATTATAAGGACTGGATCGAGGAACTAGCCGATGAAAGCCATTTGCCGGAAGCACTTCCAAGGACTTTGGCCCGACGATTATCAATGCCAACCATTAATATACCAACTGTCATCACCGAACGTTATTTGGCAGACCTTAGCCGCCAATTAACAAGAGCAAGACACAGCCGTGCTCGATATCTCGACGAATGGGATCGTCTACTCAAAGATGCAGTGGAAACGCAGGCTATTTTGGATTCAGCAGCATCAAAGAAGATCGAAATTGGCCAAGAGTCTCCCAGCTCTTCCATGCTTGAGAAAGTGACAATATTGACACCCTACACTCGATACCTCTACAAGTACCACTTTATTCCTTACTCGAAGATAGCTCTGGGAATTATTTTGACCCTTGCTTCCATATGCATCATCTGGTCCGAATTTATCAAGTCTATAAACCCTGTCTTCTCGATCATCGCTGTTACGGTTGTACATCACCGTGATAGCGAGCGAGGCGAGATTGGATTCGCCGGTCAAGTTATTGCAGCTTTCTGGATTATGTATATGTGCGCAGCTGCTTTGAGCTCGTTATCTGAAGTTAAGGTTTGGAGAGGTCGTGCACTGGTCAGGAGGAACACCCATGGAGAAGCTGCTATGTGGTTCGCTATGCAAGTGGCGAAGCTTTCTGTGCCCCTATCCTTCAACTTCATCACATTTCTCCCGCCAGATGTCTATGAGAAGACTATGTTTTATAAATTCCTCGGAAAACTCATTGTATTTACACCATTGGGAGAATGGTTCGACTGGCTGTTCCCTATTTTCATATTAGTCCCTGTGAGCGCAACGCTCTTCAACCTTTATGGGAAAGTCAAGGATTGTGTAGGATACGGCGGCGGCGTAATTGAAGATGAGGATGATGAGAACGAAAGTGGTTATGGAACTGGATCTTGGCGTGAAGGTCGCGATCTGATCGAGCGGGAATTGAATGGCAACACATCTCTTGGCCGACTTGGTATTGAGGCACCCGCCCGGCGCGCGGCTCCAAGCGCCCCTAATAATCGACCGAACCTTTCGGCGTCTATGGACAGACAAACTAGAGCATTGGGTCAGGCATCTACATCGAGACCGCAAGCAAATGCGCCTCAGAGCCGTGTCGAGCCTGAGGACGAAAACTTCTTCGAAGCGCTTGGTCATCGAATGAAGAACACCATCGATACGTTCGAAACCCCTAGCTTCCTCGAAGGGATCAAGAGGCCGAAATGGATGGGCGGCGATGACGATGGTCAGCCAAGTGGCAGTGGAAGTGATTTCACCCGTTGGTTCGGTGGTGGTCGTCAAGAAGGAAGGGTTAGATTGTGAGCACTGTACAATTTGTATATTCTTCCAAGGGCATAGCGACCGGAGTTTGGAAAGAGGCTGGGGCGATATGGCGTAGACATGCGTGAATTTAATTTGATAATTAATGACAAGAATATTTGTTACTCTAGGATGAGAAGACTAGATGATTAATGCTGGGCTATGCAGGACTAGTAATATCTGAAGCCATCGCCCATCACCAAAAACTCCGTTCTAGTCCGGTCTTACTCGGCGAACCGCGCCGTACGTACTACCACCAATCAACATCGACTGTGATCACCCAAAGTTAATCATCATCCACACTCTCCAGCCTCTTTTTAAAAACTTCTCAATACGAGCACCAACCACAACCTAGACCTGCCGTTCTCACCGCATTTAAGTCAACCCTTGCAAAATGCAGTGCACTTTCGTCCCGATAGGGTTTTGATGATACCCGCAGCCAGCCATACGGGCTTCTTCGCGGGGTTTGACGCCGGAGCCGCCTGTCTATCTACATGTATCATTACCTTTCTTGCTGATTGTTCTGGAACAGCTTATTCCATCTCATCTACATGCCAATGGATATGACTTTTCAGTTTGCTTGCATTTGATTTGAATCTCTTTTGATAGGTACCAGCGAAGACGTATTTCTTAATTGACAATTGCGCTTTCTGCTATCCGAAGATCACTTTTCTTCGTTCCCAGTACGCACCACTGGCTTGCGTAATCAAGCTCAATTCACCAGAAGTAGGAGTGCTGTGCCTATGAGCAGTTGCGAAAATGGACGATTATATGTTTGAGTCAGTACTATATACGTTTTCGAAGATTCTAGGGCATCTGAGACTGACAAGCAATCCGGTATACAGCTCAAATGTCAGGCAATGCCGGAGCGTCGAGGAGCACACGACGTATCTTGAGATGGTATCTTATTCAGTAAGTGATCGATTTCCGAGATTTCCAAGTCACTTGCTAAGACAATTCTAGGATCCGTCTCTCAACATAAATGAGGAACATCCACTCACTCCGGATGAATTTGAGAATTTTCTCAATCGGAGAGTAAGATTTTTGGACCCCACAGCCATGACATCTTATGCTCACGTTATAGGGTGCTTTCGCTCCGCCAGATCTCCCAGAGGGAGTTGTCCAGTTAGCCTGCCTTCGATTGATGTGAGTAGGCGTGCGTTAAGAAGTTTTCACCAAATACTTACAAACTTTATAGATTACAGCAAAATGCAAAGCATCCTGAGACATTCGCTCCACATGTCATCAGCTTGCATCCAAGCGCCTACGTCTCTATGGTTAGAACTATGAACCTGCCATATAGAGGAATTGAGTCAACCAGTGCCGTGGGGCCGATCTTTTGGGCAGCGTATGATCAAGACGAACAAACTCCTCATCTACGCAAGTCCTCCCCGCGCTTCAACGCTTCGCTCCTACTAACCTTCATCTACAGAAATCATAAACCGCAAAAGCGATGTAAGAAAGAAAGGAAAAACCCGTGGGTGGGAACTCATGCTGTCTCACGACATCAAAAATGCAGTCACAACCGGTTATGTGAAAGGCACGCCAAGCTCAGACATCGTAGTCAGCATCCAACATCTACGAGCCTGTATACTACAAATCGGCCATCCGATGCTCCTTCCCACTATCATCTTCTCTCACGACGTATCCTCCAAGACCGATCTCAAACAACGCGAAGCACGTGATTGGCTCCGAAGGCTCGAACACGCCGTCTCCATGCGCTCTGAGATCGAGGAAAAAGAGGGCTACGTCCGAGAAGGTGTTGTAGATCTTGATGCTGTGAACAGAGATCTGGTGGAATGCCACTCGCAAGTGCTGTGGAAGCGACCGAAAGCCTACATAGCGATTCTGGTGCAATTGGAAAAGGCCATGACAGCATTCTATGATCGATTGCCAGAAGAGAGGAAAGATGAGACGATGAGAGCGCTGCAGGCGAGTATTATGGCTAGATTCGATTTCTACCGTGTTAAACTGCAAGGGATTGAGAGTTACGCGTATACGACATTACAGCGCCTGGATATCCAAAGAAGTGCTGTAAGTTTCTGTTCTCCCTATCCCACACACCACCTTCGCTCCCAATTAACTTCTTATTTACTGACTGATCTCAAAAGCTCTACAACATCATCGCCCAAAAAGAATCCAAACTCAACTTCCAAATGGCCGGCGAGCAGCGTCGTCTCGCGCACGCCGCAAAACGTGATTCCTCCGCCATGAAAACCATCTCCCTCCTCGGCGCCATCTTCTTCCCCGGCGCATACCTCGCCTCCGTATTCTCGATGACGTTTTTCAATTTCCAAAACAACGACGAACCCGCCGTAAGCGAGTCCTTCTGGGTCTACTGGGCGGTGACGATCCCGATGACGATGGTGATCGTCGCGCTGTGGTATGTGTGGGAGAAAAGGAGGGAGAAGCGGTATTCGTTGGAAGATAAGGATTTAGAAAAGGGTAGTGATGATATGGAGAAGGAGATCATGGCCACGATGAGGAAGAGGACCATGTCGAAGGCGAGTACGTGGGATACGAAGAATTCGAAGAGTGAGTGAGTGAGTAGAGGGGAAGGGAAGAGCAGAGATCGGGATATAGTACATATTCGGCGTTTATACTTCTGGCGTTGGGCACATTTGGAGAACCCGGAAAACGGAGCAGGCTTGCATACACAGATATATGTTCCGACTCAACGATTTTACGACGACGAATTTTGCATAAGATAAGACGATATTCTACGCCGACGATGATGACGATGACGACGACGATGAGGAAGATATTTATATTTACGACAGACATGAGACACGATATGATGTGATATGAAGATACGTTTAAATGTAACTTACAAAGACCACGAGAGAGGGAGTTGGCGAAAATACCACAGCAGAAACTCAAGACATGCGATGCAAAATCAATATCGTTCCTTTCCCCTTTTGTTGACGTGATGTTTTGTTTTCCTTTTTGCTTTTTCCTTTTTCCAGCCCGTTCGTCCAACGGCAGTTCGTCGAACACAGACCTCAAGAACGTTTAAACCTTCCAGAATGCCACACCTCACGTCGACGTTGGAGATGGGCCCCGGGGTGAGCTGAGCTTTTTGTTGTTTTTCACATTACACCAACATTCTGCTTGCAACGATTGATACAACAAGATACAGAGTCCTTTATTCTATAGACCTTCTCGATCCGCCCCGTGAACATGCTATGCTATGTAGCTCGAAATTAAAAATTGCATTTAACCAACCCTTCCTCCTTCCTTTCCTTTCCAGTAGTCCCCCTGCCCTACCCACCGTCCCCTCGCCCCAAGGCCATTCATTATCCCCGACCCAACCAATACTAGTACTTACACATCAACGCCCGCATCGAAAACGTATCATATCAAACAGACAATATACCACCCAGCCCCCACTCCGAAAGGGAATCAATCATATATATACATAAAGGCCATAACCATTACTCATCCGCATCATCATTATTCTTTTCCCCCTTCCCATCCGGCCCCGACCCTCCAGCTACGCTTGCGACGAATTCGTGGTACTTGAAGACTTCAGCTCTTCGGTTTCCGCCCATGGCTCCGGAGTGCTTTCCAAATGCTCGGCGCCCGGTAAACCCGCTCATTACTCGGTCGATCTCCCGCTCTGTTAAGGGAGGTTCGCCCGAGTCTGGCGCCGTGTTTAATAGTGCGTCTCGTAGTTCGGCGTAGTCGGCTTGTCCGCTGTCGTCTTCGTCAAAAGCGGAAAATGCGTTTAGCAATTCTGGAGTGGGTGATAATGTGGTAAGAAGAGTCGCTAATGAGTTTAGGAATGTTGGTAGAGTGACGGTCTGCGAGGTGGACGGTGGGAAGAAAGCGGTCAGTTCTGAATTCGTAGAAGAAAGACCTGTTTTTAGTTAATATGATAGTCCAGCGAAAGTAATTGAGGAAGACAAACCCAATTGAGTTAACATATCAGCTACATCTTCTCTGCCTACTTGTCCGTCGCTATCTCTATCCAGAATCTGGAATCCTTCCCGTAATTCTCTCACTTGCGCAGGCGGTAATTGCGACAGCGCACTGTTGTCATTGGAATAGCTTGCGCCAGCACTTTTCAAAGGACCTCCAAAACCTGGGCTTAACTTTGCACCCTTCGTAGGAGAGGGTTCCGGTTCTCTATACGCCGGCGACAAACCACGAGCAGTCCATTTACTCGTGTCAAGCGTTGAAGTCGAAACAGCGGAAGGGCCCAGTCTACTCGGTGTCAACATCGTTTGCGGTGATGAAGGGTTCGGCGTTGATTGACGAAGAGGTGAAGGTGAAGGAGAAACTGCAGAATCAGGTCGTCGAAATGGAGAGGCTCGAGGGGACCCGAAGGATAATGGTGAGGGTTTGTAAGAAGCAGACATTGACTAGAGACAAGAAAAAGCACTGTGTTAGTGCTGCATGCTGCATCTTGCCTTGGTATAACATCTAACACAGGAAGTCACGACGTCGTAAAAGTGGACCTAAACAGCTAAACAACTTACCATGGTTGATGCGGAGACAAATATTATTCTCCTAGAAGTACAATGGAAAGTACTTGTTTTAAAGTAGGTACCGGTACGTCAACGAGAGTAGAATGTGTAAATGTGGACGTGAATGTGAACGTGGATTATCCTCGGCGAGAGTGGAGAGTGTATTAAAGAAAGTCAATTGCAGAGATTCTATTGATCAATAGAAATGCGCAGGATTGAAAGTAAAGGATGGTGAAGTTAGAGATGAGAGGTACCTGCGCGTAATGGTCAAGGCCAGTATTTTCCGATCGTTCGAAGAGTGCAGGGCGGAGAGGCTGAATGTTTTGATTTGTTGCCGTGTAAACAAACTTGTGGTCTGTATTACGTAATGAGATCTTAGTGCGAGGCTGCAGCAGATGGGATCCAAGATCTTCGCTTGATTGGTCGGGCGATCTTAGTCTCAGCTAATCGGTAAGCTACATCTGTGCGCCATTTTCAGTCAAGGCGGCTTGCAGGTTGGCTTCAAAGTTCCAGGAAGCCAAGGACCCCACTCTATTGCAGACCCCTAATCCGTACAGCAGTCCGTCCCAATCCCCTGAGTTGAGCAAGCAAGTGAGCAAGTGAGCAAGTGAGCAATTGAGCAGAGAGGGCAATGAATGAGGCACAAGAAAGAGTACTTTGGACGCTTACTCTCCCTCTCACTCCCTCTCACACGAAAACTGACAGAGCTCACTGGTTGGGTAACTGGTAGAACACAGTGCAGGAATACGACTTACACTGTATCATCATCCAGATCCTACTTCGTCTCTTAGGAAAATCCTTTCAAATACATACCACATGCCCTATTGTAGCTCTCCTTTTCTTACCCTTCTCCCCTCCCCCTTATTCTAATCTTCTTATTCAAATACCTTAATAGAGCCATCTTTTAATTATCCAATCGATCAATTTTCTCCCGTTCCGCCCAAAGTCCCTTCGTTGGGAAAATCTACAAACCCATCCTCCCATCCTTGATACAAGCCGCGGCGAAACCCTTGAAAATCACCAAACCTTTCCTTAGTTCGTCGAAGTGATTGCCGCGCACGGATTGAATTAAGGCTTCACACTCGTTCGGAAACCCTGTCGCACAGAGTGGGACTGTGACTTGGTACTAGCTTTTACCTAGTAATGCTTTCTTGGGCTCCAAGGTGATTCTAGATATGGCGTCGGCACTTCCTTTTGCGCCTTCATATCGCAAGACCAGCTCCACGAACATGTCAATGCAGCCATTGCGTCCTACCACGCGGGGTACAATAGGGAGTGCGACGACGAGTTCGAATGGGAGTTACCAGCGAAGGACCTCTCTATCTTCTTTCCCATCCTCGAGGTCCCCGTCCGTCATGTCACAACGTCGACCCTCACGAAGCCCAAACCCCCCTCCTCCGATAGACACGGATCGCAGGTCTGATCCAAGTACGAATTCGAAGGAACCTTCCAGCGGCGTATCTTCCCAACACTCGTCCCTATCCGTCCCTAAACGATATAATCCGGGAGCACATTCGGCACGGAAATTGAAATCCCAATACCCTCGTGGTGACACTGAAAACCATGTCGAATATATACTTGTGGCGTCGTTTGATATCGATAAAGGGCCAATAATGGAACATCAATACCCTGTCGCAATTACCGGAGATGAACATATGTTGGCAGAACTGATGCTGCCCGATCAAGCACATGTGCGGAATCAGGACTGGACAATATTCTTTCTGCATAAGGACACCAGTCAAGACGAAGAAGAGGCAGAAGAGAAGGCAGAGAGGAAAAGGTTACGACAAGAGAGGAAGCAAGCCAGAGCGGCGATGCGGGAGGCCGGGCAAGACCCATCTACCGTGGATGGAGAGGGTAGTGAGGATGATTCAGATGATGATGACGAACCAGAAGGGGCAGAAGGACCCCCTCTGATATACGTGCTAAATCTCGTCAACACAAAACAAGACAAGACAGCCAAAAGAGGAGCCGTGGTCAAGGCAATGGCGATCTGTACTCGACATCCATTTTTACATATTTATAAGGTATGTTTCATGTTTCACCTCAATTATAGCAAAACTGACTTTGTCTAGCCACTTTTATTATTAGCTCTTGAAGAGTATTTCAAAACCCCTCAACCTTCTACGCTGGCGGAGTTGTACGAGGCAGTTAACACTATGGATTTGTCACTAATGCCTAAGCTGAGCATCCTTGAACGGCATCTTCTACAGGCTAGTGACAACAAAGATCTGTTCGTTGAGAAGTTCGAACAGATGATCCAGATGCGTATGGCTGAGGATAAAGGCGAATCGCTGGACGACATAACAGCCTTTTCCGAAAGTCCGGAAAGAAGACCAGGTCTGGTACGAAATGGAACGAAAGCGCACGTTCAGACCCATTCGACATATGCCGTACCCCGAGATACACATGAGTTTGAGACAAAAGTCATGTATAATGGCATTCCAATACCTATCAAGGTTCCCGTGGCAGTCTCACCGGAGACTGTTGGCGATTTCTCACTGATAAAACTTATTCAGACATACAATGACCCTCATGCAAAATCACCAGTTCCGTTCGCTTTACATCCTCATCTTACGACTGGCGGGATACATACGCATCCAATTATAGTGTTGGTTAATGCTATGTTAACACAGAAACGTGTTATATTTCTTGGTCACAACCGTCCTTCGGGAGAAGTTGCAGAAGCAGTACTTGCTGCATGTGCTTTGGTATCCGGGGGTGTTCTTCGTGGCTTCACTCGCCACGCCTTTCCATACACTGATCTCAGCAAGATTGATGATCTGTTGAAGGTGCCCGGTTTTATTGCTGGAGTGACCAACCCAACCTTCGAGAACCATCCCGAATGGTGGGATTTACTCTGCGATCTACCATCAGGACGCATGAGGATCAGTAGCCGGATTGATCCTGCTCCTCTCACAGAAGGACTCGCCAACTTCCAACAGCAGAATCCAGCTTACGCAAGCGCTACCAATGTGGCCACATCCACCAGCCAAGCTGCAAGTGACCCTACTGGCGATGCTGCGTTCATGAATGACGTAATACGAAGCATCGCCGCCAGACACGGCGAAGGCGCAATCCGAGCCAAATGGCGCGACTGGGTTGTGAAATTTACCAGAATCGCTGCCTCCTTTGAAGAGAGTGTCTACGGTACCAGCGCGCTTCACATTGGCGTGGAAAAGCTAGAAAACAACAACGAAAACATAAGTGGCCACGGCTACGTCTGGCCAGACGAACATGCCAAACTGCGAGAACTTGCTGGGAGTATCAATCGGATCGAAGGGTGGAGGAATACTCGAAGCTACTACAGTTTCAAGCAGGTAAGTCCCCCAAATTCACAATGTATATTGAACAATATCTCACATCCTCCCCAGGACGTCGCACAAATCCACCGCTTCCTCCCTCTCAAAGCCCTCGACTTCCACCATCTGCACGACCGTCTCCGCATGACGAAGCTCACCCCCTACGTCAGCCGTGACATCTATCTCGCGATGGAAAAATACACGCATTCCTACGACGAGATCTGCCAGCTGCTAACGGTGGCGCCGGAGTCCCATGCAGGGCTGTTTTATATCGCGTTGGGACTGTTCCATAAGGAGAGGGAAGTCAGAATCAGAGTGGTGGATTTACTGGAAAGGATGAGTGAACATGAGGCCGGGAGACATTGGTGGAAGGCGCTGAGCCGCTTTGAAAAGTTGGCGTATATTAGGATTAAGAGGGAGGCGGAGGCGGAGGCGAGGGCGAGGGAGGGGGGTGCCGAGAGGGAGGGGGAAGCGGTGGGGTTGGAGGAGGGGGAGGGGATGATTATGGGGAGGAGGGTTAGTTAGTTGGTTGGTTGGTTGGTGTAGCTTGTATTTTTTCTTGGTTGGCTTGTTTGCTGATGGGAGTGGGCTTCTGATTGCTGGGAAAGATTGGGTGGAGTTGTGTGTATTGGTGCTTGTGTTGTTGGTGTTGGTGTTGGTGTTGGTGTTAGTTGATGGATGCATGGATGGATGAATGATTTCACGAAGATCATGATCATTGTTTTCTCTGTCTTTATATACTTTTTGGAAGTTGATGGGATATACTTGTGTTGTTTTCTGGGGTTATGGTGCATGCAGATAGCATGGCGATGGATGGGTGGATAGGTTTGAATTAGGGATGAATTGCAAAGGTTCCAGGAGCATGGCCATATGAAGCTCTGGGGCTGGAGGTATGAGGGTCGAGTGATGATGGATGAATGAGAGGACAGAAGAGAGAAGAGACGTGAAGAGATAGATACCCCCGAGACGAGGAACAGATAAGGCAAGAAAGAAAGGAAGGAAGGAAGAAGAGAAGGTGGCTGGTACAGTGGGGGAAGTTCAAAAAAATTAGACGATGGCTTATATATAAGCTAGCTGGCTCATCATCGGGGCTTGGATGCCAGGAATTATCAATGAATGATTGCCACACTTGCCTCCGAGAACCTGATATGTTTTCTTCGTTCCGAAATATGTTTCAATATGATTCTGACCATTCATAAATAACCAAATCTTTCCGCTTACTTTCTTAGTTGTGATTAGGGACATGGGTAGATTCTCGAGGACGTCTTATTAGATAACCGATAGATATTGGTTTAGAGAATATCTCTAGTTCAGACGTTACAGATATATATTTGGTCCTTGGGTTAATACATGAATTAAAGGGCTATTTACAGCTTATGTTCATTATTCATCCTCCTTCTGGATTCTTGTTCTTTTTCTTGGCCGTTTTCGCTTCTATGTCAATTAGCTGCTGCTTGTCTCTGCTGCTCCCTGTCTTCCCAGATTGAGATGGGATGATGAGAACTGGTGTGGAAGGGGAAAAAACGGACAGGAAGGAGAACGGGAATTTTCTGGGGAGTGGAAGATATAAACGGAACATACGTACTATGCAAATAGGTATTTTGCAGCATGATTGATGTGATCCGTTGCGAAGGAGGAGATGAAGAAGTATGAGTGGTCGTAGCCCTTAACTTTTGTTAGTTCTGTTGCTTCTTGAGGATAAAGCGGAATGCTTATACCTCTTGATATCTAAGTGTTAAGCTCTTATCATTTCCTGATTCCTTGGCTGCTTCTGCGAAGTTCTCTGGTAGCAGTTGACCTTGCTTGTAGAAATTATCCGCGGTTCCCTATTCCTCGAGTATCAGTATTTTAGTCTTTCGTGTGCTCCATCTTCTCTCAAACAAAATGAAGGAATAAGCGGAAAGAGGTGAATAAGAAATAAATAACTCACCACATCCACAAGCGCCGGAAACTCCCCCTTGTAACCCTTCACCAGCTCGCTTGCATCCCACTCCTTCCAGCTCTCCTTATCGTCTCCCAAGTACCCCCCAAAAGCCTTTTCTCCCCACGGACATTTCGACGGGTTCGCGATCGGCGCAAACGCACTCACGCTCTTGTACATACCCGGATTCTTCAAAAATAACGTCAAGGCGCCGTGTCCGCCCATCGAGTGCCCCATTATACTCTTGCGCGAGGAATCGAGCTCTGGGAAAGAAGAGAAGAGCGCGTTAGGGAGCTCCTCGGTAATGTAGCTGTACATGTGGTAGTTTGTAGACCAGGGAGCTTTTGTTGCGTTGAGGTAGAACCCCGCACCGCTACCGAAGTCGTAGGCGTCGTCTTCGCCGGCGATTTTGCATCCGCCTGGAGGATGGAGTTGTTAGCTGTATGAATTTTTGCTTCATAGCGTCTCAGTTGGGAGCTTGGAATTAGGAATTGGTGAAAGGAAGTGAAAGGTACGTACGCGGACTGGTATCGGGGTATACAACTGCTATTCCCTTCTGGCTGGCTCCGTATTGGAAGAATCCCTTCTCGGCTCCATTGTCCCCCGTACATGTTAATCCGGCTAGATAGAATAAAACGGGAACTTTCTTCGATTCAGAAGCACCAGGTGGGAGGTAGAGGTTCAGTGCCATGTCGCAGGATGTGCTAGTTGCAGAGTGGCTCAGTTTGAGGAGCTTGCCTCCAAAGGAGGCGATTGTTGCTGTTGTTTTGAACGACATTTTGGCCGTGCTTGTTTGATTGTCGAATTTGTGGTATGAGGTTGTATATGAGACGAGGAGAAGATTGACAAAATCGAGGTTTGGATATGTTGAGAGGAATGTGTGTATGACGTTTGGAGCTTGGTTCTTCAACCCCTCCTTCGATAGAAGGTATCGTGGGTATCTCGACATCTACCCCACATTTCTTCGGATCTTGCTCGGAATTGAGGAGCTATGTACTACAGGTTTAAGACACTAAAACAGGAAATCAATTCCTTGAGAAAACACCTTGGGAGAGACGGAGGAACCCTGAGAGCAGTTCAATGGCACCTAACTCCAGATGAAGATATATGCTTAGTTGCTGAGGTTGCCGGCTCGAGACGCAATGGCTACCACGACTTTGCTTTCGCGTGAGAGGTTCTCGGTCCGTGATCAGATTTCACTTGTCAACGTCGCGTAAAGAAATCCTCAACCCGCCATGATTTCACTGCTTAAAGGCCTGTCCTGGTATACGAGTTTTGCTGCTGGTGTCGAAATTTGCGTTCATTGGGGTGAACGGTCTTGGAAAGGGACATAAAATCTTCACAAAGAGTGCTATTGCATCACGTCGAGCTGCGTCACCACGACGGGAACAATCAACCCATGCCGACCTAAGAAGCTCGACAGAAAGTAAGAAACAGTTCTTGATTCATCAGTATTGGGGCTAGGCTCTCTAACTCTGAGCATTCATGGTGTTGAGTTCCGATAATCAGAAGCATTGGTGACAGATGCTTCAGGCCTACAGCCTCCCTAGGCTACAATGCCGTATATAAAGTCTTGACATTGATGGGTGGATCATAATGCATTTGGTGCTTCTAGGAGATTTGGGTCTAGTGACCTCAAACTTTTGAATGAATTCATGTTTTGACCCAGCAGGAGTATACTTTGCTGTGGTGTAACCATCCGCATATCGTTGCAGTGTGGCGAAGCTGCAGCTATGCACCAAGCCACCTGACCGCAGCGCTGATTTGACACTCTTCAATTGCGTCTCGAACAATTTCCTTACGAACATTTGAATTCTACTTCACTAGAACGAGTTTCCTGCTGGCGTTTTTCGGTGTTATTGAGACGTTTAATTGTTTTATTTCCTTTTGAATGGCGCAACACAGAAATGCGTCTCTTGGAACTAAAGGATAACGGCGACTTCGGTCTGACCAAGGACATCTTGAACGATGTGCAGCCTTACGCGATTCTTTCCCACACTTGGGGTGGTGATGACGAAGAGGTCACTTACCAAGATATTATAAGAGGCACTGGGAAAACTAAAGCTGGATACAAGAAAATCCGATTCTGCATCGAGCAAGCTGCTCGTGACGGTTTGCGGCATTGCTGGGTCGACACTTGCTGCATCAATAAGGCGGACAGTACCGAGCTCACGGAAGCTATCAACTCAATGTTCCGTTGGTATCGCAGCGCAGTGAAATGCTATGTATATCTGTCAGACGTTGTAACGGACGGACGTGGTCTAGCCGATACAATCTGGCATCCAGCCTTTCGAAGCAGCCGATGGTTTACTCGTGGTTGGACACTTCAAGAACTTATCGCTCCACCAATTGTGGAGTTCTTTTGCTCGAATGGCCATCTTCTTGGTGATAAAACCTCATTGGGGCAACCGCTTTGTCAGATAACAGGTATCGCGCTTCCAGCTCTTCGAGGGGCGCCCTTATCTTCATTCAGCACACATGAACGATTCATGTGGGCCAACAAACGCCAAACGAAGCGCGAGGAGGACAAGGTTTATTCTCTTCTGGGCATTTTTGACATCTATATGCCACTCATCTATGGAGAGGGCAGGGAGAACGCATCGAGGAGACTTCAAGAGTCCATATCCAGTGCACTGAAGCACCATATCAACGCAGATACGACAAGCTCGCCGACCCCATCAGACCCCAGAAAACGACAAAAGGTTTCCCATCGCCATGCGTCCCATGATCCTACCGATGACAGTACAAACTCTCTCCCCTCAGGGTTGCTCTACTACGACGAACATCTTCAATCTCGTGGTAAGCATACTTACTCTAGAATCATGTGGAATATCCTTACTCGGGGATACTAATTCTAATCTTTTCGAATAGAATGCGTATCGCCGCCTGGTACTATTCATAGCATCAGTGCTGACACGAAGCAATCACTGATAGACCAACTCTACTTCGCCAAAATTGATGAACGCCTAATGAATTTAACCCCTGCCCAAGGAACAACCTGCCGCTGGTTCTTCAAGTCACTGGAATACTTATCTTGGAATGACATGACGAAGGATTCAGATCATGATGGCTTCCTTTGGCTCAAGGGAAATCCTGGAACAGGGAAGTCTACTCTGATGAAATTCCTCTTCGAGAAAGCCAGAGTCAGGGCGAAAGAAGATCCTTCACATATCACAATTTCCTTCTTCTTTCTCGCCCGGGGTTCGTATGAAGAGAAGTCAACAACAGGCTTATACCGTTCACTTCTCCACCAGCTTTTTGAGATAGTGCCCGAGTCCAAGGAAAGCTTGGAATGGATGACGGCGGATGGAGCGAGGGGCATTGAGCGCACTGGATGGCACAAGGAAGCACTGAAGCAAACCTTGAGCCGCGCTGTTCAAAGTCTCGGGGACAAACTTCTGACTATCTTTGTCGACGCTCTAGATGAATGCGATGAGAATCAAGTTATGGATATGGTGTTTTTCTTCGAGGAACTCTGCGACTACGCGAGAGAGGCAAAAAGTCGATTGCAAGTTTGTTTCTCGAGTCGGCATTATCCAACCATTGTCATACAGAGAGGCATTGAGATTGTCCTAGAAGATCAGACAGGACATACAACAGACATTGAGCAATACATCAAGTCAAAACTCAGACTTGGCAAGTCCAAAACAGCAGAGGAGCTGCGGTCTCGGATTCTTGAGAAATCTTCGAACATCTTCCTTTGGGTCGTGTTGGTTCTTGATATCCTCAATTCAGAATACCCCAACGGCTCTATATCGCTGAAAAAAATGCAGGAGCGTCTTAATCAAATTCCGCTCAAATTATCGGAATTGTTCGAAATGATTCTGAACCGAGATGAGCAGAACCCCGAACGGCTACATCTGTGCCTGAAATGGATTCTATTTGCTACTCGTCCTTTGAAGTCACCGGAACTCTATTTCGCTGTTCAGCTTGGTGTTGATAAATCGTCATCAGGTCATTGGGATCCGGAAGATGTGGATCCTGATCAGATAAATACTTTCGTGAGGAGTTCTTCCAAAGGTCTGGCCGAGGTAACGCGAAACAAAGCCTCCGAAGTACAATTCATCCACGAGTCTGTCCGAGACTTCTTACTGGGCAAATATGCAGGG
Source organism: Rutstroemia sp. NJR-2017a BVV2 (assembly GCA_002946415.1). Classification (NCBI taxonomy): domain Eukaryota; kingdom Fungi; phylum Ascomycota; class Leotiomycetes; order Helotiales; family Rutstroemiaceae; genus Rutstroemia; species Rutstroemia sp. NJR-2017a BVV2. The sequence goes on from NJPS01000044.1 coordinate 382,214, forward strand.
CAGTCGCCGGAAGCTTCCAGTAACTTCATTGGCCACAGCCACGAAATCTTGAAAGATTGCTGCATTGCTCAGTTGACGAATTGCTGCATTACGCGTCTGAGCACCGGGACCGAAAATTGCATTGTGATACCGGAGCCTCTGCCAAAGGCCCGTCAAACAGCAGACTTGCGACAGTCGATTTGCGCCGAGTATCCCTTTCTCGAGTATGCGGTAATCAACGTCTATCATCACGCGAATTATACTCAACAAAACGAAATAGAACAGGAAGACTTTTTGGCCCATTTCGACATAAAGAAGTGGATAGCTCTCAGCAATATCCTCGAAAAGTACGACAGCAGAAGATACAAAGATTCTGCAAGTCTACTCTATATACTTGCTGAGCGAGACTTGGACGCTCTTATTCGTATTCATCCACAGAGAAGTTCTTTCCTTGTGGAAGAAGATGGGCGCTACGGTGTGCCTTTGCTAGCAGCCGTAGCAAATGGGAGCAACAAAGCCATTAAGACATTTTTGGAACTCAAGGTGAAATCTCGCTGCCAAAAACCCCGACTTCCCGCTATATATAGGGAGTATTGCACGGATCCCAATCAACAACTTCTCCCTAATCGTAATTTCACTTACTCCCCACGAAGAGGCGTTCTTTTATATTTAGTAGAGTACGGCAGCACCAGCCTCGTCGAATTTATTCTCACGACAGGAGAATGCAATCTAAAGCCACTTGATGTCAGGGTAGAGACGCCGCTGTGGTGGACAATTAACGACCGCAAATACAGTATGACTAAGCTATTACTTGATGCGGGGGCGGATAGAGAGGCTGAAAGTGTCGGGGGCACGGTGCCCTTGTGCTGGGCGGCGATGAGAAATGACGAAGTTTTAACAATGTTACTGCTTGAAGCAGGTGCCAATAAAGAGGCAAGCAACTATGCTAATCCCCAAACACCACTGGTTAGAGCTGTTGAATATGGGAGCGCAGCAATAGTAAAACTATTGCTTGAAGCTGGTGCTGATATAGAGACAAGAAACTTAATTGGCCAAACGCCGCTGTTAATAGCTACTCAGTATAAGAACGAAGCGATAATAAAACTGTTACTTAAAGCTGGTGCTGACACGGACGCAAGAGACTTGGGTCACTCGGCTGGCCTAACACCACTGTTAAGGGCTACTGAATCGGAGTATGGGAGCGAAGCGATCGTAAAACTATTGCTTGAAGCTGGTGCTGATATAGAGGCAAGAGGCTCAGCTGGTCAAACACCACTATTAAGAGCTGCTCAATATGGGAGCGCAGCAATAGTAAAACTATTGCTTGGAGCTGGTGCTGGTATAGAGGCAAGAGACTCTTCTGGTCGAACACCATTATCAATATCTACTCAATACTCTAGCAATGGAGCAATAGTAAAACTATTGCTTGAAGCCGGTGCTGACATAGAGGCACGCGACTTGGCTCGCCAAACACCACTATTAAGGGCTATTGAGTGTACGAGTGAGGTGATAGTAAAACTATTGCTTGAAGCCGGTGCTGGCCTGGACGTTAGAGACTCATCTGGCAGGACACCACTGCTAATAGCTACTCAGTATGAGACTCGGAGCGGAGGGATAATAAAACTATTGCTTGAAGCTGGTGCTGATTTAGTGGCAGAGGACAATGGTGGCCAAACAGCACTATCTTGGACAGTACGAAATAACTCCACGTCCACGACAATGCTGTTGATACAGGAATATCGAAGTAAAGGTATTAACAACTTGGCACCGTTGTTGTTGTTAGCCAAGCAAGGAAAAGATGAAATGGTTAAAGTGTTCCTGGAGGAAGGCGCGAACCCAAGCGTGGAGGATGAATTTGGTCAAACACCTATATGGTACGCACACACAAACAATCATGAGCGAGTAGTTCAAATGCTTTTGGATGCAGGAGCTTCAAGGGAGGAAATGGAAGGCTGATTTATTTACTATTCACTGTTTCGGTTTGTACTTGCAGCAAAGGAACAGCTTCTGAGATACTCGATATTTGATTACAACAAAGTCAAGCTGACCGGTCTGATGGCGAATTCACACTCTCCTCGGAATGAGTATCCATTTCACAGCCTGACCTCGGTTCATTTTCCCATTCAGCTGTTCAATCAATCACCTATCAATTCAACTACTCGAGTGGCCAGGCACAACTTCACCTCTTCAATCGCATTCACTCCTCCCGAGTCCCTGACCCCCCTCCCCCTCTCCTGAGAAGAAAAACTTGCATGATGCATCATAATTACAAGTTTAAAAGTAGGAAAACTACGATACTTGATGCTAGCGCGGATACTAAAACCAAGATCCAGAGCAGAAATAGAGATCTTGGAACCAGAGCATTGGGTTTCTGTCTATCTGGTATCACCACGTACTTGTACGGAGGCGAACCGTAATAGACGGCTACTCGGTGAGGGAGCAAGCGAATGGGGTGGATGAGGTAAATACTGATATGATATGATATGGTATCGAGGGAGTAGAAAGCGAGGAGCGGGGAGATAATTTCCCTTCTTGTGAGGAATGGCATTGTCTGTGAAGCATAATTCACCATATAGACCACAATTGTCACTCCCAAGGAGTGGCGTCACTTTTGGGTTCACATTGTAACTGTGAAATGCTAGCTATCGAGAATGAGCGTGAACATTTATTGGAGAAGAAAGTACAGAAAAACCATTACTGATCATTGGCAGAGACAGAAGCAAATTTGTCTTGTTTGTTGAAAGACTACTATTATGGGTTGTTGTCGAATAGGGTGGGCTATGAAATGAATACATATGCCTACTATTTCCCGGTAGACGCTTTATATAGAACAGATTCAGAACGAAGGAATACCTCTGGTAACACCATCGTCTGGTGAGCCAATCAGAGTTATATAGTTGATGCTGGGTCACTTCCTGCTACACGACCCTTCACGTAGAATTGAGTCACTAAATCTCACGTAAGATGTACTCGAATGGTTTTCGACATTTGATTTTTAAGACTCTCGTCATATTTGTCACCAAAGCAATATTGGAATCGCTTCGTATTCTATAGGTTAGTTCGTCTTGGTCTTTGAGCGGGAGTTACTGAACGGAATTAAGGTTAAGGTAGTATCCGTCATGCCCGATTACCGACTGTTATATTCACGAAGAAGCACGCCCAAGGTCCGTACAGGTACGTAAACATATCGTCCTTCAATCAGACCAGCTACTCACAACTGATGCCAAGGATGTTTGCGATGTAAACGCAGCCGCGTTAAATGCGACGAGCAAAAACCGACGTGCGTCCGATGTGTGCGGTTAAAAGTTACTTGCGAGTATCCGTATACTCCCCAAAATCCAGGTCTCCGCCGTCTCGTACCATTAGCTGCGAGGGAGCGCACTCTGGCTGTCTCGCCGCAGCCGCCATATTGCAAGCTAGCGGACTCCGAGATACCGTACTTTGAGCACTTCCAAACGGTGGTGGCTCACGAATTGGCTGCGCAGCCATTTTGTGTCTCTGAATTCTGGCATCGGACGGTTCTACGTGATGCTTTTCACAACCGGTTTGTCCTCGACGCTATCGTCGCTATTAGTGCATTATCTAGGGCTGTCAAGTCACGTATGATTTCCAATGTGTCAGACAGTACAATCTCGCTCCAGGGCAGTGATCACTACAGACACTATTCGATGGCCCTCAAGCACTACGCAAGGGCTCTTGCGGAATACCGTAATCTAGTAGCCAAAGGGTCGACAGCCGCGGCAGCACCACGAAAGATTCTCGTTGCTACATTGCTTATCACGGTCTTTGAAACAATGCAAGGTAATAGTTCCGGAGTCGATGCTTTTACGGCAAAAGGCATCTTAGTTCTCAAGGATGCCATCATGCGAAAGGACGACAACGGTACTGCTTCCCAAGTGGCCTGCACGCTGGATGACGATGGTATTGAGGACGCAGAATTCTACTTGGCTCGCCGAGTACTGGTAGCCTCTTTGTTATCACCGCTGTATCCTCAGAGTAGACAAAGCGTCATGCACTTTCGTCAATTATTGAATAGCGATTGGAGCCCTCCGGATCTCTCCCATAATCTATTCAATTTCAACCGCAGCTATATGCGATTTATCACCTCAACTCTTCTCTGGCTGAATCGAGTTGTGGAGTTAACAGTGTCAGGCCACCCAATAGAAACGGATCCTCTACTATGTCTAGAGCACAAAACAGTGATATTTCGATTCATAACATGGCTCGATGCCATCAGTGCCCGTATGAGTACTATGAACGTTCCTTCTCACAACTCGGACAATGATCCTAAAGACTGGCTGCACCTCAACTTACTCGATATCTCGACCAAGACAGCCTACATATCGGCGAGCAATATCTTAGACCCGAGCCGGAGGTATCTCGCAAATCGCAAATACACCCAAGAAATCATCCACCAATTCCAGCGGATATTGAGCGTGAAGATCTCCTCACCACAGCTCCAAAAACACATCCACAAGCGCCTGTGCTTCACGATGGTGCACCTAGCACGGGAATGCCGAGACGCGCAACTCCTATCCGAACTCCTGGAGTTGACTAGGGAGATTAGCGGTTCTGCAATCATCGCGGATACGAGGGCCGCGATATTAGGTTACGCGGCGCTTGCTGCGTACCAGGACGTAAACGGGGGTTTACCGGAGAAGATGCATCATCATGACTGGGTTTCTGCGTCTTGGGATGAGAGTCATACGATGCTGTATTTAACGATTACGGCTCGCAGACCTGCGGAACATACGCAGCGTCAGAAGAGGATTGCACTTCGCGTGCGAGACTACGGTCTAGAGTTGCCAGCTACAGACGACAAGCTATCTCGAAAATCTATCTCTAACCAAGCTGCAGCTGATTAGAGCTAGGCGGATCATCTGTTTGCAACAGGAGCTGTTATACTACTAGTGCTATGTGAGTGCGCCGAGGAGGACATTCTAAGATCTTGGAGTCACTTATTGAACAAATAAGAATTGGATATCGAGGACGAACCATAAGAATCACGTCTGTCGAGGATAGACAGGGAAAGGAAATACAGCAAGACTACTGGTCCAAGAGGGAAGGAAGCACATGGAATGCTACGATCACCGGCAGGCAGGGCTGTGAATTGTAAAGGGTTGTTACTGCTTAGGTAGAACCACTCTAGAGGGAAGGGAATTGGTCCGATCGACTGGGCCCGGCTGTGCGTGAAAGAAGGTGGTGATGTGGTTTTGGTTATGATGGTGGTTGAATTAGAGTAGTCGTATTGCTTGGACGGAGGAACAGGCTGCTACCGCGCTCGAGAGATAATTTTGCGGGATTTTCATTTCCCTGAGAGCGAGCTGAGGTCGAGTGTTTAAGGACTACAGATTGTGATGGGATGGGGATACAGGCGAGGTACTATCTACTAGGAGCGGGGAACTTCTGGGTTGTACTCGTGTGAAGGAGGGGAAGAGAAATGAGAGGACACAGCGTGTAGTTCTAGAGCTACTTACTTAGATACGCGTAATCTTACATGCTAGCAATGCAGTGCAATGCAGCAACAATCACAGATAAACCCTCATTCAAACCCAAAATCAATGCACAATACAAAAGTAAAAACCTAAGGTCCGAGAGCCACCACCCCCTCCCCCGCACGCAGGGTACCAGCGGATAGACAGGTTGCCGACGCGGGTTAAGGGGAAGATAACATGAAGGTTTCGGGCCTCAGACGTTCATGATCTAAGTTTTCTGTGTCAGGGCGTGTGGAACGATTATGACGTACATATGTATGAGCTTGGGAGTTTGTTTTTTTGGGGACACGGCGAGACAAGGCGATACAAGACATAGTGACAGATGGATGGAGTTTTTGGCCCGCCCGCTCGTTCATTCGTTTAGACTAGGGTGAAGGGCGAAGGGCGAAGGATTCTACTTCAAAGTAGGTTCGCTTGTTAGGATGACATGTACCTGCCTACTGGAGGAGTACCTGGGAAGTATTTGGTAAGTGATTGGCTATGGATTCCAGATAGCGTCATTGGGGCTTGGGAGGCGGGATGCTGTACATTAGTTGAGACCGGGAAGCGGAATAGATAGATAGATACAATAGATAGATGAACTGTCGGCCGGTGATCGAATCGGGTTCTGGGCCCGGGACGGTTTGGGGATCTAGAATATTCTACGGCATGGGGAGAGTTGTTGGTGGTAGAAAGGGAGCGGATTAAATGAACGCATAGATTGATGCTTTTGGGAGTTGGTGGAGTTGACGAGAACTTCCACGTTGCCGGTTGTTGGTGAAGATACTCGTTGTCCCTATTTAATGGAGTCCACGTGGAAAGCCCATGTTAAAAATGTTAGTTGGATATGATGTGAGATGCTAAATGTTGGTGACATTGAAAAGCTATCCATTCCTTCGTATCTTACTGTATCTACTTTGTATGAGTATCGTGTGGTGTAATGAGGTGAGACCAATTGTTTGATGGATGGATTTTGTCAATCCTCGTATCATGTGAAGATGGAGTTGAGCAGAAAGCATTGTTGTACAAGAAGGAAGCACAAATGACAGAAGACGTAGTCGATGCTCGCTCAAGGTGGGATTTGACCGATCTTCAAGGTTGAATTTGAAAATATAGACAGGATGTGATGTAGTATAATGTCTTGGATTTTCCGTTTTGTCTTCATGCTGTGCCGACCAAGGTAGGTAAAAGTAAGTGGGTATATTGTTGCATTGTGGGATGTTCGTTTCGAAACTCGATCCCTTGGAGTTGCGAAAGCTTTTCCCCCCCCACGCACCCGAGGTTTACGAATCCCCATCTACCCCTTTGAGCTTTGAGTCTTGACGGTTTGAAGAGAATCCGAGGGTTGACTCCTGAGCTTCGGAAGCTAGAATCCGTGATTACCACATGCGAAGTGTGACAGCGAGGATTGTTCGGTTCTGCCTAGGCCTCTCCTGCGGTGGAAAACGAAAGCGGGTATGGCGTGTGTACCTGAAGTACAGAGTACAGTATATCTACAGAATACAGCACACTGCCTCGTATCTTCGCATGGCTTGTGGCACTCTGTAAAGTAGCTCCAGGCACGGTACAGGAGGTGGCTTCCTGCTGCTGGAGGGGAGGGGGATAGTAAGAAAAGCAAATTGAGATTTTTATGGGATAATGGGATTTAATCTATCCCAAACGAGGGATCGAATTAACGATGTCATCATTGGTGGTCTAGACAACCTCTAGATTTGATGGGTCCGGACGCCAAGTGTTCATGGAAATCTTTGAAGAACGATACTGTCAAAACATCCCGTGCTTGTGGGTGCGTTCGGAGCGAAGAAGTGATTGATACTGTAGCTGGAAGGAAGGAGAAGACAACTGCGGTGTGCTACTTGTAACTGCAACTGCAACTGCAACTGCAACTGTAAGTGATATAACCATGCCGCTGGATTGATGTAATAATAGGACAGCAACTTGTAAATGGGGCAAGGAAGCCAAAAATATCCCTCCGCACAGGTGGTACTGTACGCTCCCTTTCGTAAACTCAGCCCTGGCCCTGAGCCATGAGTTGATAGGGCGATCTGCTCCACATTTTGCTTGGAGATTCAAGTGTCAGCGTGCCGCCGTTGTTGAAAAGGGTCCGACGGGTTTGGCGGTGGAGACGGGCCCGAGGGAAGACAATCCCATTGATTGGTTAGAGGTGGAAACCTAAGACAAATAGACGATAATGTCCTATCTAGTCCTATCCCTCCAAAAGAGCTAAAAACGTGAAGCTGCAGCTGCAGGTCCCAGAAGGACTGCTGCAGGAGTAAGAACTGGCCATACATGAACTCTGCATCCGGTGCATTGTGCATTGCGCATTGCTATCTGTAGCTCTCCTTGGGTAATAGTACTGCCGCTGTACAAGACGATTTGAATTATCTCGGAGTAATAAATGGCATATATGTCATAGAGTACAAATAATAATACACCCAACTTACTATTGCACACGACAGTATATATCGTCCCGAATACTGTATATTGGAAACAGGCACTACCAAAGCACCAGGAGATACTGGTAATCGTGGTTCATGCTCTCCACGTTATTTGATATTCTGAAGCAAGGACACCCTATCATGTGGTTGATTGGATCTGATTGTCCCGCCATTTTAGATCCGATCGATGATTGGATCATTCAATTTGCATTTCGGCCCAATCAAGGAAGTCTACTTTGTCTTACTACCCAATAGAGATGGGCAATCATCGTAAAGCTTCCGGGATTGAACAAAGAAAAGGATGCTCACTCCGTAATCCATGATTGTAAAGGATCCCTACATGTGCACAAGACATCCCACGGCTGCTCACGCACAGAACCAAGAACTTTCCACTATATTTGCAGAGTCTGAGTCAAGATGTACCGCTAAAACGTGGAAATATCATTTTTTCCGTGTGGTTTGTTGATCCTGTTGAACAGTGCAACTTCTAGCATTCACTAAACGTCCGCTTGTATCCACCCTGTTGGAACTACAGCACAGCTATCGATAGTTAGCAGCTTGACAGATAAACGATAAAGAGAGGCGCGTATAGTATAATTGGCTGATATGTTGACTGTCACTACACTTTTAAAATTCTCCTAGATTGATTGGCTGACAATCCCTCATGTTAACCTCATGCATTTAAAAAGCGGCAAGGAAAGCTGTCGATTGAGTACCACTTTGCTCGGGTCCTGCTGTTCAATGCTAGCTCGGGAAGTAGTAACAACAATGTGGAAAATGGACATTTAGGAAAAAGTCTAGAAGCCAATTGTAGAGTTTCCATGGACGGGGATAGGGATAGGAATAGGATTAGGAAGTCGGAGAGATAATATAATAGGGATATCCAAAGGGCCAACTTAACAGAGGGTCATGAGAGTTGACAATATTGCAGATGAATACTGCCGAGCAGGTGGAGAAGCAGTTGCATCCTTTCCCCCATTCCTCTTTCTCTTCCTCCTCCTGTTCCCCATCCCATCCGATTCCACCGTCATTGTCTACGGCCACCGAGTGCAGCGACATAGCCTCATAAGCCTTCCTACCGCCGTTCGTCTGCCCAAGTGGATGGCGAGTCCCTTATAAGCCTCCTTGTCTAAGTTGGTATGTACCTTTATGAACCTCGTGCAGTAGATTTATCGAACAGAAATAATACATATAAACTCCTGACCTCCGTAACCCCTTGAGGAAGTACACCTAGTTGTCACAAGAAAGCATCTGCAGCAAAAGCATAGCAAAGGCAAAGGCAAAAGCGAAGCAACTTACTTACCCGGAAAGACAACCTGGAACTTTTGACTAAACTTGTTCCACTGTCCCACCCTTCTACCCTACCCACCTTACCTTGCCTTGCCTTGCCTTACCTTACCCAGACAGAATCCTAGACCATCCGGAAGCCATCTCAAGCAATTCTGTGTGAATCAGAAAATTATTCGCATCGCGACCATGGACCTAGGCATGGACTGTCACAACCACGCAGACAATTGATAAAAGAATTTTACAACATCCAGGACCACCTCCGGAAAATATACTGTAACTACTGGAATAGTTGATGTTCGATTTGTTATCCACCTTCAGCTGCCAACTATCTATCGTGTTACACATAGGCATCCCATCAATCTAACGTTCGACGGCTTGAGGGGCAACCATTTTCTCTAGAATTCTTTGGTTTCGCAACCAGCCTAGTCCTTCCCTTCCCTTCCCTCCCCTCTTTATTACCCTGACGCATCGCATCCTCTCACAGCCCACCTACCACCTACCACCTACCTAAAGTACGAGCATACCACCACGCGCGCAATACAATATCGCAGGAAAAGGTAGGATTTGGTTGCGATTTCACGCCTTCGACCCAAATCTTTCGCTTTTATCGATCTTCGTCTCGTCTCCTCACCCCACCTTATCATCAGCTAAGTTGCGGGCCTCTTTTACGCAGTTGTGAACCCGACGCTTGGCTTTATTTTGAATTGCCGCCTCAAAGAAAGAACGAAAGAAAGAAAGCGAAGGGTTGCATTTGCATTGCGAACAGAAAGGAAAAAGCAAGAGCAGACGGACGGACTCACTCACGAACGACACGATAGAATTACCCATACGAATCAACGACGATCATAATTTACGGCTGTATCAACGTTTAAAGAAGCAACGGCTCTCACTATTTTTCCTTTTTCCTGATCGCGTTCGTTTTGGCTTGCGTTTCGAGGAGTACTGCATAAAGCAAAGTAATCAATATGAAGGTCAGTCTACCTTTCTGCATTGTCCAAGCATTGCACAGATTCAAGAGTCATTGCTAACAGTGATGTTTGCTATCAAGGCTCTTCGCAGGTCGATTAAAGGCGAGAAGGCGGATTCGAAAGTCCAACATATATCCATAACTCCCAAATCAGCCGTTGCGATTGTCCCTCCAAAAAAGGTATATTGCAAAACACATCTGCCGGTTCACAAGTCCGCGATCGTCGTGCTAACGAGCTGAAAACATTTTAGGTAATTCGCGCACTGTACGATTATGAAGCACAATCGAGTCAAGAACTATCATTTGCGAGGGGCGACTTCTTCCATGTTATAGGACGAGAGAACGATACAGATTGGTACGAGGCATGTAATCCCGCCGTTCCAGATGCGATGGGATTGGTACCTGTCCAGTACTTCCAGGCATTGGGCAAGACGGAGAGAGATAGCGGGCAGTCCGATAAGTCGCCTATGGGCATGAAGGTGGATCATGATTCGGGTTATTCCGACATGTCGAGCTCAGGCACATTAATAAGTCCGCCAGATAGCGGTGGCGGACAACGATTCTCAAAGACCATGAAAGGAACCGGCGCGATGGTTTACGGCGTGGTAATGTACGACTTTGCGGCCGAGCGACCTGATGAACTGGAAGCCAAAGCCGGAGAGGCCATTATCGTTATTGCTCAATCGAACCCAGAATGGTTTGTCGCGAAGCCCATTGGACGACTTGGCGGTCCAGGATTGATACCAGTCGATTTCATCGAGATACGTGATATGAGCACTGGAAAGGCAGTACCGAATGCGCACGAGGCTGTACAGAGGGCAGGTGTACCGAAAGTGGAAGAATGGAAGAGAATGGCCGCGGATTACAAGAACAGCAGTATCACCCTGGGCAAATTCGAAGTTCCAAATGGCACGCAGCAACAACAACAGCAGCAGCAGCAGCAGCAGCAACAGTTGCAGCGAAGCATGGAAAGAATGAGCTTACAGCAGAACTCGAGGCAAAGTCAGCAAAATGGTCAAGGTTATGTAAGTTATGAGTTCTCAGCCTCCTCAAAAAGCGGTATTAATACAGATCTAGGATCAACGACAATCCCAACAAGCGAAAGCCCAACCTGTTCAACCAGTGCCGCAAAATCCATATTCAGCACCTTCACAATCCAACACTTCAGCAGCTGCGCCGATATCAGCTCGAATACCACGATATTGCTTTGCGGAAGACAAATACTGGTTCGTTATTGAGGCCGCTATGGAGGACGGAAGGCATTTTGAGCTCTCGAGATATTACGAAGACTTTTATGATTTCCAGATTGCTCTCCTGACGGAGTTTCCAGCAGAAGCAGGAAACACGGGCACACAGCAGAGGTCTTTGCCATATATGCCAGGACCAGTAAACTATGTGACGGACGCGATAACGGAAGGAAGACAGCACAACTTGGATGCGTATGTTAAGAACCTCTTAACCCAGCCTCCTTACATCTCCCGATGTGCCCTGGTTAAGCAATTCTTCGCCCCACGGGAGGGTGATTACGAGATAGATCCCAATGCCGTTGAAGAGGAGTATCGATTATCTGCAGGCTCACAGCAGTCCTCAAATGACTCACCTGGCGGTGCGGCATCACGGCAGTCCTCCAGAGGCAATCTAAACGGAGGTTATTCTAATGGAGGACCAACTGGTCTTACCGCGGCTCCGTCCCACCAAAGAGGTCAATCCTCACTTTCCGTGAGCAATGGCCAAGGTCCAACACGGCAAACGTCGTCTATATCCCAGAGCAACTCCATGTCTCCTGGACCTAATGGAAACGGCCAACCGCCATCCGCCATGAAGATCAAAATTTACTTCGGTGATGATCTCATTGCGATCAGAGTGCCCACAGACATTCAATTCCAGCAGCTTTATGAGAAAATCTGTGATCGATTAAAGATCCCCCAAGACGACGATGTCGCCTTATATTACAAAGATGAACCTAGCGGCGAGAAACCGAACCTAATGAGTGACAACGACCTCGATGTCGCTCTACGTCGAAACGACAAACTTATTATATATGTTGACCACCAATGAACGCACATGTCAACAGCCTCCGCAGCAAGAAACACTTGGCATTAAGCGGAAAGGAGGCAGTGCACTGCTTTGATCATATTATACAGCATGATTCATTGCTAATTTTGCATTTTTCTATATTCTTAATCTGCTTCGGATGTACAGACAGTTGTTTGGGAGTGATGGATAATAGCTGTTATGCAACTCAAGAGACAGCCCAACCGACATTCATTAACTCGACGCAGATCGACATTTTTGGCCAGATTATCTTTCTTTTGAAAATCATTCTTCTATTGGTGATGAGAATATAGCGGGGCACTTTGGAAGGGCGTTATCACCACGGCGCTCTTGTTTCTTTTATATTTAGGTGTTCGCTTTTTCCTCCCAGTTCTTCTCTGTGGAACTTGGAGGTTGCATATTTAGTGGACGATGGACATACCATGGGAATTTTCATTTGTAAGGGAAGGAAGTACCATTTTTCTTAACAGTTGTGATGGAAAGTCAATGAAAGCGATGATGATAGCGATGAACAAGTCATGTAGTAGCTGTGGTGAATATGAATAAACAATGAAACTATTCAAAAGTAAATCTACTGCGTCCTCTGTGACATTCTATGCTCTCTTCCTCTTAACATATCCACCTCTGAAGCCAGTGAAGTCTACGTGTATTGACGTTGATACTCGAGTAGTTATTTAAAGAACCTCTGGTCAGCACTTGTTTCGGCTTACATAATCGTGACGCTAGCTGTATCCCAACTGCCACACAACAACCCCTCATTCTTAATCCTCTATACCCCAACTTTTCTCCACATCTAACTTATCAATAAATGTCCATTCCCTCAATCATCTCCATCCACCTCATCTAGCGCTCTGCACGTAACGCTCGTTTCCTTCACGATAACCCCACTTCCCTGCACCTCTTATCGCGTCGCATGCCCCTCTTTCTCTCCACGCTCTCCCTATTCGAGCTGGCCCATCCCTCCCCTCACGCAACCCATAAACAAATGTACGCGAACGAGTAAATCGTCCCTCCAAACCCAAGAAAACGCTTCCCTCTCCCCCTGTCCCTTTATACCTACCTACCCCCTCCCCAAATGCAATGCCCCCTCTCCATCTCCGTCAGGAATTTCCCACTCTCAAAGCCTTCAAAGAGGCCCTGCATGCCTGGGCCATCGAAGCCCATTTCGAGCCGCGCATTCTGAAATCAGATACCGGGAGGGTCAGGGTCGGATGCAAGAGGGACGCGGAGTGTCCGTTTGTGGTGCGATGTAATTGGGAGAGGAGGGGCGGGAGGGAGCCGCTGGCAAGAGTTACGGTGTTGAAGGACAGGCATACGTGTTTGGATGGGGTAGCGGCGGGTTGGGGCGAGGTCGGTGTTGGGGTAGGGGATGCGGCGGCCATGGGGTTGGTGATGGGAGAGCCGCAGGGGATGAGGGGTCAGTCTCAAGGGGAGGTCCAGGCCCAGGGTCAGGGTCATATTATTCCCGGAGCGAGGGTCATCGAGCAGCATAATGGTGTCGGGAATGGGATGCCGTTGGCGGGAGCGGTGGTTCCTGTATTGCCGAAGGTGCAGAGGAATAGTGCGAGTAGACTACCCTTTTTGATGGATATCTTGCCTCGACTGATGACTATTACGAAAGAGACGACGCCGGTGGAGATCAGAGAATGTCTGCTCAGGGAGTATGGTGCAGAGGTTCACTTGCAGCAGTGTAGGAGGGCGAAGACGGAGATACTGAAGAAAGCCGGAAGTGGAGACGAGGGAGGTAGTGGACCGGGTGGAGGTAATGAGGGCGCGGTGCAAAGTAATTCCAACGGCAATATCATGCACAACGGTAACGGAATCCAAAACAACAACGGTATGCAAAACAATAGCATGCAGCAACAACAACAGCAGCAGCAAAACCAAGTCATGTTCCCCGATATGAATGGCCATGGCCATGCAAACAACGGGAGCGTAAACGGAAACGGAGGATCAGGCAGTGTGATGAACGCCGGCGGAAACCGAAGCGGAAGCAGTGGGAGTCCGCAGCAGACTTTTACGCTACATACTGCTACGGGGATTGTCACACCGGCGATTCCAGACCGAAGCGAGGCGGCCTTGATGGCCGTGGGTGAACAGCCGATTCGGTGTCCGTTTTGTATTAACCATAGGTGGATGAGGAGTATCAAGGATGCGGTGGAACATATGAGCATGCATGTTGTTGTATGAGTATGGATGTCCAAGAGCGCAGTAAGGACGGGAACGCAGAACGGATTATGATGAACGATGATAATGACGGGGATATCATGTTTCAAGGCAATGAAAGGTACGCCAACGAGAGCAGGGACTTGGCGAATGACGAGCTTCGACGATACAACTACGAAGCACTACCACTACCGCAGTGCAGGAGATATGTGAATGAAAAGCGCTTTGACGGAACTGAGGATATCGGCGGACCATATGCAACCAGCAGTGCGCATATGCGACACGACTCATTTGCCGTCGATTGAATTCACGGTATTTGATTATCCGCGATGTGCAACGAACCTACCAGTTCCTCCTATGGTCTGAATCGGAGCGCCAAAAAAATACCTCTACGACACTTTTGGCTCTTTTCTTTCCTCCATTCTTCGCCTCAGAGCTACTTTGACCGACACCGACAGATGGGACAGGTCCGGAGGACATAAATATGCGACTACAAAGACCTGATAGGGTCTGGCTTCAATCGATATCTTAACTCTCTTGGTTTGTTTGAGAAGATCCACGCTAGATTGATGGACGGACCCCATGATATAGCAAGGACTGGACTGGATACTTTCTCTTTTCTTCTTTTTTCTCTTACGAATGGCGTGTTTTTGGAATGCCTTTCCATGACATATCCATGACATGCTTGGGGGCTTGATATATCCTAGCTGGATAGCTGTGTGTCTGTGTGTTTGTTGGTTTGTCTTTTTGATAATATACCCATCTTTTCTGGAACGAACGAATTTATGATTTTTTGTTAGCTGTTTCTTTTCTTCTTCTAATGTTGCTACGCTTTTTCTTTCTGTTGCAAGTGGATTGGAATGCATGCATGGATGGGTGGGATGTGGTTTGGAGTGGATGCTGGGAAGGGTAGGAGGGCAAGGTGTGAGAAAGGGCGGAAGATGTGATGCTGAGATATGTTGGTAGACTGGGAGGAGTAGGTAATACAGACAGACCAGTTGGATGCATAGACGGGAGTGGTAGTAATTGTATATGATTGATTGATACATACTTTTCACATCTCCGCAAACATCTACCGTGATTTCGTCCGCATTTCACCCGCACGCAGTCAAGGTTGGAGGCGAAGACAGATTACATGAGCAATGCTATGCAGACACACACACTACTACATACGAGCACGATATCTCAGATTTCCCATATCACATCCATGTTATATCAACTACACTACCTATCTATGTAAATCCTACACCCACCCATCTCCAATCCCACCCACTCCGTTTCCCTTTCCCTTTTCCATGCACATGCCCCTGCATCCCCACCACCCTATACCCACTCGATTCGATTTGATAAAGAAGACAGAGCGCGAAGAAAACGAAACGGAAATATCGCTGAAAAACATCTGAATTAAAGATCAATTCCTTAAAAGATCAAAACAAAAGTAAATCCCCATTCGAGCCCTGTCCCACCGCCGGCTGGTACACCTGTTCCGGCGCATTCTGATTAACCACATACTGCATTTCGCCTCTCCCCACCGTCGGACTCGAACCGAACCCATCATCCTGTCCATTTAGATTCATACTCGCCATCCGCTGATGACCCACGCCTGCAAAGAATTCATCCGCCGCATCGACTGCGGCGGCCAGATCGCCCTGTCCATTCGGTCTCACGATCGGCTGCGTGTTTCCGAAAGCCGAGAGCGATTTCTGCGCATCGAGATCGGCGGTCGGGAGGCTGTGTTTCTGTAATGCTGGGGAGTCGGCGAGACGGCGAGGACGCGCCGAGCGGAAGACTTGCTGCACGGGCTTGAGGTAAACGGTGGCGAGGGTGCCGACGTTGAGACACATTTCCTCGAGGGTGGCGGGGTCGAGTTTCTCGGATTCGGCGGTGATGGGAGGTTTTTCGCCCATGACGATGGCTTTCGCGGTGGCCATGTCCGAGGAGAGAAGTCGCCAGTACATGTAGCCTCGGTCTCGGAGATCGGGATTGTCGGTGTCTTCTGTGGCCCATTTTAGGACTTTGGGAACTAGTTCTTGGCCTTTTGTTGGTCGTTGAATGAAGAGTTTGACGGTGGCTGTGAGAAGAGCGAGTTGGACCTCTACCGGTTCGTCCGCGAATGAGTACAGGAAGTCTTCCAGTAGGACATCTGAATTCTCTATACGAGACGCGTATTGACCAATGACCCAAATCATTGCCGCCTTGGCCTCCGGCTCGTCTAACGAATCCAGGTTCTCGCACAATGTAGAAATGATAGATTCGTACTGGTTGGGGTATTTTCTGAAAATATTGCGGATCACGACTGTCGCCTCCTGCACAATGTACGTGACTTTGGTAGCAACTAACTCCAACAGCGTATTGATACACTGTCTAGCAGCAGACTCAATTTTGATAGCAAGCTTTCCAATTGCACGTACCGATTTTCGTACAAAGTGGACATCAATCTCTGTTGCATATTCTCTCAACTCCGTGAGAACTTCCTGGATGTTCTTCTCGTTCGCTAACATGAAGATCAACTCCAGCTTGGTGACTTTAACATAAATTGGGTCGTTATATTTGCAGAAGAAAACTCTGATGTCGTTACGTAGGACTTCTGGTCGTCTCTGCAAGATCAACAGTGCATTCCTCAATGCAAGATATTGGACCTCTGGACCTTTCGCCAGGAGGGTGACTAAAGGAGGCGAGAGCTTCCGACATAAGGCCGAGATTTGCTTCTGATCACTGATGTAGTTCATGAGATACAGCACCACTCGTATGCAGGTGAGCACCACTGCAGAATTTGAATGTGAAAGACGTGGAGATATTCGCTCTGCAAGAAGTGATGCCTCTGAAGACTCCTGGGGAACATATGACATCAAAGCCTCGAGGATATATGTTTGACCCCATCTGTGGCTGTTAGCGCTCCTATCGCCTCGAGCTAAACACCGCGCACTTACTCAGAACAATCCGGAAGGATCTGTACCATCTTAGAAGCATTTCCATAGTCAATGGTCAGCTTTATAGCATCACTTCTTTCCCAGATATCCATTAAACTGGCCAATGCGCTGGCCACAACAGTCGGGTTATCGTCCCTCAACATGGAGTTCAACCTTTCGATAAGATCCGAGTTTTCTACCAGATGCCTGTCGTGATCGTATAATTTCGCGACACAGAACGCAGCTGTCTTGCGAACGTAGGGATCCGCGTCTCGAAGCAGTTGCTTTGTAGGGGGTACTGTCGCTTCCACAAAATCCCGGACATGTATGTATGACATCGTTCGTAAGGCAAGGGCTCTAACCAGCGGATTCGAGTCGTTCATATCCTAAGTCCCGTAATTTAGTCCATGTTGACCCACAGCTTAAGAAGCTTGAACGAACCTCTTGTAATGTTGGCAGAGCCTTAACAGCAACATCTGGTTTTAAGCGCGCATAGTTGACCAGAAACAAAAAGCACCTGTGTCCGTATCAGCCTTCCATCCACGCATTCAGGCCATATGCCATCCACCCACATCTTCTTGATCTCCAAGCTAGGTATTGTCATGCATGCAACGACATCCGGAAAGAGAGCCACCATATCGTTGTTGCTCATAGTCATGTTGGCCACGATCTTCTTCAAGGCAATCTTCTTCGCCGAATGATTCTTATCCTTCTTTCCGCCACTATTCAATTCCAATCTCAGTTCTGCGACTTTGCCCTGTTCAACGCGAAAATAAGGTGAGTCATTGTCTATATCGGAAGAGGGTATATAGTGAGGGAGAAACATAGCAGGAAGCGCCGACATTGTTGGGTCTGAGACGAGGGAAGCATGACTTTATTCCAAGTTTTAACCTTCCCCGAGTCTATAGGTGTCACAGCAAGGATGCAACGGCACGGGATAGTACATGAAGGTTGTTGAAGCGCGAATGATTCGTGAAAGAAAGAGTCGTCGTAAGGGAGTAATGAAAGTCACATACCCTTGCGAAAAGCTTCGCATCTCCCCCGCCTGAACTCATGGTGCGTGGAGTTCAATTCGTTGTGAAATGGTGCCTTATGTCTCCAACTTCAACTTGTACTCTGCAAGCCCCTCCCGATACACTTCCTCCAAGAAATTCCTCGGGTCACCGAGAGCCGTTTGTATGCTAGAAGCCGCGCACACCAGGAAGGTTCAATATGGCACCACAATTACCTGCCGCTGAGCATCTGATTATGTCGCAGGTTGATTCCCATCGATTTGAGTGTTTCGTGAGTTCCGCAGATGTGAATCCTTTGAGAATTGACGTTGTTGTCGGGGTCTTGGACGTCTTTTTGAATCGAGGTAGAGAATCACCAATAGGGGTGGCTCTAGTAAGCTCGGGGTTTCGCGCGGTAACGAAGCTTATTTTCCTACCTGGACTTCAATTTGTGGGCCGCGCTATCAACGCCACAAGGATATACGTCGGTACAAAGTATCAAAGTATGTGGTAGAATCTATTCACTTGTTCAACGACATCTCGCACTTAGGTTGCAGCTCACCATTGATCGCAGATTCTTCGATTACACAAAATCACCTCGCAATGTCGACAATCATCACTTCATCCGCGCCGCCTCCCCCGCAGTGGGTGGTAGACCTCAATACTCCTCCCATCTCAAAACCAAAATCAGCAGGCATACCGGATCCTCCAGGATATACTGCATCTGCTTCTTCAAATAAGGTATGTATGATGTTCGTGTCTGCGAGAGAAGCGCATTCTAACACCCTCCTTCCAATAGAAACAAACCACCAAAGCTCCTCGACAAGCTCCAACCCCCGCCGAGATGGACACCCTCAAACTCAAAAAGGCATGGGAAGTGGCGTTAGCTCCCGTCAAACAATTACCTATGACTGCAATAATGATGTATATGTCCGGAAACTCTCTACAGATATTTTCCATTATGATGGTGGTCATGGCTTTCAAAAATCCATTGATGGGACTTATGGCTACAAATCAAGCTTTTGAACGGTTCGAGAGTGATGGCACAAGAGGGAAACTCGGGCTGGTGAAGTTGGTATATGTAGCTATGCAGATTTTGGCGTTGGGTTTGGGTGTATGGAAGGTCAATGGGATGGGATTGTTACCGTGAGTTCACAACTGCCGGAGACTTGATTGGGGCCTTAACTAACAATTGCACAGGACTACAAGGTCTGATTGGTTAGCTTGGGAGACCGCAAGGGAGCCTTTGGAGAGGGCGATACCAGCATTCTGAATTATACTCACGGAAAGTGCGCAGGCCGTGGGGTTACGGACACTGTTGGGTCATCGGAGGTGATGATATCCATGACATGTATTCAGTAGGAAGACCGAATAACAATATGGAACTGCACAAGAATTGGTCGAGATCGCTTATATATGATACCAAGGGGAAAGGTTGTCGGGAATGTAGGCAACAGCAGGGAAGAAGGCTTTACAATGCAGCTAAAATACAGTACGAAATAACATTAGTGTTTCTGAAGCCCAGGAACAAAGTTCTGCGATATGTATCTATCATATTACTCCTTGGTGGTGCCATAACATGTAGTAATGTATTTATGCCTACAAGCAACAAGCTGTTGTTCTCAAAATGCCTCATTATCTGGCTTGAACCTCCACATTTAATCTTCTTCTTTCTACCAGGCAACTCTTTAACTCATTACTCTTTCACTACCCGCCCAAGCACACACCTCTAAAAATGGTGTATCGTTGGGAGTTGTAATGTGCGTGTAGAGAACCAGATGATTGAGAGTGAAAGGTGTTCAAGCAGGTGATATCCCAAGCCCTATGGCAATCCTCAGTTGTTCTCTTCTTTGTTGGAGCGTGCCAACTGTATCCATTTCGAGTTCCTGCACTGACTTGGTAGAACAGAGTGAGGGTCTTACTACCATTCACAGACTCCAAGCCTGCAAACATTGAGAGAGACTCGTCGATTTACAAAACGGTCTCTAGGAGTCGATTTTCATGCGCATTGTTTGCAAGAGTATGAGTTTGAACTCTTACGGATCTGACTCCGAACCTCTGCAAGTATATATATATCCAGGCCTAATTATGGTACTTCGTGTCTTGAAGGTGAGTTAAAACCCCGAATACAAGGTGGTCTTCGATAATCACGGAGTTTTGTGAAGCGGAGAAGTTCCCCAAGTTGTAGATATAGTCTTTCTTCAATGTCCTTTCTAACATGACTCGATACAGCAAGACGCTTGCCCCTTGGAGAACCCTTCTATACCAGAACTAGTGGATTAGGAATTTTAATTATTATAACCTTACTGGTGATTTTAGTATCACAAACCATGTCCATCGGTGGAATGTGTAGAGCTTCTTGTTTTGGTGTTATGCTTATCTCCATGGAGGCCACCCAGCCTAGAGTGTTCTTAACGTGAATTTATTTACATCCCCTGACTATGACGCTGGTATCTCCATCTCATGGTAGAAGCAGATTATTGTATATAAAGTTGGCGAAGAATTCACCTGGAAAGAAGGTGCTTCCTCCCATAGCAATTTTCTCTCCGCACCGAACATCACTCCACTACCTTTCAACGACATAAACAAATAATGTCTGCCTCCTCCAATCTCCCAGATACATCTCCATCCCCAGTTATTCTCGTAACAGGCTCTTCCTGCCCTCATAGTCTCGGTCTCACACTCATCCACACCTGCTCCCTTTGTCACCCCACCAGCTCATACATCCTCACCTACCGCACTTTATCCAGCGCCCAGCCCGCACTCGATCATTTGCATTCCTGGGAGTCACATCGCGGATCTGCCTTCTCCAGCTCGACGTCGATAGCGATGAGAGTATTCTCCGCGCACGCGATTTCGTGGAGCAGGAATTCAGATGTCTTGACGGTATTACTTTCCCCCAAATGCCTCGATTTTCTCTGTTAACGAGAGTACAGTTCTTGTGAATAACGCAGGCGTAGCATTCCCGCCAGGTGAAGACGCTGGCGATGAGACTGATGATATAGCGCGGATGCGAGAACGATATAACAAAACATTCAACACGAATATAACTTCAGTAGCTACTGTGACCGCTGCTTTCTTGCCCTTGCTACGGAAGGGGCATTTAGGAACGTATGGGAATCTCGTGAACATTGGAAGTGGAAGAGGGAGTCTTGGACGGAGCATGGAGCTACCGAGAACTATGGTTAAGGAGTATAGGTATATATTTCGTTTTCTCTTTTGCCATTTTTCCCCTTTGGAGTCACTGGTATGAAGTTAGCTGCTAACATGACGCTAACATGACAACCTGCGACCAGTATTTCGAAGACTGCACTGAGCGCACTAACGCTTGAGATGCATAAATCAGAATTCCTTCTTCAAAGTGAGGGAATGGCTGATGCAAATAATCGGGGAAGGGAGATAAAGTTCTGGGTGATCAATCCCGGTCATTGCAAAACGACATTCAATGGGCTCCGCGGGACAAGAGATCCTGCCGAGGGAGTAGAGGTGGTGATCCGTTTGATCGGTAGTGAGGGTGATGACATTGAAGGAGGAAGGTTTTCAGAAACGGATGGAGAGGGAACATTGAAGTATGTACCATGGTAAGGTTTGTGAAATGACATGATACTGCAAGGGCTTGTGAAGATTGAGAACAAGTTTTGTAAAATTAAACATGTTATGTAAAGGATATCACACAGTGAATTGCGGCCACAACTCTGCAAACAAACGCCAGGCGCTAGAAAGCTCCCACACAACCGCCCGTGGAAGCGTATCACTGAACACATCTACTCCTGTTTCTTAGCAGCTTTTACTCTTCTCTTCAGCTCAGGTATATTCCCATAACTTTGCAGAACCGTATCCTGTGGTCATTAGCTTCATATCTGCATCATATTCAGTCGGGAAGCAACTCACCCAAATCGTATGCCAAAAGAATGTTCCCAAAAACCAGATCTGCCAAGCACTTCCACCAGCCAGGTGATGCGTCTGAGGGTTTTTCTTTAGTACATTTCCTACCACCTTCTCGGCGTAAACCATTCTATCCACTGCATTTTTCTCGACATTCGCCCCACTCGCCGCTTTCTCCACGATCTCCCTCGCTGGTGCATACACGGAGCTCTCTGGCAAGGTAACCGAGGGCTGATTATCGAAGAATTTAGTTTTTACGCCGCCAGTGATTTCAAGAATGACCTTAACATCGAAAGGGGCTAGTTCCAGACGGAGCTGGTTGGTCAACATAGCGATGGCGGCTTTGCTAGCATTATAGTAGCCTTGCCAGTACATAGGGGCGATACCGAGTATGGAGCCGATGTTGAGGATCGTCCCCTTCGAGGCGATAAGTAGAGGGGAAAAGGCCTGCGTTACGGACACAACGGCGAAGACATTGAGGTCAAATAATTGCTTGGCAACAGACAACTCGGCGTCAAGAAGAGGCATGGCATAACCTTGTATTTGAATTAGTATATAAGATCACCGCAAGATATGGGAACTTGACGTACCACCGCCGGAATTGTTGACAAGAATATCTAATGTGCCACCAGTGATCGACTTGATACTCTCAACTGCTGCCTTGATTGAAGCAGCATCAGTGACATCGAGAGTCAAAGTCTCGAGACCCATTTTCTTGAGATGTTCGATCTTTGATAGATTCCGAGCTGTAGCGAAAACTCGAAGGCCCTTGCGATGGAAAACTTGAGCAAGAGCATCTCCGATTCCACCCTCACTGCAGCCAGTGATCAAGACGGTTTTAGGAGCCATTGTTAGGGAAAATGATGCTAAGGAAGCGGGATACGATGGGAACGATGAATGGAGGATAAGTAGCTGAAATGGAGACGGTGGCCAGGAAGAATGTTCTTACAGTCAAAGAAATGTTAATGACTATGGATTTACTTCCACTGGAAATGCATCACTCGCAAG
Source organism: Rutstroemia sp. NJR-2017a BVV2 (assembly GCA_002946415.1). Classification (NCBI taxonomy): domain Eukaryota; kingdom Fungi; phylum Ascomycota; class Leotiomycetes; order Helotiales; family Rutstroemiaceae; genus Rutstroemia; species Rutstroemia sp. NJR-2017a BVV2. The sequence continues at coordinate 405,377 of NJPS01000044.1, forward strand.
CCAACTTATACCTTTCTTCTCTCTTAGTTTCATCCTTTAGTAGAAGATCCGAAACCTTATCATGATGTATGATAAATCAAAAAGCAGCTTTTCCGCAAAAGTTCAAAACGTCCTTTCAGTCGGTGGCATAATTGAACCGACCCCAGACATTCAGTCGATTGCACATATTGAACGACTTCGGCACTTACAGAACCAAGACAATAGATGAAGATAAGATACAGAGAGTGATTAATAATCTATGTACATACATATTGTTGCTTCTGAACGAAAGTCGGATTACGGAATCGTGTGAACGTGCGAGATAGATTGCGGTCGGGCGAAGGTTGCTCCGACTCAATGCAATGTCCGCGACATTGGCGGCGGAATTAGCGGTGGGTCTCTTTCAAAGACGAAGTATCACGCTAGTGAGATAGAGCGACAACTAAGGAGACGGGCTAGCACTCAAAATCAACACCACTGTACTTTTAACATTCCTTTATGGCATCCTTCTTTTAAACATCTTTTTGCTTGCCCATATAATAATATCTTTTACCATCGTCAATAACACATTAGGAATTATCCCAGCGGTGGTGATGCTAACTACAGCGTTGACAGCTGCTGCTCCGTACCCAGCCATGGCAGCACTTCGAATAACTGGAAACGCGATAGCCGCGGCAATATTTTCAACTGAGGCTTTAGCGGTGACTGCGACTGGGCCTGGGAAGAAGTCGTTAGTTGCGTCGAGAAGAGTCAAGTGAGAGTAAGACGTAGCATACCGGCAGCAGGACCAGTAGGAGTAAAGCCGATCAAGTTTAGAATCGTAACAACACAAGGACGGTAACAATCCAAACACAAATCACGACCAGCAGTCTGGCTATACTTTCGGTATTTATACACGGAACTAGTTTAGAGTAAGACTGCTTCATTCCTCCAAAGCCAGCAAGTATCTTGACTGCAGCTTCCCCCTTGAGTTTGATACCAATCCATTCATCCTTGAGTTCCGCAATATGGACCATGCAGATCCTCTAGCCTCCTGCCCCTCCTCTTATATTCTCTCAAGCTTTGCATTTTGGACTCTTATCAACGACAGTTATTGAGAAGCGACTTCGCTGTTTGTATCTGATCAACGAGAAAATAACAAGACAGATGCTGTATGATAGATCCTGATGCGGCTGATGATGTTCCTTTTCTTTTTGTTCTTCTTCCAGGCATAACGGTGGGATGCAGTCGGACTTGAGGACAACAAGCACCACTCATTAGTTTGCGATCACTGTACTCAGGTCAAGATTTCCTTCGCGTTCCTTTTTGCAGTAGGAATTGAAAGCTTTCACGAGAGACTTCTCGTTGATAGTCTCGAGCTAAAGATGTCGAAGTCCTTTGATCGACCGAGGATTTACCCGGGCGATCATACTGTAAGGGGAGAGAAAAAACATCGACAAGCGCCTTTCAATCGTGTTGTCGCCTCCAGGTCTACCGTGGTGTTTGTGTTCCTGAGCTTCTTGAATTTTCAGACATTGCTGATCTCGAATGCTTGAGTTCTAAGTTTCCAGAGGCATACTGGTGATAAAAGTGAGGGGTAAAAGTAAGGAGGGGTAGATGAGGTTGAAAATGAAGGATGCGTACCCTGAATGTTCACAGGCCTTGTCTTCAGCCACAGGAGAACTATACAACTCAAACTTTTTCGGTGAAAGACCATAGAGAAGGTGATGTTGACAGCACACACAGAATGATCGTATATCGAAAGACCGCATTTGAGCCGCGCTGTCGCGTGTGATGTGTTGCGTTCCAAAATGCTTCACAAGCAAGGAGGGGGAGCTACGCCACAAATGGCCGCGATGACGAAGGCCAGGGATTGGTTAGCCCTATATATGGAGACCAGAACAACACTTTCTGACTTCGCCATTATGACATTTGCGGCCAACGGAGTTGAAGATTATGGAAAGTCCAACAAATGCACTATCTTCGTGAGCCATCAATCAGCCAACAGCATCGATTTTTAAGGACTCTGGAATAAGGCTACGATGAAGTTCAGGTCAGGTTGAAAATACGTAGCTATCGAAACAGTCAGCAGTGCAGTACACTTTGCAAGTACAACGACCATGTGCTCTACTGTAACGTACCACCCCACTTGATGGATCACCCCATTTAAATGGATCATCAAATCTCACCAAATATCAACTTTTATATATTTTTATAATTAAATAACTACTTAATATTCAAAGCTAAAAACTTATATATAGGCTTATCTATGTATATAGAGTATATTGCTAGAAGCTGAAGCTATTAAAAATATCAATAAATTAATTATATTTATTCTATTAAATATTCAAAAAAATATTTAATAGAAAAAGTCTAAATCAAGAATTTCACCAAGTAGAATTATTGAGGAACTTGGATTTAGATTCTTTATATATATAAAATATCCTAAGATTTTATTCTCATGATTTTATATTGAAAAGTTATTAAATAATAAATTTCTTAATAGTTGTGATTTTGGGTGAGGTTTGGGCTGATCCATTTAAATGGGGTGATCCATCAAGTGGGGTTATACGTTAGCTCCAATTAGCCCGATCTACATGATGAGGTTACAGTACTAAAATTTCTTGCATGTTTTCCTTCTGCTTTGAGGGCTTTTGGGGGCCAGTCTTCTAACTAAGTAGTACTACATATCTACGAGTTAGGCAACGATACTACGGTGTTTCCCACCAGAGATTTCGGACTTCAACATTCTGATTCGAGTAATAATAAAAACAACCCGCAAGTAATCCCTAGTGTGATGGTTTTGCCTGAATACGAACGCAGATGCCAGGTGTGCTACACAGGATTCTCGGTAAGGTTGTTTGTGCCTGAGACTCTGCTCGCTCTATTATTTACGAAATATCAAATTCCATTTTTGCCCAGTTGCGTAATATGGACCGTTTTACAAACACTGTTGTTCTCGGCACAGGCCTTTTAATACTCTATTATCTATGGAGTAGCTGGAAAGAGCGCCAGGTAGCCCATCAACAAGGCTGCGAGCCACCCGCAAAATACCGCCACAAAGAGCCTTTCGGTTTTGACTACGTCCTAGGAACACGCTTTGATGTCCCTTCGGTTGCACGTCACTATCATCGCTATGGCAAGACATACCAAACCAGGTTTCTGGGAAGCATCCAGATGAATACCTGCGACTCTCAGAACGTCCAGGCTATCATACAATTCAACAAGACATGGGGAGTGGGACCACTTCGGTACCCAGGAATGGACATCTTTTGCGGGAAAGGGATTATCACTGCTGATGGCAGTGCATGGGAACACTCGAGAGGACTTCTCAAGAACATGTATCGCACTAACAATATTGTACACCTCCCCACTCTAGACACCGCTGTGGATGACCTCTTCTCACATCTTCCTCCTGAGGGAACGACTGTGGATCTACAGCCATTATTTTACAGTCTCGTGAGTTGTATTCCGCATGCGGATTGAGATTTGAGTTAACTCTTTCAGTTCCTCCATACTGCAACCCATTTTCTACTGGGCTTCAATTCTTTGTCGAGCGATCGAAAAAGCGACGAAGTCTTCGGAGACGTAGGAAGTTTCATCACTGATTTCCATAATGCCATGTTCCTCTGTGGTATGCGGATCATTCTAGGCCGACTTCGCTTCCTGGTACCTCGAGGAAAGTTGGACAAAGCCGTAAACTCCTCACATAAGTTCCTAGAATTCTACATCAACAAGGCTTTCGAAGAAAAAGACGATGCGGAAAGCTTGGAAACTAAAAGTGCTAGCTTGTTAGAAGGACTAGTGCACCGCACCGATGACAAAACCGAGATTCGCAATCAGACGCTGCAGAATCTAATGGCTTCGACTGACACAATCTCAATCCTCATCAGCAACACCGTCTTTCTTCTGTCTCGGCACCCAGACGTATGGCAGCAACTGAGGGATGAGGCTCTGTCTAACCCGGTGGATCCTCCCACCATTGCATCTCTGAATGCCCCGGGACTTCTACGGGACGTTCTTTTCGAATGTAAGTTGCACTTTTTCGATTCATTAAGATATTGCTTACTCGCTACAGCTCTACGATTGTACCCCGTGCTTCCTCTTTTGGGTCGCGTGGCGCTCGTGGATACTACTCTTCCAGTTGGTGGTGGTTCATCTGGGAAATCGCGTATCTTCATTCCCGCCGGAATGCGCGCTGATATTTGTTTCTGGGCACTTTACCGCGACGAGACGGTTTTTGGTCCTGATGTGGATAAGTTTGTCCCAAGTCGTTGGGAGCGCATTGAACCCGATCAATGGGAATTTTTGCCGTTCGGTAAGGGTCCAAGGGCTTGTTTAGGAAGGGAGAAGGCACTACTAGAGGCTAGTTATGTTATGACAAGACTTTTGAAAAAGTTTTCAAGAATTGAGAGTCGAGATGATAAGGACTACAAGTACGAGATGAGGCTGACTTGCCGCAATGGCAATGGTTGCAACGTCGCGGTGTTTGCAGAGTGAAGCACCATTTTCGAGGACTACGTATATCCAGGATGAAATTTGAGTTTGGTCTCATTCATGTTGCCGATTTGAAGAGCCGCACGCGTAGTGGTAATTGTAAACTGGAAGGTGGGCATCAAGTCTCCTTCCATTTCTAACGTAGTGTTAGCTTCTTCAATCAATCTATTATTACCTAACCTATGCTTCTAACTCAATCGTGAGACTCCAAAAGTTCATAATAGTCCTATGACCTCACTATCTTCCAATGTACTACTCTATTGTTTCATTGCAGAACAAAATGACGATTTTATTGAGTTGTTTTCATGTATCTTGACGAAAAGTACACACGTTTTCGACCAGGAGGAAAGTTGTACACTGGACACGGCTTGTGTTATCACTGTTATATGAAGTTGAAGTTATGCTAGAAACAGTGAAGCTACTACTATTACGGCCATGGTGTAAGATGTTCAAGCAATGTAATCCCGAAAACTTTGATATTCTGAGGTACTGGCAGATACGGACCAAAAGAAACCTTAAGAAAATAAGAAGCACCATCTTGCTACTGTTTGAGTTTGCAGATTGACTTCAGCTCCTGCAATTCATCACCTATGTTGCAGTCTCTCGGGAATGAAAGCTTCTCTCTACGGAAATTCCGTTCCCATTGGCTGTCTTCTGGCTCTCAAGGTCGGCTCCAACGACGGAAATGGTGGTTCTATCAGCGGCATTCAACTCAATCCACGCTTTCTTCGCCGCACTTGACTGAGAATCTGTAGTACTTATTTCTCGCTATCGGCTGCCACCGAAGATAGACCCGCTGCGAATTGTGATGGCCGATCGAACAGAACCGACGATGGATTGAGGACTGCGTTGTGCAAACAATGGACCCATCGTTGGGAGACACGCCGCGATTATGGAGGTACATGATTCGACGTGCCCCCAGAGATCATTCGCGTCGGAAAGAACTTCGAGATATTAGTAATTTGAAAAATAGTGTATTAGTGGGTTCAATAAGGGGAGAATATAAAACAAGCATACAGGTTCTTCTGTGGTAATTAGACCCAGAAAAGTGCAAGAGAGCATGAATGTAGAAGAGGCGGACACTGGAGCATACGACGCAACTGGCATAGGTGAGTAAATGGCTTATTCACGTAGGATTGGAGACCTACAAGGCACCTAGCATGAATACAGCAGCGAGAGATACCTTTCTATCGCCCGCCATATGTAGTTGTTTGATCACCGGAATAGGTAGTGATAGGATCATGACGTCCAGCGCCAGGTCAATAATGTGCATTCGACAAAGAGCGGTAGAAAAGCTAGTCCATATGTATTCGGGGCCTGATTAATAGCATTAGTTGATCAGCAAAAGATGATCTAATGATAGGAAGACCACCCACAATAAATCTGAGCATATTCAGAATTGGTATGGTAACAATCCAAGGACATACGGTGACCAGCGGTCTACTAGCAACAACTGCAGGTATCTTAGGGTTCCTCTGGATAGCTTCACCAACATATAGCGCGAGTGGTAGGAGCTCTTTCTGTCCGAATCCGACCGCTTTCTTCAATGCGGGTCTGAGTTGATGTTCTCCAAAATAAGCAGCACATTGAGCGAAGCCCGTGGCTGCAGGAATGACCCTATCTCGGTTAAATTGATCGATATCCCCGAACCCTTGCTTGATAACTGGTTTAACTGTCTCATCACCGAATCGATGCACTTCTTCGCCTGTTTTTGCTAGCATAGGACCGAGTTGTTCCTTTCCGAAACGGTCCAATTCCTCTCCCGTCTTCGCAAGAACCGGGGCAAGCTGCTCATTACCGAAGCGATGAAGCTCTTCCCCTGTCTTTGCAAGAGCAGGACCAAGCTGTTCTTTTCCGAGACGATCGAGCTCTGCGGCTGTGTGTGCGAGAGCAGGACCAAGTTGTTCCTCTCCGAAATGATTGAGCTCTCTGGTTGTGTGCCCGAGAGCAGGTCCCACATGGTTTTTCCCGAAGTCATCAAGCACTGCCCCCGCCACCTTCATTGCGTTGTTGAAGTTTTTCATGAAGTCGAAACCCATGGCTAATTGTCACTTTTGTGCGCAGCGTGCGTGCTGAGAAGTAGAAACGAGATAGTGGAGGATAATGCCACAGTGGTAAGTTCTTCCGTCGGAAGAGATGATCTGAAAGAAAAGGATTTTGCTGCGTAAGTTCGTAACTATCCGTAAGATTAATCCCCCCTATTTTTCTAAAATTTAGTCTCGACAACCTTTACTTTTTCAGACGTCCTGTTGATTGTGTGCAGGGCTTCCGGGGAGACAACACGGGAAGAAAGAGCCGGCTTCGCAAGGGTCCTCCGTTTGTACATTTGTTATATGTGACCTCAAGACGGCATATGCACATTGCCATGTTGATCGGGTACTTTGGTTAATCCGATATCATACTACAGCCTCGCAAATACCGGATATTAGTGATTAAAAAGAATAACCTATCAGATTGCCATTAACTCTCCCACTGCTCAAATCGCCTTACTTGTCACACCCTATCCATCCTCCTTCAAAATCAATAACCAACCATCCTCTCTCCTCAGCCTGGTCTTTTCGAGCCTCTACTCCGTCTTTTGCTTTCTTCGAGAAGCGTAGTTGAAAGTGTAAAGCGCCAGAGCCGGAATGACCAGCATAACACTAGCAATCTGCATGCCGAAAAACACCATTGCCCCGTTACCACCCATGGCCGCACTTTGTAGGATCGCAAAGAAGCTGCCAGCAGAAACATTCCCGATGAGTCCCTGAATCCATGCTGCGACGGAACCTAGTGATACATGCCCGTTAGAAGGGTATTTCGATGGCCGTGAGAATGCGTCTGAATAATCTTGGAGTGGACGAACGGAGACAGAAGTGACTTACCAGCAACTGGGCCGTAAGCAGCGAAGCCGAGCGCTCCTAGAATGATGATAGAGCCTCCTGGACAGAAGAGAAAAAAAGCGCCGATTGCAATTGCGATTACGATCGTGGTCGCCAAAGGGTGCTTCTTCATTGTGTCGATAATGTAGCGGGTTACCGGTGCTACCCATTCCTGCCAAATGCTACGAAGACATGCGAGTATTTGGTTGATGATACGGTCGAGATTCCCATGGAACCAACGCTTGGTTGCTGCCAGAGCATCACTGGCCGACATGATGAGTCGCTTGACGCCACATTTGAGAGTTTGAAAGAGATTCATTGTGTAGAAGGCTTTGAGGAGATAAATTCAGCTCCTTGCGAACAACTGATTGAGGTGAGGTGTTTAGGGAGAACGTGTTGTAGGCTTGTGGCTGCTGCTGGAGAAATTGAGAAGTAGATGAGCAATTAAGTGTGTGAGTTAAAGGAGGAAGAGCGTTGACTATATCACAGAGAGTTTGTGCTTTCTACATCAACCAGTAGCAAAAATACAGGGGTCGTAATCACCTGCTTGATACGAAGGCTATATGCAGTTGTCCGCAATGAATAATAGACTATCTGCAGCAGAGATGTGATAGATCATCTGTCTCCTCAAGCCCTCCTGTCTTTCCTACAAACGACACACGTGTAATCTTCTGGACAATAACCCTGAGCAATCCAAGCAACCATGCTCGATACACAATGCGAGAAGAAAGAATTACTGCCCCCCCTCAACTCCACCGTTAGGCCTTAGATTCCGAAGATGTCTTCTCATCCTTGCTCTCCTGGCTGTCTGATCCGGTCCAGTCCCACATTGTAGGCATATTGGCACTCAAAAAGGCAAAGGCTCTAGTACCCATATTGACAGCAGCAGCTCCATAACCCCCCATTCCCGCACTTTGAAGGTAGGCAAAAAAACTTCTTGCGCCAACCAAACCAATTTTACTCTGCAGTAGAGACGCGAAGGATGCTGTGAAAAGTGAGTTATGTATGAGAAAGTTTTTCAGTCTAATATAACGTACCAGCTCTTGGCCCTGTGGATGTATAGCCCAAGATCCAGAGGACGGAACCACTGAATGCAGACGGTGCGAAGAACACAACGCCGTTGGCAACGTAAAATGCCGTTTGATATGGGTGTGCTATGATCCAGTCCTTGATAATTTGGGGCAGATCGTCCCATGTTGTTTGATAGAACTTAGCCTGCTCCTCTTCATCCTGCTCCTCTTCAGCTTGCTCCCTGAAAGCAGTAGGAATCAGAGAAAGAGCTGCATCAGTGGTCTCCACAAGCGATACTCCATGGGATTTAAATACGTCAACGACACCGGCGTCCCATTCTGCGCTAAGACTCTGCCAGTACTTTTGAAAGCAGGCAAGGTCCTCACACCGAAGTTGCAAGGCCTCTAATTGCTGCTTCAAACCATCATGTCCTTTTGCGGTCTGTAGGAAGATGCTAATCAGTGCGACCATGAGCCATCTGACGAAGTGATTGGCGAGTAACATTTTTGCGTTTGAGGATTTGTAGATTTGTGGTAATGTGAGTTGCAATTTGCCATAGAAAAGTAATTAAAGTACTGCAATAAGAGTGAATATTCACAATTATTGGTAATGCTGGTAGAGCCCGAATCGTCACAGGTAGTCGCTGCCTGGAGACAACTGTTGGAGATATTGGTCTAGCTTACATAAACTTACAGTACTTCGGCTTATCTGTCGCGTCCCCGCAACACGACATTAGACCGCGACTCAATTAGGATATTTACAGCCACATTCACCTCCGTCAATTCAAACTCCACGCAAGCGCAGGCTGTCATTTTTGGGCCTGAGTGCCTTTGATAAGGAAGATGGAATGAATCAATGTGTCGGTTTGAATTACTGGGTACTACTATATTGTTAATCCACGATTTCGGCGACTGGATTAAACAGAGGGGAAACGCCTCGTACTACTCCCATAGAATATGACAACTGGATAATGTACTAATTATGCTTAGAACCCGAGCAAAATGCTCCACGAAATACTCCTCTCACTCTCAGGGCATCCTTCCCCACTACTCACAGCCGATCATACATCCTCATCCTCTATACTCTCACCCTCCGAAAAGTCTCTCCTCTCTTCGGTCGCCCGCTTGAGTGACCTTCACTGCAAGCTCCTCACTCATACGAATACAATATCGACCAAACATTCTTCGAGCATCTGCCAAGCTGTCGCGACAGCTATCAGCTCGGTACATCTCAAAAACTTCCAGCGGAAAGTGCTCGAGGTTGAAAACAGCATCTTGCGCAAGGATGCAGAGAGCGTGGGCGCATACAACATTGTACCGCTGACATACATTGTGGAGAAATTCTCAGGATGGATAAGGCGGATGGAGTGGTTCTTGGAGGTTGTGGAATTTATGATGAAGGGTGCTGCTGAAAAGAAATGCAGCGGAGCAATGATCATTGATAAATTGTGTAATGCTGTACAGACTGGATTTGTGGATATTGAGGAAGCAGCTTTAAGTTTAGTGAAGGCTGCAGAAACTGCTTGGTTGAAACAAGTCTCTGCATGGATTCTGTATGGGAGGCTGCCCAGCTTTGGCAAGGAGGACTTTTTTGTGCAGATAGATGAACTACAGGTACGCTCTCGTGTCAACGACTATGGTCAGATTCTACGAGGACTGACGAAATATAGGAATACAAAAGCAATAAGGAGCTTCTCCCTGCGTTCGTATCGGACGCTACGGCTTCTTCACTACTCTTCATTGGTCGATCATTAAACCATATTCGAGTTAAGGGTATTTCTTCGGCTTCGTCGCCCGAGCTTGATCTATTGTCCTCACATCTGCGGCAACTGTCAGCGCTGAAGTTCCCAATTAACGGGGCGAATTTTGCAAGAGTCATAGCCTCTATTCGCCTCTCTTTATCTCAAACTACATTACAGAAACTTTTACCTCTCTCGAAAGTCATAGAAACTTTGACACTGCTAAGGGAATTCTTCTTGCTTGGACGAGGGGAATTTGCGATAGCACTGATTTCTGAGGCTGATGAGAAAATTAGATCTCGATGGAGGAGATCAGACAACGTAGCGTATGAGAAAAGAGAAGGTCTAGGAAATATCGTTCTTAAGGAAGGTGAAGTCTCCGCCGTCTTGGCAAGAACCTGGGCAGCAATGGGAGCACAGCAAGGTCAAAATGACGATGAAGATGAGGATGATTTGCTTGAGCTTGCGCGGGATCTTGTGGAACTCAATATCACAAAGACAAACCCCAACACGCCAGGAAAGGCGAGTCAGAGGCTTTCAGAATCTTCCACGATGGCCCCAACCCCTTTTCGCAATCTTCTTCTCTCCGTTCCAGTAGCGCTCTCCCTTCATATTCCTTCGCCCCTTGATTTGTTCCTCACTCCTTCAGACACACAGATCTACTCGAGTATCAACGCATACCTCTTAGCCGTTCATAGAGCACATCTTCGTCTAACAAATCTCTGGAAGGTAACATCACTACGACGTGACCACCCGGCGCCTCCTGGCCCCCCTCAAGGTAGCTCCAAATTTGGACGAAAGAAAGTTCTCACCCTCCGCATTAGAGCCAAGGAGCGGTCTCAAGCCATGCGCAGCGTATGGGCGACCAGTAGCGCCGCGGTGTTCTTTCTAGGTGAAACAGAAGCATACCTCCAGGGCGAAGTAGTTGAAGGAACATGGTCAGGATTCAAAACCTGGCTCACGGGAGACAATCAAACTTCCGAAGCTCAAGATGCGGAAGAAGATATATGGCTACAGGAAGCAAACCAGACACCTACCCCAGAATCTAGCCATAACCACGACCCACAGACGCTCGCAGATGCGCACCGAAAATATCTCGCTACGCTCGCGTCTAGCTTATTGTTAACCAATACATCCTTCACAGACCCTTTATACCATCTCCTCCAACAAATCGACCATCTAGTTGCCCTTGTTCATCGCATCCACTCCATTTGGCAATCACTCGACCTTGAAGCTGACGAAGGTGTCGTCGATGCCTTCTCCGATTTCCACAAGGAAGAAAAAGACGTCAAAGAACAACTCGTCGTCATTGCGAATAAAGTGAAATCCGCCATCGAAGAACTGGTTAAGTGTCTACGAGATATCGATCAGGATAAGAATGGTTGGGATAGTGGATATGAGGAATTGGTTTTGGGCGAGGAAGGCGCTTATGTTCCGGCGAAGGTGGGGAGAGTCGATAGGTTACTTATGAAACTCGATTTTGGCGGCTGGTTTGATAAGAAGGATGCGGATGAGGGGGAGTTTTTCGATGATTTGGGTGATGATGATTTATGATCATGCGAGGAGAAGAGCAGGTTGGAAGATAATACCCAGGCGTTTGGCTTGCAGTGCATGTATTGTGTGCAGTTTCGGAAGAAGATGTTATTAAAGAAATCATGAATGCATACAATAGACACACCTATACCTATCCATAGAATAAGGCTCTTCTACCCCCATCTCATCAACTCTCCTTCACCTTTCCCCACCTCCGCCATCCCAATTCATCCAACCTCGACAATCCCCAAGCCGCCCCGGAAACCAAAATCATCATCGGTAACGCCACTGCCCAGTAAACCCAAAACCTCCCCTCCCCAGGCCCATACTCGCCACTCATACTAAACAACGCACTCGTATACGCCAGCGGGATAAAAACCAACCCCATGATCGTAAAAGCCTTCGCATTTCTTGCTTCTTTTACCGATCGCCGCGCCTCTTTCAGTGCATCCCGGTTCGCCATGATCGAGGAGAGCGTCTGCGTCCAAGACATCGAAGATGTAACACGGGCTTTCAAGGTAAGCAGCCGCGCATGGATAGCCAAAAAGTCGCGGTCGGTGGATAGTTGAGATGCAAGCGAAGCCGAAGCCGAATTCGAAGACGAGATACCAGGACGACGGGGCGGAAAGTCGAGAGCCGTAGGCGGAATCTGCAGACTCGAGAGAATACTCTGCACATCAGCAGAGTATTCGGTGAGCCGGCGGAGAGTGAGCTGTAGACTGCTCCACTGCTCCTGCTTTTCGGACCACTGGCTTGCGGATCCTTCCCAGTCGATGTGCCGGGTAAGTCGGTATTCTATCTATATGATCATAGGACATCGGTTAGTTAGTGTATGGAAGTTTTAAGAAAGGGGATGGAGAGGGCATGTGGACACGAAGACGCATGATTCTACTTACGTGGCTGAGTCTCTGAAGAACTATATCAAAATAATCAATCACTTTCATGTAATGAGAAGCCACGATCTTCTTCAAAAAGACCGAGGCTACAAAAGCCGGAGATGCGCCCTCCGTTTCGAAGAGGACATCACTGTGATTCTCGAAGTAGAAGCAGAGATCGTCGAACAAACAGGTCCTGGGAGGACCTTCTTTAAACCTGCCATCACTATTTTTCATGAGAGTGTCGAAGCCGAGGAAATCTAAATAACCTCCTTGAAAAGGTGTGCTTTTCATAGCTTGCGGGATTATGCCACCGGCACAGAAAACTCTACGAAGGGGTGGATCGCACAGTATGATAGCTGGAATGAAAAGTCAATAACTGCACTTAAATATCTCGTTCAGTCTTCATGGAGACGCACCATCCCATCCCTCTGACCCATGAGCCGGCTTCCGAAACCAAAACGAGCATTTTCTTTCCAGCGCAGCTATACTGTCTAATTTCCACTGAAATCCAACTGCAGACAGATGAGACCCTGTTACCGAGCAGACAGTTCGCCAATGTTTGAAATCTGGGCCGAATCGCCTCATCTCTCTATACTTGAGCCGGAAATACTTGTCTGGATCAGTGAGTGAGGGAAGAAGTTCAGTGTCACTGTAATCGTCTTGAAGATCTAGTGTATCCCACACATCGTTTCTATCCTGCTTGGCGAAGAATATTGGATCTATCATGAGACACGATCCATAAACGTCTACGAATTCTGGGTCTAGACCTTCGAGTATGTGGATACAGTTCGTAGTCCTGTGAATGCCATCTTCTTCGGCCTTCCTACGGCGTAGGAAATATTCTTTGATGTCCGAGGTGCTGGTGTAATGTTGAGATGTTACAATCTGATTGGAGTTCATGGTGAAAATTGCGCATCGTGAGGCTCCTATGCGGGATTCAAGATGGTGCTTTTTGGGATCAGGCTTGCCAAGTGTGGGATTTCGTGATACCAGCTTTCGGACAACCTTCGCGTATGTATCTTTGATTGACAGCCAACGGGGGTCTTCCACGGGATGTTTCGTTTCATATACTTGAGACGTCATACTTAGAAGAGGCTTGTCACAGAAATGCAACTTAATATGAGGAGAGAGGGAATATCATGAATTATATAACGATGGAGGTGAGACAACGAGGCTGCACGTTCCTGCACGAAGCTTTGGAACAGGGTCCTTGATTGGCTGTAAGAGCGAAGCCTACAAAATGGCGCATTTATTTTCAGCTTTCTGACATGGTTATTGACATGTAGCCACTTTCGGAGAATGGTCTGCCTTGAGGGCATATATATCAAACGACCCTGTGATGGCCTTTCGTTAGCAATATGTAGAGGTGTTTTTGGTGAAAGGTAGGCTCTCCGGGTCAGAAATAGCGGGCCGAGAATATTGTCCAAAAGACATCTGGATAATGAAAACATTATAGTATCTTAGAGTGTTTGGAATACTTGTCTGATAATAGTAACCAGCTGCAATATATTGTCCCAAATCGGCCTGTTTTTTCTCCTCCGAAGAGGTAGGGTCTAAAAACACTTCTCTTTCCGTAAGGGAATATTAATTTCAATACCAGTCATACTGACTTCAGCACTAAGCGTCCTAGACAGTGAAAATAAGGAAGATTTGTACTTACCGACCCATTCGTTGAAGTCAATTTCTGCAATTCTACTAGCATCTCCCTTTTTAAGCGATTTGCCATTACCACAGCAGCATCCAGGGCTTGCCGCAGGACTATCTGTGCTGCTTGTGATCGGCTTGTCCTTGATATTGAAGACCTCCGATATCTTGTAAATGTTCAAATCGTGTTTCTTATCAATTATCGCAATATCTTCGTAACCAGCTATCAGCAAAATCGGTTCATGCCCGTCCTTCAGCGGGCTGAAACTGAAACGCACCTTGAAAGCCGGCTTTTCGTAGCCATGCCTCATACTCTTCAACGGCACTGGCTCCGGAGATGCATCCAACCAAGAGTCCCATATCCTGTCTCATAGCTTCTCCCATAGGTTTCTTCTCGAGGATATCGGAGATAGCCACTCGGCCACCAGCTTTAAGCACCCTGAAAATTTCCGAAAAGACGTTGGGTTTGTCTGATTCAGGAACGAGATTTATCACGCAATTGCTGATTACACAGTCCACTGACTCGGTTGGAAGTGGAAGAGAGTTGATGCGGGACTGATGAAACTCGACGTTTGTGACTGATGACTTTGCCGCATTGAGTCGAGCTCGTGCGAGCATTTCCTGGAAGGAAGATGTTCAGAAAAGTCGAATTGACAGGAAATGAACATCCGAGTCCTTCTAATTGTCCATTCGCCGATGGTATAATAGGACACGCACCTCAGACATGTCTATTCCAATGGCTTTCCCAGTCTCGCCAATTTTGTTTGCAGCTTGAAAAATATCAAACCCAGCACCGCAGCCTAGATCTACCACGGTTTCACCCTGTATGTAATGTAAGCCATAAGCGCAAGGCATATTCTCAAATCATCTCTGCGTGGCGAAATGCAGCCTTCCTTTATTCCAAGGCTCGAGAGAGCTTTCCGACTTGTCCGCCGGCATTGGAACATCAATTTCATTGCGAGAAACTTTCATAGTAGACTGTGGATTGAGATCGAAGCTCACCTGCCTTAGTTTTCCCAGCACTACTGGATTTCCGCAGGAAACACCTAGGTTAGCACCAGCAGGTATGGCACCCAAGTCCTCATCGTCATAAGCAAATGCTTTTGCAATCTTTTGTGATATCTCTGAATCATGAGGGGTCGTACGAGCCAGTCCAGAATAATGGTTGTTGATCAACGAATACATCGAATCATTTTTCTCGTTTGCCACTGCCATGATTAATAGATTCGAAGGCTAGAGACGACACAATAACAATGAACTTTCTTGAGCGAAGCTGAGGCGTCTCAGCGTGAACGGCTTCTTATGACTTGGAGATAGGCAGACCGTCATGCTGTATTGATGTCTACTCGTACAGAATGTCTTTGGCTATGCCTGATTGGCCTAAATTGGCATGCAGAGTTTGTCAGGCAGCTGGGTGAGCATCCAAAGATTAGTACATGATAGCAAAACTGGCCTATGATGTGCCGCAAAGTATTTCACTGTTAAACCATTAACTTGCATTTGGGCTGGGCAGCTTTACCAACAGCACTCCATACGGCAATGTAAAGAAAGCGAGGAATGTCTCATCGGTCTTTGTAACATATGCTTTGTTCAATGCACGGGACTTCATATAAGTTCGATAAGTTACGAGATGTGCATGATCTTCCCAGAAAGCCTCTCCCTATGAGACTATGAGATATCTTCGTGCTGATGGTAAGGAACATGCTCGAAATCTGCTTTCATGATATCATGATGCGGATATGATGCACCGGTGATGTCGAAAAAATGCTGAATGAACCCGCCGATGCCCGAAATGCTTACTTAATTCTGTACCACACCGCCCTAGGGCTCTTCTGTACAAGGAAGCTCCTACCAATGATATGTGCTCCGGTACCGTTCTGCCTACAGCAAGGCCGGATCGGGAAGTAAAGCTTTTCCCCTAATCCTATAATGGAATGGCTGAATTCACGACAATGACCATAGTGTGATTTTATAATTTTCTGTTATTGTAGGAACGCGACAAGGAAAACACAACCAACATTCAAGACGACAATACAAGAGAAAACAATACCAATCCAATTCCCAACTTACAAATTCATCAAATCTACCTGATTAATACTCTTGTAGCCCTTTCTTGATTCTTCCTCCCCCATTCTACCCACCTTTTACTTGAACACTGCGGATCCACCATCACACATTCCATCAACGCACGTCGCAAATACATCACACAATCCATCAAAATGCCTCCCAAGAAGGCTACTTCTCCGACTCGAGCTTCATCGCGCAAAGTCACAAAGCCTGATACCACAGCCTCTCAAGAGTCTGCGAAGAGTGCTGTCGCGTCTAAGAAAGGTGCTGGTGTCACAAAGAAAGCTGCCCCTAAGAAGGCTTCTGCTGCGGCAACAAAGGCTGCATCGAAGAAGCCAGCACCAGCGGCACCAAAGAAGACTACCAACACTACCACCAAAACTACCGTTGTCAAGAAGACGACTATCACGAAAGTCGCGCCTGTAAAGAAAGCAGCCGCCAAATCCAACAAGCGCAAACTCAGCGAGGAAGAAGAAGAGGAGGAGGAGGAGGAGGTTGCACAACCTTCGAAGAAAAGGAAGACGACCAAATCCATTACTCCACCACCCACCGAAGGATCGGCGGATAACGCATCTGCCAAACGTAGCCCTTCTCCCACCACAACAAAGGCGAAGAAAGCTTCGCCAAAACCCAGAGTCGCCAAACCAAAGATTGTCGTACCAAAGGTTGAGAAGCCGAAGCCCATCATTAACATCGCTCCTACTCAAATCTTGGACATCTATGTCTTCGGCTGCAATGAAGCTGGAGAACTTGGTCTTGGCGATGCCTCTAAGAAAACAACTCTTCCTCGACCTGTCCTTAACCCAAAATTGAGCGCGTCTGCTGCTGGTGTTGTCGGCATGGCCGCTGGTGGTATGCACGGTGTAGTTCTTACAAAGGACAATAAGATTCTTACATGGGGAGTTAACGATGGTGGCGCGTTGGGCAGAGATACCTTCTGGGAAGCGCCCACAAAGGATATTGATGCCGCCGAATCTGATGATGATTCTGACGATGAGCCTTCCGTGAATCCAAGAGAGAATACACCAACCCAAGTTGAAATGGACAACGTGCCAGAAGGCACTGTCTTTACACAAGTCGTTGCTGGTGACAGCGCAACCTTCGCTGTTACCCAAGAAGGATTAGTATATGGCTGGGGAGAAATTAGAGTAAGTCGTAACATCAATCTTCAGGATAACCGAGCTAACTTTGCACAAGGGCGCGGATGGACCTATGGGCTTCACCAAGGACATCAAAAAGTCACCAATTCCTATGCTTATTCCAGGCTTGAAGAACATTGTCAAGTTGGCTGCCGGAAACAATCATTTCCTGGCTCTTGACAAAAAGGGTGCTGTATATTCCTGGGGTGCTGGAGAGCACAACCAACTTGGTCGAAGAATTGTTGAGAGAACAAGATTAAATGCACTTGTTCCTACCGAGTTTGGTCTACCTAAGGGAGCCATCGTCGACATATTCGCTGGTTCTGAGCACAGCTTTGCCTTACACAAAAATGGCAAAGTATATTCTTGGGGTGCGAATAACATGGGCCAGTGTGGTCACTTCGTCTACAACAAAGACGGCGGATACGAAGAAGTCACCCCAAGAGCTACCGTCGTCAAGAGCCTTGAGGGCAAGAAAATCAAGATGTTGGCAGGAGGCAACGCTCACAGCTTGGCTCTCACCGAAGATGGTGAGGTTTTGGCCTGGGGTAAAGCTCGTGATGGAACTACTGGTTTGGATCTGAGCAAGGTCGACCCAGAAATTACCATTCCCGACACAACTGGCAAGGTCGGTGTCATCACCGTTCCTACTGCTTTACCCTTCAAAGGATCATTCATCGCATGTGGTGGTGAACACGCTATTGTTCTCGGTCCCGACGGCAAAGCTCCTCACTACTCTTGGGGTTTCAACGAGTTCCGTCAAACGGGTATTCCTGAAGAAGGCGATATCGATGTTGCTACAGAACTCGAGAATAGGAATATTGAAGGGAAGACTTTGGTTTGGGCTGCGGGTGGCGGGCAGTTCAGTTATATGGCGGGTGTTCATGAAGAGACTGAGAAGGAGAGTTCGTAGTAGACTTGAAACGTTGGATGCATAGATGGAGTGAGCAATGCATCGAGAGCAGAAGAGCTCTTTTTTCACAATAACAGTTACATCGAATCGAGCATGGCATGGCATGGATGGAGTACGTAAAAGCAAAACTTCACTTCTGGGACAACAACATGATGATGGAGTTTTGGAGGGAATGGTTTATTATTGATTATTGATTTTAAGAGGGCGTATTGGATGGATGGGGAGTTCTTTTTCTGGAAGGGGGAACTGCATTTTGTAGCTTGTTTTTTATTCTCTTCTCTTTGAAGCTTTTGTCGTCTGTCTTGTCTTGTCTTGTCTTCATTGTGACGGAGATAATCAAAGAAGGAAGATGGAGTACATCATCGTGGCATACATAGCATGGCATGATTTTGTCTGTCTTGACGCATGCATGCATGTATGGATGTATGCCATGGCTTCATTGTATGGATAGATTTTGAAGATAGATTCGCTTCGATTGATTGATTGGAGATGGGAATGAATGATTAGTAACAATTAACTTATCACTGCTGGTATTTTTCTTGGGTTCTTGTGCGGTGATGATGATTGATGCGAAGCGATATACCTCGTAGAGACTGATCTAGTTGCAAACTTGTAATGTAGTGTGGTGTGATATCCGTGATGTGAAAATAACTGCCCCCTTTGGAAGGAAGGATTTGATCGGGTTATGAATCTCACAGGGGCCACGAGTAGATTGGAATAGCAATAGAAATAGAAATATCTACGATTTAGAGTCCATAGGGAGTAAGTTGGACTTCTTACTTGTTCCTTATACATGATGTATAAGTGAGTCTGTCGAGTACACCAGACTGAACTTTTTATATATATTTACATTTACAATCAACCTCACGAGCAATATACACACACGCATCATATACGCAGTAACCGCTCCAACGAACAAACAGCTTAACTCGGCGTGCTACTCGTAGGCTAGCCGGTTCGCTACCGTATTTAAAGTAGGGAGGTGTAGGAGGGTTAGATGCACAATGACGATGCGATGGCGTAATGTATGTTTGTATGTATGTTCACCTCGAACGTGTTTTGCCCACAACTTAGCTGTATTATGTTTTCTCTGGCTGGAGGGGGAGCCAGGAAGGAAGTTTATTTTGCTTTGCATTTCGGTGGTTTGTAGAAGCGGAGCGGAGAGATTTTATATGCGAGGTAGGTAGGTAGATAGATGATAGGCTGTAGGAAGTATCTCCGGGCTTGAGGAGGGGGTGGGGATGTGGTTGGTCAAGTTACACTCACACTCGACCTCAAGTCTTCAATCCCAAGAAAGGATACACCAGCACCTACCAGCACCTACCAGCGCCAAACCACTCGTTTAGAAGAAAAAGGCCCGATCCGTAATTGCCTTCCGGTCCGTTTCCGAGGAAAAAGAAAGCCTCTACCGCTGTATGTATGCCTATGGGTGCGGAAGAAGGAAATATGAGCGCCAGGTACGAGAGGTACACACAGGGATAGGTACGGGTACAGGTACAGGTACAAGAGGATGGGAGCTGGGCTGGGCTGGGCTGATTGGGCTGAGACTTTACATACGGTGCGAGCGGACGGATACGTATTTCGTACATAGAACGGATGGGATGGATGGGGCTGAAGGGAGGAAGAAAGTTTGAGGGTTTGTGGCTTGGAGGGAGGGGGCTGGCGATTGGAAGGAGATACGTATGATGTAGGATGTTCGAAGGTAGGATGTTGGAGTAGGGACGGATAGAGGCGCGAACAGTAACACAGAGAGGAAGATCTGAGGGCGGTTGTGGTTGTGGTTGTGGTTGAGGTTGAAGGCTGAGAGAGTGAATTCTGAGCTTGGACTTGGGCGTGGACTCGGGCTTGGACCTGGCTATGGAGGCTGGGGATTGGGGTTGGGTTTGGGTGATGGATTGGTTGGAGAGGTAGGTAGATAACTTAGGTGGTGGGAAGTTAGTTTAAAGATCATTGAGTGAGGTGAGTGAGTGAGTGCCGTGTTATGTTATGTCTCTTATGTTGGCTGGTGAAAAATGGTCATCTGCGCGTGATGGCTAGTGGTGATCAAGAGCGAGAGGGAGACAATGTTAAACGAGGGAGAAAACATGGGACGAAGATAGGCAAACGGCTGTGAAATCACAGCACAACTAGCTGATATACAGCCCCGAAAGTGTAAACGAGACGACCGATGCTCTGTGTCCAACAATGTGCCACTGTGATTGGACATCTGCACTACATCGCAATTTCCGATTCATGAAAACCTTCCTGTACCTTAAAACTCGACGTTTACATGTCTAGCTGCTTTTTCCGAACCGCAAGAGCGAATTACCTCACTCTTCGTCAATTGAATTTTTGCTGCGAGATGGAGGATGTTCATTGGTTTGTAGGATTTAGAAAACGAACGATCTGAACTCTAATGCTCCCTCCGGTGGAAGTTGAATTGGACGATAGCCCTTACATGGCTTCTCTTATTGGATGAACAGATAACTCCTGCCAAGGAGAACCAATCATGGATCGAGCTGAGCTGACTGCGTTTTGTACATACATACAGTACATGGCTGTCGTGCATCTTGTGCTGTGAAGCTTGGATATACTTTGGACTTACTTTTTTGCTTTTCCCCGTCGCATATTGAAACTTCGCGGTTTTCGGTATGTTCTCCGTTATTGTGGGACCTCTCGGGTTGTTTGCGGTAGTTCCCCGTTATGAAGGGCTGCCGCACGGGACGAATGTGCGAAGAGTGGCGAGTCTCGCGATGTTTGGCTTCTGCGGTAGCGTTGGTGGTGGAGAATGGGAAGGGCGAAGGGTCGAGTAAGTACGGGATGGGATGATAGCGCGAAATGCAAAAAAGAAACGGGAAAGATAGGACGGACCGTCAGGAAGACTCTTGGCCATAAAACGGACACGGACACGGAAAATAATGCCTTTGTGATGTATGTGTGTGTGCCAGCATCATCATTGTGCTGTTGTGCTGACCCTTCGACGTCAGAACCAACTAACTACCAGAACCTTATGGAAAGGCCAATGAGTGCTAAATCGCATCCGTTCAGCAACATCGATATCATAAAGTTGGCAGAAGAGCTCATGCTACAGTACTGTAACATCTGAATCATGTACTTCTCGATCCTGATCTTAATCGATTTTTGAGGGTTTGAGCTTCCCAAAGCGCAGTCGAGTGAGCCAACCACAATGGAGAGTCTGGATTCTGTGGCGGAATAACGACGCATTTTTGGAGGTTAAGATTTGGAGATCGTCGGCGCCGTCGCTGTTGTTAGTGCTGTTGGTATGATCACCTGGGAGAGCAGATGAGACATAGCGGGGAAAAGATGACCATCTTTTTTGGAAGTGGAACTTTTGCGTCTTCGATTTGATGCAGCTTTTTTCTGCTTTTTGCCTTGCGCCGCTGCTGCAGATGGGCCATTGTGTAAGGATGCAGTCGTTGGGAGTACGCCATCTTGGACCTATACACTGCCACGAGGATTGGATTACCCCTGTGGTTCGGTGATACTCGACATCTTCTGCAGTATTACCCTTACGTGTCAGACTTCAATTCGGATAGTAGAAAGGGAGTGAGGAGGAAACGGTAAGGTTATGCACTCCGCAAGCAGGTCGATGCACGTAGATATTGAGTATTCGTATTGCAGACTGCAGAGCGATAGTTGCAGCGACTTATGTGAGCTGTCCACAATTGATAGAGGGAGAATTGGGGACTGCAACTGCTAGCTCGAGGTAATTAGTAAGTTGGGCAATTAACAATGCCCTTGGCTTCTTCGTATTCCGGCTGTTGATGAGGGCGTGGGATGAAGTTCCTGCACAGAGTAGGTGAGATTTGACACATTTCCATTTTTAATGCTTCAATGCTTCGATGCTTCGATGCTTCAATGCCTCCCTCGATTCTTCATGCTTTAATGCTTTAACTCCGTAGATGGGGACGGGGATGGAGAAGGCGGAGGGAGAAGAATGGCGAAGTCTTATCAGGAACTTCCTAGGCGATAGGTTTCTACGAAGTGGTTCTAGGGTTATTGAGTCAACTCCACGCTCTAAAGACATGAAGCTGGGGAAAGGTACAGGTACAGGACAGGTACAGGTAGGTACGTGTACAAGACAATGGGAAATCTGGTGCGACTCACAAGCGACAACTGCAGGACTATGGAATATCTTAAGATCCTGCTGTCTTAATGGGGAGAGAGTGTTCCAAATGCATCATGAGGTCTCCTCGTTATTCAATACTTGTCCAGAGGTGATCAATTGCTTCGCCCAGCACTTGTAGTCTTGTCCATGCCCATGCCCATGACTCCACCGCGCAAAAACGATATGGATATGGACCTGAACCTGAGTGATCGTCTCTCCGCTGCGACCTTTTCGAAGTCTAGATCCTTGAGCGACGCCAAAAGAACTTCACTTGTTCACTTGCAATTAATTTTTCCTGTCCTTGTGCCTGGGTTGGATTCGGATTTGTGGGCTGTGGGATTGGCTCTTGCTGGGATTATCGCCCACACCCACGCACGGCACAGGTAGTTGGAGTGCTTGACCTCGACCCGACCGGCCAGGGCATCGCAAAGCAAGCAGGTGTAAGAGAGCAGAGCACGAAAGAGACAGGCAAAAGGCGACAGGCGAAAGGCAAAATGCGCTTCTAACTAAGGTTACGTCGTTAGTCGTTCGATGTACTTGGTACGAAATACTGGCATTCGTAAAAGCTTCCTGGGACCTGCTTTTTGACCACCCACCCTTCGTTCATCACCCACACCCCTCCCTCCCTCCTCCCTCCCTTTCCAAATTTACATCTTCTCAAAACTATCGGGACTGTACTGCGTGCTTGCGCTCACTCTCACTCACTTCCTCTCTCACCCTCGTCCCATAAACCTAGACCTTGGAAACGAAAGCACAACAGGATTTTTGTTCTTCCCTTAATTCATCTCTTTCCCCATTCTCCTCCCTCTTTTCGATCAAATTCAATCTCGAAAAAAATATACTCGCTCCACACCAACCCAACCAACCAACCATATCTTCCCATTTTAAATATTTATCTTCAGTCTCCCTTACTTTCGCAATTAAAAGAAGGATTCCATACTCAGATACTGCTCGAATTAGACCTCTTATTACATTCCCTCGATTGTTCTCAAATTTCCCCCCCCGTTTATTTCGTTATTTCGAAACAGTTCCCTCTCGTCTGTCCGTCTGCTTGGCTATCGCAGACCTCGTATACCATTTCGTCCCATCGGTTCTCGACTCTTCGAATTACGAATTACAGCCCACCGAACCCGCCCCAAACCTGGTCCTTTTCACGCAATAACACCGATACCCCAAGTGCGACTACGAATTGAATGAAATCATGCGAGCGCAAACGATTTCCACTTCCATAAACCAATCTTCTGTTTGTTAATCTGCGACAAGGAAAGACCTCGTTGAGTTAGGCGCTCCAACGGCTTTTTTAAACAGTAAAAGCTTGGCCGGTGCTTTACACTTTGATAGCGATGGTCAACGCGCGCCAGAACTAGAACGAACTACCAAGGAAGGCCCATCTCAACCTTTGATCCATTTCTGGTTCAACATCCCTCACATTATTTACATTCTCATATCCAAAGGCTGTACACACACATATCATACATATCGATGGCAAGATGGGCATGTGGCCGTTTCGTTGGAAAAGCATGCGCAGAGCATCGCGCGGTGGGGCAGATAACTCTCGCTCGGAAGAGTCCACCATGCATAACGCTGGGACTCAGCGGAACCCTGGAAGGCATGATGGATCCGAATTAAACCCTTCAAACCCTCTATTAGTCCCTGAAAGGAGGAGAAGCCGACGGGACAGTCAAAGGAGAAGAAAATCCTCAAGGGATTCTAAAAAACTACAAAAGTCTGAAAGGCAAAGGACCTACAGGTTTTCTCCTGGTCGAAACGATAGCATACGAGTACCTCGATTATCCCGAGACGCGCATAGACCCCCAGTTCCTTCGTTACCAACGGATGTCGGGGACAAGCCTGACAAAGGAGAAACAACAGCTGGGGCACCATCTCAACAAGCCGAGACTTCAGATTATTGGCAGCGGATGCCAACTTTACATAAGAGGAGGGCCCAGGACCTTCCACGACGGAAATCGAGTAAAAAGCGAAAGGAGGAGCATAATCGAGAGGAGGAAATCAGAGCAATGGTTTCTTTCATGCCGCAACGGCCGGCTGTGGATTCGGGTTCTTCTGGTCGACCAATGAAGAGGGACAGCAAAAAGATGCGTACTGGTTTGAAACGAAATTTCCAGAATCCACATTCAGACATCTCGTTACCAACGGCCGAGTCGATGCATTCTTCGGTGTCATCAAATTCAGACTACCAAACATCCTACAAACTGTCCGCACTCGAATCCTTAGCACCTAGACCTACGCTTCGATATGCAGAAAATCCTCGATATGCGCCCGGCGCGAGTGGCTTTGGTTCCGATAGATCAGAATCACAAAGGAGACGAGTATCAGACCGTATACATATTCCGGAAGAAGTTTTGAAGGCAAATAAGAGGATAGATGAGCTTGCCGATGATCTTGATGCGCGAGAACTTAGGGAGCTCATGGAGAGGGATCAGAAAAGACGAGAGAAGAAGAAGATAGCCGAGAAGATGAAGATGGAGAAGCGGCTGGCAAGGAGACAAGAAAAGCAGAGGGCTGAAGAAGCAGCTGCGGCACGGAATGGAACGCCACCACCGGATAATATGGAGCGGGGAGTACTAGGCAGAGAAGTGGTAGGGTTAGGTATTGGTACATCCGCAGTTTCCACATCAAGTAAGAGAAGAGGATCAGATACTTGGGATTCTGGTAGAGGGAAACGTCCCGCCGATGTCTTCCATAAGGATCCGTCACCACATGAAAGTGCTCCAATTGCTGATCTTCCTCCATCTACTACGGCCGAACGTGCCGAACCGATCCTGGATCCTGTTCCAGCTACCGTCGATGATAGACGCCATGTATCACCACTTACGCCGCCGAGAGATTACAGCCAGGGGCAATCGAGCATTTCGCAAAGAATGGACGTGGATAAGCCAAGAACACCCTCTCCATCCAAGGTACAACTTGCACCCGGGCCTGCCAAGCAAGCTTCTGAAATCAAGGCACCACAATCATGGACATCTTTCTTCAGAAGGAATAAGAGGTCAAGCAGAGCCTCAACATCATCGTTTTCTAATACATCACGCGAGACTGTGTTGACTGGCCCCCCTCCCCAGGTCGGGTATACACCAATAATCAGGCAGACTTCGAATGTTCCGAAGCGAACAATGTCGAAATTCAGAGAAGACTTACCGGAACTGCCGCTGTCGCCTCCGGATTCTCGGGTACAGTCTCCCGAAGCAGATACCGTCCCGCCAATCCGAACAGATTATCTTGATAAGAGGAGTAGCCAGCGAAGATCATTAGAAGAGCAGAGGAGACATGATACACCAATAAGTACCATGCGCCTCAGAGACAGCACTCCGACTAGTGGCCACAGATCAACAGAAGTACCATCACCGGAGCCCACAGCACTTCTTTCACAATCGCTCGCTTCCATTGATTCCGAAGGATCATGGCTTTCAGGAAAGAAAGCTGGTTCAAAGCGAGGATCAATGCAGACACCCCTAGCACCACTTCGCGATTCTGCCAGCTCGTTACAGCAGCGCTACAAAGAGTTATCTGAATCCTCTGAAGAGCTCGGCATCGCGGAAGACGAATATTTCAGTCGAATTACCCCCGGGCCATACGAAGAGAATATGATCAAGCGTGCGTCAGCAGGTCAACCCATGGCATCTAGCGACGAGGACGACAGTAACAGTATTACTCGAAAACAAGATGCCAACGAAAAGACAAAGTGGGGGGCAGTAGCAAGACATCCTACTGTTGTACATCGGGAGCCGAGAGCCAAGTCTCGGGAAGGATTCTATGATGAGTCTGGCAGCGAGACACCCGGAGAGACACCAATAAGCCTTCATGGAGACAGCTATGGCTTCCAAGCGGAGATCGTCGATGAGGAAGACAGCCCTGGAATAAGTAGGGCTACCAGTGTCGACTTTGGGAAGTCGGGGCATGTCAGAAGAGTTAGCGCTGGCAGTGCAAGGCTTCTTGATGTGAAGCCCAGAGTTTCACAGGAAGCGAGGAGAACGAGTTTGAGCTAGAGTGATACTAGCGGGATTAACAGTTTGGCCTGTTGGGCTGCAATATTTAGGGACAACGAACTACGATCGAGACGAGCACCACATTCTTTTGGACATTTCCTTGCAAAACTTTCAGTCAATATCGACACCGACGCTCCTTAGCTTATATCTCCTTTGTCAACAACAGTCGCTCCTTCAACCATTTCTATATGTCATTTCGTCAAATTTCAGCAAATCCGCTCCGTCTCGCATCGTACTCGTTGTCCCAAGATACTTTCAACCAGCTGCGTCAGCTGTCAACTCCGCATAGACCACCCGAATACTCACCTCCAGTTCTTCCTCTTCCAAATTAATGTTATGGATTCACGACGGATTTCCTTTGTCATTTTCTGATAATGATTGATATCCCAAACCAGCACATAGATTTTTTTGCTTTTTTTCTCAGCTTATTTGACTTTCTGATCCAAATTTCTCGGCGTGTATGTTCGATGGGCGGGGTTCCGAAAAAAAGAGAAACAAAAAGAAAGGGCGTTGTTAGGGGCGAAAAAAGAATTCAGTGTCACTCTCTTCAACCTTTTGTCCCTTTCGCTTCCTGTCTGTGGATTTCGGACCAGGGACACGATATGTAATGTTAGTATAGTGACTTTGGGGGTTCCTCTGCACAATTGGCTTCTCCTGGGATGGGATGAGAGGGTATGGAATGGGATGGGAGATGGAAGAGCAGGCCTCTCGAGCATAAGTAATAATAGCACCTTTTTAATTATAGTTTGAGGAGAAGAGTTTGCGAGGGCGGTGTGATATGGTGTGGATAGGAAAGGGAAGAAAGAGAAGAATTGAGATGGTATTGGATGGGAGGGGATTGAGATAGATAAATTTGATTGTAATACCATTCTACCTACCTACTTACTTTACTTTCTCTTGGATTCTTTATGGTGTTACTGTGCTGAGATTCTGAAAACCAAAATCATGGAACGGCGAGGCGTAAAGGGAGTTTGATGGTGCGGGAGGTAGGTGGTTTTGGCACAGGTAGTAGTGATAGATATGTAGGATTGTTTCTTCCTTCCTCCTTAGAAGGAAGACGACTGCGAGAACTATGATGATTTGTGCTTGGAAGAACTGCGCAGGAAGGTCTGTTGTGGCTTCCTTTACGCTGAGGCGTGTACTCGTCTTCTATATGGAGTTATATCACTATCGGCTGTCGAAACGGGGGCTCATAGCGGTCGAGACGGGTGCTGAACTTGAGGCGAAGTCGTAGTCGCTGTGTTGTAGCAGTATAACGCCGACAGGTGACGAGCCTCAAATCCCCGACAGGATCAGCTCACCTCTCTCCGCCCGCGCAGCACAGCCAAGTGCACAGAAACAAGAAGAGATGTATAGATAGCCAACAGGTACGACAATGACGGCGACGATTTGGAATCACATATGATGAGAAATCAAAATCCCCAGCATACCATTGCTGCGGCGCAGCACAAAATCAGCCTCACCAGTTCCGCGGGCAAACAGCTTGTAATTCCCACCACATGCCACTCTCGTCCAATCACAAGCCTGCAAACCCATCTGGGTCTGGCCCGGAATCTCAAATCACGGCTTAGTAAACAGGCGATTCCGTCATCCAAATTTTCTGAGGGTAGAGGTAACCCTCCGAACGCCAGCCGCTCTTAGAAATCAATCAAAAGAAGCCACTGGCATTTACTTCCCCGTTTCTCCTGCTCGATAAATAAATACGTCTCGAATGTCATTCTTCCTCAGATCATCATCATCAAAACTCGCGTTTCAACGATCGTTCATCAAGAAATCGACTACTACGAGAAATACTTTTGTGAGGACTTTTACGAATACTAAAATCAATATGGGTGTTCACAATCTCTCTACGTAAGTCGAGCCTGACTTCCATCTCGCAATCCCCGGTCTTGACGTGCTTCGAGCATGCTGCGAGGATATCATCACCAGAATCCATATGCTAACTATTTTATGATTCGCAGTAAGGACGAGTTCAGCAGCGCCATCACAGACAAAGATGTCGTCGTCCTCGATGCCTTCGCAACCTGGTGCGGTCCCTGCAAGGCCATCGCCCCACAAGTAGTAAAGTACGTTTCTCTCCCCTCCTTTCTAACGCCCTACAAATCCTAACCCAACACCCAGATTCTCCGAAACCTACCCCTCCGCCCACTTCGTCAAAATCGACGTCGACGAGCTCCCCGAACTGGCACAAGAACTAAAGGTCCGCGCTATGCCCACTTTCTTGATCTTCAAGAAGGGCAAGCAGGTCGCTGAGGTTGTTGGTGCGAACCCAAGGGCTTTGGAGGATGCGATTAAGCAGGCGACGACGCCGGCTGAGAGCTCGCCGGCTGTGGATGCTCCGGCTGCGGAGTAGAGGGTGGGATTGAGATTGGGAAGCGGATAAGGGGGAATTGATGCGTTGAATTGTGGGAGGGGTTGTGTATATTAGGTTCTGAAAGGGCTGGTGGATGGTTTATCTGGTTTTTATAGAAAATCGAGGGTTTTAGAAAGAGATTTGTTTTGAGTGGCTTGTTATTGAGAGTGAGTGAGGCAGTAAGTTTACTGCGTTGGTGGTTGCCATGCGATTGTGTTTTCTCGACCAGAATATGCCCTAGAAGCGTCCGTTATTGTTCAGCGTCGTGATACCCCAGAATTTCTATTATGTAGTACTCTCGCATACTGACAGCGTCATTTTCATCCCATGTATACAGACCTAAGTTTGCTCCAGCACAAGGTACTACTCGCCATCGCTTCAGCGAACTTCGATACCCCGCACCACAACATCGCCAATTCCACAAACCCCTCACTTACGAACCATTCTAACACGAAATCCACGAATATAAGTTTCTAGGTCAACCACTCAAAGCTCCCAAAAATCCCGTCTCTTCCAACACTTCGGCCACGGTCTCGAAGAATTTTTTTTAATTTGGTTGCGACCAGGCCGTCGAAGCTCCAACCGGCCAGCACAGCCGTCCGTCCGTGGCCCATTTACAACATAAAACAACACAAAAATAGTAACACCCGGCCCGCGTATGTTGGATTTTTACCATCGAGTCGGGTCGTGCAGGCGGTGGTGTGGGTTGGAGAGGTGATTGTTGGGTATACGTTCTAGAACAATGCTAAGGGCGGGGTTTTTGGGTGGGAAGGGATGGGGGATGGATGTTGGGTCTGGGCCGTAGGTTGGTGGGTTTGACGTGAGGAGGGGAGGGGGAGGTTGCTTGGGAGGTGAGGTGCTTGTGCAGTGAGGTGGTTGTCTGTGTTGGTTTGGGGGCTTGGGGAGGGAGGAGAGGGGTATAAGAGGAGGGGCTAAGGAGATTAGCAGACACTTTCTATACATAGATGAGCAGACAATGCACTGAGCTCTGGTATTCTTGTAGTAGATCTTTTTTTTCCCCTTCTTTCTTTTCTCTTATTACTGTTTTCAAGTTTCTTCTTTCATTTACTATTGATAAGGCGTTTTATCACCAGACGGTCTATATATTGCACTTCGTTTCTCGTCTTATATCGGGGGATATAGGTACTCGCTATATTTCATTTTCTCCTTTCTTATTTCATACAAAATTTCTGCATTGGAACTACTTCTGGTATTCCATTCTTTATTTCTTTCTTAATCTTCTTATTTGTAGTTTTCTCTTTCACTTAGATATATACACCTCACTGGCAGCAAAGTTGCACGGCATATTTTCCTAGCTTCGACGACTCCAATTCTTCGTATAATATTCATTCCACCTTCTCAGAAGGAAAAGGAAAAGAAAAGAAATATCTCATTCGTTGATCCAAAGCCTTATAGGTACTTTTGAAAGACGAGATACAGTTGACAAACTCCGCCCGGAGAAAAGAAGAAAACGATATATACACAGAAAGTACAAGATACACAACTGGGAAACTCCGCCCGGAGAAAAGAAGTGAGCGATGTATGCACAAATACAAGATTAAAAAGGGAAACTTTTATGTCGAACAACTGGAAACATACACAACCAAATCCTTGGAAATCGGGAAGCATCTTAATAAGATCAAACAAACCAACAGAAGAGACCGAATAAAGACCTCAGCTCGGAGATGGATGGTCTGGACCGACTGCGCCAATGGAGAAACCAACAAACGAAAAGACCGACCATACTCTACAAGAAATAACCCATATATCTGGTATAAACAAGAAAACACCCGGAAGCTACAAACACCCAGGAACTAAACCCACCCACCCGGTTAGAATCTCCTATCTGTAAACTACCAAGTGGCATAGATAAACCACTTTCTAGCCCCCGTCCTCCTTCCCTTCGTAGTCCATCTATCCCTCCTTGTAGATTCATAAACAACTTACATCGGAGTAGAGCGTGGGGAATGGGGAGTGAGGAGAGTAGGAAGAGTGGAGAGAGGAAACGATAGACGTTTGCATCCAAGCGTCTCTTATGATGGGAAGGCGGCTTGGGTGCTGGGGTCTTAGATGGATGGGCTGCGGGGGTTAGGGTTTAGGATTTCGAGGCACTAGAGGAGAAAAGAGATTGAGGTAGTGGGGGAGAAAGTGGAGAGGTGATGGTAGTTCTTGGCTCACTCAAGTGAGGCGCTCGGTACGTACCAGGAAAGGGGAAGGAGTGGAGAGATTGCTGCAGACAAGTGATGCATGCGTACGAGGAGAGAGAGATGGAGAGCAGAGCTTGCATACGTGGTGTCCTGATGGATGATGTCAAGTCACGGGTCCTGGGCATGGGGAGTACGAATGGAATGGAATGGAGTACTGCATTCGAGTGGATGACGAAGATGGACACGACATGTCTTAAAGATGTGAGAGCCGGGATTCTAGGATAATCCCCAGCTTTGGTGGAAGGCAGTCCTGGCACCGGATGATTCACCTGGGCCACCTCCTCACTTACTCCACTAGGATGGATGTCTAGGGGTATGATAGCAGCGTCATAGTTCTGGTCAGGAACTTCAATTGAGGAGTTCTCGTCTTATGGCAGTGTCTGATATAGCTGACTGAACTTAGAACGAAACTCGGAAGTTCCGAGGATGATGGATAGACTGCTTTGAGTACTTATGCAGGAAACTGAGTGTTTCTAAAAGTAGTGAAATGGATAGGATACGGACAGAGAGTTCTTGGGCTGATGAGTGGAGATTTCGAGGGGTGGAAATGGAATGCGCAGACGAGATGAGATGATTTTTCTGCTGCTATCTCCGCGTTCGGTCCTCGCATGATTTTTCTCTTTCGCCTTTACAGTATACGCATTTGTTTATTTGTCTTCTTTACTACACCTCCTTCCTTGTTCGATTTTACTTTTCCTTTCCATCCTCGAGGAGAGGAATTTCTGCATCAATCGATGGTTTTCTCAATCTCATCGAAACACTGTGTGCGAACGATAACGCAAAAGGAAAGTCCTTGCCCACGCAGCTGGTTCAAGAAAGATGCTGACATTACGTTATTATTCGTGACCGGGCAGGAAAAGATACCAAGATAGAAGGGAAGACACATGTATTCACTCTCTCTAATTATGTCTGGATACTGAAGCTTCACAGGTCGAAAGATCACCCACACGTGGTCTAACTTTCCCGCTTGATGGGTGGGTCTTCCTGAACAACTACTATATAAACACCACACGTACTGTACCTCTCCTGATCTCGTCAGATCATATCATTTGAATCCTGGACAGACCAATAGCTAGGAGTTAGCTCGGAGCATTGATACGGGTTACGATTACTGTAGTAATGAAGTGCCTCTGTGTGGCTTACCCCTGTGCCGAATTGACGGTGTTGTGTTGTTGTCAATGATGGAATTGTTGTCGTTCCTGAGACGGAGGAAGTGTGTGTTCTTTTTGGATTGTTGCTGTCGATTTCCGATCTTAATGTTAAAAGATGACGGCGAGAAAACTTCCTCCTTGCTTTGTCGGTCGTGCTGATGGTTGTGGATTCAGTCTGTTCGATCATTTCTTCTTTGTGCTGCTATACGCTGTTTCGATTGAAGAAAGACGTTACGTACCCGTAGGTACATTATTCGAGATAAAACTATACGGGGTATGTCCACATGGACCACATCAACCTGGTCGGGAGGCTTCTCGCCGGTAAGAGTCTTCTTCACCAGATGTTTATGACCACAGGCTGGAAGTCATGGCAGCGATACGCAGACTCATATGGAATTCGTCCGTAACTTCTACACGATGTTTCTTTCTTAGCACGAATCCCATCGCGTCTCCTGCTAAGTTACCACTTCGCAGCAGGGTTGACAAACGCTGGTTGAGTGAGTACGAACGAAACGCAACTATGTGACCTGGCGGATTATATGTTGCTGAGAAGGCTTGCTGTAGAAGCCTTCGACATCTCAGTAATTGGAACAGTGGGTACAATTGGTACAGGCCAAGCATGAGAAGAGAACATATCACCCTCGAACTCCCTTGCTGGTTGATGTTGACTTTTCCCAGGCAAAGTACGATGAACTCACCATCAGGGAGTTGTCGCTGCCTTGAACGGAATCCGCACTACGCCTACTAAGTTGTTGTAGAAGCCTTGGCCAAGATACTATCTCCATGAGCCTTGAGATGCTACATTCACTGCTATGCCTCTACGAATCAGGCCATATGGTAGTGCAAAGGCTTCCCCAACTTCGTCTTATAAATATAAAATAACTGATCTCTACGAAGGCTTTCCCAACTCATAGCTGTAGAGGCAAATTCACAAAATAACAGTCACAGTCTTCCGATACTTTGGGTATAGACAAATAGTTGCTTTCCGCTGCAGGTTCGGAGTCTCTTAGACGATTTCCTTTGCATGCTTCGGTGGAAATCACTGCCGGGATCTTACTACACTATCGAGCAATATTATCATCATCATTCATATGGTGTTGTCATATCTACTTCTTTACTGTCATTTTCTCACAACGGTTCATCCCTACTATTCTTCCATAAGTCCCGCCCACAAAGTCTCCTCCCTACCTTTCAACCCACAACTATCTACACCACGCAATTTTCTTTCACATGTCCCAATCCACAACCCGTTGTTTTGATTTTTGATGCTCGTTCTCCCATGGGTAAAGACTCCAAGATCCCACCCTTGATCTTTATATACCTTCAGGGCCCTCCACCATCCATTCACTTCCACCTCTTTTCGCTTCCGATCCACACAGCTCGAGTCACCCACCTGCCATTCCAAGAGTGAATGTGCATATTTTCTCTCATCTCCACTCTTCTCACCAGCTCATGCATCCATCTATAAATACTCTCCCATATCCCCTCTTTCCCAGCTCTGCACTGGTGCGAGCAACTCAACATGCTCAACAACATGGCTTTGTTGTCTCCAGAACAGTTTTCAAAAATGAGTTCATGTGCTGTGTGCTGTGTACATGTAGCAGGTTGGGTGGGTAGTGGTTTAGCTCGGAGAGGGAGATTTTACCTAAAATGTGCGGATTTGTCGTCGTCGTCGTTGTTGTCGACGCAGTTGTTGTTGTCATTTACTAATTCTCACTGTCGATTGCATCGCAAGTGTTCGTTGTCATGAAGCAATAATTGCTGTCAGATTTTCGGACTAAACTCGTCACTCGTACACACACTACAGTACCTTCCTTCTTACCTTCTATCTCTTCTTCCTATTCCAGGAAAGAACCACGCCGAGAGGCTCGTGCGAGACCACAGCTCCAGCCTGTATGCTCGCTGTAAATAGTTTTGGTGACATGTGGGCGTTTCATATTTATATACCTTACGAAATCTCCACATGAGTCTCAGATTGGATTAGCTCGTCATGAATTATATTCACTTGTTTTACCTTCCGGGCAATGCAGAGATGAGGGATATACTCGTGTTACTGTTTTTCATATTCCTAATGCTGGGGAAAGAGAATGGAGATGATATAACGCACTTGAGATCTAGAATCTGGAGTCGAGTTGGATGTTGCAAGTAGGTGGTGTATCATTCAACATGGCAATTTGCTCACGCGAACGAAGAACAGACTGATTTTGGGGATGAAAGAAAGTGAGTAAGTACGGAGTGAAATGAAAGTACTTTCAATCAACGCGTAACTTTGCGGATGAGCGTAATATGGCCACAGCGGGTAGATGCTGAGTGGTATTGAAAAGGAGCAAGTCAACATCTCCTCGCTCTCATCCACGATCTAGACTCACCCCAGCTCCTCCAAACTTTCTATCTCCAGTCACTTCAAAGATGCACATTTTATCAACCGCCATCTCAAACCCCTCTCGCCCCCACAGAGTACAGAAACTCACGTCACTTTAGAGATCACCTGTTTTCAGTATTTACACGCAACATTGCTTGCAACCAGGAAGTGTAACAGACTCACAGTTATATAGAATACGAATATAGTCTCTATCCTTCTACCTTACACAGCTCAAGTCGAAGTGCCATTAAGTCCTACCGTTTACCCACGCAGATTTGCTGTCTTTCGAACCGAGTGCGCCTTGTCTGTCTATCTTTCTTAAGAGCTCAAGTACCGTTACGACATAATCACAGTGGTAACATCAGGCCAGTGCTCGAGCTTGCTTGACTGGCACCAAGGCTCAGTAACATACCTATCTATCATAATATCGCGACGGCCACTTAACCGCATACACTGATCCTCAACACTCCCGAATATCTGGGATATAAGATACCTCGTCCATTGATGACTCTGCTCCTCAGCGTCCAATGCTCTCTCGAGCCGAGTCGACTCGCCGAACCCGGCAAACCATTCCTCGTTAACCACAAGTCAACTCACTCACAATACCATACCATCTGTGTCATAAACCTCCCTCCTCGTCATTCTCGCCTCCAGTCTCTACCCATAACCCAGCGTCCATATCCAAATTCTCAAAAACCCAAAGCCAGCCTACCCTATCCCCATCCTCCATTCACTTCCCGCCCAAACCCCACAGATACTCCATCTCCAGCGGCAAATTTCCGCCCCTTACCTGCCCCCAAGCTTCAGCGAAGCTCGCTCGCTCACTCTTCGTATCAGAAGCATCTCCCGAGCTTAATAAACCCGCGTAGTCCTTTCTCAGTGTTTTTCTCTGGTTAGAAATCGATGACAGAGCATAGTTAATTGGAAACATGAGCAAAATGATCGTGAGACTACGGAATTTCTGTGCTCCTTCTCCCTTCTTGGTTTAGGGGAAGGAACATCGAAACAGCACAGATTTCGAGATTTTTGGATATTAGTCAGATCGATAAAAGACGAAGCATTGGACACTTGTATATTCAGTTGTTCGGATTTTTGTAATAAGTTACTAATAACCATTGTTATTTGGTTACTCGTGGGTAAATGCAATGTATATCTTTGAGGATCTATTCATCTCTGTGGTTGTTGAACACAAGGTCAAGGATAAAATCCCAGCGAAGAACTTAATTCACATATCACAAAATAGAAACATCACCAAGTGAGAATATCTCATCATATAATTTTGTATAAGATGAGCATGCCTAGAGATATATTCATCCAAATCTCAAGCCACCACCCTGGGGTATCATATCTTGGGTATCTCCATGTATCTACACACTCATAATGCCTAACCTGGCATCCGATTCCCTTCCCAAACTCCAAGCTTTGAAGTTCTGTTAAAAATGCT
Source organism: Rutstroemia sp. NJR-2017a BVV2 (assembly GCA_002946415.1). Classification (NCBI taxonomy): domain Eukaryota; kingdom Fungi; phylum Ascomycota; class Leotiomycetes; order Helotiales; family Rutstroemiaceae; genus Rutstroemia; species Rutstroemia sp. NJR-2017a BVV2. Next base: position 441,245 of record NJPS01000044.1, read on the forward strand.
CCCATACTGTTCGTCAGATATAATACAAAAAAAAAGAAAGAAAAAAACGCAAAATGCAAAACCCAAGTTTCCACGGTACCAAATCATTGTTCGAGCTCTTCGTTCAATGAGGGTTACCATTCATATAAAAATATTCGTGTTAAAACGCCGTGACTCAAGGATATAGATAATGTACAGCATGAGCGTAGTGTACATGTGTCATTGCTATGATAAAGTGGTTGTGGTAAGGTAAGGTGAGATGGCTGTAGTGAGATAGTCGAAGTTGTTTAAGGAGCCGTGATAAATTTGTAGTAGTCGTAGTCATAATAGTCGTAGTAAAGTAGCCGTAGTAAAGTATCCGTAATAATATAGTCGCAGTATGGTAGTCATAGTATCGTAATTGTAGCAAGTAGCCGTCGAATAGGTGAGGGTGTGGAGTAGTTGATGAGCGTCGAATAGCCGAGAAGAGATGAGGAGGTGAAGAGAATCAAATGGACGAGATCTTTTGTGTGCTGCGATCATTGCACAATATCAGACTAAGAAGCAAGACTCCGCCATCCACCTATCCCAAGTCTAACGAGGACTGAGTAGTAAGAGCGGACTAGTGGTATTTGATGCCAAGAATGTTGGGGTTCTGGTCCATGGTATTCCCCGGCGATACGATCTTAATGACATATGGACTTTTTGTTGGTGTCGTTTTCTCTATGGTAACAGAGGTAGTATCATTCTTGCTTCGGATGGGAAGGCTTGCCACCTTGCCTTTGGCGTGCTGCAGTTTTGAAGAAGGGCTGGTATCCAGTTTGTCTTTGATCTCGGATTTGTTGTTTGTTTCGCTATCTTTCTTGCTATCCTCGAGACTTGAAAAAGATGAAGTAGTCGAAAACGAAGAGACCGGAGAGCGCGGAGTAGCCGGAGGGGAGGGCGAGGCAGGAGCCGGGGATGGAGAATAAGAGGAGGAAGAAGAAGCTCCCTGAGACGCGGACTTGAGCGACCTTGATACTGAGGTGTGTTCAGTTTTAGTTCCCTTCTCTGCCGGCTGCTTGGTGGCAAGAATCTTGCGGTTGCGTCGCTTGTTTGGACCGTAGATCTCCTCATCATCGCTGTCAGAACCTCTAGCAATACTGGAGTTTCCGGAGCGGGACATGGTGCTGGCCGGGCTCGAGGGGTAGCTATCCGAGTCTTCGATAAGTTTGCTGACTGTGTCTGCCACAGAGCAATTGCACATTTGCAGTGTTTTTCTGATGACCTGCTCATCAACGTAGGTAGGTAGCGAAGTAGTTACCGCCTTGATCATCCACTCTTTGACCTCGGATTTCTCCATCCTTGAGGCTTTCTCCTTGTCAACATACTTGATTGACGGAAGGCCAGTGAAGGGACCATCCATATTTCTGACAGACGAATAATGACCGTAGTCCTACAAGAGTTGTCAGCAAATGAGTGCTCCATGTTTAAGGGAGTTTGCATACATGGAATGCAATATGCAGTTGTGGTCGTGCCACATCATCCCATGCAGCAGGGAACTCCTCCTTCCACGATGTTTGCCAGACAGTAACATCCATCTTGTATGCTTTGGCGAACGCTGCAACCTCGTGGTTATCACCCCACGTACCACCTCTCGCCATGTCTGAAAGGCGTGCCTGAAACGCACGCTCTAGCTCTGCGGCCGTAGCAGCTGCAGCGTCGACTGACGTGACACCAACATTCTTCCTCTTCGGGTTGCGTCTTGTGGGGCCAACGCAGCAGAAAGGACGGAAATCGTCCGCATGAGCTCGCATGTAGGTTATGACATTTGCACGGATTTCGCTCTGCTTGTCTTTGTTTCCGTACATCTGATCGGATAGTGCATTGAAGAGGCAGTTGCCTATAGAGAGACAAAAAGGTGAGTTGATGGTACTTCTTCAGAGGAAAGATCGTAGGGCATAAAAGTAGAAATTCTGTACTGACCATCCCCGAGAGTGTTGATTGCCTTCAACTTGTTCTGGGTGAGTAACGGGAATTCGTCCGTTGCAGGGGCGGCCCTGCGTGAGCGGCCCATGGTGTAAGCTACTTTGAAAATGTGTTCAAAGTTTTTGGAATATGTGTTGAAGTTTGGTGGGATGGTGGTAGCATGTAAGGGAGCAGCAAGGGCAGAAAAGCGAGAGAGGAAAGATGTTTCGAATCCATTCAGGTTGAGGTGTTCGAGAACTTATTATATGCACTTCAAAGCTTGGTTTTGTTCGAATGAATATCGTGAATACACTACCGGCACACGGATACTTGACCTCTACGGAACTACATCAGCCAGCGTCATGAGAAGATAATTGATCCGATCCGAGGCGAGGCCATTCTGCCAGCCCTAAAGTAAAGCTGAGAGCAACATAATTGGAGGAAACAGAAAGCGGTGTGCCTCATTCGGTAAGGTGTATATCCCAGCAAGCATAAGTTCTGGAGCGTGTGTGACCTAAATAGCTATCACCCAAATTACGACAGCTACCGGATGGCTACCAAGCAGCGATGAAGAGCGGAAGTAACTCTCTAGTTCAGTCTAAAGGGCCAACTACAGTCCGTCTGTTGACGGAAACAGAAAAGACAAAAGTTCAAATATCATCCAGGCTACACTACAAGTTATGTTCTCCGACTAAGACCATAACACGACTAGATTTGTGTAAGCAGTACGTTGCTGCCTGCCACGATGAGGGAGAACGCCTCGTCATCGAGCGCTTCTTCGCGTTGGCTCGAAGCAAAGGGGAAGAAGAATAGAATAATGTCAAGTCTTGTGAAGGTGAATTCTAAGTTACACAAACTATGCGGGGTTAAACCCCGATAAGAGTTGGCGTAACGTGTCAATCGTGATACCCACTGGGGAAACACTGGAGTCCGTTGCGGCTTTCTGCCAAGCAAGATGGATATACTGATATCCTGACATCCTGTCCATTCAAGCAATTTTACTGCCAAAGCCAAGAGAAATATAACCCGCAAGTACCGGAGAACTACTTACCATTTCCTATTTCCTATTCTAATAACAAATACCATTGCCTTATCTAGAGTTCTGCTCTATCGTCGGTATATCTTCAGTGATATATTTCACTAAGTACCTTTTCCGCTTCGACATCCGCTCAAGACTCGAGAATCAACTACTTACTTATTGTTCTCAATCCATCATGTCGAATATTGTGGTTGTAGGGTGCGTCACATTCCACGTCGTTACAACTTTGTCTCAGGCATGCACTGTAAACTAACATCATTCCATCCAGAGCTGGCGTGTCGGGTCTAACTACCGCTCTCCTCCTATCCAGAAATCCCGCTTACAAGGTGACGATTATTGCAAAGCATATGCCCGGTGACTACGATATTGAGTATACGTCTCCCTGGGCTGGCGCAAATTATCTACCGTGAGTCACCATGCATACAAACAAGTATTCTACTTCTCAAAGCTGACCTCGACAGGGTATCCGATGCGGCCGGCAGCAGATGGGAGAAGAGGACCTGGTACGAGCTTGCCAGATTAGCCAAAGAGGTGCCCGAGGCTGGTATCCATTTCCAAGGTAAGTCCGTTCCTTTTCGATCAATGCTGGGCCCGGACTAACGGTGGACAGATACTTTGGTTCTCAACCGCAATAAGGACGCTCAAGCAACTACGTCTCAATGGTTGAACGAACTGCTATCGGCTGATCCATGGTTCAAAGATGTCGTTCCAGATTTTCGGGTTATTTCAGAGGATAAGGTGCCTCCCGGAATCGATACTGCCACGGCTTTCACGTCTGTCTGTATAAACACACCTGTTTATTTAGCTTACCTTGTCAGCCAATGTCTAAAAAATGGTGTTGTATTGAAGCGATCTATCATCAGTCACATCTCTGAAGCGCGCGATCAACATCATTCTGGCAACAAGGCCGATGTCATCGTCAACTGTACAGGACTTCTTGCTTCAAAGCTGGGTGGAGTTATGGACAAAGATGTCATCCCAGCACGAGGTCAAATTGTACTTGTACGCAACGATCCAGGCATTATGTTAACTATTTCCGGGACGGATGACGGTGATGACGAGGTATGTTATATTATGCAACGAGCTGCAGGTGGCGGGACAATATTGGGAGGCACATATCAGAAAGGGAGCTGGGAATCTCAGCCGGATCCCAATCAAGCTATTAGAATCATGAAGAGAGCCGTGGAGCTGTGCCCTGCGTTGACGGGTGGGAAAGGTATTGAGGCTTTGAGTGTTATTCGCCATGGGGTGGGATTGCGTCCATTGAGAACAAGTGGTGTCAGGATCGAGAAGGAAAAGATAGATTCGACTTGGGTGGTTCACAATTATGGTCATGGTGGTTGGGGTTATCAAGGTTCATATGGCTGCTCCGAAGGTGCGTTGGAACTGGTTGATGAGGTACTTATAGGGAAGTCTAAGCTTTAAGTGCGACGGTGAGATGTATCAGTGAGCTATGTGATATGGACTACGCGTAGTATGGGGATGGAATATGAATCATCTGGATAGTTCCGAACCTATGGAATAGAATGAAGAGAATAAATACCGTCTTGCGCTTGACATTCCTTGTTATTAAGCTTGTGGTAGCTGTGAAGAGCTAGGTAACCGTTGAAAGAACCTTCGATGGTAGTCCAGGCACTGTTGCAGGCATCTCCAATAACTTAGTAAGATCTTCCAAGAAGATATTGTAGAAGCCTAGACTTTGGCGTCATAGTTAGAGTTTACCAAGATCTGAGACCGCGAAACGCAGGCCTCACTAGGATGGCGATAATGAACCAATCTATGTATCAAATTAGCTCTCTATCAATCACTTGCGTGCTCGTCTGTATTCCCATTCGGCAAAATCAACCTTGACATTTCTCCAAGTTGGAACTCTCGATGTAAATCGGACGACACTGATCATATATAGCACGATTTAAAAACTAATAAGTAACTTAGTGTCCGCAAATATCTTAAAGTGTTACCGGATTCAGATATTTCCAACCTATTGTAACACCAATACGTATGAACCGAGCACAGTCACGGACTCTTGTCTCATCTTTTCTTCTCTAGCTTGGTACTGTAGCTTTGCGTGAGCGAGCTTGCGGATTTAGCTTGGCATCGTAGCGCGAAATCCTTTGTATATCCACAAACCCCAGCCCAGTGACATACATCGTCACAACAACCCAACGTTCAAGCTTCCCAGATCACCTCACGACTTACGACGACGAAGAAAAACGAAGAAACGATCGGACATCAAGGAAGGAAACGAGCACATATTACGACTTGTGATATAGAAGGAAATAGAAGCCACAATGGATTTCTCTGACGCTTTGTGAGTTTCCTGCTTGCGCGGCTCTCGTACGGCGCATTTGTGAAGCTTGGTTGAGCTGGGTTGGAAATCGGCCGTGATTTTTATTGGCATGGAGATGCAAAAGAGAATGCAATGCCTCAAATGGGAAGCTCTATGGTCTTGCGCGATGGCAGATTGTGGTTCCAATCGCATTCTCGAACGACGTACAATGAAGAGTTTGAAGCTCAAACCAAGCTTCGTCAAGCTCCACCCAGCCAACCCAGCTCAACAGCATCTGGCAACGAATGCGCCGACGCTCTAATCCATTGTGTATTAATGCTGATATGATCGCTCTAATTATAGTCGACTCGTCAACTTGGCGACTGGTGTTATTATGGTCCTGGGAGGGATTTCTCAATTCTTTCCAATTGGTTTGTGAGTCTCTACCTTCGTGCCGCAAACGGCGTCCTTGCCAGAAGTTTCGCATGCTGATACACACGTCTAGCCAATCTATCGTCGTCGGGTGTTATGTTATTATCTTCGGAATATGTATGTTATTCCACTGAACCTGCTCCTCAATACTCATACTAACGCTCTACTCCCAGGCACTGCTCTTCTTGGTTCGTTCTACTACTCCATGCACAACATGTCCATCCACCAGCCACACAACCAATCTTCTCCCCGACTCGAAAATTACACAGCGAACTCTATAAACAAGTGCTAACTCAACCTCCGCAGAGTTTCAAATCCCACCGCAGCTATCCCGCTACGCGTCCTTCCTATTCTCCTTCCTCGGCCGTGGGATCTGTACGTCTTCCCAACCCCCAACCCCATTGCGCCATCCCCCGCTGCAAAATTCTAACATACTACACAGTCTACATCTTCGTCGGCTCCATCCTCTTGCACGACCATCCTCTTCGCATCATTGCCGGCTCCATAGTCGGCCTAATCGGCGTCGCATACGTCGCCCTCGAATTCGTGCCCTCCATCGAGCCACCTGCGAACATGAGGTAAGTTTCCGCAATACCTAGCTTCCATGCGCCAGAGGACACAGCTAACACTCGATTCCTCCAAACAGAGAAGCAGATGGCGGCTGGGGCGCAGAGCAAGTCTAAATCGACACCACAGCCTGCCCTCCCCCACTCACGAGCGCGTTTTCTGTCACTCCCCGCCGTCGATCAGTTCACCTATCCTACCTGAAACCCTCTCATCTCGCTTCTCTCCACCATCATCACCACCACCCCCAAACACAAATCCACACACACGACCTAGACATCACATCACATCACCATCTCATCCTCTAATCCATCTGTCCCCGTCTTGCCCGCCCGCACCCACCCTCAACCTCACCTACTATCCGTCAATATGGTACAAAAAAGCATTATGCATGGATAATAGTTACCTCAGAGGGACCAATGTATTACATACCATATCATATCAAATCAAATCATCATACCACAAAACCCGCCCCGCCTGTCTTCTTTCTTACCGCAGCTCAGTAACTAGCTCTACAAAAGAAAGAAAGAAAAAGGCCAGTGGTTCAACTGAAGTTTTTTGTTTCCCTATTTTTGTCTATTTTTGGTTTTCTCTCATGTATGTGTATGTGTACGTACGTTGTGTAAAAGCTCAGCCAGTCAGTATTACAGTATTATCTATCCTATCTAGAACAGAACGAAAGAAGCGCCTAGAATTCCAGGTTTTATGATGCATGTATGGTGCAGATTTGTAAGAGAACCAAAAATCATCAAACATATGAAAGAGATATAGTGATTGGATATGTTGTTCATTTTGTTTTATTTTGTGTATCTACTTCCATGCTATCTTCCTTCTGTTCTCTCCCTCTGCCATGAGCTATTCATTCTCTTCCCCCAGCCAACACCTACTCCCTTCCCTCTTCGTAGTGTAGTCCTCCTGCTTGCTTGTTCATCACGCGTCTCTTCTTCCTTCCACCCCTCTCCTCTGCTTCACATTTTCAAAAAGATCGCCCACTACGCTCCTGATGCCATCTATCCCCCCATCTATCCAGAACGAAAAAAACAACAATTCACAAACCAGCACCCCATTGCCAATCAGACCTCCAAGTCCTGTATACCCTACCCAACCCTACCCTACCAATGCAGCAGCAGCACCCTAATTAACCTAACCTCCGACCCCTAACACCATGACAAGAAATAGTTAAAAAAAAAAGTAACGGAGAGGTTTATCTCCCGCCCCGAAATTCGCCTGAAAGTCTGAAAGGGTATTATTGTATTCCTATTTCATTGCTTTGTAAATCTGCATGAAATAAACTCCGGAATAAGCGTGTGTGCGGGCACTTTATTCATCCCTCTTTTTCTGGTTTCCTTCACTCCCTAAATTCCATTCACACCGCGCGATGTGAGTATTGCAATCGTAAATCGTAGCTGTGCATATAGCTCAAGTATTCCTTCCCAATCGGTTCGTTCGTTCCAACTTGTCTTTAGTAGTTACTCAGTCCGAACCCATTCCCAACTCGGCTAGTTCCCTCTCCTTTGCCTTTAATGCCTCTCTCATCTTCTCCGCTTCGCGCTGTAGCATTTCTCTCCGCTCAGCTTTCGCGCGGTCCGTCTCGCTCAAGGCGTCCTTCCCGCTAGCTAGAGCGCTTCCGATGCCGCTTGCCGAAGGACTTGTTGCGAGTAGGCCCACGCTACTGAGACTAGGGCTCGCGACATTAGAGTAGCGGCTAGGGCTCAAGCGATCGTCTCCCCTACGGAGATTAGGGTCAATTTCGCTGTTAGCTTCGGTGTCGGCAAAGCCAGGGTTGAGAATCGATTTTATGGATGAGAGACGTTTTGGCTGAGCGGGATTCGAGTTGGACTCTGCGGTTGCCGTTGCGTCATTGGCATCAACTGCAGATATAGATCGTTTTCTTGATGGAGACAGAAAAGAGCTAGGAGACACAGAACCTGGTTTGCTAGCTTGTATTGGCGGTGGATATGACGTCATGGGAGGAAGTCGATTGTCGTTATGTAGTGATTCGAAGTTTTGGTTTGAAAGGTTCGATGCTGAGGCATACACTGTGAGGTCAGACGGGGGGTGTTGTTGCTGACGGCTCTGCGTACGAATGGGTTCTGGGAGAGCTCTGCCAGGGTCATTGCGCAAGCGAAACCCCAGGTTGATGGATCCATCGGGGTTCACAGTACCACGTTGATCACCCTCGTCGGGCGAGGGATTATCTGATTCTGGTGAGTTCGTTGCCTGTCTTGAGATCTCAAAGCCAGAATTTTGTCCACCTTGCCCTGCTGGTACAACTCGTTTGCGCCGTTTAATCACCGACTTTTTCATGGCGACTGGACGATGAACACCATGAAGCTTGTAATATAGACCTAAACTAAAATTAACTTTGTTATTACTCCAGTCCGACACGAAATTCTACTTACCACATGCATTGCAAATTGTGTGGCCGCTCTCATCTCTGCGCCACAGCGGGGTTATCGTAGTTCCACAGTTTTGACAAGCAACAACAACTGTGGTATTCTGGGACTGTAAATGTAGCGATGTTACATCAATTGGAGATGGAGCATCCGTAGACTGGTCATTCTGTGGTTGTGGTGTTGCTGTTGACTGACGATCTTGAGATGTGCTAAAGTGTGCGCTCTTTGCGACTCTATTGTTGAAAGCCGGACAACCACTGCAGCCTTCGGCGCCGCCAGTGCCATTGCATCTTCCTCCACCAGGACAACTGCCGGTTGGTGTCTGGTCCGCAGCAACGTATGTGGCGCCAGCTGTCGGATGCGACATTACACCACAAGTGGAAGGAGATGTTCGCTGCTCAACAGAATTTGAACCAGCAGGAGCTGTAATAGGAGGGCGTTTAAGATTGGTAGGACGGGAAGCATTACGAGCCTTTTGGTACAGGCCGCATGCATTGCAGATGGTCGCCCCTTGAGGTGATCTCCGCCATAATGGCGTCCTTGTCGTACCACAATTACTACATGATGGTTAACTCAAATTCCCTTTCTTAATGAGATACTCATACCTGCAGACCTGGCCAGCTTGAACCTGATCGGGCTTTGGGGATGTTGCCGAAAGAAAAGGTTGAGACATTTCTCTCAGGCTTCGTTCCTCCGAGGCAGATCTAGGAATAAGTTGGGGATTCGGATTCATCAGAATGCTTGATCCTTCTGGCGTCCGATAGTCGGGATATGATGAAGGACTACTCGATCTGTCTCTTTCTTGCTTTTTTTCTTGGCCTTTGTCTAGACCATGTGAGTGTCCGATCAACTGTCGGGCAAGATCAAGATCTGCTTTCGAAGAAACATTAGAACTGGGACTCAGTCGGACAGAGAGGCCCTCATCCAGTTGATTCTGGGGAAATGATGCTTCTCCTTCACTCATGTTGCTGAAAGGATGATCCGACATAAAGCCAGTCACAGGTGCTTTTCGCAATGCGCAGCACATAGAGTTGTTTGGCAAAGGTCTGATAGTGAAGACACAAAGAGGATATCGAGGCTGTCGTAGGGACTTGTGGTGATCAGGTCGACTTGATCATACCAGGTATTTATTGATATCAGAGTAAAAGAACCTGGTGGCTTTAAGCTCCAGCTAGGGAGTCCAGATTGGATACGAAAAGAGTAGGAACAAGTTTCAAAGCTGCGGACAACAAGTTCACTGTTGCGCCGTGCTAGAGAGCTTTCCTGCCAATGTTGAAAAGCTGGAGTTCGTGGTGAGATTTAGAAGGTCTCCAGATCCTTAACTTAAGCTTGTCTTATCCGTCCTTGCAACAGATCGGTGAGTACCCAGGGTCGGACAAGACGGGGATTGGTCCCTATGGCTCGGTGAGGTGGCAAAGACCTCTCCTGCTGTTCCACGCTCAACACGGAATCCTCAAGATTTATCTGATTGCTAGGTTAATGCCTGGGCAAAGGAGACAATGAACGGAAGGGAGTCCGAGGGGTTCGTCCCAATAGTGGTGGTTCGAAACTTCTGACGAAGGAATGAACGCGTGTCGTTTCGAGGACTCTAAGTTTTCGGGTAGGAACCACTTCAATACCGTTGCATGAGAAGTCGGATAAACTTGGCAAGGAGGCGGGAGTCCCTATATACGAGGTCCTTGTTATGTATGTTGCCGTGGTTTTGTTATGATATTTCACAAGAAAATAGTGATGTGGTAAATAGCCAATGATGGGATTCACCCGACTTTATCCTTGCTAGGACGGAGTAAACTTTCAACACACCCTCTTTATGTTGAGGAGCGTGTAAAGGAGATCTAGGGAATACCTCCTTAACGAGGCTGCTGGTTTGCGAGATAAAAAAACGAGAGTCAAGAAGGAGACAATCTCGGGTGGTGTTACTGCGCAGAAGGAGTTTGCCCTATCACGATCAGATGTTCGGATGTCTTGCAATGAGCCGAGCGTTGACGCGCCCCCAAGAAAAGAATGACGCTAATCGAAGGAGGAATGAGCGAATCCGATGAATGTTTTCCCTTGCTGATTCAAACCCGATCCCTCGGTGAAGCGATACTTCTAGCGACAAGAAAGGCTCACGGTTTTCTCCTTTGCCCTGTTCGGAAGCGTTTCAAAGAAGCCTTGTCTCTTTGCCCTCTGCCGTCTCCCGGGATGCGAATGGTTCTTCGGATTTGATTTTCTTCCCCAGAGCGGTCTTCGTTCGAGGTTGTTTGTTTACCAAGCGAAAACTCGTGGGCCCTCTACCAAGCGGATGGTCAGGTGGTGTTGAAATCAACGAAGAAATGCGAGAAGTGAAATGTCGGGGACGACGGAAGTTAGCTTGCTTTGATGATAGGCGACGGGGGTTGAATGGATCGCCAGCCGGTGGAGGTTGTGTCGCTCCAATTTGCGGTCCAATGTCAGAATGCAGGAGAGTGTTTTCTTAAAGTAGTGAGGAGCGGAAATAAAGTCGAAATATGAAAATAATTGATTGAGGTGCACCGCTCACTCCAGCGTCAAGTCAACCCATAACCAAGGCGTCACTCTTCTACTAAAGTAAGTTCCAAAGCTGTCTAGTTTCTGAGTAGTGCAGACTAGCGGCAATTAGTGTGGTCATTTCAATTATACCGCTTCTCATTGGCCAAAAAGGGCTATTTAGCTCAATGTTTAATGCAGGGTCGAAAATTTAAAGCCAACGGTAGATCACCAGTGACCTTTCAACACCCCGACTGTCGATTGTCCTCACCTAATTTACCCTTTTTCGCCATCTACTAAATCCGGAGTATGTAAGCAACTGTACCCAATTACCGGTAACCTACGCGATGGGACGGGCCATTGTTGGCATTAAGTAATCCCTTCTTAAGACGAGATTCTGGACTGTTATCTCCGCACCCCGTGGCCGATTTAGGCTCCAGATCAAAGGGGAGCGAGGGGAGGGAGGGGAGGCGAGGGGAAGGCCAAGGAGAAGGGAAATGGCTGGAACTACAAGTTTAGAACTAGCTCCTGGTACACACGTCCGGATCGCAGCTTCCTCTGACCATAATCATGGTCTAGACCATACGAATTGTGAAGTGTGTACGCTTCTAGCCGAATGAATATCCAATGGATGAGCGCCCACTGATGGAGAGTACACTTCTCCCCTCCCTCATCCAAACCCGACAACCGAACAAAACCACATTTGTTAGATGGCAACGAGATAATGATGCACACGCTTCCAATGTGGTCGGTATTGTGCCTAAGCCTTGTCTTGATGCACCTCGTTAAAAGTCCTTTCGTCGTATCCCCGTACAATCGCTGATCCTTACAATCCAAGTATTTATATCACTAACCTTGCCAAACATTCTACCTCGCAGCCTCAGCCGCAGCCGCAGCCGCATTTCATCAGCTCAGACCCTCTACCGCGAGTCCGTCTCAGACACCTGTCAAAAAGATAAACGGAACCATCTCGATTGCTGCTTTCGGTGGAGCCGCGTATTCTTTCCTTGCAGCCTCCGCATTTGGATCTGCATGTCTTGCCCAGCATCCAATTTGGGTCGATCGCAGACCATCGTCAATAAACCATTCCATGTCAGACAACAGGATTTCGGAGCCATGCCATGGGAGCTCACATCATTTGGAAACCCCCTACACATGTCGTTACCCCATGGAGCTTGAAACACTTAATTGCAGGAGAGGGTCTGCCTTACCATAACCATATGCTATCCATTGAAATATCCCGGCATTCTTCCTGAAAGCTTATTTCAACTCTTCCTAAAGGACATTGAACCAGCTCCCTTACACCTGTGGCACTGTCATGCTGCCGGTGCAACATTCAATTACAGGTTATCTATCCTCAGAATCCCAAAGCCGAATTGCATGGCATTGGCACAGACCCAGACAGCTACCACGGAATGCGAGCCTGTTCGCGATCCTGTGCCACTACCAACATCCAAAGCGGATTGATTTCCTTGATGATTATTCCCCCACACCGCAGACCAAATGCAGCAATCACACCAATTCCCTCTCCCAGTACATCCCTTATCAGGCCCGCCATGTCAATCAAGTGGTTCCTGGGTGGACGTTGGCCCTGGCATAGTGGCCGCGTCGTACGAATACGGTTATTGTACCACATCACAACACGCATGCAGCCGCCCACGTACATATACGATACCGTGTCGACCACTCACAAACCTCTAATCACATCCTCGAAGATCCAAACAAGCAACGAACCGTTCCGCAGGAATATGCGCATGTTTGCTTGCCCGCCAGCAGATGCGTAGCGTGCATTGGAAGCCTATCACCATTCGCTACAAACTTTGTATCCTCCTCCCTAACTTGATAGTAACAGAGCAGAGCAAGTGGAGCCGAACATTCTCCTACTTATCTCTCGCACCCGCAAAACAAGCGCACTGCAAGCATGAAAAAGGTCCGATTGGTTTGCATCGGCAACAAACAGCATCGCGAATGGGTATATGGAACGTAGCACCCGTCTCTCGGGAAGTTTTTATCTATCCTATCCTCCGGTAGTTAGTATTTGCCGGCACGAGGAAAGTTGTCCGAGGCCGATATGCAGTTGCTCACATACTACAGCATACGGAGAAACACCGCATGAAATACGCCCCGTTAACCAAAGGTTATACAGGCATATCAACATCAGATATGGGATCGAGATCCGGCTTATCACCATCCATGCGCTAAACTGTAGAACTTGCATTTTGTCCACCCAGGAGCAAATATCTCCATGATACTTTGTATGCGCCTAGATTTTACTAAAATATAGCGCAAATTTCCTTCCATAGAAAGCAAACTGCAATCGTATTCACACCCCGCTCTCACCGTGTAAGAGACCTAGCAGGCTAGCACCGTCCACCGCATTCAATCTCCCTAATAACAATGATTCCGAGCCATCAGACACTTGCTCCATGCTCTGCAATGCGCTGCGCAATCAACCATATCTAAGATAGTCTTGTCCTGGATACACACTATTCCACTTCTGCTCATGCATAGCAACCTAGATTAGACCTACTCCATACCTACATGCTCCCTTCGCACTCGTAATCCAACCGCACTCCTAAGATTATACCAGCTGCACACTGGGATTCGCGTTCGGTGACATTCTCACTTGCACCTACAGTATCTTATGCATCCTCTTGTCAAGCTACGTAGTGTCCGCTCTCCCTATCATCACTCACTCACTCACTCACTCATCCCCCTTCCCTCCCCTCCCTATTGCCCACCGCCCATCCTCCCCTCACAACCGCGCCCCGCCCAAGAACATCCATCACCGCACTAACATAACTCTACCTTTTCGGGGTAGAAACAACAGGTCGGTGTAGGACAATACCTTGCAGCTGGTTACTATTCCGGCGAGGAATAACAGGCCGGTGTGAGACAATATCTTGCAGCTGGTTACTATTCCAGTGTAGAACAACAGGCCGGTGTGGGACAATATCTTGCAGCTAGTTACTATTCAGTGTAGAAACAACAGGCCGGTATGGGACAATATCTTGCAGCTAGTTACTATTCCGGCGAGAAACAACAGGCCGGTGTGGGACAATATCTTGTAGCTGGTTGCTATTCCAGTATAGAACAACAGGCCGGTGTGGGATAATATCTTGCAGCTAGTTACTATTCCCAGACGAATATCCCAAACACTCTGAGAGATTATACTGCTTTCATTGTCCAAGTTGCTTTTGAATATTCCAACATTCTGAGAGATTATATTATATTTGTTGTCCGAATATCTTTTGAATCTTCCAAATACTCCGAGAGGTTATAATACTTTCATTGTCCAAATATCTTCTGAATATTTTAAACACTCTGAGAGAGTCTAATGCTTTCATTTTCCAAGTATTGTTTGAATATAGTATAATACTTTCATTATCTAAGTATCGTTTGAATACTCTAAATCCTCTAAGAGATTATAATACTTTCATTATCCAAATACCTTCTAAAGATTTTAAATACTCTAAGATATTCTAATACTTTTATTATCTAAATATTGTTTGAATACTTCAAATATTCTAAGATAATATAATACTTTCATTATCTAAATATTGGTTGAATACTCCAAATACTTTAAGATAGTATAATGCTTTCATTGTCCAAATATTGTTTGGGCAATACGATTATTTCTGCACCGGGGAGTATATTTACTTTACTCTACTTCTCTCTCCTATTCTCTAACACCTCTATAGTCCGTTCAAGTCACTTGTTTACTCACTGCATATGATCAAGGTAAAGAGGGAATTTGTGCGTACATAGCGCCAGTGGCCATGCAGATAACGGTTCTGAAAGGAATCTTAAAGTACTTTACACAAATAACCATGCCCCTGAATACATCCCCCAATAACAAGAACCACAAGATCAACCCTCAAGATCCCAATAGACCAATTCCTGCAAAATAGCGCTGACCAGCAAACAATGGCTTTTAAATGGGGACGATTGCACTTACGACTGCCTTGCAAGTTTGTAAGAATCGTGGTCAGCGCGCGCCTGTGACAGTGTATACGGAGTCCGCGACCTCGGCGATCGTGATGACCCGGGGATGAGTCAAAGCTTTCATAACCCAGATCTTGTTCTGAATTTCTTCGGTATCATCTTCCTCAAGTTTCTGAATCGTCTATCCTCACGGACTCTCACTTGGGTATCGATCATTCCTTCTTCCCCGTTGTTTGAAGTGTCGATGACCTCGTTGTCTTCCCCCTTGTTCTCCTCGCTTGCAACCGGCTGCTCCTCCTGTGCGCCACCGTCTAACGTATCATTCTCCTGGTCCTCCAAGCCCCTATCCAAGTCATCACCGTCATCCACCTCTGCTGCAACAATCTCTTCTTCGCACTTGGGAATTATCTTATCTCCACTCGCCCAGTCGAATCTCTCATGATATTCCATCATATTGTCATAGGCTCCACGTCCAGCCCACCGCCAGAATCCTTCTTCCCGCATGGTAGCCTCTTCTTGCTCGCGGGCAATGACTTCAAGGTCATTCTTGATTGCGCCGGCAAGCTTGCATACCAGTTCTCTCCGTGCTCTCGAGTTTGTAGTAGGGTTGACGTCGATACCAAGACGAAAGAATATGGCGGGATGAACGCAATCATAGGGATCCTTGCTTTTCGCTGCATTAGGATCGTACTTCTTGCTGTTTCCACGAAGCTTGGCCTGCGTGAACTGGGTGACATTCGGCGTCCGTTTCGTTGCACTTGCAGCGCTCTTTTGTTTGGGGGTTAGAAATCTGGGTGGGTGAACTGCGTGATTATTGCTTCCTTCCACTGCACCTTCCCCCTCTGCCTCGAGAGTCTTGACATCATTTGTTCCAAGTCTAGCACGTTGGAAGTCGTACGTATAAGTTCCTGCCCTTCCTCCCTTCGTTTCCAGTGTATTCTGATGGAGCGCTTGGCTGATGTTGTCGACTTCCTCCTGTCTAAAAATTTCCATGTCCTTCGTGTGACTTTTACTACCTAGCTTTTTTTCCTTTTTCTTCTCCCGTCTTCTCATAGGTTTCCCCGCCTCCTTACAGCCTCTGCCATCAGTTAAATCTGTTGTCGAATGTACGTCTTCCGGTTCCGGAGCCGTTTCCTGGGCATTGTTTCTCCTTTTGATGGAATGGGAATTCGAGGTTAGCTCGGCCTCGTCCAATCCCTTTATTGCCCGAACGATAATTAGAATATCCTTGTGGCGTAGATGATGGAGCTCGTCACCAAGGTTGCACCTAAATTTTGTCAGCAAACTGACTGTAATGTGAGCTTAGGATCAAGGTTATTCAATACTTACGCGGGGCATTCGTGAGATTTGCCTGCCGTGATAGGTAACATAGGTTAGTGACTGCTTTCCATCTCCAAAATATCGTTCAACGCTCGGTCAAAAGAAGCAAATGGCATGCAAGAGTCTAGAGGAAAGTGCTCATTGTCACATTGACCAAGTTGCTAGTGATGAACTCATGAAAGTAGTGTTGATCCTCTACTTAGATAAAGAAGCCATTCTCCACGGAGCAAAACGTGCAGAAGGATAATAAGGAGAATCACAACTTACCCATGAAATGGAGCGCCTGGTGGAATCTGAAGCATGGCTCCACATGTTTTCCTATACAAGTCGTTTTCGCTCGTGTATCTGCGGTAAAGTTGTAAGTCTGTTCAAGTTATCAAGAACTGAACATGGCAGTAATCCAACTCACTATGCAGCGGTATCTTGCAGACACCGCAATGGTGTTCTTTCAATTTGTTAGCACCAAGTTTGAAACACGGTATAACTGCAAGTTAAAACTTGAAAGGGAAGGGCTTTATACCCAAGCCTGGCGATTCCTCCCATCTGAAAAGAGCATTTCCTTTAAACAGCCTTTCTTCCGGCGCTATCACGTCCCAGTTTAGGGAGCACATGTCGAAGTTTTATTCTTGAATAAGTTATAACGATTGAAAGGTGTTCGAATATGCCAGTACGAGTGATTGTGATGACTCGGAGTAAGGACAGCCGCGTTTATCTAGTAGACTGTATAGTAGCAAACTTGAAGGTCAGCACCTCTTTTCATATAAGGGTATTCCCAATACGAGCAATGATCAAGCGTCTGTATTACAATTTGATCTGCCGTCGGCGACAGACCAATATCCATTGCAGAGCTAGGATATGATCAGTCGCCCTGCGGCCCTGTTCTGCGACCATCATGATAACTTGAACATTCCTGTAATAAATAAGATGGTTCACGACTCCATGAGTCGCGCAAGACCTCTGGAATAGCGAACACTGAAAGAACATGCGTATATTGACAAGTTTGAGGTTGAAAAGGGTTGAGTTCTTCAAGATCTCGTCCAAAGCATGCCTTGCCCAGATCGATGGTCTTCCAAAGGGCTCTGGCAGCTCTGCGACTCTGCGAACAACTCTCAAGGAAGAAGAATACTTACTGAACGGTAGCAAAGTTTAAGTGCCAAAGGAACAGCACAGCAAATTAGCAGTAGCGATCTCCGTGAGCGAGAGCAAATACCGATGAAGTCTCAAAGGCCAATAGAAGGGTATGGGGTGTAATATTGCAAAGAATTCGTGGCAGATGGAGAGTGCTTGCGTTGAATGATAATATATTGAAAATTCTGTGCTGAAAGTCTCTGGAGTCTGGAACTTGATACCTGAGCTGCGTAGAACTGGAGAGAGGCTAGTAGCAATACTTTCCCTTCTGCGGTTGCCAGAGATGACGACTGGACTTCCTCTGAATCAGATATTGTATTGTGGGCGATGATATGGTGTGGCCTGCTCTAAACGAATAATGGCTATTTGATTTGACTTGCGGCAATTTCCTCAGTTTGCCCCAGCATAAGTCCAACAAGTGAATACATTCGGTTTCTAGACTCCATAGAGCTATGTCTCATGAAATGTGATAGAAAGCTCCCCTCCTCTTGCGGGAATATGATCAATATCAAGGCCCCTCCAGACACTGACCCCGAAGAGACATCAACGAACCTCGGGTGAAAAAGAAATCCCATGAAACGATATGCAGAAAGTGGAGCAAGCATTAGAGTTGTTTCTGTCTTACCTAAAGACGGAGTGACTGGGGAGCGGCTGTGTTACTACTGTTTAACATGACTAACCACACGGCTAAGTACACCTCCATCTCCACCACTATCAGTACGGATGCTTTCTTCTAAGGGAAATAGACGCATCACAAACTAGAAAAACACACATAGATAAACTCATCTTGCGATAGCTAGACTTACATAATCCATTCAAGTGTCAAGGAAGTTATCACGAAAAACCTAAGCCAAATTCTCCACACAATTCACATGAAAAGGGGGCAGAATTTTCAACTTATCAGTCTGTACTCAATCGTCATTGCATCAATGATTCAAAATTCAGTTTCAAAAGCATTACAATTCTTTGTGATATTGATTCATACTTTTATCTCCATGGAGTTGATCCGTAGGAGTAATTATTGATGTACCCCCCCTTCACTTGTTGAATAGTAGAAGGATTTCAACCACCAGAAACCAAAATACCTACTATGCGGCCACCCTACAAATCACGAACTAGACGTGCACCAGCCCATGTGTATGGATAGTTGCGTTGATACCAGTTGACACTGAGTTACTTAGTTGAGTACTTGTGATGAAGAAAGAGGGGTAATAATGGTTGGCTTACAAGGTCTTTCTTCCAGCAATGCGAGGATGTGTCGCCCACGACCCCCCAAGAATAATATTGTGTTTCTCATCGAAGAAATCAGCTAGAAATGTAAGTTAGTCGTTCATTTGATTGGGAACTGTAGTAAGGAGCGTACTAGAATACGCAGGATATAGTGTCATTGGTTCAAAGCCTTCATGTCGAGTGAATGGCGAAGAAGTCCATTCCCACACCCCGCCCATCTCTGCTTGTCCTGCAAGTCTGTGCCCGTCCCCTGTGACGGCGACTGGATGCCAATTTTTAAAACCCACGTTGGCACGATCTAGGTTGGTGAAAAGCTCATTTGAGCTCTCACCAGTTTCAGAGCCTTGCGATGGTGGGCTCTCTTGTACACCGTCGTTGACAAGATGACTGATATGATAAGCAGAGTCCAAAGATCAATTTAACGAAGTACTTACCCGTTTACGGCTGGGACTGTCTTGCCAAGATGTCTCTCTGCTTGCTTGCGGTTGAGACCATCCACATGGCTGTAAATGCTCTGAACTTCTTCAACTGTAGGGATTCGTCCACCCATCCACTTTGCACAACGTGCTAGCTCATCATAGGAAGCGAAAACGGGGCAATCCAGAGCATACTCAAGCGGTACTAATCCATAAACTGTGCGAACGGACTTGCCCTTGAGGTATGCCTTGGTAAGAGGAGCTGGATCTGCCCCAGCTTTAACACCATTAGTGTACCCATTTACATGATCGATTGCATGGCCAATTTTTGCCAGTTCATTATCACGTTCCTGAGCCCATGATGCTGGAATATCTGGTCTATGTGTTTGTTCTAGGTATTGAGCATACTGTTCATCTGTTAGAAAGTCGTGGAAGTCGTTAGTTGGAGGACTTACCTCTTCATTGGTTATCGGCCTTCCTTTAGCTTCGAAACCATGAACGGTGACGGAACGTGGTGGTTTTTCATTATCCCTGTATTAATTGTAAGATTAGATTTACATCGACAGGCAGATTTATCATACCATCCGAAGTGCCTGTCGGGCCCAGAATTATCCTCCGGATCTTGGAGCCCGATAGTGATAGCCTGCTCAGGAATTTTGAACCAATCGTTAGACACGCGCCCTGCTTTTGCCTTCTTCGCCATCGTTTCGAAATCCGGCCTCGGAGTTGGGGGGACAGTTTTATCACTCTGTAGTAACATGTAAAGAAGAGTCTCCAGATGTTGAGCTTCGTGTTCAAATCCTATCCACAAAGCTCTGCCAAGACTCCGTGGTATATCATTTCTTGTATAGAGCTTCTCAACCTTTGCTCTTACATTCTGCTGATAAGATAAAATTTCCTCCAGAGGTGGCCACTCGTCAGGAATCTCAGAATGAGCATGGCATAGCTCAGGGTTGTCGACATCTGGATCAATTCCTCTCTCGAATATCTGACGATAGTAAGAAGGTTCGCAAGGTGGTTCTCCGCTAACTTTATTTAGTTGTATGTCCAGGAATGTCGGAATGTGTCCAAGGTAGAAAATGCAGGCGTTTCGAAGTTTGATTGGTTTCTCCTTCAATTCCTCATTCGGGATCATCCCACGTGTGACAATGTCCCATACCGACCAAAGGCCTTTCCATTCTTCAAAAGTAGGAACCGTCGTTGCCGCGTAGACGGCCGGATCTGAGTTGAAAAGCATTCCGTTCTTTTTGAGCAGATGAAGATCTTTGAAATCCAGGTCGTTAGCATTTTCAGTAGGCGAGAACACCCCCCCAATATAGATAATATCCAATGGAAGCTTGATGCAGTAAAATGGGAGAGTGACTTGAATATCAAGCAATTCATAGAGCAAGAAAAGTAGTCGTGGGGTGACTATGAGTAGGATATTCGAGTATTTCCGCACATTCCATTTTACCATAGTGTAATTCTTCCAATTAGAAAGTATTCCTGGTAGGATAAGTGTCCAACAGTGATGACTGCGGGAGATAGGCTGCAAAATTTCACAACGGAGCCCCATTGTTACCCATTGGGACGGGTAACCCATAAGCCCGCTGGCTTTTGTGCACAATCTACCGGGTAATTGAACCACGGGGACTATTTACAAAGAGATTGAACTTACTGTATTCGTCGGTTGAGGCTGACCAACGTTTTACCTCCAACATACCGGCATCATTCCATAACTGTTTTATCTCATCGGGGGAATATTTCAAGCTCACTTCCACCTGGACACGTTCGCCAGCCTTGATCTGAATATCCTGCAACGTAACGTCCCGGTTTGGTGTATAGAATGCCTGATGTCGACCTCCTTGTTCATCATGAACGTACTCTCCAACTACATTCCAGTCCCGGGGGTCGAAAACATGTTCTCCAAGAACTTCATTGGCGTGAACTAGACCATTCAGAATAAACCTATACCAAAATTAGACGAGTGGTCGTTGACTTGGAACCAAAAGAGCATAAATAGTTTGCATACTTGTGCGTTACGCCCTTCTGGTCTATTGGAAGGATGTTAGTATCACTTCTAGCGATGAACTAAGGTCAACGCACCGTTGTAAGCATGGCTGGGTGCTATTAGTTACGTTTCTCCATGACTTTAGAGTTTTTGTACTTACTAGATCTTTCCCGGATTACTCGTTGCATCTACGCCAATAAGGAACATATCTGAAGGGCTTAGGACGTCTCTAAAACTTTTTAGGAACGAGGGAGCTTCGTGTCTTTTGAAGTTGCCTAGAAGAAATTTAATTGTTGGCCATACAGTCAGCGAGGTAAAGACGAACCGATGCTTGAGCCTAACGACAGGACACACTTCGGCCGCGAGGCATTCTCTGGCTTCTTCAGCCATTCGAGACCGTCATCGTAAGTCCCGTGAAGACCATGACACTTCACGTGTTTGAATGTTGGCGTTTCTTGCAGACTCCGCTCCAGCTCATTCAAGGACAAATCGAGCGCATAGTAGTCGATGTTCTTGCCTGCTACATCCAAAGCTCGTAAAAGAATACTCACCTTGCGCAGATTACTGTTTATTGTTAGTTCCTAGGCCACAGTACCCATGTTTCAGTCACAAACCCGCTACCTAACTCAACAACTATAGAATCTGAAGGTATGTTCTCAGCGATACTTTCCGCGCAACGTTCGAGAACATCAATCTCTGCGTTCACGAGGTAGTACTCAGATAAGTATGTAATCTGGATATGAATTAGTGTAAAATGACCCCAACCGTAAGCCAAGACTTACTTCTTCATATATTTGCAACCCCCGCTCGTTATAGAGTAGCAGGGTAGGAAGACTCTTCAAACCCTTCTGGGGCTTAAGGGATGTCAGGATTTCAGCCTTCAGGTTGAAGTCGCCATCACCACGGCGGATGTCAACAATGTCATTGTGAATTGTGGGCTCGGGCTTTGTTCCCGTGGATTTTGTCGCATGAAAGGGAAGTCCCTCATAGCTGCTCTCAACAGCGCCGGAAGAAGCACCGAGGATAGTCATTTCGGAACAATTGGGCTTGAGAGATGTAGAAACTGGATGTAGATGTAGGTGTTGAGGATGGGACCAGCGAAGTGAAGTGAGGTGAAGATTTTGGGTTGAATACTGATGAAGCGGACTAATATAGTGCCCGCTTGAGAGCATGTGAGAGGTTCAATGGAGCTCACATACCACTTGTGGACCCCCATTTTGAGACTAGAACAACCGTATAGACACTAGTCCTACGTAAATGAAAGCAAGGTATGCGGGCTATTATTTTGAAAAAGTACCCGGAAGACAGAATGCCCATGGTTGCAGATGGGTTCTTTGTTAGTTTCAGTGCATCACCAAGCCCCCACGTCCAAAGACAAGGGTGACCTCATATTACTAAACTTATATTGACCCCGCTGGGTGCCGCTAAGCTATCAGAAAATAAATTTCCGAGAACGGAAACGATTATACAGGACATCCACTCGGAAGTATCAAAATGCAAGAAGTGTCAAGAAAGGAGTGTCCTCGGTTGTTAAATCTACATTCCAACGAGGATCCCACCAATATTCTGGAGATAGTAGATCCTGTATAGGATTGAATGGTTTTATGTGTCAGATACCATTGCAAGGCCGATGAAGCCAAGCGTCGTCAGGTACGACTGCCAACCTCGAGTAGCTCAATGTGTAGCCATAGACATGTGTCATTGGTCTATCCAATGACGATCAAACTTTGAGACCTCGGAAATGCGGGGACGCTGAGGGTGGCGTGGTAAAATACGTACGAGTATTACAAGTATATCGGTAGTGCCGCCTCTGACGCCGATGACAAATTAGGTCTACTAAGCATGCAGTTTCGCAGAGCGGGCAGCCGAGTTATCAGTTGTAAAACTTACCACAAAGGGTTCGGCATCGTATCTGCGTGGTCTGGAAATCATCAGCAGCTTCTCGCCGTGGAGTTAAGCTTCGATGAACTTTCCGCTTTAGGATAGTGTTAATGCAGAAGGCGTGAGTGCTTTGTGCAACAGGCTCAGAAACAAGATGCGGGCAGGTCGATCTGGTGCGGAGTACATCCAGTACGACCTTTCCGGCAAGTTTCCGCTCTCCCTGTATATCCCTCATGACGACTATCGACATGAAGTTCCAACTCTGTTGTACCGGTATGACTTGAAGGGCGTACTCATCGAGTCATCATTATTTAGGGGGAAAGCTGTGGGAGCCGAAGGGTTCGAAGCGGGAAACAGCTACTTCTCTGTTGTAGACCAAACTACTCGTACGGACAACCGAAGCCGAAATGACCAGTGAAGGAGTTCAGGTTGCAGTTGAACTTCTTTATTAAGGCGAGACAAGCGCGCTCTGCTCTCCTCATGTGAATAGACAATTGGGCAATGTACGTAGAGCCATACGGCACTGTGATATTCACCTACTGCCTGTGCAGAGATTCCTATTCCCCCTCCCGTCCTCTTAAGATTTCTTTTCATATTTCGCAGTCAGTACGGGAGTACTTGGACTATAAGGTCCTCGTCCTCTTTGCAATCAATCCAGAACACTCCAAAACTTTTGTACTTCTTGAGTAACTTCAGTCATTCACGTGATTACATCTAATCTTATCTAATCCCGTCGTTGCCCCTGGCGTTTGTTTACTTCTGCTCGCGAAACTCAAAAATACAGCCCTGGTATTGTAATATTTAACATATCGACCAACTCAAAGGCACAACAGCACCATAACATCTCGTTTGACGAAAGGGACCTTGCCAGTGATCTGTGCGGATATCATTTTGCAAAATGGCTTATAATTCTCGAATGAGTCTTGCTCCTAGCTCCCAGCAACAAAATCGAGGCAGGAAGAAGGAGGAAGAAAGCGATGCATTTATGCGCTTGGTAGGAGATATCTATCCCACATACAATGGACTTTCGCTAACAAATCAGCCCGACAAGGAGATTGCAGGATGTATCAGCGATATAGGTGTCCCGTTCACGGCTGCGGATTTGCTGAAGCCCAATCCGTTGCAGATCCAGATGATCTTTGAATGGTTTGCAGAATTGCTCATGAACACTACTCGAGAAACAGTCGACCCTGCTATGCGTGCAGCATCGGAAGAGATCTGTCAGGACTATCCGGATATCGTACCCAGCGAGACGCGGAACTTGATGGGCTTTTACGTCAGCTTGCGCAAACTACTTTACGAGTGCGGTATTACAGATTTCTCTTTTCAGGATTTATACAAGCCAACTCATGATCGCCTCGTTAAGATATTCTCATATATCATCAACTTCGTCCGATTCAGGGAGAGTCAGACGCAAGTGATCGATGAACACTTCAACAAAGCCGAAACTACAAAGGTTAGAATCGAGACACTATACATGGAAAACCAAGAAATGGAGAGTCGATTGGAGGAGATGAAGCGAAACCGCAAGGCCATGGAAGCACATATCGCGGAGAAAGTCAAGAGGAACGAGGAGCTAAAACGAAGACTTCTGGAACTCCGTCAGAGCCAAGACAAAATGGCCAGAAGATTCGAAGGTCTCACAAAAAAGAAGAAGGAAATGACGGCAATTTTGGAGGAGAAGACTGCTGCAACCATTGAACTGCGACAAGAAAGTGCTAAGTTGCAACCATACGTACTCCAATCACCGGCAGCTTTACAAGCATCCTTGACGGAATTGAGCAACGCTCTTACTGCGGACAAGACGCAAATCGATGCACTTGACCGGCGAGCGCGTGCTCTTCAAACCTCTACGGACACATTTACAGTTGTGTCAACGGATGTTGCCTCTTGCATTAAACTCTTAGAGGAAATTTCGGTTGAGCTTGCCAAAGAAGAAGAAGAAAATGTACGAATTGCTAAACAACGGGACGCATTGGGAGAACGAGGCAACAATGTCCGAGAGGTCGAGCGAACCGAAGGATTGCTGCAGCGGCAGTTGTCCAAATGGCTCGAACGCACAGAAAAGCTTAGGGATGGTAGCAGAGAAAAGGCTATGACTGCAAAGGAGAGGATGGAAGAACTCCGTGCGGTTCATAGGAAACTTACAGAGGAGAGGAGTGAGAAGGGCAGAGAGATGGAGAGACGTCGAGTACGAATAGAGCAGACAGAGAAGAAGGTAAACCACTTCATGCCATACAAAACGTCCTTGACACTTTACTGACTAGTTACAGATGGCGGATCTTAAGGAGAACATCGAAAATGAAATCCATAGTGCCCACGATGAATTCCTTAAAATGGATTCGCACATCAAATTGTACATCACGGAAATGGAACAATCTATCTAAATGGTTTTGTGGGATGGGGTTATGATTTGCCTTTATGCTAGATACGCAACGTTGATGAATTGGGTTATGAGGAATGGGTGGGCAAATGGCGTTTAGGTATACCTTTTGCAATTACATGATAATGACTTTTCCTCCCGTAAAGAGATCTCAAGCATATGTGCGACCATTTCAAATTACCTACCACTCAGCCTTTCCGAACTTGAACCATTTTGCGAATATTCTCCCTACCTCTACAGTTCGCCCGCTCCATCCACTATCCTCATCACCTAACCCACCCCGCCTTACACTCCCGTTGAGCATGGGAACCCTTTCATCCCACCCGCTCCAGACTCTCCGTCTCGCCTCCCCCTCGTCCTCCAGATCTTCATCATTCTGCTCCCACATTCCTTCCTCTAGACATACAACCCCTCTCCCATCTCTACTCCCTGCCTCCACCAGCCCCGCTAGACTCCTTCCCAAACCCTGCGCGCTCCATTCACTAGTATTCCTGTGTAATTCCACCAGTCCATATACGATCAATCTAGCTTTTTTATCACCTTTCTTCTCCCATGTTCTATTGGGCGGCGCGGAGACCTTTGAAGGTTGAGGAAGGACAGAAACGTAGGCACGGTAATGGGAGACGGTGGGTATGTAGATTAGGGAGATGTGCCGTGAAACTGAGATTTGGTGGAGAGTTTTGAGGAGGAGAGGATGTTTTGAGCGTGATGGGTCGGAGGTGTCGTCCGTGGTGGGATTGGGAGGGGATGAAGGAAGATCGTCGTCAGATGTGGGTGAGTTAGGAGCTGGTGGTCCGTCGGGGGAACTTATTGAGGCTAGAAGGGACTCGAGGAACGCGGCGCGGGGTTTGCAGATTAGGACGGTGGTAGGATAGGCCGTATGGTTTAAGATCCAAGTTAGTAATTCTGCCGGAAGAGCTGGAGGGAGGGCAATAAGTGAGGGAGACATTCTTCGTTCGTTTTGTTCCTCGATCTCAAAGGATCAATGTTCTCGTCTTGCCTTTCACGACGTGAGTGTCGAGGTAGGGCTGTGATTAGTGCTGAGGGTTAAGGGGGAATAGTAAATTCATACTTATGCCTGTAACTGCAAGATATATATTTGAAAACCATCCCGAATCATCCTAAAATACTTCAGAAACAGTTGGCGTAGCTACGCAATTAAATATATGTCGTCCTCGCGCCAAATGACGCGATTCAAATTGCGGAATCGCTTACATACCACCCACCCCACTACGAGTTCCCCATTGAGTATGTTCCTCTGCAATCTCACATCTCGCTCATGTAATGGAATCCATAGCCAGAATATCCAGCTTGCTGGAGAGTGGTACGAAAACCCTCCCTTTCCAACCCCGTGTTACGAAGACTTCCCTTTCACTTCACAGAACCATGATGTGGCATAACGATTTCCAACTGACGCAAATAATAGCTCGGGAACTCACCCTCGATGCCGCGCAATCGGCGAGGAGCTCCAGGAGCGCGGGGAGCTTGAAACCCGCACCGCCGCAGCAGATCAAGAAGCTGCTGGATAGTGGGAAGGAAAGAGAGGTGCTGGAAGGGTTGAGGAAGGTCATCGCTGTATGTCTGAGTAGCGCTTTTGCGCATTTTCCTGGTTCACATTCGTTCAACGTACGCAGGGCTTGGGAAGTGATCAAGTCTAATAGATACTGCAGATGATGTACCGGTCCCAACCATGCCTATTATTCTTCTCCTCCGTCGTCAAGAATGTCGCATCTCCAAATATCGAAATCAAAAAGCTAGTTTACATATATCTACTCAACCACGCCGAACAAGAACCCGACCTTGCCCTTCTCTCCATAAATACGATCCAGAAATCCCTCTCAGATGGAAACCCCCAAGTGCGAGCCCTTGCGCTCAAAACGATGTCTGGAATTCGTGTGCCAGTCATCAGTCAGATCGTCTCCCTAGCCATCAAGAAAGGCGTTACCGACATGAGTCCATACGTTAGAAAAGCCGCAGCTCTAGCCATCCCGAAATGCTACAGATTGGATCCAACTTCACTCCCCCAACTACTAGACTACCTATCAACTTTACTCGGCGATCGACAATATTATGTAGCGGGAGCAGCGGTTACAGCATTCATGGAAATATGTCCAGAGCGCCTCGATCTCATCCACAAACACTACAGAGGCTTGGTTAAGAAATTAGTCGACATGGACGAATGGAGTCAAATGGCCACCCTCCGCCTTATGACTATCTACTCAAGAAAGTGTTTCCCCAAACGCACCCGCCGGGTTCGCAAGCCTCTCGGCAGCAAAAGCAACGGAGCCCAGAATTTCTACGATTCAGACGCCGAAGGAGCAGAGCAGGAGGGCGAAGAAACCGGCGAAGTTATTCAAATTCTCGATCCCGATCTTGAGCTTCTTCTCAAAAGCATCAAGCCGCTCCTACAGTCACGCAACTCCGGTGTCGTAGTAGCTGTAGCGCGCTGCTACGTTGCTCTCGGAACTCCAGAATATGTAAACCACGCCGTTGGACCTTTAATCGCACTTCTACGGGGTCCTCACGATATTCAGCATATCGCTCTCTACAATATCGTCTCCGTATGTCTAACACGACCTGAAGCATTCGTCAAATATGCTTCGCACTTCCTCGTACGGTCCACAGATCCTCCGCAAGTATGGGAATTAAAGTTAGAGCTTCTCACATTGATATTCCCGCATTGTGACGCCTATACAAAGAGCTTGATTCTCAACGAGCTAGAGCATTTCTCGCGCGGTTCGGACCGAGACTTGGTACGTGAAGCGGTTAGGGCAATAGGACGATGTGCACAGAGTGACTCGAGAACATCTGCCCGATGTTTGCGGCTGCTGTTGAAGCAAATCACCAGTCTGGATGGTAATCTAGTAGCCGAATCGCTCACAGTCATTCGACACCTAATTCAACAAGACCCAGCATCTCACTCTCACACCGTTGTTCGACTAGCGAAGAATCTCGACACGGCTACAAACCCGCGAGCACGAGCTACAATCATTTGGCTTGTTGGCGAATTTGCAGGTCTGGATGGCGATAACAATATTGCTGCAGATGTGCTCCGTATTCTTGCTAAAGGATTCGCAGACGAGGCAGAACCTGCTAAGCTACAAATTGTTCTTCTAGCCGCTAAGGTCTATCTACACCACCTCAACCGCACCGCTCCAGAACCAGAAACCACAAAGCCAGCATCTCCACCACCGCCCTCGCACGATTACGCTACCGGCATGGAAGAAGAAAACGAAGGATTTCGTGCAATGGACTCACCCCCTCAAACATCATTTTCGCCACCTCCTGAAGCCGAGCCCGAACACCCCATCGTAATACTTTGGAACTACATCTTACTCCTCGCCCGCTACGACACATCCTACGACCTCCGCGATCGAACTCGACTATACAAATCACTTCTCGCCATCCCCTCCTCCACACAACTAGCCTCTCTCATGCTCCTCGCCCCCAAACCCATCCCACACACGCCGAGCCCATCGGAGAGCCGCACCAACTTCACTCTCGGATCCGCGAGTCTGGTCGTCGGCGACGAAGGGGGTATGTACGGATTAAAGGGCTACGAGGCACTACCTCCATGGGTCGAAGCCGGCAAAGAACCGGACCCTTCCTTGAGGGAGTCCGATTCTGCACGGAACGAGTACGAGGAAAAGAGAACCTTGACTGCCGGGCAGATACTTGATAGCGCAGTCAAGGAGTTTAAGAGTAGCTCGCCATCGAAGACTAATGGATTTGGAGCTGGGAGCGGAAAGGAGAAGACGCTCGATGATTGGTTGGCTGAGGACGAGGAAGAAGAAGAAGAGGAAGACAGCGAAGACGAAGAGGAATCAGAAGAGTCAGAGGAAGAGGAATCAGAAGTAGAATCAGAGGAGGAAGCAGATGAAGAAAGCGATGATGATGACGAAGAGCATGATAGACTAGTGAAATAAGTATTAAATATAGCAGACGGCTAGCTGCGCGTATCTTTACCACAGACACAATATAAATTTTGACGGCCTGGAAACTAGAAGGCATAATCTGACACCGCACACATTCTTCCCGAAATGTTCAAAAGTCACAATCAACTCGAGAAAGCCCACGAAAGCAATCATGTGAAAATCCCCAATGGTCGAAAAGAGCCCTCCGGCATTACTATTAGCCAATAGCTGTAGCTTGGCATTAACTATCTTATATTCTCTGCCTGACTACATCTTCAGAACGTTGCGACCACAACAACAAGTACTGTCAGACTAGATGACACACGCATGTCCTGTTCATAAGGTCCAACGAATCGATATTCGGCATCGCACAACAGTCAATTAGCCCTCAATTTAGAAATGTGCTTTTTTTCGTTGGCAGCTGAATGCATGAAGAATCGGATAATGGATGGTACAAGAATCAACGACAGAAAAAGCAAACCAATAACACCATCCGAAAGAAGCTGAATAACGCCGCAAGATGCAAAGTACTTTATTAATTTTACAATGAATAGAAACGAAAGAGTCCTAATAGACAACCGACAACTTGAAGGTTTGCTAGATCCAAAAAGACTCATCTGCAAACTATGTGCGTTTTACCTGTCCAGTTATACTAGCATCAAACCATCGCAACCATGGGTGGAAGCTACCAGCGGCGACTATATAATCATAAGTTAGAAAAGGTGGAAGTGGAGTTCCAACTTGGCACATACCTGTAGGCTTCAGCTACCACGGGCTGCGATCTTTTAGACTTTGGCGTAGTATCATCCGCTTGACGTTGAGCCTCCTTACTTTTCTTACCACTAATGACCCGAATGATTTTGCGAGGAGCTGCCGGCTTAACAGGAGATTTTGTCAATTTGCCAAGAATTTCCATCGAGGTAGGGCTCAAGGGAGATTCATCCCTAGAATTCTCTTCGTCTCCCTCCTTGCCATTTGCTTTTTCGTCATCAAGCACAGCCTCAGGTGGAGGAGGAGTTGTAGAAATGTTCTGAACCGGCCAGGGATCATGAATGGGCTCTGGTTGCAGAGGTGGTGGAGGTGGTGGCATATGCGCGTTATACATCTGTGGAGGGGGACCACGATTATACGGTCCGGCGGAGTTACCATAGCCTGAATTGTGCTGGAAGGGTTGGCTCGTAGGCGGTGGATTATAGTCAGGTTGCGGGTTGTAGTTAGGCTGCGGATGGTAGCTAGGTTGCGGATTGTAATTAGGTTGCGGATGGTAGTTGGGCTGCTGATTATAATCAAGCGGCGGATTATAGATAGGTTGCGAATTGTAATCAAGTGGTGCATTGTAGTTAGGTTGTGAGGTGTTAATAGGGGGTTGCTGGAAATGCTCGGTTGGGATGATTACAGGCGGGCCGGGTTCAACTGGTTTAGGAGCACCAGAAACACCTAGAGATGCAAGTAATGCCTCTGTTGGGTCCGCACCCTCACCCGGTTGAGGAGCCCAAATATCACCATCTGCCTCGGGTTCAATTGCAGGAGGCGGCGTATTGTCCCTGTTACTAACTCCAGTATCCGATGGCTGGCCATCATGAAAATTGCTCGGACCATCTTCAATCTTTCGTCGCTTGTTCTGCAAGCTTGAAACTTCGGACTGCAGCTGTTGATCGATATCCTCCTGTTCATCCTGCTCACTGGCTTTTCGCTTCCGCGAGATAGTTGAGGATGACTTTCTGGTCTCAATGCGCACATATGCAGTTCCATGCCGAGATTCCATCCATGAACGAACGGCATTAAGAGGTATCAGAGGTCCATCAAGACTAGAGTCATGGAACGCAGGGTCTTCCTGAAGATATGGCCATTGAGGTGTGTTTCTTACACTCTTCGTGTATTCTTTAAGATTCTCCTTTCTTGCATACCGCGATACTGAGGATGTTGATTTCTTGTCAAGAAGCGGCACTGGGGTCATGTCAAATTTATTCGCCAATGGATGTGCCAGTGCGACAGTTTCGTGAGGTTTCTCTTCGCAAAATATCTTCTTAAAATCCCAGTTAAATTGCTTTTCCTCTTGTGACCGATCGCTGTTTTTCCTAGGCGTCGGCGGTTGGCCATCCCATTGTGAAATATTGTTTTTTTTAGAAGAAGGCGAAGCATACGGCGTGCTATCAGCGCTTGAAGGATTTGTTACATCCACAGGCTGGGGGTGATTGTAGTGCGGGGCAGTTTGCGCAGTATTAGGGGTGCTAGCTGTGGTTTGTGGGGTGTGCACTGAGCCGTTTATATTGTTTCCAGGCCCAAAATCTACATTTGCTCGTGACTGAGACTGATGAGAACCTCTCCGCTGCTGCGACTGAGATCTCGAAGAGTCACGCCGGAAGCCAGGGTTGGGTTGTTGCAGTTGCTGCTGCTGTGGAGAGCCCTGAGGTGGTGGTCGGAATGGACCATTCGCGGGTGGTGAGCTACTCCACTGCGGAGTATTGTGGCTTTGTGTTGGCGGTCCTTGGTACGGCGCTGATGGAGTGCGATCGTGATAACCTTGATTGTGAATGTACCCGTTATTGTGTGGAGGTGGCTGCTGGTACGGTGGGGCTGGGGAAGTAAACTGCTGGTTATTATTCTGAAAAGCTGGCGGACCATGTTGTTGGGGAGGATTAGAGGGAGGGTATTGACTGTATGGAGCTTGATAACCTTGAGGGGCTTGAGGGCCATACTGTTGAGGTGGCTGGACATTATGTTGCTGGGGTGCTGGTTGATTGAAATAGGGTCCATTGGAAGCAGGTGGACCGTACTGCTGATTCTGTGGATAATTTGAATAGTTCTGCTGTGGAGGCTGTTGGTAAGATTGCTGCTGCGGTGGGCCTTGTGTAGGATATTGCTGCTGATAAGGAGGGTTAGGTGCTACGTAGGGAGCAGGTGAGGGTTGACCATTGAATCTAGGATTCTGGCCAGGCTGCACAAATGGCGGGACTGGAGTAATTTTAGACCCAGGTATGGTATGGAATGCATTGATGATTCTCACCATTATTTGGCCCATTAGCCCATTGATCCCTCTGGGGTGCACCAGCAAAACCGAAACCATTCCCATCACCAGTCGCCATTTGGGGAGCTGGAGGACCAGACATGCTACTTAGTATCGTCAGCCTTGGTGTAGAAAAAAAACAAAGAAAGAATACTTGGAGAAATTTGGGACTGAGGATGAAAAGCGCAGTTTACGACTTACACAGGAGCATTGCGATTCTGTTTTGGGCAATCCTTTACGAAATGCCCTTCTTGGCCGCACGTAAAACATATTGGAGGACGTCCTCGTGCTTGGTTTGGAGGAGCATTGTAATTGTTGTTGAAGTTCTGATGGTGAGCCTGAGGGCCACCGTGAGACCAACCTCCTGACATGATAACCCTCCAGATACGGATGTTCTTGCTATCGAATCATCGATCTAGATGCCGTCGCTATGTAGCAAAGGATTCTCAAGATGAGAAAATGAAGTAGTACTTTACACAGCTATTCCGACGCGACACGTGCAAGGATACCAGGACAAGGATATCGGAAAGCTGGGTGGACGTTCAGCGAAGCTTTGAGTTGAACTCTGCGACTAATAAGATTGCGATAGCTGGTAGCAACGATGAATTCGAGAGAAGATCGAAATGAGGATGGGGTTCCTGAGTAATTGTACGTGGTCGAAAGAACTGGGAACTTCAAATAGATTGTGTAACGTATTCAGGGTTGAAATGCAGCTGCCCAATTTTCCTCCCGCTCAAACAGGAATGCCTTGCTAGGTTCACTTTTCCCATGCAAAAGCAATATCAATAAAAGACAAGAAAGGCAAGCAAAGATGTAACAGCTTCTTGCTATGTGCGCAAAAGAATGAATGAATGACTGTTGGAATCATGAAAGGTTGGCTTATTTAAGATCGATTAGACAGATCTACGTGGTTGCGAATATCTCTTTCTCATCTCTTGCGAGGAAGGACGACGAAGGTAGTTGTAGACAGAGGTACAGGGAAAAGGTAGGAAGTAATTGATTGATTCCAAGATTGTTAGAAGTGTGCAATTGCGGTGGAAAATACAATAACAGCGAAAAGGAAGAGATGAGATGAGAAAGACGTCGACGAGATGGGAAGAGATGAGAGGTTGAAAAGGTATGATTTCTTTTTACGAAGACGTGCAGCAACAAGATCTCAGGAAATTCAATTCGAGCTCATTTTGGTACAAGCCATACCTTTCTAACTTTTCTACGGGAGCACAATCGCTGTGCAGCTTGGTGGCAGGGATTATCTGACGCTAAGTAAACGAGCAGCACTAGCTACGGCACGGGAGCCATGCACCACAGGCGCAGTTCTAGATCCCACTCGCCCACCACTTTTGGTACGGAGTACCGTAGCTATTGATAATCAGTCACCCTTCCCCTCCAACGACACACAAGCGGAACAATAGAAGAAACTGGATAGTGAAAAGGTCTCATTTGCTATATGGTGGTATCTTCTTGTCTCTTTGGCTATGACTTAGGAATACTCTCTTCTTTCTAACAAGCGACCATGTTGCTTCGCGAAAATTCGATTTTGCAAGAAACCGCATGTTGTATGAACTGTCATTCTCCAATATCTGAGCTTGGTGGCGCATATCGGAGTTGATAATTCTCCAAAAACTTCCTTGAACGTGTTATTGCACCATGCCCGGTCTGCCATGTAAGGTTTACTGCCTTTCTTATGTCCACATATGTCTATTCTATTTGTCTCTCGAGGAGGAGAATATATGCTCATATGAACCATCAATCCTCTAGCTTCGGTCGATCTCGACGAATGTATAGAAAGTCTCTACAAGAAAAACCTCCTCGCCGAGTCCGTCATCGAAGCAATATGCGCAAAGACCAAAGAGCTGCTGATGCAAGAGAGTAATGTGGTTCATGTTCAAGCACCTGTTACAGTGGTAGGAGATATACATGGCCAGTTCTTCGATCTGATAGAAATCTTCAAAATTGGGGGATGGTGTCCGGATACGAATTACCTATTTCTAGGTATGAACCCGCAACCCCTCCACCCCGACCTATATTGCCATGGCGCAGCGTTGACATAAATATTAAAGGGGACTATGTGGATAGAGGCATGTTCAGCGTCGAAACGATTTCCCTTCTTGTTTGTCTGAAGTTACGATACCCGCATCGCGTTCATTTGATACGAGGAAATCATGAATCGAGAGGAGTGACGCAATCCTACGGATTCTATACCGAGTGTTCGAGGAAATATGGAAATGCAAATGTGTGGCATTATTTCACAGACATGTTCGACTTTCTCACTTTGAGTGTCGTTATAAATGATCAAATATTCTGCGTTCATGGAGGTAAGAGTGGTCGCCAGATATTATTTCTACTACTCATTTGGGGGCCGGCGCTCTAACATTTGTTCGCAGGCCTTTCGCCCTCCATCCACTCCATCGATCAAATTAAAATTATAGACCGATTCCGCGAGATTCCCCACGAAGGACCTATGGCCGACTTGGTCTGGTCCGATCCCGATCCCGAACGCGATGAGTTCTCCTTGTCCCCTCGCGGCGCCGGTTACACCTTCGGCGCACAAGTCGTTAAGAAATTCCTCGAAGTAAACAAAATGTCGCACATCTTACGAGCCCATCAACTCTGCCAAGAAGGATATCAGGTTCTTTACGACGACCGGCTAAGTACCGTTTGGAGTGCGCCGAACTACTGCTACCGATGTGGAAATATGGCAAGTGTTTTGGAAGTCAGTGATACAGGAGAGAGATTCTTCAACACATTCGCTGCGGCGCCGGAAAATGATCAACACAAAGGGGAATTGCAACAGGCGGGCCAAGAGAAAACGGCCGATGGTAGTACACTGCCAGATTACTTTTTGTAAATCAACAGTGCTCTATTAATTTAATAAAGGTTGGAAGAGATACCCAGGAAGCAAGTCACGTATCAAACACGTATTGTCCTTAGCCATCTTAGACTAGGCAAAGCAATTCAAATAGACGGATTCTTGTCAATGCGGAAATTGAGCGGGTTGTGATATCTATGTATACGTGTGCTTGCCGGAAAAAGAAAGTGATTTTGTACCTACTACCAACTATCATATCGAAAAACAGTTGGCTCGCCCAATCCAAGTTCGTAACTCATCATCCGTCATTCCATAAATCCATCACGCTTTGTCCATCCATCCATAACTTTTGGTCTTCCCCCAATGAGAGCGAATAAGTGGTAACACGAAAGAAAGGCTGTCATCGAACATCCCATTGTTGCGGCATGGTAAGAACGAGTGGATATTTACCAGTCTTTCGAGATATCGAATGACCATTCGAACTCCAAGTGCTTCTTCTTGTCGTCGTCGACGAAGCGGGAAATGGCGGTGTAGTGGCCACGAGCCAGCATTCCTTTTGGAGCATCCTCGTCCTCGACTAGAGAATGTGTTAGTATCGCTGGTAGGAGTGGACAATTAGAGGTATGGAACATACAAGTCTTCTTGTACTGGGGATTCTTATCGGTGTTGGGTGCATAACTGCCCTGTTGTAGAGTTAGTGATTTGTGATGAGTACTCTGGGCTGATGCACTCACAATCATTTCTTGGATCTTGGCAATTGCAATTCCCTTACGCTTGACAACCTGGAGGTATTGAAGACCGCTCAAGACGTTGTGTTGAACCTTGAATGTAGCTGTCAAGTTGAACCGGCATCCCTCTTTGAGCTTGAAAGGGTGGTCTTTGAGCGTCTGGAGAGCACCAGGGGCAGTCACGTCGAGCTTGACTGGTGGGCGACCTTCGGAGTTCATCTCGAGAGACAAGATGATGCAGTCGCGCGGGTCATTGGGATCGCTCAAATCCTTTCCACCGCCACCGAGTCCAAGAGATTCCTTGTATCGTTGCAAAGACTCATCCTCGGCATCTGTAATGGGATATTCGGTCAGTAGCGTCTCTTAAACCGCCTGCATAGTAGATAAACTTCATCGTAGTTCTCGATGCTCCTGAAAATACAAGTTTTGTATAAAACCAGGATGCTCTCAAAGGATATGCTTTTGGGTGTTCAGGATGTTCTAGGTGTTTATAGACAGCCACTTGGGTAATCTCATGAGATTTTCTGGTCTTCTACACACTTCATGCACCCTTGTACATCAATCGAGAATAATCAAAAGTCTCCTGTAAGGGACCCCTCAGTGTACCCATAGGCTTGATGGGGTGATGAACAGCTCGTCACCTAGTTAGGTAGTAGAAGTAAAGCTGTCATAGGCACTGAACCTGCCCAGGGTGCCTCCCAGCCCAATATGCCGTACACAATAAGCTCTTATGACCGAATGGTGATATGAATTGGGTTTGAACATCAAAGGCAATGCCCCCCACATATGCTTATGTTTCGAGGTAACGAGCTCGCGGCGGAGGACTCAAGAGAGGGGTAGAGCTTGATTGTAGGTCATAGAATATTCATTGATAGAGCATGAAGCTGCTTCAATAGCAGACGGTAGGAATTGAAAGCCACAAAACGAACTGACAGAAAGGGGATCAGAACATACCCATCTTTGCGTACTCATCCAGGGTCTTCTTCTCCCCCACCTTGAAACCCTCAGTCTCATCTGGAACCAAGTCCTCGTTGTGGTCCGCCATATTCACAGTTGATACGTCTACAATGAGATAGAGATGAGGTTGGTAAGATTGTTGTTTCGTGAAGAATGAAAATACGGTCACGGAATTTAAAACTGTTAAGTTTGGGGACGCTTGCTGCACTTTTGATACAGCAGCGTTGGCAGTTCCAAGATGCAGCTTAGTGGGGTTCGAATGTTGATCCTTGCGCGCCTGGGTAGTTCGAGCATGGGTCCCGTGACTTGTGAGCTTACAGAAGCATATTCCAGCAGTCGTGTAGGCCAAGTCAAAGATTTGATGGAATCATTATAAAGTTGATCTTGGACGTAGCTGATCTCCAAATTCTCGTTCTATCTCTGGGAACCTTGCAATTCATTCCTAGTAGCAGGGTGAATTCACGTGATACCACGTTTAAAAGGGGCAATCCCCGCCGAACTGCGGCACAAGCCTTCTGGCTTCTACCGAATTTGAGCTTGGACGGGAAGAAATGAGGGAGTCAGGACAAGCTTCTGCAGCTGGATAGGAATTAAATTCTCCATGTATGGAGTATGTCGACACACAATGAACACATGAACATAAGAAAAAGTCCCTCCTTCCCCAGTTAATCCACATAGTGCAGTTATTCAACTTATCATGTCTCATGCTGTGTTGTTCGCGGAACTCTAATCAGATTTCCGACTGACTGAGCAGTGAGCACCACCAGTGCTGCAGCACTAGGATGAAAGGTCCAAGTGCTCAGGGAAGAAGCATTGAAAAGTAATAGTCGCACCCCGGTCTTGGAAGCTCTCAGAGTTCTTCCTCGTCAGGGATCGCAGAAACTTCCACCTCCTCTCCTCCCACTCGCAAACTGTACTGTACTGTACTTCCGTACTTCCTTCGTACCTGCAACCTCCACCTCGATCCTTGGAGTTCACACATTCGTACGAGTACAGCTGCATATCTATCATCTTATCATATATTCCTGTGCCTCAGCTATCGCCGTCTCCGCTTCGTTTCGCTGTTGGATTTCATCATTGTGGGAGGGTAACATTACTCGTGATATATTTTAGATCGACCATTAACCGTAAATCGATTACGTTTCTTCTGTGTCGCGAACTCGCTGTTCGCTCTTTCCTTTCCTCCTCAACACGCGCGCAACCACAACGAAAAAGGACCTCCCGTTTGCTAAGGTATCCAAGTACCTGGATTGTAAGTTATCTCTCCCCTCAACAATGCGCCCCATCGATACCCAGCACATTTGATCTGCTACTAACCGTCGCGTCAACTTTTAGCTTTACGAATATCGACCATATAACTTCGCAAATTTCGCGACCATCCTTTAGATCACCATTACCTTAACCATCAGTGTCGCGATATCATTTACAAAATGCCTTCTCGTCATCTACCGTCAAAGTTCAACCCTTTGATGACCGAAGAGGTGCCTTCCTGTAAGATGATGCGCCAATCGCGTGGAGAAGTTCGTCACCCAAACTGACAATTCTCGCAGATGAGACTTTGGTCGCAAGACGAAGACTCGGTCAGACAGATCTTGCTGTGAAAGCCGGTCAAGTAAACACGTCGAATTCAACCCAGCGCAAGAATTTAGGCACATTTGATTATGCCCATCTGAGGGCCCCTCTTCCGAAAGGCATCCACTCCGGCATCTTCAAGCCGTCCCCTGCATCATATTTCCTAATGCGCCGCAGCTTTGACGGGTACATCAGTGCGACTGGCATGTTCAAAGCCACATTCCCTTACGCAGATGTAGCAGAAGAGGAGCAAGAGCGTAAATATATCAAAAGCCTCCCAACAACATCTACCGATGAGACTGCTGGCAACGTGTGGATTCCGCCTCATCATGCTCTAGAGCTTGCGGAGGAATACAGAATCCTACCATGGATTAAGGCTCTGTTGGACAATACTCCTATTGATGTGAATCCGACTAAGGACGCTACTCCCAAGTCGATCGTACCCCCACCAAAGTATGAATTTGCCGACGGCATGTCTCCAGTTTCACAACCAGAACTTCAACCAGTCGATTCATTCAACACGTCCATCCCAAGCATCCAACCCTCGGAAACATTGCCAGCGCCCACTTCAGCTCGTGGGCGCCCTCGACGATCGGCTTCACCGAGCAAATATACATCTCCGCGCAAGATTGCCCGAGCACGGAAGCCAAGCGCTAAGTTATCAAGCTCTGATTCCGCTGTCAGCATGGCTTCAAAGAGTCTCGAGGACGTATTGGAAAACGGTGTTGCTCCCATTAGTGAAGAAGTAAAGGAAACTGTTTTCTTAGAAGAGGTCAAGGAGGAGGTGCAGGAGGTGGTAAAGGAGGAGAAGGAGGAGAAGGAGGAGAAGGCGGAGAAGGAGGAGGAGGAGAAGGAGGAGGAGGAGAAGGAGGAGAAGGAAGAGGCCCTTGAGCCTGTTGTTAAAGTCAACGTTGATACAGATGTTGAGGTGAACGGCGACGTTGAGACAACACATACC
The DNA here is from genome assembly GCA_002946415.1 of Rutstroemia sp. NJR-2017a BVV2. Taxonomy (NCBI): domain Eukaryota; kingdom Fungi; phylum Ascomycota; class Leotiomycetes; order Helotiales; family Rutstroemiaceae; genus Rutstroemia; species Rutstroemia sp. NJR-2017a BVV2. The sequence goes on from NJPS01000044.1 coordinate 480,575, forward strand.
CATGTCCAAATTGAGATGCCAGTGGGTCTGCCTGAACTACCGCTGCCAGAAGATACAGAAGCAATGATTGCTAAGGCGAAGGAAATGGTTGAGGCGGCTGTAAAGAGCCAAGCTTTGAATGGTGAAAACTTTTCTACCAAGCGCAAGGCCGAAGAAATTGAGGAAGCAGATGAGGAAGACGAGGCTGGGGACATTGTTGAAGCTGCGCCCGCGAAGAAGGTAAAGGTTGAATCTGAGCTGAAGAAGGAAAGGGTTAAAACACGTGCCTTGATTGGTTTGAGTGCTACTTTGGCTATTGGGTATGTTTGTCTGTCTGATACGAATCGACCAGTTACTGACCGAGTTACAGCGCAATGATCCCTTACGTATTTGGTGCATTTTAAAGGACTTTCTGATTCCGCATTGTATAGTTTTGCTCAGTTTATATCTACTGCTTTTGTTATTTAGGGGGCGTTTTTGATGAGAATAAGGGTATTTAAGGGTTTCCTCATGATATCGGATCTGCCACTGAATACCCTGTTTGTCGGTTGAATACTTCTCTAAAAGTACATATTTCGACAATGGACTAGGGTAAACCACGTCACCCAAAAAGAGAAACTACTCTGAACCTTTTCTCAAGGGTTTTCTGTTTTTGATAGGCAATACCGAATTAATATGAGAACAATTTCTAATGATATACGTGGGTTGGAAAACGAAGCGGTCTTGCAAAAATGTTCCTGGTTCCTTTAAAGTTGTAAGTCAAACCCGGCCTGAGGAAGTCACGACTCTGGGCGCACCTTCCTCTCTTGTGTCCCTTCTGTTTGGGGAGGTCTCCAGTTGCGGACCAACAGATATGCATTCTCAATGGCGAAATTCCACTTAAACAACGAGATATACATTTTAGTATACGGGAACGAGAAATCTGAAGTCGATCGATGAATTGATGCACTCCCTAGTGTGCAATAGGACACAATCATTACTTAGGTATAGACGGTGACTGCACTGTCTTCAAGATGTACTTGGTCCTTCTTTAATTACCTTTATCTCCTCTTTAACCACTTCACCTTCACCTCGACGCATTCCGACAGACTTCAACTCCAAAACCATGGATCCCAACAGTGACGGTGCAGATGCACAACAATCTACAACTGCCCCGAACATCACGACTCCAAAGCGCGTCTTCAGGCGAGCACCTCCACTAGCCAGGTTCAAAAGGAACACACCTCAAGATCCCAGAGCAAGCACCTTGACTCCAAGTGCAAAAGATGGGGGTTCTGAAATTATTGCAAATGAGCAATCAATAGACACAGGCAACTTGACTCCTTTGGTCTTTCAAGCTACCACTATAAATGACACAGAGTCTAGAGTTAATCCATTTCTGAGCTCTACTGAAAATATTCTACGCTCCATCAAACGAGGTGGGCCGACTCCTCGAAGATTCATGAAGACATACCAAAGACGCCAAGCATTGAAAACTAATGCCACACCTGTTCCCAGCATCAGTTCTGTCCCATCGCCGAGTGGTCCATCAGGAGAACCGGTCTTACGCAAGCTCGACGGCAAGGAAACTGGAGACAATGCATCGCCACCAAATGAAGAAGGGCAAGCAGATAAGATGTGCAGCGTCACACCAATCGCTCAGAATATGGACACGGCCAGTGATAGCCAGGGAAAGTCTTTACGAGAATCTCGGTGCCCCTCAAGATCCCGGGAGGAGTATTTGCAACCCTCTGCCGAAGTCATGGAAATTGACACCTCGTTTGGTCCACCACGGCTCCTACCAGACGAACAAGATAGCAGTGATGAAGATGAAAAGGCAGCTTCTAGGTAAGTGGGATAGCACACCATGACACTCATATAGAGAAGCTCGGTGCATGCAGTCTTTGGTTAGTGTTGCTGACTCCAAGCAAGTGTTAACTTAGAACCGCTTGATGACGTTGAGATTGAGCTCCTTGGTTTAGCGGAAGGTATTGACTCTTCAATGAACCACGCAATGCGAATTGGCAGAGACACCGAACCACGCAAATTGGACGATCTCGACCTACCCGATACCCAGAGAGATTTTGAATGTGCCACCCAGGAAGATACTTTGACTAAGTTGATGGACGTCGGCCTCACGAAGCGGGAAAAAGCGGCAAATGATTCCATAAGAACTTACTCGAAAAATGTACAGCAGAGCCAAAGATTGGTGCAAGCTTCAGAGCATACTGAGTATGCAGAGGACTCAGAGGTTCCTGTCGATCGAACCCCCAAGAAGAGAAAGAGAAAACTTCGCAGACGGTTACCTCTTGGCGAATTGCATCTAGTATCTGAAAAACACCCGAACAATGAAATAGTAGGAGTTAAAGAGGTGTCAAAACGGATTCAGAAGCTTCCACGAGCTTCGAGTAATACTCCCAAGCCTTTTGGAACAATCAATCGTTCGGAATATATCGATCTGAGCTCATATAACAAGTCTCCAAGGGGAACTCCAACTACTTCGTACTCGGATGGGTTCATTGGTTCTGAAGCCCAGCCCACTGGAATATTCATGCCAGTGCCTAAGCCAAAGCGAATTCGGCCGCCTAGTATGTTCGGGCTGTCTACTCGCGTACGCACCTTAACACTAGTTGAGAAAAGAGAGGAACAAGAAGACACCCGGCAGGCTAGACGTGTGGAAAAGCTAAATAGGAAAGTAATCAAGGCACAGCCAGTATCTTGCACGGTAGATATCGTGGACAATCCTGCACCAATTTTCTGCATTGCAGCTCCAGTTGGTGTCGCCCAGGAGGTGATTAGGGACCAGATAGAACTGATCGATAATCCAGACCCCGAGATGCCACCAAACGAAGTTGAGACAAACCATCCGTGTGGCGATCTTGACACTTTACGAGATATTTCGTTCCAGAACGTTACTCTGAACGTCAAGACCAACATTGGTTTACGCCCGAGAACAATTTCTACAGATTCAGGGGTATTTAGATGGCATGATACGCCACGCGAGGATTCATTCGAGCTTAGTGTGCAAGACGAGATGAGATTGGTGTCTTTAAAAAGGCCATGGGACGCACTTGAAAATGACGATGACGGTAGTATGGGTAGCGATGAAGCCGAGATCGATGCAGATTGCTCGGAGTACAGCTCCGAATTCTCGACCGATGAAGATGATGAGCAATCGGATAATGACACCGACGAAAGTAATGACAGTTGCGACCAAAGCGGAGGAGAACACAGTGAAGAACCTGAAGAGGAAGGGCAATGCATCAGTGATGAAGAAGTGATTAGTGCAGAAGGGATGCATGTCGATATGGGTTCAGAGGCTCTTGTTGAGTGCAAGACACCAGAATCAGGATCAGTGTTTGTATATCAACCTGCACCGTTGGCATGCTCAAATCCGCGGGACATACGGTTAGCCCAAAGCCTTAAAGACCTAGGCTCACAAGAATATCACCCGTGGCAATCTCAATCTCCGTCTCAATCTCCGTCTCAATCTCCGTCACAATCACACTTCATTGCAGACCAGAACGGCACTGACGACACTCTGCCGACAGTGGAACGTGAAACTAACAGCTGGAGGCCTCGCCGTCCCAAACCAAGTCATTTGGCCAACGAGACAGAGGAAGATATCTTCGACAGCCCTTCTATATCCCTTGCACAACGAAGAAAATCCTCAGCATTGCAAACACACAGGAGGCGACTCATAAGTCAACCACTGGATATAAGCATGAAGAGGTCGCCTACCCCTGAAATTCCGGAGACTCAGGCCGCAGATCTACGTCCAGCTTCTCCCGCTCATGAATCGCAGAACTTTTATAGTCAGATTTTACCGGCTGAAGATCCAATGGTGGATTTGCAGTTTTCTTTGCCATCCGAAGAAGCGATATCTCACTTTTCGCAACTCTCTTACAGACCGGAGGAGAGTTTCTCCAGTCAAGCTTTCGAAGAGCGAGAGAGAAGTATTGAGAGCTTCAAAGCTATGAGTATGAGGAGCAAGTCGACTCCGGTTCATTCGCAATTAGCGCACTCTCCAACAGCGGCACTCTTCGCGTATCAACAGACGAATAAAGCATTCATCAGACAAGGGTTCCAAAACGGTCACTCCGCTGGAATATCCTCCTGGCCGCCCGCTATGTCTGCACCTTTGCCACAAAGAGAGAATAACTTGGGTTTGCTCACTAGAAAAGTTAGCTCTAGTCTTGGAACATTGCATGGTTCCGCTAGGAAGAGGTTGAAGTCACTACCGTTCGCGCCACCGTTTAAGAAGCAGTAGTAAGTTGAGCAGTGTGAGAGTCAACTTGCTAGAGACTATTTTGGGGCATCTTGATTGCTCCGGTTGCTGTTGCGTATGCATAGAAGAAGAAATATAAAGAAAAAGAAGGACAATTGTAGTCTTGCTCGAGGCAAAGATGCTTGAAGCAGCTAAGAGATCTGGGAAAGAGCTTGTGCTTATATATCATTACGACAATATTTTGCCATTTTACGGGCTCATGACACTGGCTATTTGCACGGCAATTATGGGCGCGCCTGAACGGTGATAGAGTTCACTTGTTTTATTTCCTTGATACAAGAATGTACGAAAAACTTAATTGCACATAGTAAGAAGAGCTCCAATACAGTTATGATTCAAAAAAAATTGATGAATTCAAACATCAAAGACTATGATCCATTTTCTGGAACCAAGAACGCCTTGCTAAATGGACAGACCATCATACAGAAATATACTCAATTTATAATTCATTATTTTGCACCCTTCCCCTTGGCTTCATTCTCGCCCAACTCCCTCACATAAATCTTGGTAAGACCCTCTCCACTATAATCCTCTTGCCCATTCTCAAAGCCGGGGCATACTCCCACAGCTAGGTATTTCCCATCGCTACTAAACGACAGTGCCGCAACGCTTGCTGGATATTTCTGGTACTGACGAATCCTGCGCTTGGCTACCGCATCCCACAATGCCACCACTCCATCTCCACCTCCTGACGCAAACGTGCCGTGAACGGGATGAAATGCTAGCGCATTGACTGGGTACACTATATCTGTGCCATCTCCCGCCGAATCAGGCTGTCTGTGACACTTGAATGCATATTTTCGTGCCTGCGACTCCGTTGACGGATCGAACCATTCTACAGCAACACGCCCTTCGATACTACTGCTGGCGTAACCGTCGTCGTTCGGCATGCAGGCTACGGCTCGGGTCATGAATTTGAGAGACGATTCGCGCTGTTGCCAGGGTTTGAACTCGCTTTGTCCGTTGGCTTGCGCTAGAGCGAGCGCGGGTGAGAGATTGTAGATGTAGAGGAGACGCGACGACATGGCTACGACGAGTTTGGTGGGGGTGAGGGAGAGGGAATGCGGTTTTGCGGGGAGGGGAATCGTGGTGGGTTCGTGGTCGGACGCGGCGAGGTTGTGGAAGTGGAGGGTGCTGTCCCAGGAGGCGGATATGAGGAGAGCTTGAATTCAGGATCTCGTTAGCTATGTTCTGTATTTTGTACTTGTGACATGGGAAATAGTGGCTCAACTTACAGTGCTCTTTGCTATACACTACCGACTTTACAGGCGCTCCATGTGTGCTGAGAACTGTTTGTTCGCCATTCTCAAGATTGATCCTGCGACCAGAGAGAGCTCATGTCAGCTAACCCCCTCAAAATCATCTTGCATAGTAGAAGCCCACGCACCTTTTCACCTGCCAATCCAAGCCTGCCGTGAAAGCCTCGTTCTCATCTGCGCCGAAACAAACATCCATTACCGGCGCTCGGTGCTCATATTTATTTAGCAGTTTGCCGCCTTCTTCCGCACCGCTCGTATCATACAGATAGACGTTTTTGTCCCATGACGAAACTAGTAGTTTGGACGAGGAATACGGTGAATATTGGAGAGACGATACCGCATCGTTCGGCGGTTGAGCGAGCTCGTATTGGACTGCTGTTGTCGCGTTAGTTTTACGGAGTTTTTAAGTGGGAGGAGCCAATTGATATACCTGGTGCCATGATTATGATTTGAGGTAACTACAATCACAGAATGACACTTGCTTAGGGACTTTGGAGGAGCAACCGGCAACATAAATATTTACTTTGCTCGAAATCGCGTTTTCCGAATGAGGCTTGGTGTGTGCTTTCTGCCGCTCGCCGCCCGTCAATCCCTGTATGTACGCTTTCGAATGCTCCGAACTTTTTGGAATCTCGAACCAAGCTACTCGCCTTTCAAAGAATTGTGATCTTAACTATAAATTTCCAACCGTACAATCTCTTTGCGAATATTTTCAAAGCCTTCTGATACTTACTACGAACTCTGTCTAGCTTAAGCATAATATCTCGTATTTACTAAGTCACGATATCACAAAGCTTCTTCTGCCGAGCACCCCGCCTACCTTGCCCCTCCTTCACATCAACAAGCAAACACACCACTCCGAAGCTTCAAGACCAACATATTATTTCACCATGCCTTTCGCACAGCTTGTGCTAGGTAGTCCCGGCTCAGGCAAAAGTACCTATTGCAATGGAATGCAGCAATTCATGTCAGCGATCGGACGAAAATGCTCGGTAGTGAACCTAGACCCAGCCAACGACCAGACAAGCTACCCTTGCGCGATCGATGTTCGCGATTTAATCAAGCTCGAAGATATCATGGAAGAAGACTCATTGGGACCCAACGGCGGCGTGCTCTATGCGCTTGAAGAACTAGAACAAAATATGGAGTGGTTGGAAGAAGGGCTGAGTGAACTTGGGGAGGACTATGTATTATTCGATTGTCCAGGGCAGGTCGAGCTTTATACACATCATTCTTCATTACGGAATATTTTCTTTAGGTTGCAGAAACTGGGATATAGAGTGCGCATTTTCATTACTCCCGTGGGTGTCTTTGCTGACTTTGGTGCAGCTCGTGGTTCTACATCTCTCCGATTCCTACTGCCTAACCCTCCCTTCGCTATATATCTCGAATCTTATCCTGTCGTTGCGTGCGATGCTACAGATGGATCTACCACATCTGAACGTACTTACGAAAATAGATAAACTCTCTTCGTATGCACCGCTTCCTTTCAATCTCGATTTCTACACCGAAGTACAGGACCTCTCATACCTCCTACCTTCCCTCGAGGAAGAATCGTCGATAATGAAAGGATCGAAATTCGAGGGTTTGAACAAAGCTATTATTGAGCTCGTGGAGGACTTTGGTTTGGTCGGCTTTGAAACTTTGGCGGTAGAGGATAAAAGGAGTATGATGCACCTGCTCCAGGTGATAGACCGTGCGGGAGGTTATGCGTTTGGTGGTGCTGAGGGAGCAAATGACACAGTATGGCAGGTTGCCATGAGGGAGGGCGTAACAACCATGGATATAAAGGATGTTCAAGAGAGGTGGATCGACCATAAAGAAGAGTATGACGAGCTAGAGAGGAAGCAGTGGGAGGAACAAGCAAAGTTTCAGGCGGAGCAAGAAGCGGCCAAGCCCGCAGATGATGACGATGATCTCGAGGAGCTGGCTCGAATGCCCTTCGACTCGGGCGTAAAGGTTGTTAGAACGAATCAATGATACCCCTCATCCATTTCCATCACTCAATTCCTCGTCTTCTTCACTATCGCTCCTATCTACCATTGTAACCTCTTTCGTAGACGTCGTAGTCGTGTCTTTGTTGTTCGAGCGAAACATCTTCTCAAGAGTAGACTCGCTTTGCTCCCCAAGCGCTCGTCTTGCCTTCAAAATCATTTCTCTCGCCCTGCGAATAGCTTCCTCCTCTGCCTTTCTAATCGTTCCACTGACCCTCACCACTCGAAATACGCATTTCTTTCCATTCTTCACCGGCACAGAATTCATCAGCGACAAAGCCGCCCACAAAACTCGATAATGCGCCCGTGAAACTCGCAGGATAAACGTTGATGTTGCGGTAGACAGATACTTCACTGATTTGATCCCAATACATTAGTCTGCCAATCCCACTAAACATGAAGTAGAAAGAGAACAAACCAGCAATACTATCCGCAATCGCACCCATCCCATAGTCCCCAAACAAATTCGCTACTTCCGCCTTGATTCCCTTCAGTAACGCTTGGGGTGTGAGGGTATCCTCCGTCGGCTGATGGAATACCACCACATCTGGAACTTTGGCCTTGCTTGTCGTAGACGAATTATCTATGCCGGGGTATAGTATGTTAACTAGCAGATACCGATTCTTGATTCGCACCATTGTTGGCTGCTAGGCCCAGAGGCGCGTTTCGAAAAAATAATATTGGAAAAGTTTTGGGGGAGACGCGACGTTCGCTTCCGTGACGTTCGTCGGATCGGTCCGGCCGCTTGGTGGGGGTTTAGAAGTGGTGCTGAGGAGGGGAAAATGTGGTTTGATACAAGTATAAACGAAATGGATAAATCAAGTCTTAAAGCTGCGGTACTGATCGTATCGACGACGGCGGCGAAGGATCCGTCTACTGATCAATCGGGTGATGTTCTGAAAAGTGTTTTCGGAGAAGCTGGGGGACAGTGGGAGGTCGTCGATACGAAGATTGTAAGTGATGATGTTCTGGAGATTCAGACAAGCGTAACGGGATGGACGGATCGAGAGGATGCGGTTAATCTCGTTGTCACTACCGGAGGAACTGGTTTTGCGGTGTCTGATAGAACGCCTGAGGTAGGGTTATGAGATATCATATGATCAATGTCATAGTGTTAATGACATCTAGGCAATTGCACACCTTCTACACAAGCAAGCTCCGGGTCTAGTTCATGGAATGCTATCAGCTTCATTAGCTGTCACGCCATGTGAGTAACCGGAATATGTAAGATCAAGCGGTCAACTGATTTGAGATAGTTGCTTTAATGTCAAGGCCTGTAGCAGGAGTACGAAATAAAACCATCATCATTACTCTACCGGGATCTCCTAAAGGCGCAAAGGAAAACCTTCAGTCAGTATTGAAGCTTCTCCCTCATGCATGTATTCAAGCAGCGGGAGCAAATTCTAGAGCGATTCATGCTGGAGGCATCAAGAAATTGGAGAAGGAAGCAGGCGTGAGTTCTGCCAGTACTGCTCAGTCGACACATACACATAATCACGACCATTCTCATTCTCACAGTCATTCGCATGGACATGGGCATAGTCACGGTCATAGTCATGAACACGCAATGCCAGTTAGACACACTGCACCCAATGAGAATCCTCTTTCCAACGATCCGGCTCTTGGACCAACGAGACGAAATCGTTCTTCACCTTATCCCATGTTAGCTGTCGAAGAAGCTCTGAAGTTGATTGGAGAGCATACTCCTTCCCCACGTGCTATTAAAGCGGACGTGAATGGAGATATCGTAGGTCATGTTTTGGCCGAAGATGTCACAGCGACGGAAGCTGTTCCTGCCTATCGTGCTAGTATCGTGGATGGATATGCAGTCATCGCTTCAGAAGGAAAATCAAATAAAGGAATATTTCCTGTAGCTTCAGTATCACATGCTACAGCTGGCGAGCATCCTCCATTGCAAGAAGGTCAAATTGCTAGGATAACCACGGGTGCTCCCCTCCCTCCCGGTGCGACTTCTGTGATCATGGTGGAAGACACTGTATTAAAAACAATGACCGAGGACGGGAAAGAAGAAAAAGAAGTAGAAATACTAGCGGATGGAGTCAAGCCAGGTGAGAACGTACGGGAAGTGGGTAGTGATATCGAAGCCGGGTCAATAATAATGCGTAAGGGGGAGGAGATATCTGCAAATGGTGGTGAGCTTGGTCTACTCACTTCAGTTGGAAGAGCAGAAGTATGTGTCTATAAAAAACCAGTGGTTGGTGTTTTATCAACAGGAGATGAAATTGTCGAGCATAACAGACCTGGCAATTTGAGGATTGGAGAAGTCCGCGATTGCAATAGACCGACAATTTTGGCGGCCATCCGAGGTTTGGGATTTGAAGCACTGGATCTTGGTATTTCAAGGGACAAACCGGGAGATCTAGAGCAGACTTTACGAGACGCACTTCGCAAAGTAGATGTAATAGTCACCACTGGTGGTGTCTCAATGGGCGAGCTGGACCTCTTAAAGCCAACAATCGAGAGGTCACTTGGCGGCACAATCCATTTCGGGCGTGTTTCGATGAAACCAGGAAAGCCCACAACCTTCGCAACCGTCCCAGTAAAGAACGATGACGGCGAAAGGATCAACAAAGTCATTTTCTCTTTACCTGGAAACCCAGTCTCCGCCATAGTTACACTTCATCTCTTCGTCCTTCCTTCCCTTCATCATGCTTCTGGTATATCTCCAGTCGGGCTCCCGAAAGTACCAGTAACGCTGGCACACGAGTTCCGCCTGGATCCTCAAAGAGCAGAATACCACAGAGCGATCGTCACGATCGCTAATGACGGTCTTCTACATGCAAGTAGTACTGGAATGCAAAGGAGCTCGAGAGTTGGGAGCTTGAAAAGCGCGAATGCTTTGTTGTGTTTACCAACGGGGAAGGAGAATTTGCCGAAAGGGGCAAAAGTTGAAGCTATTCTGATGAGCAGGATTCGAAGTGAATTGGAGAACGTGTAAATTTTTCGCTCTTGAGTTACAAAATCCAAAGTATAATTTATTTCAGACTGGATCTCTTCTGGCGACATTCTGATCTTCAACGTGGTGAGAATGAAGTTGAAGGTGAATTTAGTGGTAAAGCACTCAGTTCTTCGCTCTTTCCTAATTCTGCCAACCCTCAACTACCCATCTGATCTTCTCGGATGGAAACTGGAACGACCACATCTTTGTGGCGTTCGAAATGTGTCACTATGACTACTATCAGTATGATCTATGTGGTCATAAAGCCGTTGAAATCTTACAATATTGTAATGAAGTTCTGTGGAAGGCAGGAATGACATTTCAGTTACGACCATGTCCCGAGGAAAACTTCGTCAACTTTTGCGAGGAAATTCTCAATATACCTTCGAAAGATATCGGCAAATGTTATTGGAAAGGGATGTCTGGTTACTGCAAGATGTGTGAGAGCTCGTTCCAGGTATGTCTTGCGATATCTGCCTTGAGACTCACTTGACAAGAGCAATGGTCTGGTTCACTTTCTCGAGATGAAAGAATCTATGCTGGATTAAATTCAGGCAGCTGACTCCTATAGATGCCACAAGTCACACATTACCGAACCTACAATGACAAATCCTTCGTTGATGTTCTGAGCGAAGCAGCTCCTCTATTCACTCTTAAACTATCCGAGCCACTTCAATGTCCCAGTCCACCCCGATCACTCTCGATGATTTCCACAATCAATGTCGCTGTACCAGATGCTCTACAACAAGCACTTAGCGGCACTTTCTCTACACCACATTCTACAATCCCGACACCTGGTCCGAACTTGCTGACCCGTCGCCTCCAAGCTTCCGGTCATCATCCATATATATATACGCCATATGTCAATGCTACTGTTCTCGAGCTGCTTTCTATAAGCGACCAATTCCCACCAGAAAAGTTTGCAGAACAGCAAGAGGTGTTCTTCCCACTGACGCTTCAAATGTACGATCTGAGCCATGGGTACCAGGGAATGCATATGCAGTGGAGGAACCAGGGATACTGCCAGAACATGCCCCTAAGCTCTTTGCCCCACAGCTACTTATCATCGCATTGCGGCATGACACCAAACGATGATACCCTTGTTGTAGAAATGCTGAAGAGAGGAATTCCATTGCAACTTATCTGGCGGTAAAGTCGAAAGTCACGCTGTCAAATGTTAGGGATACTAACAGAAGTTCAGAGATAAATTCAAGGACAGGGGGATGTCCATTCAGCCATTTTACCAACACGGGCAAAGGCTAGAACAGGAAATGATTAAAGCTCGCGCTGTTAAAGAGAACTCGAAGATGGATGAGATTCAGAGAGAAATATTGCAGAGATGGGAGTCGGCTGATGGAATAGCACCTTTCGGATCTTATGAATCAAGGACAGAATTCGATCATTAAGGGCATGCGTGTTTATTTGCTATTATAGCGGTCCTCATCATACAGTCTAGCACTACTTTCAGCAATGCAAATTTGCCCACCGATCCCAAAAGTGCTTGAAATCCATTTCTACCTGAACGCCGGCCATCGGCTTCCGCTTGGATGATATATATGATACACGACAATCACTTATCTCACATATTGTACTTCTCGTCTTGAAAATCCTCCAAATAGTTTCGCAAGCGCAGTGCATTTTCCTTTACTCGAAGTCGGGTGCTTTCGAGGATACCAACAGACCGACGATGAGACCGAAAAGTCCAAGCACAGAACTGAAGATTTCGATGACCAGAATTTTCACGAACCTAGAGACAAATTAACAATGCACGACGGTGCTATTGATGCCGATTTGACTTACAAACTGGGGTCTGCAGCATCTGCCAGCGCAGCACCACTTCCATTGATACCTACGGAAACACCGCACACCAAGTTGCACATTCCAACCGTCAATCCAGACCAGAATAGAGCATATCCCGCAAAGTAATTAGAAGCAGAGTATGCAGTTTCGGCATTGACGGGTCCGAGTTTGGCAGAGAATACGATGGACATGATGACGCCGTAGATGGCGACAACTTCGCAGAAGATAATCGAGATGAGATTCTTAGTTCGAATGCGAGGTGCTCGGACACCACCACCTAGAATAGAAGATCCAGTTATGAAGATTCCCCTGTGTGATCGTATGAGCTTTTATTCTGGAAAGAGAGGCGAAGGCTTGTTGTACCATGCTGCTCCAACAACCGACAATCCTATGCACAAGCCAATACCCATATCTGCCCACGCGAAGGGCGATACATCTTCGAGAAATTGTCCGACCTGTTGCACGTATTAGATGTACTGTGATGCAGACTGTAGATTCGAAAGCCATACATTGAAAGCTTCTCCGTCGCCAGTAAAGAGCATGTCTAACAGCACCCGTTAGCTCTCATCAACCAGATCCGAGCATATCCAACTTACAAGCTCCAACCACAGCCAGTGCAGTGGTAGCACCACCAAGTCCATATTTAAGACTCATCTTGTCTTGATTAGCCTGGTTAACAAGTCGGGAAAGTAATGAGTGATTGTTGTCGTTGAAGCTATCAAGTGGTCTCTGCAACTCAAGCTCACAAGCGAAAGAGCAACCTGATTCGGCTCCCGTAGTTAGCGCCACATACTGCGCCATCACACTGCTTACTCGTCTTCTCCCATATATATACAACATCCCGTCAACAGCTTCAATTTCTCCTCGTCGACCGCAAATCTGAAAAACCAAGATACAAGATGGCGGCTCCTGGACAGTTCTTCTACGAGATTTACCGTCGTAGCAGGTACTGTGCCAATTTTGCTATACTAAATAATATGCTACATTTACTGACAAACGCTCAATCTAGCATCGGCATGGCTCTCACAGATACCCTCGACGATCTGATCAAGGACAGACGTATCGAGCCTCAGCTTGCGATGAAGATTCTGGTAAACTTTGACCGAAGTATCACAGAGGCATTGGCAGACAAGGTCAAGGCGAGATTGACGTTCAAAGTACATACACCATTCGCATGATGAGAACAATGGAAAGAGTGTTGACTAATTCGATGATGAAGGGACATCTCGATACATACCGTTTTTGCGACGAAGTCTGGACCTTCTTGATCAAAGATGTGACATTCAAAATGGAGAACTCGAGCCAGTCAGTTGTTGCCGACAAGGTCAAGATCGTAAGCTGCAACAGCAAGAAGCCTGGCGACCCTCAATAAGCGCATACTCAAACAACTTTCAACGCGACCCTGGTCCGGGCAGTACAACTATGAAAATGGCGTTTGCGATGAACACGACTCAGAATGGGTTATACAAATTGTGCTATATCATGCATGTGGATGGGAATGGGAATGGGGTTTTATGGGATGCGGCGTTCTTTGTTATCAGTTTGGGGATATGAGATGCTATGCTCTGTTCGTTTGCGATCATGGGCGGATGACACAGAATTTATAGAGGTCGCTATGCGTTATGCGATGCTAATATAGGAGAAGTATAAAAATATTATGACTTTGTCCAGGATACTTTGCGCCCTCTGATCTTAGGCAACTGTTGGAACCGTACTGGATGCGGTGACCATGGAGTATGACCGGATGGATTGGAAACAAGTCCTTAGTGATAGCGGCGTATCTCGAAAACTATAAAGTTTGCAATACGCTAGCATCTGGTGAAAGCTTCAACAATCCATCCCACAGTGAACAAGAAGAGTTTCTTAATTGCTGTGGGAGTTGCTCTCTTGCAGTCTTGTCTTCTTAGATGTATGATACTTATTCCAAATCTTGGTGCTCGGAACATGCTTCGTGGGGAATTGATGTGATTGAAGCATTAGCCTATCATCAGTGCCCTGAAGCGTGTTCCGTGGTAACAGTGTTACCTGTTCGCAAGTTTTAGTTCGGTCCAGAAGGAAAGACGCTTCTAAAACCCAGAGCAGTATTATATTATGTAGTAGGATTCTAAGAAGTCTTAGAAATACACTTTTCAGAATCATTAAAAAGCTGGGGAAGGAACAAGCCATCACACAACGAGTATTGTTGTTGTTCACACGACCCTGTACTGCCGTTCAAATCTCCTACAAGACAAGAACCTCCTCTGGCCACCCAATCTCAGACGCATCACGAATTCGATCATGCCTTCCCCAATCAAGCGAGCTTCCAGTCGATGCAAAAGAATTGCACAAGTAGTCAAGAGCAAATGCAAACGCGACACTAGTACTCTACACACCGATTCGGCGCCAGCACCCCGTCGTTTTAAGATATTCGGGTTTTTTGGAGGAGGAGGAGGCTCTGCATCATCAGACGAGAGAGGCGATAGTCTCAACTCGTACCCCTTGGATAATAGTGAAGAGAACGTAGACAAAATGATAGCCGCAACGCAGAAGGCGTTGAAACGTATACCTACCGATAAAAATGGGCGAGCCATTGTGGAGGACAAGACGCGTTTTACCTATGAATATCCGGACGATTATTCAGTTAGGTGATGGACGAGACGGGATTTGAGATTTGGTGCTTCTGTATATATCTGGGGTCGCTTGGAATGGCGGGAAGGGTATGGGGTTGGGTTGGGACGAAATATCAGATCTGGATCGTCTACATTAATCAGACGAAACTGGATCGCCTTGATTTTGACGAAGATGTGCTGAAGGAACACAACGCATTGGAATCGGCGGTGGTGATACGTAGAAGTCGGAGTGACAAGTCTAAGCAGACATATTCCGTGGTGAGGAACTCTTATAGGTTCATTTGTATGCTCCCATTCCAATGGATGCGTAAATTTAGAGCGAGGACGAACTAATACCCTCGTGGAGCCGGTAGGGCTGACCTGACCTGTGCGTCTTCAAGATATGGGCACATTAGCAGAGAGAGACGACCTCCCTGACTTTCGTGTCCCTGCTTGAGTAGCACAAGTTGATCATAATTTACCCAAGCATCTGCAAAGTCGTCGTCGCAAAGCAAACATATAGTCTCCATAATAGAAACACCCTTCAACATTTTAAATTCCCGTCCCAATCTTGGCACCTATGGATCCCATAAGGTTATCCGGCCACCGTAAGCACAAGCTTACCGCAACTTAAAATCCCCCTAAGGACCCTACTCGTCCAGCACCTCAAACAAAGGAGCTCCCTACGTTTCCGCCGCGCGAGATCTGGTCCCTAGCCCTTCACCATGCAGCGCCTAAGCAAACGCAGAACCAACAAACTATCGCCTACACCATCGCCCAGCAGCAAAAGCAACACCAATGATTCTGCTCACGACCGCACTTCCCTCACCACAAGCATCAATTTCGGTCCCACATCCAAAACGAACATGGACCACTCACACTCCGCGCCCGACGATCCGCGTAAACCCCTCCTGGACGCAGCAGGGGCCGGGGTGGGCAGCATGCGGCTAAACCATGACACTGCCAAGGAGAATCACAGTACTGGTAGTAGTGTGGTTAATAATCTATCCTACGGCGCGAGTACGAGTCCTTCATCACAACATTCAATTACGCGGGGTTCTGGGCCTGCAGACGACGAAGAGGACGTCGACGAAGAAGTACGGCTAGAAGCAGAAGAGAACGATTCCGCGATGGAGAATATTAGTCGCAAGTCCCAATGGATCTTATTGGCCGTGGCTAGTGGTGCTTGTGCGGCTTTCAATGGAGTGTTTGCGAAATTGTATGTTGCTTTTTTTCTGTGCGCGCATCGCATCGGATGGCTTGGGAGGGGGTTCCGTACGGATGTCTTTCTGATTCTGTGTGTTCACGAGAGAGCAGTCACTGCCTGTCCGCGAGCTGCAGTTGCGCTAGTTTCCGCTATTGCTGCAAGCCATCCGGAAGCATAGGATTATTATGTCACGTACTTAGCAAAAGTTTAACTGACTCCTCTCTCGTATAGAACCACAACCCAATTAACGACATCGTTCGCGGAGAGCGTAGCCAGCTTCTTCGGGCTCGGAGAAGGAGAAAAAGTGGTGGAATATGGCGTGCGAGGGGTAAGTCCAGTCCCACGAACACCTTACCCATAATCCTCCGCCGTCCCCGTCCGCTAAACTGACATCCTCCCACAGATATTCTTCCTCCTCAACCTCGTCTTCAACGGCATAATGTGGACACTCTTCACCAAAGCCCTGGCGCGCGGGACCTCCACCGTACAAGTCTCGATCATCAACACATCCTCGAACTTCATGATCACGGCCGTCCTCGGCTTTATAATATTTTCCGAAAGCCTTCCGCCGCTTTGGTTCGTCGGCGCAGCGTTACTCGTAGCCGGGAACGTGATTATCGGGCGCAGAGAAGAGGAGGAGAAGGACAAGGGGGATTTGGAAGGGGGGAGAGCGGGCGAGGAAGGCGATGGGTTGCTTGGGGAAGAGCTGGAGTTGGGGGGGAGTGTGATTGCGGAGGCGGAGGATGCGGATGCGGAGGGGAAGAGGACGAGAGAGAGAGAGCAGGAGGATGTTTTGGATTTGGCGTTGGGGGAGGAGGAGGAGGAGGAGGGGAAGAGTAGTAGTGAGGATGATATTTTGCTGCTTTGATGGTATGTTGTACAGTATACTATGTATAGATGTGGATATACGATAGGATAGAGGTGGTGGGCATGGCCTTGGCGTTTAGAGATTTTCTTGGGCTGCGGAGCTTCATGTTCAAGTTATATACCTCTTCGATATTGAATAGTTATACAAGAGTTGCTTGCACACACGGGATGTTGTTCGTGCTTCCTCCCAAAGTATCGGTAACGGCGTAGAGGAATGATATTATTATGGGTACTGATAGGGGGCTACTCGTCTATCTAGAGGGTGGACAGAAAGCTTGAAGTAACTCGACATAACCGCCCTGCAGTTGCGGCTGGGTCATTCATTCCTAGTCACTTCAAATGAGGCGCCCCTCAATCACTCATGGGAGCACTGTCAACGGCTCTATGATCTGTCCGTGTTGCGATTCCAGATCGAACTTGAGGTCCAGCACCGCATATTCGATGAGATCATTTTCAACTACCTACTATCATTTCCAGGTTACAAATTTCAAGCAGTACTTTTTGACGGTCCATGCCAATGGTCCGACACGATTTCCTTGCAATCTTGTCTGCTCATTCTTGATGCGATGATATACATATACATATTTATATTGATTTTACATAAGTAGCAGAGCTCCGTAGACCAGCACACGAGCCATCTAGTGTAGCAAGATATTATACAAATCCTGTCTTTCGACCACAGATCAACCCGAAGAATATTCAAAGAAAAAGCCAACCTCTACCTATACTAAACACCATTCTTGCCAATAACAGCCGACGTTTTTCTCCCCAATAAAAACACGCAAGCACCCAACAAACCAACCCTAAGCCAACAACTTCATAATATCACCCATCCTCGTCTCCTTCCCTTTCTCACCCTTCGTCTTCTCTCTAAAAGCCTTCCCAACCAACTTCCTCTTCTCCGCCTGAATCTCCAAAACTCTCTCCTCGATACTCCCCTCCATAACCAATCTCCACACCGTACACTTCCTCTTCTGCCCCAGTCTATGCACCCGATCCACAGCCTGATCCTCGATTGCCGGTGCCCACCAAGAATCCGCCAGGATAACTGTATCAGCAGCAACGAGGTTAAGTCCCACGGAGCACACCGCAAGACTGGCAAGCAGGATCCGGCACTCTGGGTCTTGGTCGAGAGCCTGCATGCCTCTGTCCCGTTGCTCGGGTTTCATGGATCCGTCGATGCGGGCGAACTTGTAACCAGCTTGCTCGAGTTGTTTCTGGATGATGTTGAGGAATGAAGTCCATTGGGAGAAAATGACGACCTTGGAGAGGGGATCGCGATGGGTTGCTTTTAGGATCTCCATTAGAGCTTCGGTTTTGGAGGACTGCTCGTCGGTGTTGATCTCTTCGTCTTGTGCAACTTCTCTGGCTGGTTCGACGAGGAATTTAGTGTCGGGAAGGTTGGCACGGCATAAAGGACATTTTTGCTGGAGCTCGATGGTGCGTTCGATACATTGCAGTCCAAATACATGTTTACAGGCAGTGATCACCGGAGAATGAAGTTCCTCGAGACAGATGGAACATTCTTCGTGGTTATCGATGCTGAGTTGCAGAAGCATTTGGAGGGCAAGTCGGTTTTCTTTGTTGAGAACAACAATGTCATCTTTCTCGATAGCTTCCATAAGACCAGCAACTCTAGATTCGCAGAGCTTCCAATGCGAGCATACCTGGCGCAACCGGAGAAGGATCTCAAGAATATGGCTGTAGGTGATCGTATTCTTCTTGCGCGATTGAGTCTCCAACTGGAACTGTTTAGTCATGCCCTTGGCTTGCTCCCTGCGGCAAATGTTAGTCAACAACGCTTATATAAGTTAGGGAAATAGCTACTTACTCAAGAGCATCGTATTTCTCTTTCTCATCATTGCGGAATTTGATTCTATGAACATATTCCGACAGCTCTGGGAGCTTCAGGTCGACGAATTTCATGTCCTTCTTCCGTCGCAAACACATAGCTCTCATTGTCGTCTGCAATAGCAGCTCCGCGTTCCGATCTCCGTAGGACCTGTGGATTGTAAGTTGAATTATCCCCAAATTAAATGCAACAATAACATGATTACAAATCTGAAAGCAGATACTTACAGTGGTCGTGTGAATACAGCATTAAAGATCTCAAGTTGTTGAAGACCTCCACTAATACCCATGAATTTGAGCATCGAATAGAAGTCCTTAATAGAATTGACAATCGGTGTGCCAGTGAGAACCCATCGTGACTCAGCAAGAACGCTCGATGCCGCAATTGCTGCCTTCGTGTTTGGATTGCGGATCTGATGACCTTCATCCAAGACAATCCTACGCCAGTTCATCGAGAAAAGTCCATCAGCAGCAGGAACCTTTCCAGCCACCTTGGTACCACGGAACAGTTCCGAGACGAGTGTGCCATAGCTCGTAACTACAACATCATATTCTCCAAGCTCCCGCGAGGTCATCGTTTTGGCTTTGTTGGCACCATGATAGGTAAACACCTTCAGAGCTTTATCTTCCTTGATATGTCGTTCCATTTGTTGAGGCCAGTTCGACATAACGCTGACTGGAGCAATGATCAAGGTTGTGCCTGGTCCACCTTCAAGAATAAGACTAATGACCTGCAAGGTTTTACCCAGTCCCATGTCGTCTGCAAGAATGCCTCCTTTGGCGACTGTCGGATTCTTATCACAGTAATTGGTAGCTATGTTTCTGTAGACACCAGATTTTCCGGCTGCAGGTGTCCATAGTTGAACCACTTCATCGGATCCAGCTTTGGGCAGTACAGGATTCTCTTTTCCTAGCATCCACGCAAGACCTTGACGCTGATAAGGAAGTAAGGTAGATTCAAGAGCTTTCGGCTGGCTAGCCATAGACATCTTCGAGAGCACTTCTTCAGGTTCGCCCAGTTCTTCCGCCATCTTATCGACCTCTCTTGGATTAAAACGCTCACTGTGTGCAACAAAGTGGGAGAGATCCATTTCTGGCTGAGAGATCGCTGGCTCTGGCTGACTTGAGCTGCCCTGAGAGGACTTATAACCGAGTTTCTTCCTCGAAGAAGGTTCCACCGGTGCTTTGGCTGTCTTGGGGGCTGCCACAGCTCGCTTTTTCAGAGGTACTCTGTCCGCTTTCAATTTATTTTCCACTAGAGGACGCAAAATTAGCATATTAGCAATGACTCGCCACAGTGAACCAAATTGACTTTGTGATTCCCTGACAAGGTGTGGCTTGAGACTCCAACGATATCAAAATTAGAAACGTACGTTCTGCTCTTGCGACAGGTTCGCCAGGCCCGTAGACCTTAAGAAGAACCGGGCAATCAAAAGTTCCCTTCTCTCCCGCAAGAGTACCCTCCAAGACGATAGTTTTACTGTCCTATGGGCACCAATGAGTCTCGAAAGTTTGTCGACGGTGGATGGACGACTTACGAGATAAGGTGCAAGCTTTTCAGCCAATTGTCGCGGCAAATGACCAATCTGAGTTCCCTGAACATTGTTGACTCTGATAGCGTTTGAATCATACGGATTTCCAGGCTCTCTTCTAATCATAACCTGTTCTCCAGGCGTAGCATAACCATGGTAGTATCTGATACCTACAATCTTTCCATCAATAGCGCCCAGACAAACCCATCCAAATCCTTCTTCGACATCTTGGCTGAGGTCAACAATATCGCTTTCCTCGCCGTTTTCACCAACGAGCCATTGATCACGAACACTCCAAGAGGCAGTTGACGGAAGTTGACTTGAGCTGGCCGCACTAATTCGTGGATGCTTGCGTTGAGGTACATCATTTTCTTCATCAGAGCCTGTCAAATCGATGACGCCCGCTCGTAAGGCGCGTTTCCCGCGACTTGGCATGATGGATTTTGATGATGTGTTGCAGTTTTTCTTGAAGCTCGTGTGAACTTTTAGATAACACGACGCGTTTGCAAAGTTTAGATTTTGGTTTACAACGCATCGACTGGAATCAAACACCAGATCACGTGTGAACAGAGGGTTCCTTTTTCTTCGTTTTTCTATTCGATTCTTCCCTCTTTTTTATGAAGCTACTTCTCGTGATTGGTTCATTTCTTTTTAGTTGTTCAGATTTTTGTGTTTAATAGCAAGAAATTTACCGCAACATAGTCTCTGGACTCCATGGTATCCTCTGACTTCCGCCGTTGTTATCGGAGCCATCACAGCGGAGCAGCTGCACCCCGGATTCTTCTACCGATGACCCTTGAAATTTAGAGCTACCGGAGATTTTCTAGACTTTCTGAGGGCTTAGCATTATCCAGCATATGAGACACTTACTATCTAGAAGATGGCAATATTAATTGAAAATCCTGCTTCATAATTGTAACATATACGAAGCCATTCACAATCCTCCAAAAACAAGACAGTCCAGCAAGTCGCTGCTTATCTGCAGAGAAGCGTCATCGTCCCAAACCTGGCTGACATCCCTGCTCATCGAGACCCTGCCGAGCCTGCTTGATTCTCGAACGTGCTGATAGTAGTTCCCTGACAGTTAGCTAGATCTTTCATTTATAAAAGTAATACTGAAAGTCTTCTAATATACTTAGATTCCGTGACTACTTCTCACAGCGATATCATACCTGAAGCATCTTGAAGCTTGCGCGCCGCAAGCTACACATTCTTATGCAACATGATTCGAGAACGCCTGATACTATGTATCATTAACATTTTCTGTAAGTACCTCCACGCTTGCGAAGCGGTGAAACTAATACCTTCGCTCCAGGTCCTCCAATATCAGTTATGCTTGTGCGCTGCTCTTTTGCCTCCTCCAAGTTTCTCTCCCTTCCGCGCACAAGCTGATAGTCACTCTAGGTGGCGGGAGTAGGACCTGACTGTTTATTCAACACACTATTCTTCCTTCTCGGCGTCATCCCAGGCCATATCCACGGCTACTATGTCACGTTGACTTATTTCCATCGCAAAGGAAAAGTCCGCAAGGGCAAATATCCTGGCGGGCCCAAATCATTCATCTGTAGTGAACTGGTGTGGAATGGAGGTGCAACCAACCGGCATGTGGAGGAGCTGCGGCAGAAAGAAGAAGATGAAAGGATGGCGAAGGAGATGGAGAAGGCGGGTATTAAGAAGTGGAGGAGTAGGAAAGGAAGTGTTGTTAGTAGTGCGGGGGGTAGTGCGAATCAAGCACGACGTGGTGAAGTGCAAAGAATGCAAAGCGATGTCGGGGTTAGAGGGACTCATCCAGGTGCTGGAAGGGGGAGAGGAGTGGAAAGGAGTAGGACGATGATGTAGCCTCATGTTTGTTAGATTTGAATGAAGCTCACTGGGGCATACAATCGGCTATGTTGTGCCTTGCTAGGAGGGTGGCACATAGGCTCCTCAACAGGCTTAGGAAGTGTGCAAATAGTTGCGCAGAAAATGTATGATTGTAGCATATTCTGACCGATCGCCTTAAGTACCTCATATAATGTAAGGCAAATGCGCAATGTGTACTGTGGTACCCAGGACAATATCCTCCTAGTACAATTTCAAACCCTTGGGTATCGCTTCATAAACGGTAGAAAGAACACCATGTACGCCAAATTTTCCTTCAAACGAGCCGCAATAAACCTCTCTTACTTCTCTGCAGTTCCAAAGCCATAGATAGGACGACCCATCCGTTTGAGGACCCAAACAACCTGCGCATAACTTAGATCAGTAAATCCTGTGACTAGGGATAGCATTCCAACTTACGTCGCTAACGGTACACGTTTTCCTTCCTCCGTGGTCAACCATGGCACATATATCTCTGAGGACCTGCGCA
Source organism: Rutstroemia sp. NJR-2017a BVV2 (assembly GCA_002946415.1). Taxonomy (NCBI): domain Eukaryota; kingdom Fungi; phylum Ascomycota; class Leotiomycetes; order Helotiales; family Rutstroemiaceae; genus Rutstroemia; species Rutstroemia sp. NJR-2017a BVV2. Next base: position 503,228 of record NJPS01000044.1, read on the forward strand.
CCGTTAGAATAAGTAGTCTGGCTCATCCAAAGGCGACGAACTCTGGTCATGTAATCTTTCATGACGAGTCTCGTCTCGTCATAGATCCCACCCGAGATCCTTTTGATTCCTCCTCTGCGAGCCATGCGTCTGTTTGAAGTATTAGATCGATCCGCTAGTACGGGAAGGAGCGCTCATACCTTATATCGCCTTTTGTGATGCCGTATAAATTATCTTTCAAAATTTTGCTTTTCAGATCGAGGACATGTCAGTATCTGTTTCAGACTCTTGTGCACGACCTTCCGGTGCAAACACTTGGAAGACAACAGTTGGATCGCCCAAGTGGATATAACTGTGACACAGAAAACAACATGCGACTCACCGGTGTCTCTTCTGTAACTGTTTTCCAGCTACACGATAACCCCGCGATCCCTTCCCGCGTCCTTGTGGATGGCTGCTTGCAAGAACGCTCTTGCCAGCAAGCGATCTATGGCCGTCATTGCGCACACTAGGAGGTGAGGAACCCAGTCCTCTAAACGGAGGCATGATATGCAACAAGCGATTGGTTTAATTAAATGGTAGGATCTATGCTCTGACGGCGTATGATATGTATGACAAAAAGACCCGCTGTTCTAGAAGAGTGTGAAATTCACAGATTGCGATACCTAGATAACGAGGGTAGTTAACGCGATGCGCGGCTCTAGTGCGAGGATCAGGGCGCGAATTCAGGTGTTGAATTTAGCGTGTTTCGCCCGAATGCTGCAAGCTGAAGTAGAATATTCACTTTCTATCACAGATAGTGTTGGCTGCAGGTTTTTCCAAAGGTGAAATGAATTTAACTTCTAAGCCTCCCGGTCAGGGAAGAAGTCTACTAAAACTCGATATTCAGCCAAGAGTCTCAAAGTTAATACAATGCAACAATCCAATAAGCATATCGTGTCTAAATTACTGAACGCCCTCAAAAACTCTGAGAACCAGAAGTCCCCCATCGGCCCGAATTGGGTATCATGGCAATTATTCCGAGATGAACGTCGCCTCCGTGTAGAGAATCCCTTCTTCAGTTATCTCCTCATCACCAATCTTCATCTTGAAGACTGTCGGCTTGTCACGCGGCGAGTACTGAAAAGTGGTTAATAAAAGGATAAAGCCTTCTGCTCAGACTTTGGACTAACCTGGTAGATGTACGGCCTAGTTCCCGCTGCTCCTGCCACGATCTTTTTCACGAATCCTGGCACATGCTGCATGACGTCAAGCCTGTCAAGTCTCTCCCCCAGGCCGGTTTCCATGGAAGCAGACACAGACTTGCCATCCTTTGTCTTCCCGTTCCAGTCAAATCTTACAGCTTCCGGCTCGGGCCAGTCACTTCCCGAGTCTTGCCTGACCTTTGTATGCTTCACGGTGTTACCTGCTCCAGCATAGATGATTTCTCCATCCTTGACTATACCGCCAACACTGACAATCGTAGAGCCGTATGAAGGCGGAGTTGTGTATTCCATCATGATCGCCGAAAATTGAGGGCCTTGGTAGTCAACAAAGTTCCATTTGGCAGCAGCATGATGCGGCTTCATGCCTTGTAACGCATGGATAAACAAAGCCTTTCCTGCGAAGTCGATCGAGCCATCCTTCGTGGTAATCGATCCTTTTGAGATTGTTCTTGGCCAAAATGCATGTCTTATCGCACCCCAAGGTGCCTCAGGATCCGTCCCGTAATACGTTTTGCCATCTTTGCCGACGTGAAATCCTGGCGCAACTCGGGTTATAGTCAGATTAACAATAGAAGCTTCGTTGATCATAGACTTGATTGTGTATTCAGTTCCATCCTCAGAAAGATCCACTGCACAATTATCGGCGTAAAAGCAGGTCTTATCGTCACTGAATTCAACCTTCGATAGTTGGTTGGTCGAAAAGAGAAGTGGCTTTGGACTGCCTTTAGGATAATTTATCTTCGTATTGAACTGGCAAGTCGTTCGAATACCACTTCCCAAGGAATTAGCATTCTTTAATGACGATATGAGTCTGGAGGACATACGCAACATTGCTGTAGATAACCTGTGCCATAGCGATATGCCCGTTATCTGCCATAATATAGAAAGTCTGGGTTTCGACACTTGTTGAATCCATAACCGCCCACTTCATGTCGTCTCTCGTGAGCTCTGTGTAAGGTGTCGTCTCTGCCTGTTTTCCTACAGGTATCACAGCGGAAGCTCCGTATATTGGTTCGGCCGTGCCGGCGACGTTGGCCATCTGCTTTTTCGCCCATTTCATCATTTTGAATTATTGTTGATACGATAGACCGAATTAAAAAGTTGTATTGCGTTTATGTGATTCAGGAAATACTCTCCCTCAAGTAGCCTTCGGGACAAGAGTGACCCCCCATCGTTTCGCGCTTGCCTAGCAGCCAATTCATGCTGATCAAGGCACTTGCGAGGCTCTTTGCAGAGTCTGAAGAGGGATAAATCTTGCGATCGAGGGCTATATTTGTACAGAATGACGCAGCTTGGTGTATGGCATTACAAAGTATCATTTTATGAGATGGTTTCAAGTTTGGGTGACGTTTCGCGATGTATGAACTTGAGTGAGAGTTCGGATCTGTAAAAGCTTGGGGTAAGGAGGACCCCTGATACCCCTCGGAAATTTATCATGATGCACTGTTACCTTATCGACGAGGCGCCAACCTAATCCTAAAATTTATCAAATTCGATCTCAAAACTATCAGAGCGCCGTCAACATCTAAGCACCACAGTCAAGATGTCGAAAGCGCGCGCCGCAGCGGATCAGATTGTGAAACTGATTGTAGGGGCAGGGCAAGCTAGTCCCAGTCCCCCAGTCGGTCCTGCGTTGGGAAGTAAAGGTGTGAAGTCTATGGATTTTTGCAAAGTACGTCCGGTTTGCGACAGCGCTCTCAATTAGAGGAGCAAGAGCATCGCCTTCCAGATCCTCTAGTCTTGTCTGCCCGTCGTGTGCAATGTTTGCTGATGCCATTGCTAGGAATTCAATGCAAGAACCGCGCACATGAATCCAGGTACGCCAATACCTGCGAGAGTCACAGTCCGTCCAGATCGTTCGTTCCACTTCGAAATCCGTACGCCAACAACTGCATACCTGTTATTGAATGCCGCCGGCGTGGAATCCAAGAAGGGGAAACTGAAGGGAAAGTCTGGGAGTGAGATTGTGGGCACGATATCCTTGAAGCATGTTTACGAAATCGCCAAAGTCAAACAATCAGAATTACGACTATCAGGGTTATCACTGGAAGGATTGTGCAAATCGGTGATCGCGACGGCAAAATCAGTCGGAGTAGCAGTTGTCCCATAGGAGAGAGGGGCACGAGGGGTCACTGAATGGGTCGAAATGACAAGCTCAAGTGGGTTTGTGCGATGATTGCCCATCGCAGTGGCGTTGGGATCTTCTTTGACATTTGCAGTGGTAAGGCGGCAAGACGCCAGACCTGTACAACCAAATATTGTAAATTAGAGGACATTCGCATGAAGATGGCATGCTTCAAGTTACTTTCGGCCGGCGTGGTACTGGATGTAGAATCGATATCAAGATGGTGATTGTACTTGTAGTTCCGAAGATTGGCTGTTGATAAGACACAACGAAGCTAAGGATCTAATCTGATAACAAAAATACTACAAATGGTATTCCGGAACTGAAGTAGCAGGAAATCATGGCAAGATTGAGAAACTCCGGCTCCGGAGCTTTTCAACGATACAGACTATTGAAACGGTCGTAGCGTGACGATCATTTCTGCCAATCAGTACGTGAACAATTGGCACGGCAAAATTGAGTGGCCTGTTGCGAGTATAACCTCGGCAGTATTCCGCAGGGCGATTCTTGGGGGCACCAAGTGCGTTGTTCTAGAAGCCGTCTAGAACCTCACAATCTTCTAAACCCAGCATAGATCGATCACAAGCGTTAGTACGTCAGCACGTCAGCACGTCAGTCGATCCACGACACAGCAGCAAAACTTAAAAGCCAAAGCAACAGAAAGGCTGTGAGAGATGCATGGTGTTAAGGCCGGCTTTACCGAGAGGAGTGGGAGGATGCGGTAAGCATATGCGTTTATGCAAGAAACGGCCGAAAAGGCAATCTCTCTTCGGTCGATGGGAAGGATGGGCACAGCTATGCCACCCGTCGCTCGTACTCGCTCCAGTATATGTACGAAGTGTGCAGTATATGCACTTCCACGAACTTGTATCAATCCCCTGACTCACATATTCCGTGCACACACCTGTATGTACTTCTACGGTGCCAGAAATTGTCTCAGGACATGCTCGTGTATTGCCAGGACGTACTTCGTAGGACGTACAGTAGGACGAGAATACTGCTGGTGGCGGCAGGAATCTAATGAATGTGCTACTGTACAGTACCTGCTCTAAACCCAAGCCAAGAAACACCGGGTTCGTTCAGTAGCTGTGATGTGACATTATCTCTTGCCTTGTGAGCTTCCTCAAATCGTCATAGGCACGACGGGCCAGCTAAGGAGCCATCCTTACATTTTGGCCCCAGGTGATTCGTTCGCATACATCATCCAGGAATGGCTATGAAGATGGCCTTGCATTACGTCTCGTATGAAGAGGAGGGAAAATTCTCTGCGAGAAGAATTCTTCTTTCCTTCAGGCGGCGACGACGGGCCTTTTTTGCAGAGCACCAGGTCTGAGTCTGAGTCCTGACCGCCGCAAGAGCAAACTTAGAACCTTTGTAGATTACTAATTCTCAATATTGCTTGGTGACTTATGAACAAGAGAGACTGAGAGACGTATCCCGAGATTTCCTTACTGGACCTCTGCCTCTTCCTTTTGATCATTAACACAACCTTACGCTTTTCTTTCGTCGCCATTTTTCTTGCTTCGATTGTGCTATTGTGGTCGATGAGGCTTACTTAGTTAAGGCAGAAAAAACGCCTTAGGACCGAAGAAGGCTTCCGGCAACCGCGCTTTACTTGTTTCTGGCTCCTGCTCCTGCTCCTGCTCCTGGATTCTGCATTCTGCCTCTTCTTCTCTCCGTCCGGTCATCATCGTTGTTGAACGTTGTACTTCGCACGGTGCGAGCAGAGTACACCCGCTCTTTTAAGTTCCAGTTACACTTTGGGCCAGGCAGGGCAGATCGTGTTCATTGAGCAACACCGGAACGCACAAACCAGAAACCAGAACCCAGAACCCCCAATAATTCCGGAGCTGGCATATGCTGGTTGGTGATTCTGTGTGCATTATCTGCATTATCACTCCTCAATTGCTAGGGGAAAAGAGGAATTCCGGAATTCTTCATCCCAATTCTCTGAAACTACGACCACGTTACACACGTTACACACGTTACATTACCTCCCATACCATCGCATACCAGACCAGACCAGACCATACCAATAACCTAGCCGCATACATACAACTTGCAGTTGTTACCCTTATTGTTTGTTCAGGTCGCTGACGTTTTTGATACGGTGGTGACTATCGATTGGCGCAAACCCATCTCGGCTTCTTATTCCCGTCCGCTCTAAGAAAGGGCCCCACCATTAACCTCCAAATTCTCCATCCAAGAGCAAAGAACTTACTCAATTTCACCCTGACCACATCCCTTCAGGCTCCGGAGGAGTATCCTCGACCTTTAGTGCAATTGCTCAATATTGCTTTACCCCATCACCGCCACGATGAGTGAAGTTCAAGAATCGTCACCGTCTAAAAAGGCGTCGCCTGGTGAGTAGCAGCGCTTACTATCTCCGTCATCAATCGATTAAATCATACCTCAAAGTCGACGTAACGGCTGACACTATACAAACAGCACATCTAGTGACGGGACCCGAATTCACCTCGCCGTTCTCATCAGAGCAGAAAGCACCAGAACAACCGCCAACTGAAGGCTCCCCTCAGGTCCGGTTCTCTTCGGTCAGCGAAGAGATTGCTCCTAACGACGGCTTCACGGGTCTGCAGGATAATACAACTCCGAAAGCAACACCAGGCGAGGACCAAGCAGGTTTGGGAAACTTGTCGGTATCGCTTCAAGGCACACAACTACAGGAACGTCGCATGAGTCGATTTGCGTTTGAGCCCGTATCTTTACCAGCATCAAGGGTATGTCGGATTTTGTTGAAGTTGCGTTTCCCCCCGAATTATGTTATACTCGTTGTTCGAAGTCGACCTCGAAAGCTCCGGCCCTTTTAACAAACAAATTATGGGTACATCTGGATAATATATGTCGCTGGTTTCATCATGCGTGACTCTCACACGCAAAGTATTCATCCCGCGGAGCCATTGAAAGGCTCTTGGAAGTGGGCGTTGAAGACCTACTGCGTTAGGATACTTGCATAGTTTTACTCTCTACTAAGTTTCACAAGAAACATCATTCTGACATAAAGCTCACTCGTTGGTGCAATAGGTCCCCTCAACCGAAGACAACTCCAGAGAGCCTAGCCGATATAATACTCATACTTCATCTAATAGGCAGTCTCCTCATCAAAGCCCTCGACCATCATCTATGCATTCACCACCTATCACTCCGGCGGCGACACGTTCGCGCGATGCTCCAAATGACGCAAAGGGCGCAGCTCTTGAGAAGGTTGACGCAGAGGAGGATCCAACTGCAGTAACACCTCAAATCTCTCCTCCAGGAACTTCTCCATCGACCACAAATGCCGACGAATCTCGTCCCGGATCATCCGGACAGGCAACCACTAGGCCTACAAGCCATTCGACGGAATCAAGCGGAGGTCAAGCCAAATCGCACGGTGCCTTTTCAATTGGGCCTACCACAAACGATGCGTCTGTGCCCCAGTCTCGTGAACCTAGTCCAACTCGTTCCTCTGCAACATCAGTTTATAGCAGACCTTTTACCCCTGCTGGTGACCTGAACGATCCATACGCTGCAAGCAAGAGACTTCCTCAGCCGAAAAATGCGGATGGCGTTGAAGCCAGGTTCAAGTTTACTGCTATAGGCTCCAAGAATCGGTCATCGCCAAGCTCATCTAGTACTAGCTTACCCAGATCCAGCCGTGCAGCGGATGGTAAGGCACCAGGTCAGGCTCCTGAAAAGCGGCATACCGGTCTTTTCGGACACAAAGATCATTTATCCCGTGTACACGATGATAGTGCGTCGACTATTCATAAATCACACGGTTCTATGTCAGAACTCAAGCGTTTCTTGAAAATTGGGGGGCATCACAAAGCCAAGCGATCTGCCTCACCAACGCCATCATCGAGATCTGGCTCTGGCACCAAGACGCCTCCCCACCACAAAACCCCACAACTTCCGTTTGGTGACGATCACGGTCTTACCTCCAGATATGGAAAATTTGGAAAAGTGTTGGGAGCTGGAGCCGGTGGTTCCGTACGTTTGATGAAGAGGAGCACCGATGGCACGACCTTCGCGGTGAAGGAATTTCGCGCTCGACATTCGTATGAATCCGAAAGGGAGTACGCAAAGAAAGTTACTGCTGAATTTTGTGTTGGTTCTACTCTGCACCATGGTAACATCATCGAAACATTGGACATAGTGCACGAGAAGGGCAAGTGGTATGAAGTCATGGAATATGCACCCTATGATCTTTTTGCAATTGTTATGACTGGGAAGATGTCAAGAGAAGAAATCAGCTGTTCTTTCCTGCAAATTCTCAGTGGTGTTACATACTTGCATAGTATGGGATTAGCGCATCGAGATCTGAAGCTCGATAACGTGGTAGTGAATGAGCATGGAATCATGAAAATCATCGATTTTGGTAGTGCGAGTGTTTTCAAGTATCCTTTCGAGGGAGGAATAACACTTGCAAGCGGTATGTAGTCCGGCTAAGCACATATCTAGATTCACGCTAACTCTCTCAGGTATTGTTGGCTCCGATCCATATCTCGCCCCTGAGGTGTACGACGAACGGAAATATGACCCGCAGCCCGCCGATATTTGGTCGCTTGCGATTATATTTTGCTGCATGTCGCTACGTCGATTCCCCTGGAAGATGCCAAGGATGACCGATAATTCGTTCAAGTTGTTCGCTTCCCCTCCTTCGCCAGGGACAGATATGAAGAAAGATCCAGAAGAAAATTCGAAGGCCGCTTCCGCAGATGCGAAGTCTTCCGCGAAGGACTCTACCACCAATGGACAGTCGGATGCCAAATCTACTCACTCTAAGTCAAATTACCATCCTCAAGATGGCTGCATAACGGCTGCAACATTCGAAGCAATCGAGAAGAAGACAGATTTACCCAAAGACAAACCTGAGGTGATCAAAGGTCCTTGGCGACTACTTCGTTTGCTGCCAAGAGAAAGTAGACATATCATCGGCCGTATGTTGGAGCTTGATCCCAGGAAGAGAGCTACAATGTCTGAGATACTTGACGACCACTGGGTCAATTCCACGGAAATCTGCCGTCAGGAAGAGGGTGGCAAAGTTATCAGAGCACAAGGCCATACACACACACTGGAGCCGCCGTCATCGCAACCTCCTGCCAAATAATGAATTTTACGTAGCTTTGGACGCGTCTTGCTTTGCATAGTCAGGTTGGGGTTGATGGCGTTTGGTGCATGTTGACATAAGTTGGGTTCAAATGGTTCATATCGATTAACACTTCAATGTGTTGTTTATAAAAACTTTCATTAGATAGCCTGAGAATTTGTAGTAGATTGTATATCCATGGGATCAGGGAGGTTTACATTGTTTGGGTATTAGATACCTTGGGGCCGTTTAGAGAAGGAGGCTGCGAGTGTTTGTTGATACAGACTACAAATTTAATTGGAAACATTATAACTTATACAACTGAGTTCGGAATGACGTTGTATGTAGACATATTAAAATCTAGACTCTCGTTCCGGTGTTGATTTTAGACGTTGAACTCATGATGTGATTGGGTGCGTCTGGATCAACGGCCGATGTTCGGTTAAAGAAGTTTCCAGAACTTCTGTTTCTCCGAGAGAGCCAAATTATTTTTCGTCGAGAATCTGCGAGCTTCAATATCATATCATATTCATTCTCGAGAACCTGCCGTACTATTTCGATCTCTTCAACGAATCGACTCTACTCCTTCACAATGGTAAGCTTGGATCCAGAGTATTGCAATGAATACTGGAGCTTTTTGTCGCACCACTCACTCCCCGCTATGCCCACTTGCACTTTGAGTATTTCGTCTGCTAACAAACATTTTTCTTGTCCAGTCTACCGCACTCAAGTCAATCAAGTCCCTAGCTCCTCTCCTCGACCGAGTCTTGGTTCAACGCATCAAGGCCGAGGCTAAAACCGCTAGCGGAATCTTTCTCCCAGAGTCGAGCGTGAAGGAGCTCAACGAGGCCCGAGTTTTGGCTGTCGGACCTGGCGGACTGGATAAGGATGGAAAGAGGGTCAGCTGCAGTGTACAACCTGGTGATAAGGTTTTGATTCCACAGGTGAGTTAGCTTTGCCCGGTGGATATGGTGGGATTTGTTAAGGGGACTTCGCGCGGGCTGTCTTTGTCTGCGAGCGGGGTGGATATGTGAAGAAACGCATGAATGTCGCAGTGCGCCTCGTGGCACACCATACATTGGCAGTTGGCATGGCAAAGACTGACTGGAAGTAGTACGGTGGATCTCCAGTCAAAGTGGGAGAGGAGGAATATTCTCTATTTAGAGATCACGAGTAAGCGCAACCGCCATACAGTATCGCCGTTCACGTAGGCTGACAGTTTTATTAGTATCCTCGCCAAGATTAATGAATAAACGCTTCAAGGGATTTGACGACTGGCCGAGGGTGGGGATGTACCATAGATGTATTAAATCGAGCATAGCGGGGCAAAAAAGTGGCATGAAGAGTGGCAGAAAGTAGAAGAAGGGTGGGCATAATGGGAAGATGCTAAAACACCAAAACTTTTGTGTATACCTCTATGTTGACCGGCGACAAGCCGTGCATGAAATGAATCTCTCCTCTCCAGCGAAGTGTTTTTCCCGGCATCGACTCAAACTACGTGTTGGTACTATGTTGCTGTGTTTTGCTGTAGTAGTCATACGTACGAAGAAATGGACCTGGCTCGACCCTCACTGTGCTGCTCCACTCAGACAGATCCTATGAAAGTGACTGTATGGCTATTTCCCGAAGGAGCTCGAAAAAGACCCTTTTCGGCTGTGTTGCAAATCCCAAGAATGGGTACCTAGACAGTGGATAGGAGCTCCAAGATCCCCAAGATGTGAAGGCGATCCGAAGTCTTGAGAAGCTTTTAGAAAGCTGAGCTAGCTGAGCAAGCTACCAGGACCAGCAAGCAATCACGTCTTGAGTTCCTGGTATTCTTATGTCATTGGATCCTGTTGTCGTACTGTTTGCTTTTTCTACTAATGCTAAGTGGAGAGCAAGGAGAAAGGGGCCGCAACTTGAAACGGAACGATAATGTTTTACCGTCAAGGATCAACTTCCCCGGAAATGTAACAGCCAATGACAGCGAAAATGACTAGCATTTCAAGACGATCACAGTTGCCCCGATCGCCTCCACCACGACTGTACTCCCCAGCACCCGGACTCCAGTCGTTTTACTGGTCCTCCCAGGTTCCTGAAGGCTGAAAGGATTGGAACTGTTTGTTCGTAATTTGAGGAATAAAAAATTCTTCCCGCCTGACTGTACGCAATAGTTCATCTCTGCGGAATGAATCGCAATAAGTCGAAACAGCAGCGCGGTAGGTTAAGGCAGATGCGAAATTGGCACGGCTGGCACTAATCACTGATGGCGAAATTGTCCTTGCTATTGTCTTCTGGTGAATGGTTCCATTTGGGCACGGATTACGTGAATAGGAGATTCAAATACTCCTCTGTCGTACAGAGTGAGAAGACCTACTAATATAAGCTGTCGACCCGATGGTTTGTCTGCTCACAACAACACTTCAACTTTCTTTGAATCTCTGATTCATTACGATCCTTCCTTTTCATTCTCAACACGCTCATTTATTCCCTTTTCTTCTGGAAGAACCTTTTAGTTGGTTAGATATCAACTTTGTCAAATAAGTATTACCTTTGACCAGTTCGCCTCTCACGAAGTCGATCTTCGAGAGCATCAAAAATCGAACATCATGAATCCTTTACTCTTCTCCCTCGTCCTGGTGGCGATGCTTCGTCCTCAGATCGTTGCTGCGCATACGGTCTTCACCACTCTTTATGTAAATGATGTATCTCAAGGCGACGGAACTTGTGTCCGTATGCCCTCCAGTCCTGACACTGCCACTTTCCCCATCAACGACCTCCAAAGCGATGCTATGGCCTGTGGTAAGCGCCTCCTGCGTATACGAGAAACTCGAAGTCACTCACATTGTGTAGGTTTCAATGGAACTGTAGGCGTCGACCGTGTCTGTCCCGTCAACCAGTCTTCGAAACTGAGCTTCCTCTTCCGCGAATATGCCGATGGTTCACAATCAGGTGCTATTGATTCGAGCCACAAAGGCCCGTGTTCTGTCTGGATGAAGCGTGTTGCGTCTGCTATGAACGATACTGCTACTGGATCTGGTAAGTGCAATCTTTCGAATGTGTGGGGAGTGAGGAATCTTTACATGATCGTTCCCTTCACATACTATTGCCTCCGCACTCTGCTAACCCTTGATATAGGGTGGTTCAAGATCTTCGAGGATGGTTATGATAGCAGCACAAAACAGTGGTGCACCGAAAAACTTATGCAAGCCAATGGTCTCCTGTCGGTTGATGTACCCAGTGACCTTGCAGGCGGATACTACTTGGCTCGACCAGAACTCCTTTCACTTCACGAAGCCGACAAGTCACCACCAAACCCTCAGTTCTATGCTGGCTGTGCACAGATCTACCTCGATTCTTCTGCGACCGCACTTCCAACCGACACCGTCTCGATCCCAGGTTATGTCAAGATCACCGATGAGTCTGTCTTGTACAACATCTACGACCCACCATCAACGCCCTATGTAGCACCTGGTCCAGCCCCCTACGAAGGTAACTCAACCGCCACCACCGATATCAGCAAGTCCATCAAATTCTCCGTCGCCCAGAAATCTCAAACAGAAGGCCTTCTGCCATCAGATGCCGTTGTCACCAATGGCAACTGGTGGGGAGTTGAAGTCGCTGCATATACAACGGAAGATGGCTGCTGGGCCGTAAGTCCCCTCTTTGTTCAACATGCCAAATGCTCAAGCTAACATCTGCCAGGCTAGCACTAACTGCTTCGACCAAACAACAGTCTGCTACAATACCGCTCAGCCCACGGGAGATACGGGCTGCAGAGATTGGGAAGCGCACTGCACCGATATTCAGAACGCCTGCAAGAGTGGTAACTTTAACGGTCCGCCTGCGCTTGCGAAGTCAAATGTTCAAGCTGGTACTGGACAATCTGCTAGCCAGGCAGCTACATCAAGCACAGCTGTCCATTCATCCGCCGCCGCCACTAAGACCACGACACCTAGCTCAGCTGGAGACGCCACTATCTCCGAGGATGGAAGCTGCGGTGATGGGCAAACTTGCCAAGGAAGTACATTTGGTAACTGCTGTTCTGCAGCAGGATACTGTGGTAGCTCTTCCGATTACTGTGGAACGGGCTGCCAAAGCAGCTTCGGAACTTGTCAATAAGAAATGAGAGGTGCTGGGACACTTTCGTGAAAGTACCGATTTACAATGAGTTATGCAGACATGCGGCGGGTTGGGGTTTGAGATGGAAGGGTTGGTTGGGTATGGTATGGATTGGGGTGGGCTTTGGGAACTTACTCTTCTGGTATGGGAAATTTTTGGGATGGCTTTTTGGGCGTATTTGTGCGTAGCATAGCATAACATAGCATAGCATAGGATCATAGCATAGCATAGGGCCAAAAATATAGGGTTGGTAGCTATGCATAACTGCGATGAGGAACAATTTCGATTCATGATAGAAAGGACACGTGAAATGAGCTGTATGAGATAGGTTTCTGCCGTGCCGTGGCAGTGGGACTGGATGGTGCATGTGGCGATCCTTGAATATACCCATTTCATGCAGAAAAACTCCACGATCCGGATTTCGAAACGCATCTGCATCGCAGTTGAGCCCCAGCAACGGTACTTGTGGAGTCGCTGAAATAGCCTTTGGCCCATAAGTTAGCTTGTGGAAGCACCCTAGCGGCCGCATGTTTCTTACTCGCTCACAATACCCCTCCAAAATTTCGAATATCCGACGCAGTTTCTGCAGCGTGGACGTTTGTACCCAATATGGCCGATGGAACTTTGTCATTTAGACCTTTCTGGGCCTTTGAGAGCTCAGGTATGCTTCCGATCTGTGAGATTCTGCTAAGTATACTATTACTGATATGCAATGCAGATATTGTCGCATTATGGCATCTCTATCGAATCCCAATCATACTCACAACGGCCACGATTCTCATAATTGTCCGAATAACTCTTCGTCCTCGAGCTCTGCGCGAGAAGATATCGGCCTCGCCAGTGCCAGCATCGCCAGCGCTGTCCGCGGTTAAAGTTAAGGAGAAGATTGCACCAGGTGAATTCGACGAAAAGAAGTCCAACGGCTTAAAGGCCCCACGAAGAATAGTCGGAGGAGTCAAGAAGCGCAAATCCTCGGATGAGAATACCAATAGCAGGGATCAGAAGATTCAAGTCTTAGTTTTCTTTTCTTCTTTAACGGGGACTACTGAGAAGACGGCTCAGGTCTTCACGGAGGGTTTGAAACAGAATCTCTTGGAAGCTAATGCGGAGGAGAAGAATTCGAAATATCTCGAGCCGCAATTGCTTGATCTATCATACATTGATTACGATGATTACTTTATAACACCACCTAAGGGCGACGCGGAGACGAGCTATTTCTACTTGGTCCTCATTCCGAGTTACAATATCGATACGGTGCTGGATAACTTTTTGGAACATCTGCAGGAGACTCATAACGATTTCAGAATTGATACGGCACCGCTATCATCATTACTTGGGTATTCAGTCTTTGGATTTGGTGACCGAGAGGGTTGGCCGACGGAGGAGGAGGGTTTCTGCTCGCAGGCGAGAGATGTGGATAAGTGGTTGGCGAAGTTGACGGGAAGGAAGAGAGCTTTCCCTTTGGGAATGGGTGACACTAAGACGGATGCTAAGGATAGATTGAAGGAGTGGAAAGAGGGCGTGGAAGATGTGTTGAGTCATATAGCGAGGACGGGTAATTTGGGAGAGGGAGTTGTGGGTAGTGGAGACGCAGTGGAAAGCGATGTGGAAGATTTGGAAGAGGATGATGATGGAGAAGTTCTTTTCGATGAACAAAATGTTGCATCAAGAAAGGCTAAAACTCAGAAGAAAGATACTCTGAATGATTTGGAGGATATTGGTGGTGGTTTGAATAATACCGAGTCTGCTGATAAAGAGATGACAGAAGAGGAAGCGGCGGACTTAGAGGTGGATTTCACGACATATAGCTTGAAGAAAGCTAAGACCAAGGCAGCGCCTGCAGTGGTGAAGGAGATGGTCCCCAAAAATTCCCCCACATACACAGCTTTGACAAAGCAAGGTTACTCGATCGTGGGATCACATTCAGGAGTCAAAATCTGCAGATGGACAAAATCGGCTTTACGAGGCAGAGGTTCCTGCTACAAATATTCTTTCTACGGCATTGCCTCTCACCAGTGTATGGAGACCACTCCCTCATTATCTTGCTCTAACAAATGCGTGTTCTGCTGGAGACACGGCACAAACCCCGTGGGCACCACTTGGAGGTGGCAGGTTGATCCTCCCGATATGATCTTTGACGGTGTGAAAGCCGGTCATTATCAAAAGATCAAGATGATGCGAGGCGTACCCGGAGTCCGAGCCGAGCGTTTCGCCGAAGCCATGCGCATCCGCCACTGCGCCCTAAGTCTCGTCGGCGAACCCATCTTCTACCCCTACATCAACGAATTCACCTCCATGCTCCACAAAGAGCACATCTCCTCCTTCCTCGTCTGCAACGCGCAGCACCCGGACCAGCTCGCCACCCTCAAACCCGTCACTCAACTCTACGTCAGCATCGACGCCTCGAACCGCGAATCCCTGCGTAAAATCGACCGTCCCCTGCACCGCGACTTCTGGGAGCGTTTCCAGCGCTGTCTCGACATCCTGCGCGAACGCCGCTTCGAACAACGCACCGTCTTCCGTCTCACCCTCGTCAAGGGCTTCAATATCGAAGACGAAGCAGAAGGCTACGCCGACCTGGTCGAAAAGGGACTCCCCTGCTTCGTCGAGGTCAAAGGCGTCACCTACTGCGGCACCTCCTCGTCCGCCGGCGCCGGGCTCACCATGCAAAACGTCCCGTTCTACGAGGAAGTATGCGCCTTTGTCGAAGCGCTCACCGCCGCGTTGCAGAAACGCGGGCTGAAGTACGGGATTGCGGCCGAGCACGCGCACAGCTGCTGCATCCTGATTGCGAGCGAGCGCTTCCGGTTCGAGGGGAAATGGCACACGCGGATCGACTATGAGAAGTTTTTCCAGTGCTTGGAGAGCGGGGAGAAGTTTGGTCCGGAGGATTACGTCGGCCCGGAGACGCCCGAGTGGGCGACGTGGGGGAATGGTGGCTTTGATCCGAGGGATGAGAGGGTGCATAGGAAGGGGAAGAATAAGGTGCCGTTGACTGAGAGTCAGGGTGGAGTAAAGGCGGAGTTGGTGGAGATATAGGGACTCAATCAATGAATGCACAATGCACATCTAGTTAGGCAAATGACATACAGATATGTTGAAAAAGCAATGAATGCTGTAGACTGGCTGATTGAGCCTCTACATAAGAGTTAAGCTAGTTATCTCTACACCAATCTGAACGAAGTCATGAAAGTATAACACGTGCGCAGATTGATCTCACCCAAATGCTATATGATTAGACCTCCAACGCCAAAATCAGAACAAACCGCCCAAGAAAAACACCATATTCCATGTGGAGGCAAGTAAAAACAATTCACACAAGCCCCACGCAATGTGTGTGTAGAACTCCAAAGCCAGTATCTTAAATGCAGACTCAGCTCCACGGACCATCATCATAGTCCTAGAGAACAACTCTTCCCTCCTCCCCCTTTTCAGCCACTCGCACTAGTACTACTTTCCCCCTCGGCCAACTCTTCCCTACGGATCATAACCCGCTCGTTGCAGATATCGATGAACATCTCAAATTTCTTGATAATGACGTCTTTCTGCCTCAGCTGCTCTTTCAAGTCTTCGACTTCCTTCTTCCATTGTTCTTTTGTCCTCTCCGCCTCTGCTTGGGCGTTTGCAACTTCGGTTCGCAGCTCGGCTCGCAGCTTCTCTTCGAATGTCATAGGTGGCTTTTTGTAAAAGGTGGGGAGAGACTCGAGAGCGGTGGGCTCGACCCGGGAGGGGTCGCGTTTGATGGCTGCGCGGGCGTTGTAGATGTCGCGGGGGAGGAAGCGGACGTTGGGGTTTTCTCGGTGGAGAATTTCGAGGGTTTCTTTCACTGAAACACCTGGGAGGGTTGTTAGTTACTCGGTACAGAATAGAAGAATACGGGTTTTACAACTTACCATTTTCTTCAAGAGCTTTCACGGCAGCGATGGCCTTGGGATCTAATTTCCTAGCACCAGGATGTTCCGTAGGACTCTCGCTTGGCGGATGATTGTGTGTGAGATGCTCTCCGTCCATTCGGCCTCTTAAAAGCCATGCAGTCTTATTCTCCAAGCCAAAGACACCAAATTCACAACCGCATTTTCGAGATTTGGTCTTGCGTTGACGCTGATCACCAGGCACTTTCTCCTTGTTGGTTCCACCACGGTCACAAATCAGAAACACTTTCTTCAGACCTCTGTTATCACGTTTCGACCTGCCAATCACAAACGCGTATCCATGTGCAAGAGCGTGGGCTTGTGCTGCGGCAAACAAGGCTTCGAAAGTTGGATAACTGCCCCCTGGTGGAGGGGACAGCATCTCACCTTGGCCGACTTCAGGTGTGCCCGAATCGTTCTGCGGCGAGAGCATTGAATCGTTTCCGTCCAGCTGTTGATCGATAGCTAATTGGGGGTCTATCATCGACATGTCCTGCGAAGTACTCGCAGGCGAGTCTTGCGGCCTTGAGGTCCCGAGGTTCGAGTTTGCGGGAGACGGGTTCATCGAGGGTCGTTGGATGGCGAGCCCTTGCAGAGCTGGAGATTGTGATTGTCGTTGCTGCGATGCAAATTCTCGAGCTTGGCTCATCGAGGACTGGGGAGTGGGATGAACGGCATGGTTCACGGTCATGGATTGGTTTTGCGGGGTATGTTGAGTCGGCATATGAATTGTAGCACCGAGGGGAGGGGGGCCAATTTGCCTTTGAGGTTGACGCTGAGGTGTCTGGCCATTCGATGTATTACTCAGGATGCCTTGAGCAATTTGTTGTTCGGCTGATATTCCATTGTTGCCATTTTGCCTTGGTGCAACCGGTTGCTTATTTGCATATGGGGTGGTGTAAGGAGAATTGTGCTGTTGAATTGGTGGGCCATGAATACCAGTTGAAGTTGGGCGAGGATAAGCAAGATTTGGTTGACCTTGAAAGATATGTCGTTGTGGATTTGGCTGCTGATATGGAGTTCTCGTGGGATCTTGGGCAGGTAGAGACATATTGTAAACCTCGAATCGCGAAGTATCGCGAAGTGGTCAATAGTCCGTGAATGTATCAATAGGGTAGAAGAAGTCGGAGTGTCGACATCAGGAATTTTACTGAGTTTAGTTTAGCTATTTCCTATTGGGCCAGTTGCCGAGGCGGAAGGGATTTAGGCCTCAGGCTCGATATATTATATTCTACAATGATGGTGGGGTTACTTTTCTCGACGATTACGAAGCGGATAAGGAGTCACTGGGAGTACAGTATGTCTTGGACCTCCCTCACAATTGTTCACAGGAAGCGTTATGATGACAGCTGCCTCCAAATCCTCAGACACTGAATAGCAGCAGACAACCGAATCGCGTGAGCTTCCGAGAATGATGGACCCGGGCCCCTTCAATCACAAGCAACGATAACACACCCCGCTCTGGCAATGCCTTCAAAAACTTCCATGCTTAACATCTGCTTTCTCAGAAGCAGCACTGTGTCAGGAGTCTCCAATGTAGTATGGTCATCATCACTCATGGAAAGACTGTCATCTTAACCGCTTTTTGCATTGGTATAATAAGTAGTCTAATGCAAGTCTACAGAATTTGGGTGCATTTCTGGATTAGGCCACCAAATTTTTCATTTGTAGGCATAGGATGCCATGCCCAAATGATGCTGTAAAACACCTCATACATAAAACAGAACGTTCATTGCTTCTGTCCCAACCATTTTGTAACTCATTATACCACGTTTTAAAGCCTTTCTCCGTGATTCGTGTCGTGCTTCTAAAGGAAGTAATCGGGTGTGCCTATTTACATTAGAATATGATCCGATTGTGAAGCTAGAATTTTGAACACTTACGGCGTGAGACCATTGGTTCCCCAGCCCTTGGGCAAGGATCGAATTGCAGGCTACATTATATTAGAACTCCTCAATTGAACCGAAAAGGCAGCGACTCACAATGTGTATTTCAGATGCTCATCAATTTCCATAATTGCGGCTTGATTACCACATCTGTAACAGTAATTGGGGGCTACTCCTGTCAGCATAACATCAATGATCCAGCGGACGTGAGAAATACCTGAGAAGATGGTGACCACGTTTCTATCCTGAGACCAGTTATACCCCTCCATTACCAGCTGATGAGCTCTTGCAACCAAGGTCAACCCATTGTTGTGATTGAATGCCTCCGAAATGTCTTGGCCGAACGTGTAACCCGCACCTCTAGGAGATATTCCCCATCCGCATCTGTCGTCCGGATCCGACCACAATAAGTCGCACATAGGGCCTTCATGAGGCACTTCTTGTATACGATCAAGTGCTCTAATATTGTCCAACGTATCGATACTGGGGGATAGACCTCCGTGAAGACAGAAGATCTGATTATCGATGAGGGCGGTAAGGGGGAGGTAGTCGAAAAGATCGGTGAAATACTTCCAGACATTTGCATTTCCATATTTTCGGAGGCACTCGTCGTAAAAGCCGTAAACTTGTGTAATTTGGCGTGATTCGTGATTACCACGGAGGATGGTGATTCTTTGGGGGTATCTAATTTTTAGGGCAACGAGGAGGGTGACGGTTTCAACTGAATAATAACCACGATCAACGTAGTCCCCTTTGAACGAAATGTCAGCTCGATATCGATCGTGAATAGGGATAAACGTGTAATACCCATGAAGAGGTAGTTGGTATCTGGGTTGGGTCCACCAATTCTGAAAAGCTCCATCAAGTCATGGAATTGCCCATGAATATCTCCGCAGACTGTTACGGGGCATTTCTAGTTGTTGATTAATTATTGTTCTGCGACCACAGGGGAAATAGGACCATACCACCGGCTGCACATTCGACTCGTCCTGCAGGACCTCTCGTGCCTGATAACGCGTGGTCAGTCGAAATCTCTAGGAGTGATGCCGCCTCCTCGTCTCTGAATATCCGCGGATGTAAATACCTTGTCACAAAGCCTCTGTACGTCTTGCTCCGCCAGTTGCTTGCATGTCATCAAGCTCTCGATCCATCCGTCAAGAATTGGTATAGATGCAGGCTCCGTTGTCGGAGATAGTCTCGTTGGGGATGGCACCCTTCCTACATCTTCCATGTTCGTATCCATCGTATTCTTTTTGGCGTATGAGAAACTCGAGGATTGTGTTGTTAGCTAAGTTGTTGTGGTTGATTTGTTCGAGCTTTTATGACGACAACCGCGCAGGTTGGTTATTCACGTTGTTGAGGGTATCTGTTGTTCTTCCCTGGAAAATCCTTCCCGCACGATTAATGTATTATCTTATTTTTCCAAGCGCATCAACTGATTTGTGTCGAGGTTCACAGGGGTTTTGTGTTGGAGAGATGTCCTGCAGAGTTGTCGAGCTTAACAGCGGTGCGCAGAAGTGAAAGGGAAAGGAACAAACGCTCGCTTAATAAGCCGCTGCGATAGAGAAGAAATGCGATTTGTTTTATCAGGCAAGTGGGCATGCGCCGAGGATAGATTCACGACCAAATTACATTTCATTTCCAATTTAGTATCGTAGCGCCCATATATTGACAGATCCTCTAAAAAGCCACAAGTGAATAAAAGCTCTTGATTGGGGTAAATACAATATTGATATATTGAAGCTACTTCATGCTAAACCTAAGCCTACAGGTGCACTTGGTACTTCGGTTGGCTCCATACCTATCAGACTTCTGAAGTCTAAGCCAACTTCAGAGAGCATGTTTGCATGCTCCTTTGCGCGATTCATGCACATTGTCCACTCCTTGCCATTCCTTTCCGTACTGCTGAGCTGACGGGTAAGTATAACATTGAAGGCATCCACTTGCTCCTTGGCCCATTTTATGCAAGCACTCATGAGAGCCTGTGGGAAACATGCCTGAAAGGTCGAAACTGTATTTCGTATAATGGTGAAATACACAAATGATACCTCCCAGATGTATTGCTCAAGTTTCCCCTCAAAGATACATTGCCTATTGAAATGATCAGTTTATTCCTGTGACTGAAGAGCTTGCGATACGTACCGAGATCTTTTGTGAATGACATTTCCCCGAGCCTCTAGATATGCTTCCCTGGCGCGGTCTTCAAATCCCAATCTGGTCAGCCAGTCGACGTTACGTTTGGCCTTTTTAGGCTCATTGTGCGTATCAACGAGTTCACGAGTGATCAAGCCAGCAAGCTTCATTGCCCTTTCGTCCGCTTTGAAGCTAATAAAATCTTGGGCAACAACGTTGCTCTTGAGACCTTTAGCGAGAGAGTTGAGCTTCTCAACTCTTTGTACAGCTTCGTCAAATCGTTGAAGAGCAATATCAATGTCCAGCTCATCCACTTCAGTTTCCACCCAGCGCAGGTTTTGCTGCTTGCCATCAACCTCAATCAATATGTCTTTGATGTCTGATAGAGTCTCAAGCAATTCGGTTTTTTTTAGCAACCCCGGATCTCGAGAAGCAAAGTAATTGATGGTTTCTTTGGCTTTGTTGCTGGTTTCCATTTCCGATCGCAGGCCTTTGTGAAGCTCTTCGACCGCTTTCCTAATATTCATCATGAGAGTAGCCTTCTCAATATCATCTGGCTTCTCCGTCCGATAAGTAAATGACTCTTGTCCCACTCCTCTAATCATAATCGCGTCGGCCAACTTGTTCCGCGAACTAGTAGACTCGCTGGTGCCAGCGAGGTCAACGACTTCAATGTCTAGCAATGGCCAACATCTATCTGCAACCAGTTTCGAGGGGGCTTGACGCGGGTCCGCTCCGTTGGTGCCCTCAACTTTGCGTTTCTTCCTGGATGCAACAAGTAGATGATCGTTTAATAACACAATTTGCATAGCTCGTCTCGATTTCCATGTTGCATTGTCGAGCTCTATCCAAAGACCAGCATTTTGCACCACGTGACGACCAGGAGCTGCAGGGAGGAATTTCTGCGAGCCTTCAATGGATTTCCATAGAGCCTATTCGGGTGAGTTAGTGAAAATGGGATATCTGGAGTTAAGGAAAAATACCTGAAGCTGCGAATTCCACAACGCAGTTCGGTCCGCAACTGAACTTCGCTTGTCCCTTTTACTCAATGCCGGCGAGAATCCTTGGTCAAAATCGGTTGACGGGTTCGAGGGACCTTGGGAAGACGCCGCTCTTAAGGCAGTAGTATTGGTCTTGAGTTCCGACATCAGGTTCCTAAGTGCGCGCATCTCTCCTTTGAGCTTTTCGGCTTCCTTACTAATTTTGATAAACTGGGCTCGATTCTGGTATACATTCTGTTGTAAATCGGTTGAAGTACGAGTCTTCATTTTCCGGAGACTTGCTTGAAATTCTTCGATATCCTGCTCTGATGCATCACTCAAGATTCCAGCAACGTACTGTTCAGGGTTGAGATTCGGATCACGGAGAACTCTTGGATCCAACGCTAAACCAGGCCCTCTACCTGGGGACGGTCCACGTCCACGATCATCTGCCGGAGCGTACTGAGTTGGTAAAGAAGGGACGTTGGGAACCGGGGGAGCAGTAACGTCGAAATCGGATGGGACATTGTTAAATCGAGTTGAGTATCGTTGTTTTACGAGATCCGAAGTCTGCAGCACCGTTAGAGACAATCTGCCCAGAGAGCACCTCGCAAAGCAAGAGCCTAAAATACAAGCTTACCTTCCCACTTGGCTGCGGACGTTGCGGAGGTGGTGTTGCAAACGCTGGATTTCCTGCACTTCGAGGCCCATCTCCACCGGTTTGCGGAATTGGACCTGAGATTTGCTTTGGTGCACTTATTGCTGGACGGCCCTTCCTTTTCGTCCGCAGAGAGATGCCTTTCCTTTCGTCAGACATTGTCGCAAGGGACCGCTTTGTTACGGTCTGTAGAAGCTATGAGTTATTGACATACAGTCCAGATGTTGCCGCGTAGGAAGCTATTCGTATAAGTGAGCTACCGTGTCACCGTACCCGTGGGTGATTACTGCAAGGTAACTGTAACCAAAGACGCAAGCGATTGCAGGATAATGTCGAAGAAAGTAAGCGCCTTTTCGGTGAAACACGCAGTGGTATTTTGCTATGGTACTTGATCGATCAATTGAAATCCCTACCACAGCGACACTCGCATTGGTTAATTCACAGAATTCTGGAAGGTACAAATGATAGGATTGTCTCTAGCGTTGAAAGTGATACAATAAAACCACGCGCCTGTTACTTACCCGGAACAAAGATTGGTCCGAAGCGCTCAACCTAAAATACCAAAATTTATCAACAAGCTCCGCGAACATTTCTGAGCTTGATCTTGGACTAACCGAGTTTCATACAACCGCCAACTGTGTCTGCCCTGCCTTACCTCTCGCAGTTCTTCTTTTTTCGCAAAGGTCTACATTTACCCAAATATGGTTCAGACTTCTACAATTGTTGCCGCGACTGTTGGCACTGTCGCCACAGGCTTGATCGGTAGGTTTGCTCTCCCTCTACTACAAGCATCTCCAGCCCTGCTAACCACGTTGATCCCGATAGCTTATGCAATTTACTTTGATCATAAGAGACGCACCGATCCCAACTTCCGAAAACAATTAAAGAAAGAATCAAAACGCCAAGCGAGAGCCGCGAAAGAGGAGGCTGAAGCCAACACTGTGAGGCAGAGAGAAGCTATCAAAGCGGCAGTTCAAGATGCGAAGGATGAGGGGTTCCCGACAGACGTGGAAGAAAAGGAAGCATATTTTATGTCGGAAGTTGCTAGAGGAGAGGGCTTAAGCTCCGATGGTAAGTTGGTTCCAAGAGGATCTGGTCACTCTACCTAATGATCTAACACTTTATCGCAGGAGGCGACAATATAGAGGCAGCTCTGTGTTTTTACAAGGCACTCAAAGTTTATCCAAATCCCTCTGATTTGATATCCATTTATGACAAGACGGTTCCGAAGGTACGTCATGCCTAAAGCTCTACCCGTTTGTGCCGCAACGCGATACTGATATCCTTCTCACAGCCCGTCCTTGATATTCTTGCGGAAATGATCGCTGCAGATGCGGCACTGGATGTTGGGCCTTTTGGATCGGGACCTGGATCTGACAGTGGTATACCGGGCGTTGGTCTTGATTAGTCTGGCTCTCAATATATTCTGATCCCCTCCACTCTGTTCACTCTTCCACACCCGCCGCGTCTAAACCTTACCGAATTTTGCGACCGGCAACTAGATATCTCCGAAGCCCCGCCATTGAAATTCGGAACTTGTCCGATGTACATCAGCACACTTGGCGCTCATGAGTTTCCCCGTCTAATCTGTACATAGTACCCATACTTGTCAATATGCGAATGGCTGTATTTGCAGCACTGCAAGGAGTCGTATTTAATTTAGCTCAGGTTAGCCAGATTCATTGTGATACCACAGCATTGTATACGCCCTTGCTCTGCTCTAAGGTACCCTTTGCCTGACTACTGCGATCTATTGTATACTATATTTTGCTTGAATAGCCAAAACTCCCATCTTCACACTTATCGCAATCGATTGCGGACCACTGAAATGCATGTGACAATTTGTGAGGTCGCATAGATAAGACGTAGGAAGGAAGGAGGGGATGAGGGGATATGTGCCTAGCACTCTCTGAGAGTTTAATGTCTGTTCTAGAATAAGTAAAGAAAAGGAGAGATGCTGCATGACGCTAGCATTTTAGCGACTAAAACGATTATGCTTGCAGGGATGTGATCGCGTTCGCGACAACAAAATGTACGGGTAAATTAATTAACGGTCTGGCAGTATCAACATATTGAGACTTCCTCGCTCTATCCACGAAACAATCTCAGCAACAGCCAGCACCGCGGGCGTAATTCTTTTTGACATTTCGCAATCCAGACCTGCCCAGAAATACACTATTCTCACGGAGAACGAAGAAATACTATCTGCGATGAGCCACGCCTGATAGTTTACTTCAACCGCCGCCGCCATGAGCTTGCTCGACTCTTCAGCCAGTCCCTCCGCAAACGGGGCAAACGGGCTCACAACGGGTGCATTTGCCACTATAGATCCTATTCTCGTCGTCGAACATCTCGCCTCCGTTCTGGAGATCACATTAGGTGCTTCGAGGCGTGAGCTTGAAAGTGCTAGCAGTTTACTCTCTGAAGCCAGATACCCTGATACACTCCAACGATGTGCAAGGTTTGCGTCAGAATCCTCGACGGTGCTGTACATCCAGAAGGACATAGCTTTTTCGAACCAAGTTGATGGCGCAGAAAAATCAGGTATGAAAAGTGGCGGTAACCATTCCACCAAGCAACTAACAGATTTAGGTTCAGTTTCGTATAACTACAGTTTGGCATCCGAAATATCTGTCTCTCCCTCGACGATCTCCTCGATCGCATTGTTAAAGCGACCTCAGCCTATAGATCCAGCGATACCCATCTCTTCTCAAATACAAATTATTAATTTACCCGGCGTGGCATCCTTGAGTAATACTACGGATGGCCAGGCCGGAGCAACATTCTCTCCATTTGAGGTTTTGCACTCTGTTGTGCACCTAGCGCTGGCGCCTTACTTTGATGCATATACGAAAACACAGCAAACGGCGAACGGAAGCCGGGGCCGGTCTGATGTCGAAGCTAAAACCGGGGTGCCTGTGACGAAGAAGAAGATGGCAGAGTTGGAGCTTGCACTACTACATCTGCAACAGAACATCGAAATTCCAGACCTGACTCTGCCTCTTCACCCTATAGTTCAGCATGCGCTCGAAGAAGCCTCTGCCAACCATACCAAAGCCACGGTGGAGTCTATACCGTCAACTCTGCTGCAGGATAGCAGCTTCCTTAACAACTTACAATCAATTGTGAACGGCTGGATCAAGTCAATTCAAGCCATCACAAAGTTATCACGGGATCCTACAAGTGGTACTGCGACACAGGAGATCAATTTCTGGTTGTCTATGGAATCAGCTCTGGAAAACATTGCTGGACAGTTATCTAGTGAAGGCGTAACACTCACATTGGACATACTCCGACATGCCAAACGTTTTCAAGCCACGCTCAGTTTTACTTCAGATACGGGGCTGAAAGAAGCCACCGAGAAGGTCCAGAAGTACAATCAACTGATGCGTGATTTTCCCCTTGACGAATTACTCTCCGCCACTTCTCTTGAAAAGATTGGAGATGCACTTGGTCTAATCTTTGGACATCTGAATAAGAAGCTTCGAATCTGTCCTTATCCTGTTCGACGTGCTCTGCCGTTAGTGGAGGCCATCTCAGCCGATCTTGACACCCAGCTCCATACATTACTTCACGGTCGTTCTCTGATGCATTTGGAATACAACGACTTCGTAAAGTTGATGTCTTTAGCCGAATCAATATGGACTATCTGGGATGATAATGTGAAAGAGTTTACTAACGTAGCGCGTGAGGTGACTCGTCGACGAAATGAAAAGTTCATGCCGATAAAAATTGCCGGAAAGCATGCAGAGCTCCAGGCCCGTCTGAAGTATGTCAGTACTTTCAGAGATAATCACGAACAATTACAACGTACAATAGTCAACGTGTTGGGCCCGAAGGCGAGCGAAGACGGTCCGGATGGTACTTCCAATGGGGTTGTCCTTGTTGAGGAAATGGGCGACGTCGACGCGGTTGAAGAGATCAAGGAAGCTTGGGCTGCTTTGAATAACGTTGATATGCTTGATGTGTCTCCTGAAGGAACACAAATCTGGATTCAGGCGGAAAGCACGTACAATGAGCGAACCTCTCGAGTTGAAAATTCCATTATTGCCCGGCTGAGGGATCGATTAGCCACCGCAAAGACTGCAAGTGAGATGTTTCGTGTTTTCTCCAAATTCAATGCCCTCTTCGTTCGGCCTAAGATCCGTGGCGCCATCACGGAGTATCAGACCCAGTTGATCGACAATGTCAAGCATGATATTTCTTCCTTGCACGAACGCTTCAAACAGCAATATGGACACTCGGAAGCGCATGCAATGGCACAGCTTAGAGATCTACCCCCCGTTTCTGGGGCCATTATTTGGGCTCGGCAGATCGAAAAACAGCTCGATGGTTACATGAAAAAGGTCGAAGATGTTCTGGGAACTGAATGGGCACTTCATTCAGAGGGACAGAAGCTTCTCAGTGACAGCAACCTTTTCCGCAAGAAATTGGACACTCGCCCCATCTTCGAAGCTTGGCTACACGATGTTCAACGAAAGCATGTCTCAATTTCTGGCCGACTATTCAACATTAACAAAATTCGTGCTGCGAATAACGCTCTAGAGCTAGCCGTCAATTTTGATCACCAGGTCATTGCGCTATTCAAAGAGACGAGGAACTTGTTGTGGCTCAACTACCCTGTTCCGCATCAGATCAACAATATTTCGAAAGACGCAAAGCGTGTATATCCTTACGCAGTCAGTCTTATGGAGACTGTGCGTACTTTTACACAAACTAGTCGGCAGATTGCCGAAATGGCTGATGTGCGAATTTTATTGAGTGGCTATCAGAACGAGATTCATGCCTTGATTTCTCGGGGCGTTTCTTTGAAGTGGGAGTCATTCGTGCACTCATATGATATTCACATCAAACCAACATATGGCAAAGGCGCGATTGAATCAGCCGTGGGTAACCGGAGTGAAAGCAAGCACGTCCAGTTCGTTCGTGAAATTGCTGCCTCAGTATCGCTTCTACAGAGCAAAACCGAGACTTTAGCTGCTGCCAATGTGACAATTCAGAAGACGCTAGCCGAATTCGATACCTGCCCATACGACGTTGCTTCCTTCCAAGCACGACTAGAAACAATCCAGATGGCCGTTGATCAGTTGAATCTCGAGAATTATGTCAACCTAGCCTACTGGGTTCGGGAAATGAATGAGCGGATCAAGGTCACGTTATTGAAACGTCTACAGCAAGCCATTGAAATCTGGATTGACACATTCGAGAATGATCGGGCTGAAGGTGTTAACGATGATAGCCGTAGGAAACATTTCAGTATGCTGACTGAGTCTCCGCCTGACAATAAGCCCACCCTCAAACGTCTGGTACATGAGATCTCGATGCGAAATCAAGTGATTTACTTGGATCCCCCTCTTGAATTTGCTCGGGCTAGTTGGTTCGCCCAGCTCCACGACTGGCTCGGTGTTGTATGCAATCTTCGCAAGGTCAAAGCCTCTCGATATGCAATGACGCTGGCCACGACAAATGAGGTGGAAGAACGATTCACAGATTTGCCACGAGACTGCGCAGACGAATTGCTCCGTGCATATACTTGTGTTGAAACAAAGCTGCATGATATCAGCCTCTATGTTGACAAATGGCTGCAGTTTCAGTCTCTGTGGGACCTTCAGTCTGATCTTGTCTATGAGACACTAGGTGAACAGCTTTCAAAATGGCTACAATTGCTACAAGAGATTCGAAAGACGCGATCCACATTTGACACAACTGAAGTTAGCCGATCATTCGGCCATCTCACCATCGACTACGATCAAGTCCAAACGAAAGTCAATGCCAAGTATGACCAGTGGCAGCACGAAATTCTGATCAAGTTCGGAAGCCGTCTTGGGACTCGTGTTCGAGAAGTATACTCAGAAATTGAGAAGGCAAGACGTGACTTGGAAATTCAATCCCTAGAAGCAACATCTACAGCCCAAGCTGTACAGTTTATCACCATTGTACAAACTTGCAAAAGAAAGGTTAAAGCTTGGGGACCAGAGGTGGACACTTTCAGGCAAGGGCAAACTACACTTGTACGACAAAGATACCAATTCCCCGCGGACTGGCTGGGAGTGGAACAAGTTGATTCCGAATGGACAGCCCTGAACGAAATTCTAGCGCGGAAGGCTAAGATTGTGGAGGATCAAACTGATGCTCTACGAGCGAAAATCATTGCTGAAGATAGAGTTGTCGGGGATAAAATCGCTGAAATCACCGCTCAGTGGAACGAGGAAAAGCCTGTCTCTGGTACTATCGCTCCAGATGTAGCATCCGCGACACTGACTTCATTTGAAAGTCGCATCACGAAACTTCACGAGGAATCTGAAATGGTTGCACGTGCAAAGGAAGCATTAGATCTGCCTGCTACTGCCGACACTGCTCTAGTAGCCATTCTCGAAGAGGTTCAGGACTTCAAGTCGGTTTGGGCTGCTTTATCCACGATATGGAAGAGCTTGAACGATCTTCGCGAAATGTTGTGGACCAGTGTACAGCCACGTAAATTGCGATCTGCCATTGACGGTCTCATTAAGATGACGAAGGAAATGCCGAGTCGTATGAGGCAATACGCTGCCTTTGAGCACATACAAAATGTCCTCAGGCAGTTCTTAAAGGTTAACCCGCTCGTCACAGATCTAAAGTCCGAGGCCGTTAGGGATCGTCACTGGAACAAGATTTTCAAGAATCTCAAACCTGGCAAACGCTACTCTCCAATTTCAATTACCTTGGGCGAAGTCTGGGATCTGAATCTTGTCGCTAGTGAAAAGATCATTCGGGACATTATTGCTCAAGCACAAGGTGAAATGGCATTAGAAGAGTTCTTGAAGCAAGTACGGGAGATATGGACAAGCTACTCCCTCGATCTTGTCAATTATCAAAACAAGTGCCGATTGATCCGTGGCTGGGATGATCTCTTTGCAAAATGCAGCGAGAATCTCAATTCGTTGCAGGCGATGAGACATTCACCTTATTACAAGGAATTCGAAGAGGAAGCTGCCTCTTGGGAAGACAAGCTCAACCGTGTTCATGTGCTATTCGATGTTTGGATTGATGTTCAGCGCCAGTGGGTCTATCTTGAAGGTGTCTTCACTGGTAATGCAGATATCAAGCATCTTCTACCAATTGAGTCTTCCAGATTTCAAAATATCAACTCCGAGTTCTTTGCTGTGATGAAGAAGGTGTACAAGCAGCCTTTTGTACTTGATGTACTTAATATATCCGGTGTGCAAAAGTCTTTGGAGCGTCTTGCCGAACTTTTAAACAAGATCCAGAAGGCACTAGGTGAATATCTCGAACGAGAACGTGTATCTTTCCCAAGATTCTACTTCGTCGGAGACGAGGATCTCCTTGAAATTATCGGAAACAGCAACGACACTTTACGGATTGCCAAGCACTTCAAGAAAATGTTCGCCGGATTGTCTGGTCTGATAATGGATGACGAACACATCATCTCCGGTTTCACTTCAAAAGAGGGCGAAGAGGTGGTGCTCAAGAAGGAAATTTCCTTGGTCAAGACGCCAAAGATCAATGACTGGTTGGCTCTTTTAGAGAGCAGCATGAAATCCACTCTGGCCGAATTGCTTGCAGAGGCTGTCGAACAGTATGAGGCTATTTTCACAGCTGAAGATGTGGACCAGGACGCACTCAATCAATATATTTCTGCTTTCCCAAGTCAGATAGTCGTCTTAGGAACTCAGGCAGTGTGGACATCCTGCGTGGAAAAGGCACTCGAGAATGGAGGCGGAGATCTTCAAAGTTTGTTTGACCAAGAAGTCAAGGTTTTGCGCCTATTGGCTTCCACCGTTCTAGGTGATCTCGACCCTATCCAAAGAAAGAGATGCGAGCACTTAATTACAGAATGTGTTCATCAGCGCGACGTAATCGAGAAGCTGCGAAATGTCAATGCGAACACATCTACTCATTATATGTGGCTTTTGCAAATGCGATACGTCTACAAGGCCGAGGGCGAATTCTTGGACAGACTTCACATCAAGATGGCCAACGCAAAACTTAATTACGGCTTCGAATATCTTGGTGTTGCTGAGCGACTTGTCCGAACGCCACTGACCGATCGATGCTTCCTAACCTTAACACAAGCTCTTTGCCAACGACTTGGTGGATCTCCTTATGGTCCTGCAGGTACAGGAAAAACCGAGTCAGTCAAAGCGTTAGGTGTACAATTAGGTCGATTTACCCTTGTGTTCTGTTGTGACGACACATTCGACTTCCAGGCCATGGGCCGCATTTTCCTTGGAATCTGTCAAGTCGGTGCCTGGGGCTGTTTCGATGAGTTCAATCGACTGGAGGAGCGTATACTGTCTGCTGTTTCGCAACAGATTCAAAATATCCAGCTTGGTCTGAAACAAGGTGTAGAAGACGAGAAGTATCAGATCGAGTTGGTCGGTAGACAGTTGCGGGTCAACGCCAACACAGGCGTCTTCATCACAATGAACCCTGGATATGCTGGTCGTTCGAACTTGCCCGACAATTTGAAGAAGCTGTTCCGAAGCGTGGCTATGTCTAAACCAGACAAGGAACTTATCGCCGAAGTCATGCTCTACTCACAAGGTTTCAACCAAGCCAAACAACTTTCTAAGCAGACGGTCCCGTTCTTTGATAGCTGTGCTGCTCAACTATCAAAACAAGCACACTACGACTTTGGATTGCGTGCCTTGAAGAGTGTTCTCGTTAGCTCCGGTGGACTCAAACGTGCTCGTTTGACAAATTCCGATGGTAACCTAGGTCCAGAAGAGGAAGTAGAGCCACAAATTATTGTCCAGAGCTTACGGGAAACAATTGCTCCTAAATTAATCAAAAGCGATGTGGAAATCATGAGATCCATCGAGAGAGAGTCCTTCCCAGGCGTCGACTATGTGCCAGCCAGTCTAGACGAGCTCCAGAGCGCCATCAAGAACATCGCAAGCGAGAAGAATCTGGTCGTCAACGAGACCTGGATGACCAAAATTTTGCAGCTGTATCAGATTCAAGGCATCCATCACGGTGTGATGATGGTTGGAAACTCGGGGTCTGGAAAGTCAGTGGCGTGGAAAGTTCTCCTACAAGCTTTACAACAAGTTGAAGGCGTTGAGGGCGTGTGCCATATCATCGACTCAAAGGTCATGTCCAAAGAAGCATTATACGGAAATCTTGACTCAACCACTCGTGAGTGGACCGATGGTTTGTTCACTAGTATTCTTCGAAAGATCGTTGACAACCTGCGTGGCGAGGAGTCGAAGAGACATTGGATTGTTTTTGACGGTGATGTTGATCCCGAATGGGTTGAGAACTTGAACAGTGTGCTGGACGACAACAAGTTGCTCACTTTACCTAATGGTGAACGTCTGAATCTCCCTAGCAACGTCAGAATTATGTTCGAGGTCGAGACATTGAAGTATGCCACCCTAGCCACTGTGAGTCGCTGTGGTATGGTCTGGTTCAGCGAGGATACTGTAACTCCAAGCATGATGGTCTCAAATTATTTAGAAAGCTTAAGGAAAGTTCCTTTCGAAGACTTGGACGAAGATGCTGTGGCCACCGGACAGAGTGCTGCTAAGGCACTCGAAATTCAATCTCAAGTTGCGGACCTTCTTGATGGGTTCTTGACCTCAGAAGACTTCATCCTCAATGCATTGGAGCGCGCCGAGGGTTTCAACCACATTATGGAATACACTGTCGCTCGAGTGCTCAACACTCTTTTCTCCCTTCTCAACAAAGCTGTTCGCGACATCATTGAGTATAATGCCCAACATGTTGACTTCCCACTTGATCCGGAACAAGTTGAGTCGTTCGTTGCAAAAAAGCTACTTTTGGCACTAGTATGGTCGTTAACAGGAGACTGTCCCCTAGGAGACCGCAAGAGTTTCGGAGACTGTGTTGCTGGGCTTGCCACATTTGGAAATCCTATTCTTGGCGACAATTCTTCTCTCATCGACTTTGATGTTACTCTGCCAAAAGCAGAATGGTCACCATGGCAGAACCAGGTACCAAGCATCGAGGTCAATACTCATTCTATCACGCAGACCGACGTGGTCATTCCTACCCTTGATACCGTGCGACATGAAGATGTTCTCTATTCCTGGTTGGCTGAGCATAAGCCCTTACTTCTCTGTGGACCTCCAGGTTCCGGAAAGACCATGACTCTCTTCAGCGCTTTACGCAAGCTTCCCAACATGGAAGTCGTTGGTCTTAACTTTTCAAGTGCCACTACACCGGATTTGTTGATCAAGACCTTTGAACAATATTGCGAGTACAAGAAGACTCTCAATGGAGTTATGCTCTCTCCGACACAAATTGGTCGCTGGCTCGTCTTGTTCTGCGATGAAATCAATTTGCCAGCTCCCGATAAATACCACACCCAAAGAGCGATATCCTTTTTACGTCAACTTGTGGAACAGAATGGCTTCTGGCGTACTTCTGACAAAACCTGGGTTACACTTGACCGTATCCAATTTGTTGGTGCTTGCAACCCTCCAACAGACGCGGGCCGAACGCCCATGGGTGCCAGATTCTTGCGCCATGCTCCACTTATCATGGTCGACTATCCTGGGGAGCTCTCCCTGCAGCAAATTTATGGTACTTTCAACAGCGCTGTGCTCAAGATCATTCCTTCCTTGAGAGGTTACTCGGAAGCATTGACAAAGGCAATGGTCAAGTTCTACCTCGAATCTCAACAACGTTTCACCCCCAAGATTCAACCCCATTACGTATACAGTCCTCGTGAGCTTACTAGATGGGTTCGTGGTATTTATGAGGCCATCAAACCACTCGAGACACTTAGTGTGGAAGGATTGATTAGAATCTGGGCCCACGAGGCTCTTCGATTGTTCCAGGATCGTCTCGTTGCAGAGGATGAACGTAAATGGACCGACGACGCCGTCCGCCGTATTGCGCTCGACCATTTCCCAACTATCGACGAAGGGAAAGCTTTGGGAGGACCGATTCTCTTCTCCAACTGGCTCTCGAAGAACTATGTTCCAGTTGATAGGGAGCAGTTGAGAGAATTCGTTAAAGCTCGCCTGAAGACTTTCTGCGAAGAGGAGGTTGATGTTCCGCTGATCTTATTCAATGACGTTCTCGAACACGTATTGCGCATTGATCGTGTCTTTAGACAACCACAAGGTCATCTCATTCTGATTGGAGTGAGTGGAAGTGGTAAGACAACACTTTCTCGCTTTGTTGCCTGGATGAACGGCCTCAAAGTGTTCCAAATCAAGGTTCACGGCAAGTACTCTGCAGAAGACTTCGATGATGATCTCCGTGACGTTCTTCGTCGATGTGGATGCAAAGGCGAGAAGATATGTTTCATCATGGATGAGTCCAACGTACTTGATTCTGGCTTCTTGGAAAGAATGAACACTCTGTTAGCCAACGCTGAGGTTCCAGGTCTATTCGAAGGAGACGAATTCGCGTCACTAATGACCGCTTGTAAAGAGGGAGCTCAACGCCAAGGTCTCTTACTAGACTCTCAAGAAGAACTTTACAAGTGGTTCACTGGGCAGATTGTCAAGAATTTGCATGTTGTCTTCACAATGAACCCCCCTGAAGATGGTCTATCGTCCAAGGCTGCAACGAGTCCGGCTCTTTTCAATCGTTGTGTACTGAACTGGTTTGGAGATTGGTCAGATCAGGCACTATTCCAAGTTGGCACTGAATTGACTCAATCTGTGGATCTCGATCGACCCAACTTTACGGCCCCTGACAGTATCCCTGTAGCCTATCGGGATCTGAGTTTACCAGCAAATCATCGGGAGACGATAATCAATTCAATGGTGTACATCCATTACTCTTTACAACGTTTCAACGTCAAGTTGTTGAAGCAACAGGGTAAGGTAACCTTCCTCACGCCTAGACACTTCTTGGATTTCGTAGCCCAGTACGTCAAATTGTACACCGAGAAGAGAGATGATCTCGAAGAGCAACAACGACATCTTAATGTCGGTCTGGAAAAACTTCGAGACACTGTCGACAAGGTGCGCGATCTAAGGGTCAGCTTGGCTGAAAAGAAGGGTCAATTGGAACGTAAAGATGCCGAGGCCAATGAAAAGCTACAACGTATGGTAGCCGATCAAAGAGAAGCTGAGCAACGTAAAGCTACCTCGTTACAAATTCAAGTCGCTCTCGAAAAGCAAGAAACAGAAGTTGCTCAACGCCGAGATCTTGTCCTAAATGATCTTGCTAATGCTGAGCCTGCCGTACTTGAGGCGCAAAAGAGTGTCAGCAACATTAAGAGACAACATTTGACCGAAGTCCGTTCTATGGGTAACCCTCCTCAGGGTGTCAAGCTCGCTCTAGACTCGGTCTGTACACTGCTTGGTCATAAGATTGATAGCTGGAAAACGGTTCAGGGTATTATTCGAAAAGATGACTTCATTGCAAGTATTGTCAACTACGACAACGAAAGACAGATGACCAAGAACCTTCGCGTCAAGATGCGCAACGAGTTCCTTTCTAATGAAGACTTTACTTATGAAAAGGTCAACCGAGCCAGTAAAGCCTGTGGCCCACTCGTTCAATGGGTTCAAGCTCAAGTCAACTATTCTGAAATTCTCGATCGCGTAGGACCGCTGAGGGAGGAAGTCGGCCTGCTTGAGGAAAAGGCTCTGCAAACAAAGGCCGAGGCTCAAGCTGTTGAGAATAATATCAAGACCTTGGAGGAAAGTATTGCAACGTACAAAACTGAATACGCAGCCTTGATCAGCGAGACTCAAGCCATCAAGAGTGAAATGTCGAGGGTCCAGTTCAAGGTCGATCGCAGTGTCCGACTTTTGGATAGTCTGTCGTCCGAAAGAACGCGTTGGGAAGAGGGCAGCAAGTCATTCGAGACTCAAATTAGCACACTCGTAGGTGATGTTCTTGTTGCTGCGGCTTTCCTCGCATACAGTGGTCTCTACGACCAGCAATTCCGAAAGAACATGATGGAAGATTGGCTGCACCAACTTCACCTATCTGGTGTCAATTACAAGTCCCACAACCCGGTCACAGAATACCTCTCGACCGCTGACGAACGCCTGGGATGGCAACAAAACACTCTGCCGGTTGATGATCTCTGCACCGAAAATGCTATCATTCTGAAGCGGTTCAATAGATATCCTCTGATCATCGATCCCTCCGGTCGGGCAACTGAGTTCCTACAGAAACAAAGCAAAGAGAGGAAGCTTACTGTCACCAGTTTCTTGGATGACTCATTCACTAAACAATTGGAAAGCTCCCTCCGTTTCGGTAATCCTATCCTCATCCAAGATGCTGAGTATCTGGACCCAATTCTCAATCACGTCCTCAACAAGGAGTATCAAAAGACTGGTGGTCGTGTCTTGATCCAACTTGGAAAGCAAGAGATCGACTTTTCACCATCGTTCCAGATCTATTTATCTACCAGGGATCCGTCAGCTACGTTTGCGCCAGATATTTGCAGTAGAACCACATTTGTCAATTTCACAGTCACTCAAAGTAGTTTGCAAACGCAGTCGTTGAACGATGTCCTGAAGTCGGAGCGACCCGACGTCGATGAGCGCCGTTCCAACCTCATCAAACTGCAGGGAGAGTTCAAGGTTCATCTCAGGCAGCTTGAGAAGCGTTTGCTGCAAGCTTTGAACGAGTCTCGCGGTAACATTCTCGACGACGATCACGTCATTGAAACCTTGGAAACATTGAAGAAAGAGGCTGCAGAGATTTCAGTTAAGATGGGCAATACTGAGGGTGTGATGGCGGAAGTTGATGAGATCACTCTTCAGTACAACATTATCGCTCGATCTTGTAGTGCAGTTTTCGCAGTTCTCGAACAGCTGCATTACCTCAACCACTTCTATCAGTTCTCCCTTCAATACTTCCTCGACATCTTCCATTCGGTACTAAAGAATAACAAACGACTAGAGTCCGAGACAAACCACAACAGGCGTCGGGATATCATCGTAGAGGATTTGTTCGTTACAGCATACCAGCGGACGTCTCTTGGACTCTTGCAAAAAGACAAGGTTACCTTGGCGATGCTTCTTGCTCAAGCAGCTCCCTACAAAATGGACAAGAGTCTCATCGATGTCATTCTAGATGAGTCTGTGGAAGGTACCGATGTATCCACGGACAGCGATAAGAAGGACGAAGTGTTGGAACGGGCATCGAAACTGCCTGTCTTTAAGGGCAAACTTGAAAATGTTTCTCCTGAGTCGTGGGATCGTTTCCTAACGGAAGAACTGGCAGAAAACTTTGTTCCACAGATCTGGGATGACACCACCGAAAAACGCGATCAAGAGCTTGTTTCTTTACTCCTGATCAAACTCTTCCGACTGGATCGATTTGTTCCTGCCGCCGAGCGCTTTGTAACTGCAGTTTTCGGCTCTGGTCTTCTTGATACTACTGAGGATCTACAACACACCGTCGAACAAGTTTCTGCAAGCAGCCCGATCGCACTCTGCTCCAGCCCTGGGTTCGACGCAAGTTACAAAGTTGATAATTTGGTAGAGAGAACTCGCGCAGCCTGTACCAATATCGCAATGGGTTCCAATGAGGGTCTTGCAACTGCCGACAAAGCCATCAGCAATGCAGCCGCCAATGGTTCATGGGTTCTTATCAAGAACGTCCATTTGGCACCCACGTGGTTGCAGAGTCTGGAGAAGCGCATGGACTCACTCAAACCTCATGCAAACTTTAGGTTATTCTTATCAATGGAATCCAGTCCGAAGATTCCAGTCAATTTATTACGCGCTTCCAGAGTATTGATGTACGAACAGCCTGCAGGTGTAAGAGCAAACATGAAGGACTCTATGGCATCGCTGTCCACTCGTGGTACCAAGACACCTGTGGAGAGGACAAGATTATACTTGCTGTTGTCTTTCTTGCACGCTGTCGTCCAAGAACGTTTGCGATACGCTCCTAATCTGGGATGGAAAGGCTTTTGGGAATTCAATGATAGCGACGTAAGTTCCAATCCCATCTTTCACATTTACCGAATGCTAATATTCCATAGTACGAATGCTCTGCATTCATCATCGACACCTGGGTTGAGACCATTGCCGCCGGTCGTTCAAACGTAGCTCCACAGAATCTACCTTGGGACATGATCCGCACCTTGATCGTGGAAACCTATGGAGGCAAGATCGACGATGAAGGGGACTTCTCTCGTCTGCGTCAACTTGTCACATCGATTCTCACTCCCTCGGCCTACGATATTGGTCACAAGCTGGTTGAAGGTGTAGCTGGCGAGGATACCGAAGATGGAGGCCTGGTCGTGCCGAGCGGAACAACCATGAAAGACTTCATGGACTGGGTTCGAAAACTTCCCGAGCGCGAACCGCCTACTTACTTGGGTCTGCCCGCAAATGCGGAGAAGTTACTGTTGGTTGGCCAGGGTAGGAGCATGATTCAGAATCTGGGCAAGATCACAGAAATGCTGGATGAAGGAGAGCAGCTTATGGCGGAAGCTGCTTGATGATGATGAAGATTATAATGGATGTGATTGTTGCGGGGAGACTTTATTTGTTGTATGAGAATAGATGAGGTGATTTATTTAGTATTGCTTTCCTTTGTTGTAGGGTTCTAGGGTTGTGAGCGCTATGTGGAATTTTAATTGATGATGGAAGATTGTTTCTGGCTTGTTGTTCCTTAACTTATACCCGATTGAATCTTCTTGCGTAGACCGCGAGGATTTGCATGGTTGTGTGTGTGCTTTCGTTGATGAGTGGTGGTTAGCATGGTATAGCATTAGCGTTAGATGATATAGCATGGCGTTCACGGATGGACTCGGTATTATTTATATTTTTTGTTAAGTCTATGATGTGATATCTGATTGTAGTGTATGCTAAGGGGAGGCGTTGGAAGTAGCTCGTCCCTCGTTGATGGCCTATTCAGATGACTGAACTTGTGACTGGAAGAGCTCCTGCTGTGTCTGTCTCTAATATAATGCTCGACGTAGAGGGGATGTGGCTAATTGCACATCTGTGCTTCGTCTCTCTGTCCCTCCTTTGGTGCGTGTATTGATCCACGTGGCTGGGCATAATCATCGTCCATATTCACTGAGTACTTCACTGAGTACTGCAACAACGAGAGTAATGAAGATGATAGCCCAGTAAATATGAAGTCAAAATGTGTGACTGTTGGTCAGCCATCAGTACGAAACTAGCGGTACTAATCGGCAGCAATTGACCAAGGGAGAACTGACTCCCTGTCTGTCATCTCCCCCACGAGCATTATCACAGCAGCCCTGCAACGATGAACAACAAAACCGAGAAACTAAAAACAGGCAGGGGATATACGATGTGCAACAAACAAGTCCAACGACGGTAAGGGTAAGGAGAGCCAGGGTCCTAATCCCTTGCCTCGCACGTATATAGAAAAGTGGTGGTGGTGCCGTATTCAGCTCTCCCATGTCAAGTTAACCTTACCCCTACCCCATGGATTCTGCTTCAGCCGAGCAAGCATTTTTTTTGGTGAGACCAACGCCAACTTTGCTCACTAACATTTTGGACAGGGGATTTGCGATTTGCAACAAATGAGAAATGACAGATGACACAGGCAATGGCATGGGTGCGGTTGGCTTGGGATGGGAACGATCCTGGCTTGGGGAGGCAGGCTGGCATGGCATGGCTGAGATGGGACGGACGGTGACGATGTTTGCGGTGGGTGGAAAGTGGTCCGGGACCATGTGATGCGGTGACAGCTGGCTGGTGGCTCGGTGGGAGTTTCATGATATGTATGTAGTAGAGTGTGTACCAGTCAGTAAACGTACGTTGTGAATGAAGATGTTGAATTATGCATTTATGTTGATTGTATTTGAGAAAGCACTCATTGGTCCGGCATAGAAGAAGGAAGACTTTTAGCTGTCAGGGAAAAATGACAAAATGACAAAACGTCCCTCCATGGCAAGAGAGGCTTGTCCAAAAGAGGCTAGATTCCGCACTGCTAAGGTTATCTCGAACCCTTGCGCCGATGGAAAGTTTTCCGATAAGATTTTACAATTCCGTCGCCTTTTCCTACGTCTGTGTAACTGCGACTTCGGCCTCCCGTCCGTCTTTGCTGACTGTTCCTCATAAACTTTGTAGCACTTGCTTTCCTGCTTCCAAGTCGTCTGTTCGCCAATTGACTTGTGTTTATGATATATCTTCCTATCTTGAGCATCTGAGTCTTGCTATTTATTATCCAGTTTTATCCATTGACTGTCAATGCTCCTATATTGCATTGCCCATGACAGCAGAAACCCCTTCAAGCATGGAGTCACAAACGCCAAAGTCTGCGATGAAAATCGATAATCCGCAGACTGTGACGCGCAAACCAGAGTTGAAGGAACCTGTGAAAGATTCAAAGGCGTGGAATACCAAGAACCTGGGGTATAGGCTGGGTGTGGATTTTGTGTCGGGAGCTTCAGCTGCTACAATGGTTGCGCCAATTATAACCATAATTGACAAGTGAGTTCCCTTTCTTCGGTCTATCACCCTCTCCAAATCGCGGAGTTCTAATTCGGCGACAGAGGTATAATGCAAAATGCTTCCGGCCAAGCAACACTCGCAGATTCTCTGAAATCCTCCCTCAAGACCTTCATCTCCCGACCTCATAACCTTCTCTTCTCGAAACCTTTCGCTCTGATATGCATGCTATATGGAGGAACATATCTGACAGCCAATGCCCTCGACACTATGACAGCAACCGTTCACAATAAGCCCGTGACTACAGTAACGTCCGGCACATCAAAATTCGTAGCAAGCTCTACGGCCAATATCGGTCTCTGTCTCTTCAAAGACCAAGCTTTTGCGCGTTTGTTCGGTCCCTCCGGTCCACCTCGACCTGTTCCTTTCCCGTCCTATATACTTTTCACCGCACGCGATTGCTTAACAATCTTCGCTTCTTTCAACGTACCTCCAATACTAGGTCCCATAATCACCAAAAATCTTTCAGATGAAGTACAAAAGTCGTTGAGTGGACAAACAATTGCTCAATTTTTGGCGCCGGCTTCGGTGCAGCTTATTAGCACACCGATGCATTTACTGGGGTTGGACTTGTATAATAGAGGGAAGGGTGTGACGTGGGGAGACCGATGGAGCATTGTGAAGAAAAATTGGGGTGTGAGTGCTGTGGCTAGGATGTGTAGGATTGTACCTGCGTTTGGTGTGGGAGGAGTGGTGAACATGAAGGTTAGGAAGAATTTGATGACCAAGTTGGAGTAAGAGGAGGTATGGAATTCGGAGTTGTACAATTCTGACAACGGTCTTGAGAGAAGGATATACCATGGAATCTATTTAAACTTGGAAGATGTCCTGCGGGCGAGTATACATTTATATGATACCACGGCTAGAAAAGGGGTGCAAGACCTGGTCTTTCTTGCATATCACGCATTAATGCATGGGCAGGGCGTTCTGGAATTATAGACTGTGGGTTCATGTGGCTCAATATCTTTATAGAGCGCTTCAGTTAAGCAGATGAGGTATCGAATACCATATGGCTGGCATGTGTGCCAAAACACCAAAACACCACTCTACTCATATTTTGCTAAAACATCGTCTTTT
This sequence comes from Rutstroemia sp. NJR-2017a BVV2, assembly GCA_002946415.1. NCBI lineage: Eukaryota > Fungi > Ascomycota > Leotiomycetes > Helotiales > Rutstroemiaceae > Rutstroemia > Rutstroemia sp. NJR-2017a BVV2. Next base: position 543,759 of record NJPS01000044.1, read on the forward strand.
CCCCGGAGTCCCCTAGGCACTCTCGATGCCCAATGCTTTGTACCATGCCCAGGATTTGATCACAATGGAGCCAGTGACCTGAATTGAACACCATGGGCTGGGCTGAGCAATAATGACAGTGGCAAGCTTATAATAGTGTCAGAATCAGTGTCTGCTCTCGTTGTTTGAGTCAACACACCCATTCGTTGAGCGGGATTCACAAACAGCTTTTCAGGGCTTGATAGCGCAGTCGAACGTTTGGTTTGTAAGCATCCGAGTCAATTTGCTTGCTTATATAATGACGATTTGCAACAGAGTAAGTAAGTGAAGTGGGTGGGCTCATACAGTAGTGTAAATGCTTATATAAGTGCGATGTGCAACAAATGGTTAGTGCGTGCTACATGGTTTGGATGTTGGCAACCAGAGATGGGTGTGGATAGGAATGAAGGATTCCTGGGTTTTGTGAATATATGATGGTAGGGGGAAGGAAATGCTGGAATGGTTTCTGGGTTCTGGGTCGGCTTTTGAGGAGTGGGTTTGGTGTTTGCTGTGAGGTTACTGTACTGGGAGGTTTTGGATAGGCGATGATGGGAGAGGAGAATGAGTTTGCTGGGTTTGGACACTGTTGTCTTGGTGGGAAAAAAAGAGAGAGTAAGCAGTTGCTTGAGAAAGAAAGAGAGAATAAACAGGTGCTATCCGTTGCTCTCAAGTTGAATAGCCCCGGGAAAGTGATTTCCTGGCATAGCAATAACTGGTAAGCTGATAGGAACAAATCTCATCTCGTCTACTTAGGTGCAAGTAGCTGTCTTAGAGACTGCCCGGAAATCACTGATTGAAGAGGTATCCAGCGCTTCGCCTGGAACGAATTGGTCATAACCTCTTGTTCGAATCTACCACGAACTCAACCTTTTATGAGACCAGTAGATATTCAGACTGTACCTCCTAGACGATGCTTAAAAGTGCCTCTTTATCTCCAGATATGCAACGAAAGATCTGAGAACTATTCACATACATTACGGAAGATGCAAACGGCTGACTTAGCCCGGGCGAGTCTTCCAGTAATGCGGCTTCCCAAACCTTGAAGCTTCAACTGTTGGCACGACTAGTGGGTACTAAAAGGACATCCCTGCGCAGATATACAACACAACCAGTGTATAACTGCTTATACCAACCTTTTGGCGTGCTAGTGTAGGTTCAGTGTAAGTTAGGGCGTATGGGTATCTGTTCGGTTCGGTTGAGCCTCATGATAATTCTCTCACTGTGTTGAAATTGGAGGTTGTGAATCATGATAGAGAACACGGCTGTATAAATAAGAAATATGAGAAGAGAAAAGTTGTCGCTGTCGAGCCTTTGGTGATGTAGTGTGTTCGTCTTGGGGAAGAAAGCTCTTGAATACTGAGCCCTTTTCATCCTACCGATCGTTCAATCCAAGGACTAATGTACGTCTTGGTGCTATAAAAAGCCACGTCCTCGACAGAAATGCAATATGAGAAAATTAAGGCCCTGACTGCCATTTCCTGATGAAGCAGTGATGTTTTTCTTCGCCGAAGTTTGCATGGCGGCGGGCAAGAACTGCAAAAGTCTAACCACAAATCTTCGATGTCGGGACATACCCACTATTCAGCACTAACGGAAAAGCACCCCTGCATCTATATGCAACACAATTGAAGGTATATTCTCGCTACCAGAAGTCTGATGGACGTATTCTGCGTTTTACTTTGGGAAGCTGGGTGGCGCTGTCGCCTAGTGACGTTGAACCAAGATGGTTGGATCGCGAGCTGAGTACTGTTCAATGGCAGTAGAAAATCATCTATGTATAGACTTGTAGCATGGCTCCAATCTTGTGCTACCTTGGACTCGATGGTATCGCATATACTGGTGGAGTTGGTGCCGGCTGCAGTAATGATACTGAGCGACCTTACGGTCTGGCACCTGGCAATGCGTCAGATGCTTCTCAGCGATTGATATGTAATAAGCAGCATGTATTGGTTGAAACAACTATCTCACCAGAGCAACTCCTGCAGTACAGTATGTCCGTCGAAACTTGTCCTGGATGGGTCGAGGTACAATTTTAGCTGCCAGAATTCCGATTCGAAAATGAATGAAGACCTAGTCGCTTCCAATTTTTAGCAGCGAAGCCTTGGGAGTTTAATGTCAGAATTTAGACACAAACGGTCGTGGATTTTCGAAGCTGAGTGAGCGGTCTCTAGGATTGCCTCATGCAGATGCCACTGCAAAAAATGACGGTCATTGTCGTAATATTCGGCCCCGCACGTCCTCAAAAGCTGTTATGGGCCGAAAGTCTGGTCGACCAACCACGAATCGGTCCGGTTGCTCACGTACGGTTGGTGGAAGGTCGTGATATGTTTTTATGATCAGATTTACGCATCGCTCCTAGAAACCGACTACTGACCTTTCGGCCATGCATCGCCACAGATGTCTGCGAATAGTTGGTTGGAAACTTACCATGACTTCTCATATAATGACTGACGGGCAACACGCAACTTACTCATTCTTCCACAATTCAACCACAAACGGGAATAGTAATCCCACCGTTGCCATTCATTAGATTCCCAACATGTTTTCATCCAGATCAATCGTGCTCGTTCTCAGCTGGCTGAGCGTCATCACCGCAACCCCAACCAACCTCCTGGAAACCCGCAAATCGTCATCCGATCCCAAAATCTCCGTCTCCAAATTCAAGATGGACTGCTCCGGCTTCGGCGAGTCCACTCTTTGTATGTCTCCATACAGCATGAAAGTGTCTTACGATCCCGGCAAAAATGCCGACAGCTCCAAGGGAGTCAAATTCACTGACGTGACGTGCACGGGACATGCCTTGAGATCCCATTTTGGACAATATACTGATTGTAGCACCACGAATGGAATGACGGTTTCTGCTAAGGTGACGAGCGTGCATAGTGTAGACATCAAAATGGTTTATGCTGCTGGGGTGGCGGATGGCTCGTGGCTTGACCCGGATGTGGTGGATAAGGATAAAAAGCATGAAACGGCAGATAATAAGAGCTTTACCATCAACCCGACATTCACAACTAGCTGATGTCGACTCCCTGAAGCTGATGTCTTTTTCAAAGGGAAGAATTAATCGGTTCCTTGCGGGAAGTCACCTTTAATGGTAGGAGCCTCAACTTTGAAGGGTGGAGTATGGTATGTAGTGAAATAGTATTTATTAGTTTCGGAGTATTTTTAGGACATGGAAGATATTTTATACCAATGACTGATACCAAGAACGCACCAAGTTGAAGTAGCTTCAAAATGTGATTAACACGTGTGTGTTAGGCGAAGGATAGTAACGACACAGGCAGCTGCAACGTCGAATGGTCCCAATTGCTCATCTGTGAAGGACATATGCCTGCCCTTTATTGTCGTTTCTCCGTAGCCGCATGAGGTAGAATTCATGTTCCAAGAACATTTCTGTTGCAAGGTCGTAGGCATGAACGCCGTAGAGGGTCCCCTGATCCAAGAGCTGCAAACGTTGCGCGGGGCAGTATCATGATAAAATTGACGGAGTGATGGGTAATTCTCCTAGCTAGCTAGACGTTGACTGTGGTGTTGGGAGATACGAAATCAATCAAGAATGAAAAGATCGAAACTATATACACCTAATCAGCGCAAATCGTCATACCTCATAAGTTGTGTTGACTCTTTCACACACCCGGCAGATTGAGAGGTGATTTGTGTTGGTAAATCTTGTTCGGTTCATTTGTAAGGAATATAATCACGTTTAGCTTCCGAAATTTATCAAACATAACAAACATGGCCGTAAGTCTTCCCGTATCGTAGTTAGCCGCTGCGTATATTAACAAATTCCTAGTGTTGGCTCAATGGTAGAGCGTCGCTCTCCTAACAGAGAGTTTTCAAGCGAAGGTTGAGGGTTCGAGTCCCTTGCAGGTCGCAATCTTTTTGCAGTTCTCTTCTGAAATCGTCTCCTAACATGTGATTTTGATTTTATTTTTATATTGGCACCCGAAGTCGGGCCAACCACCATAGATTCTTCTTCGAACATTTTGATAAGCGCAACAACCGTATCATTATCCCACGTTGCCAAAGCAAGCTTGCGGAGTGGTGTTTCAACGGTGACCTAACAAGTGAGGCCTGCGATAAAGATAGCAAGTTCTGTTTTGAATATCGAGTTGAAGGAAGCATCAGCACTATCATTCAGATCATTCATACTATCGAGAACAATTCTGGGAAGTCTCTCAGATCTCAATCGAGCTGAAACTGATTGGATCCCACCCAAAAGTCCTATCCATCATGGCTTTTTCTATGCACAGTCACTCCGGACAATTTTGTCCTGGTCATGCAAAAGACACATTGGAAGAAGTCGTCCAAGCAGCCATATCCCGCGGCATGCAAACCTTTGCTCTAACCGAGCACATGCCTCGAAACTCCAACTCCGATCTCTACCCGGAAGAAGTACCACTCCCATTCGACCATCCTATCCTATATCCCACCCTTCCCTCCCCCACTAACACCCCCCCCAGATCGCAGCCGGCAACGACATCTCCACCCACCTCCCGCAGCACGAATCCTACATCCGCGAAGCCCTCCGCCTGCGCAGCAAATACCGCTCCCGCATCCACCTCCTCATCGGCTTCGAAGGCGAATGGATCCGCCCCAGCTACGGGCCTCTGATCGCGCAGCTCGCAGCGCATCCCGCGATCGACTTCTTCATCGGGTCGATCCACCACGTGCACGAGATCCCGATCGATTACGACGCGGCGATGTACGCGCAAGCGGTAGCGAGGTGTGGGGGGAGCGAGGAGAGATTATTTGAGGAGTATTTTGAGCAGCAGGGTGAGATGTTGAGGGAGTTGAGGCCGAGGGTCGTCGGGCATTTTGATCTGATTAGATTACTGAGTGCGGAGCCGGGGAGGGATTTGAGGGAGTGGGAGAGGGTGTGGGGGTTGGTGGAGAGGAATTTGAAGCTGGTGCTCGAGTATGGGGGGGTGTTGGAGGTTAATAGTAGTGCATTGAGGAAAGGGTTGAGTGAGCCGTATCCGGGGAGGAGGATTTGTGAGGTGGGTAGTTGGTTTTCTTAGTTTCCTCCTAAATGGTATGGAAGGCGAGGAGTGCTGACACAAACAGCTTTACTTGGAGATGGGTGGGAAGTTTACGTTGTCAGATGACAGTCATGGGATCGCGCAGGTGGGAACGAATTTTGGGAGGGCGATTGAGTATTTGGAATCTTTGGGTGTGAAGGAAGTTTACACATTTGAAAGGAGTGAATCGACCGAGAGTAGTGGTGAGAAGGGTTTGAGTTTGAAGGGGGTACCACTGGCATCGGTCAAGGAGACATTCATTCCTGCTTAAGGCTATGGATGGTTCTTGGGGGTTTATAGATTATAGATATGGTTGATGATTAACATCTTCTACCCGAAGCACGCAGAGAGATATTACACAACAAAGAGATGAAGTAGATATGTAGATAAAATGATATTGGTGATTAATTCACTATATAATTACGTATGTATGTATATTTTTGTATGTAGGTATGTTTATATACTACTCACTGTAGAAGCATTTCCCTCCTTTCCATTCCTTTCCTTTCTTTACTTCCTTCATTTTTCATCACCACCACTACTACCAATACCACTACCACCAATACCACTACCACCAATACCACTACCACCAATACCACTACCACCAATACCACTACCACCAATACCACTACCACCAATACCACTACCACCAATACCACTACCACCAACACCAACGCCCACAATATGGTATAGCACGATCTCCCCACTCTCACCAACATATAAAAATACACAAAAAATCCCAGCAAAGAAAAATAAAACATAACATCAACTCCCACGCGCCAAGCACAATAATTATTCCCACGTCATGCCATGCCATGCCACGCTATGCAAATGCGATGCCAACCGAACCCGGGTCGATAGACACAAACACACCTGTCGATCGATTCCCTATGCAAAACAGATTCCCCATCCGATCCCATTCCATCCCATCCCATTTCCAATCCATCGCTACCAGATTATTTCTCGGCTGGGAAAAAAAAATCGTAGTGCGTGCTTGTGTTTGTTTGTCCGTCCCCGTAAACAAAAAGAAGAAAAAACGCCGTCATTTCAGTCATTCATGCATGCAATGCAATACTGTGCATGCGTAATCTCCATCCCGGCCCGTCTGTATATCTCGCTTTATGTACTGCCCGTCCGTATGCGCCTTTTCCATGCCATTCATGTACAAAGTCCACCTCCACCAGCCCCTCATAATTTCTTCTCTTCTCCCATTTCCTCGTCTCGTTCTCGCTCGCGCCCTCTCGAGCGTATCGAAATCTGGTCCGAAACTCCGTCATTACTCTCCCCCATCATATGATCATCCATCGGATTCGAGATTTCCTCCGCAACAGGCGTCATAGCCACGACGCCCATACCATCAATGCCCGTAACATCCCACCAACTCCGGTCTCTCCTCGAGGTCCCCTCCATCGACGGAACATTCTGACTCGCCTCGAATCTCCTCTGGGCCAGTTCTTCGTCCCGTCTTCTGTACGCTGCTCTCGCTTCCCTGGCCATCTCATTCCTCGTCTTTCCTGGTCCTCGACCCTGGGGTTGTTGTCCGTCCCTTGAAGTCCATAATGACCAGAATTTCAAACTTCCAAAGAAGGATCCATCGCTTCCGGGAATATGTCGCCAGGGTTTTTCACGGGTGGAAAATAACCAACAATCTACAGCGCCTTGGATACAGACGCATATAGTTGTTATACAACCGAGCGCGAAAGGGGGGTTGGCTGCCAATCGATCGTTAAACTGAAGGATGTGGAACACGAATGGTACAATCCACATTCCGATATAAACTAGGGGGTAAATGAAGAGGAAACGTAGTTGCCGACGAATCTTATCTCGGGTACGAATCATCTCCGACACTTCAAATCCCTGGGCGTTGGGGTTAGCTGGGCTAGCTAAATGCAAATCAGGAAGGTTATTAGCCATCTCCGGAGACTGGTCATGACCGTTCAGAACGGTGAAAATGTCGTTCGATGATGGTGGAACATAGCCCGAGCCATTGGAATCCAAGGATAGTCGCCGGGGTAAATTGTCGCGCCAAGGATTAGTTCGATATTGGGACGGGGGAAAGGTCGGGCTGAGCGTGGGTTGTGGTTTCGCGATACTGGGACTGGTAGATGTAGTAGTTTCTGATATCGGTTGAGGGGTAGCTGTTCCACCGTAAGAATCCGTATCAGGCGCGGTATCAGGAGTAGAGAATTCAGAAGGTGGGGATGCAGCACTTTCGCCGGACTGACTTAGCGCGCGTGAGTGTAGAAAAGCCGTCCACATGAATCGATGAGCACCTGCTCTAAAGTTCGCAAATGAACGTATAGTCGAAGCTGAGTGTTTCCTTCCTTCAGTAGCATACCTTGCGGACGGACGTCTCGCCTCGGGGATCAGTCCGTGCGAAGCAAGTGCTGGAGTGGACGACGCCCTAACCCGTCTTTGGGGTCTTCTTTGTCTTCCCGGAGAAACATTGCTTTGCTGAGGAGAATGACTGTGCTCGAAGCCATGGAATTTGTGACGGACGTAATAATATATCGAAACATAAATGACCAAAATAGTGAGAAAAACAACGTATCGAGGGATCCAGGCTAGAGCCAATCGATACCAATAGGGTCGTACGGGGAGGTAACAGTATGTACCCTGCGCAACGTAAGAGCTGTGATCGTTGAGAAAAGCTAATGATGCTGTTAATAATGGAAATACGATCCAGAAAATATATGCGTAGCGGCGATATGGATAAAGACCTCCTTCGCCAGTCGAGGATCTTGGTTTGAAAATATACAATGCACTATGGAGGGCAATCATAAAAATAGCAATATCTAGTACACCCAGTCAGCTATTTTGAGACCACGTCAAGGAACTCCTGGATATATGAACCTGAAGCTTCCATCCCAATCGCCAGGAAAAAGCCACTGATTTTGCAAAAATCTGAATTGTCGTCGACGGGACCGTGCAAGAACACGACGATGGGGAAGACCATAAACCATAACGCTTTGAACATGTCACTTTGAATTAGTAACATAATGAGGCTATATTTGTAGTGTCAGCGCACGAACATATTTTTTTTTGAATTTCCACATCATCTCATGGCATGGGACGGGACGGGATGGGAGAGTGTTACTCATGTCGGAAACTCCTCCGCATTCTCACAAACCAATAGAAAGCCAGAATGGACGAGGCTACACTGGACGAAGCAAATGCCAAAGCGAGGCATTGTGTGAGATAACTGTGCGCATCCGACACATCTTGACCTTGATCCGACTCACTCCCGATTCCTCGCGCAGCCAAATTCTGTAGCATCGAAGTTGCTGGGAGGATTGGAAGAGGTGCCATTGAGGGAAATGTTTTGAAGAAAAGTCCCTCGGATTCCTGTTTCCCTATTTACGAGAAACAGAAAACGTAAGAATTTTTCTTCTTGCTGAAAAGTTTTTGGAACCTGACCTCCTCCTCGATGTTCCCTTTCGGGGTGGTGGAGGCAGGTGTACCGGGTGGTTTCTTAAAATAAATGAGTGGGAGTTTATGGATCAGGCTTTTCTTTCCAATTTCTATACTCCAACATGATCGCCGCCAGCTTGTGATGTTACACCATTGTTCGACAGGTTGCCCATAGACTTCGCCGTCTATAAAATATGTCTGTGGCCGTGGGCGGTAGAATTGTGGATGGACGATGCGACGAGGTAGTACAGGGAAGCCAGGAAGCCAGGAAGCCAGGGAAGTTCGTCCACACCGAGAAATCAAATGGTTGAAGCGTAATGAAGTAGGGAAGTAGGTAATAGTGGAGTATCCGATTGGGTTCTGTGTGCCGGTGCAATGGATGGCTCTCTTTTTTTTGCCTGTCCGTTCGAGATCTCCTGGAGGACCAAAAGGATGGAGTAGTCTGTTGTGTTCGTGGTACCTGCCTTTCCCTTTTGTGATATATAATTATATATAATGATTCGTGAAACCGAGCGGTACGCGTTGGTGGGTATTTGACTCCTTCGTAAGAGGCTGGAGAGGCAAAGAAAAAAAGGTGGGTGAAGCGTGAAGAAGCGGTAAAAAGCAAAAAGGTCGAAAAAAGCGAAAAATGCTATCGTCGGACGCCGTGGAAAGGGAAAGGTTGGACCTTGTCAAAAAGAAAGTGTATGGATGTAGTATGTATGTGTGTATGTATGTATGTATGTATGTATGTATATCTGTATGTATGTCTGTATGTATGTATTACTTTGCAAAGTTATGTTATGTTAAGTTATAAAGTGGAAAGAGAGAATACAGAGGACGTGAAAATAATGAAAACACGTCGAGCTAGAACTGGTATCGGCACTATGCTGTGCTGCACTGCAATGAATCTATATCCGTCTGTGTGGTGAGTGGTCTGGTCTGGTCTGGTTTGGTCCGACATTTGTACCAATACATGTCGAGCATTTGGTTCCATATTCGTGGGAAATGGGCAGAGGGAACGAGGAACGAGGGCAGATGGCGGCCGGAGATGGAGTTGGAGCCAGTTGGTTGGTTTCCTCCTCACCTGTACTGTGCAAGCACGTTAAACGCTGTCTGTCGATCATACACGGCCATACACAATCGCAGCAGAACGCCCCGATACGAGCGACTGACTGATGCCAACCAGCACTCTCACCTGCGCCGACGAATAGAAAGTGCCGGCCGACCGCGAACAGATGACTTGACCGGTTTGCTGTGCTGACCGACCTGGCTGATGACTACTCCATCTCCATCCATACCAATACCAGTACGCACTTGATCACCATCAGCAGCAACATCGACATCACCACACAGCCGAGTAAAATGAGCGAGGAACATTCAAATAAAACGGGCGAGACATACGAATAAACCGGTCTTTGAAAGCAGGATCGGCATTACATACAGTACTTTGTAGGCCAGTCCGCACAGCAAGCACAGCACAACACAGCACAGCGCAGCAGGCAGACAGAGAGGCAAAGTCAAGTACAGCCGGTAAACGGTAACCTTACTCATTTTACCTTACCGCACCCAGCATGCACGCAAGACATAAAAAATTTTCATTTCTACAGATAACTCGTACAGTACATGCAGCCATCGCGTCGCGCACCGACGGATATTAAAAAGCAACGAAAACCTCCAACGACCTGAGCTCTGGCGTCCGTGATTGGGTTGCTGTTGCTTGCATAATGACGATGTGAGCAGTCCGAAATCTAACGAGCCGAGCAGTGAGAAAAAGGGATCGATCCTCTTCCACATCCGGTCAAGGCCACAAGTCAAGTCAGTCCCCCAGCGACAGGCCGATGCTGCGTGCTGCGTGCTGCATGCATGCAAAAAGGTTGGATGGCTGGGATTGTATGGCATACTCTCGGAAAAAAGCTTAAGTAAGCGGACGCGGGTTGGACGAGAGGGAAAAAGTGCTCCGTCCGTACGACCTCACGCACAAGTCGAGGGAAGCAACAAAATCGACAATTGATGGATGTTTTTCGCGACTGCCGAACTTTAAGCACTTTTTGTCCATGGCGCCTTTCCTAGGGTGGCACAGTTCGTCGCATGGCTTCCGTCCATCCTATCCGGTTGTCAGGTTTTTTACCGCAAGGTTGCTGTGTGGGAGGAGGGAGGATCAGGGGCGAGTGTTTGGGTTTGAACCTTGGAGTTCCCTTGTGCGCTTCCCAGGTCGAGGGAAAAGTTGGGGTAAAGTTAGGTTAAGTCGAGTGAAGTCAAGTCACACGGAATTCGGGAAGCGAACAGAAACACACAAATATAGCTTACTTCGTAATATCAATGAGTTAATCAATGCCATCATTCGAGCAATTCGTCCCCAAGGGTAAATATGTTGGTGAGACCAAACCCATCATCTGATAACAACTATAATGCATACGAGTACGTACACAGGTTATGTCATCCATCCAATGCATTAAAGGTAAAAAAAGCATAAAAAGCAAGGCAAGGTATATCTAACCTTCGTACCTGTACAGCCCAGCCCAGCTCACGCACTCGGCCAGGCAACATCCGTCCGCTCACTCGCTCGCTCAAATTGCACCGTTGACTAGTTAGCCGGAGCGAAAAAAGCGACAGCTCATCACCTCAAATAGTCGCTCATGTGGTCATGAATCCTTCACCTTCACCTCCCCTCCCCCTCACACCATCCCCCCATTTCCCAATTCCCTTTAAAAGCGCCCTAGTCTTCCACACCGACAAAACCAATTTTCCCAACGCCCATTCTCGCGACCTAAAGTGGGCAAGCCAGATCCGGTCGTGGGGTGGAAAAGGATGCGATTCAATCTATTTATCTGACCGAATTTATGCATCTTTAATGCACCTTAAACCGTCTGCCCTCTTAAGTCATCCTCCGCCTTGTTGCTTCCCCGATCGAGATTTTAGATATGAATCACGTGCGCAGCGTCGTTCTTGTCTTGCGTTCTCGGAGGTGAGATATTGAGTGTGTGGATATGGTAGGATGGAACTGGTCTGAAGTCCGCAGTGGGTGCTTTATCTAGTCGATATTACTTGTATTATCATCGTACTTGATGTCTCTCTTCTTCTCTCTGTCTCTGTCTCTGTCTCTCTCCCCGTTCCGTATATCCATGGTATACCCGCCGCGCTGGCTGCAGTGTCGCTCATAGCGCATGGATTAAGACATCCTGACTCTCTGCATGACGTAGTTCTCTGTCGCGTGCCTGATAGCTTATATGATCGGGCAATTCGTACAGACTCGACGCAAAGCGTGACGACGAAGGCGATCGATTGGTTTCGATGAATGAGCTCATACTCGTGCGATCAGTGCGCCTGCTCCGCTCAGAGTCTTTGGTTAGACGAGCTGGCCCGCGCTCGATGAATGAGTAGATGCTGGATACGCGTTCCATGCCCGCCGTGTCTTCGACGTCTTCGAGTTCACAGGATTCGGGCGAGCTGCTGAGGTATGAGAGGGGAAGCAGTTGGCGAGAACCTCGAGTTTTGCCGACGTAGGTTTCGGGAATTTCACTGATGCTGGATAATTGCGTTGTTTGGGGGTGGAATGATGTAGGATGGTTTATTTTGGAGGCGGTGCGGTTGTACGAAAGCCTGTATGGTGTCGAGGCTGGCGTCTGGACGTTACGACCAAATAGAGAGGGTAAGTAGACAGAAAAGAATGGTTTGGTTGCAGGTAAGGCGGTACATATCTGCAGAATATGTTAATGATCTGAGGTGATGTGTCCGCTCTCTGTCGCAAGTGCGGTTGGGTATATGGAATTCTTACTATTCCAATATAAAGCTCTAGGACGCTGGAGATCCATAAAGGAAACGAGTACCAAGTGCGGTCATAGTTTGAAGTGGCTAGGTACGCATAGTAAATCCTTACCGTACCCGAAGCGCATACGACTAGCCCTGCAGCGAAGAGCAAAGAGAGCATGACCTGTTGACGGATGGGGATTGGAAGACTAAAGACAGTAGGAATCGGCAGGAAGAAAACGAAGAAATCCGTCAACGTGTTAATGATTCCACTCGCCAAGATATGGGTTCGCTCGTCGATACAGTTCTGTGGAGAGAAAGACAATTTCCAGTAATCGGATATGGGTCTATAATATGTTCAGCGGGTTTACTTGGGTAGTGTGACACTGCGACATACGTGCAGTTGTTGATGATGACAGCTTCAAAGGCGATTGCTTCACATGCAACTACGATTATTCCTGCAATGGCTAATTGTTTGAGAACACCGGTTCCCCTAGACATGACCCGCATGACTAGAATGAGCAGAGAGATCTTGGTGCATGCGACGGCGAGTCCGAAGAGACATTCGAGGACAATCGATATCTTGAGTCCGAATACCACGTCGTCAGGCGACAGATCCCACACATGACGATTCCATTGCCACACATCGTCAGCAAGAATTCCAAGAACCGCGCAAGCGGTAGTAGGTAAGACGGCGATCAAAAGGAAGACATCATCAGCACCGAAGGTTTTGGAAAGATACACCCGAGTGAAGGTCCGTAAGCCAACCACGAGCAGCACGATAGGAAAGAAAATGAGTGTGATGATAAGAAGTTCCGGACCTCTAGTTATCGGATTCGAGTAGTTCGGTTGTGGGAAGGACGAAAGAACAGCAGGAGGGGGTAACTGCATTGTAGCGACGGAGCGAGCGATGGGGGGCTCTGAAGCCGAACAAGAAGAAGGTTTGCAAAATGCCAACACTACAAACGACGAGAAGAGCTCTACCTTAATACCATACTTTGCACGAGCTATCTATAACTTTGACCTATGTGCGCATGCAAACAATCATCTCAAGATTCGCTATTCTATGACTTGCGTTTGGAGTTCAGAGGCTAGGGATATTATCGGATGGTTTGCCCAGGGACATGAAATAGTTCACGGGTGAAGTCAAAGTGACCGGCCTTGTCATCGAGAGGGGAAATTGTCCGAAGCAGCAGCTTCATTGATTGGTATGTGGTGGGAGCGCTCTGGTAACAGCTAGGCTACTAAGCTCTCTAGGAAAATAGGTCCCGCGTAGCTGCGAGCCATTGCTGGGTGCTCGGATAGCGAAGAGGAAAAAGTTCCAGCAAGAGGGGAAATGCTCAAAACATACGAAGTTCAAGCATTTCCTGACATATTTAGATAGAACTCAATCGATTTTTATCGTCTGGTGTGGGCAGATACGACTTTGCAGCAAGTTGAGTGATTTGATTCGTGTTGTAGCAGAATATTAAGAGGTGAAGAGGCTATCGACGATCTTACAAGAGCATTAGACCTTGTGAGAAAACACCACACAAGTGTTCTACTCCGTCTGCCGTGGGAATCACTGTTACAGCGAAGTTATGATCGCCGCGGCAGCGTTACAGTGTTCTGCGTGGTGTCCGTGCCTCCACATATATTTCCGTCCGCATTGCAACCGTTCTCAACTCCGATTGTGCCGGACCCTTTGACGATAAGCTAACAGCCATCTCAAGCCTTTTAGAATAGAATATGGAAAATTGCACTGGGGGAATATTCCGAGAAGACAAAGCACCATGAGTCGAGCAGACAAGCGACCAGCCATCTCGCAAGCGTCGGCATTCCGGTGTTTTGGTTCTTCGGCAACTTGGCTAACACTGACTCGTCCAATCACGTCTTCAAGTTAGCCGTCAATCAGTATCTGCAAAACATTGCACACTATTTACAAGTCTCCGATATTATGGTCACATCATTTATTTTGTGGATAGGGTTTTGTTTGAACATCGGATTACTGTTGCGAGGGGAGACCGAGATGCGGTGGCGACTTGAATACGAGCGACAGCAGGGAAGCTCTATCTTAAATATTTCTTCAGTTATTCCTGCTATTGAGATCTCAGACCGTTCGAGCCTCTTTCTTGGCCCTCGAATCGTACTTTCTAATGATTCTATACCACAGTGTACAGATTGAGACGAAGTGCTACCGCATCCCTGGCCAAGGGACGCCCTATGTTAGGACTTGGCCATTGAAGCCCAAGCAACAATTGATTGCTCGGATGAGGTGGCGAGCTTCGTAGTTATTTTGACTTGTTCATTCCATCAGCTCTGATGTTTTTCTCAAGTCTTTTCTTCGATTTTTAAATGGGCCATCGAAGCCTCCCCTACATCGTCACTTGATGTCTTGGCATTCTCCTCTGTCTTTGTAAGGTCGCCAGGTTTTTCAACATCCTCCACGTTTCCACCGTCTTCATTGTCCTCAGTATCATCCTCATCTTCGTCACCTTCTTCCTCGTCCTCATCCTCGTCCTCATCCTCGTCCTCCTCATCACCTCTCTCAGCACCAGGCTCGCCATCTCCATCGACTCCTACCGCCTTCATGTAATTCTCCAATTCCTTCGCCATTTTCCTTGAAAATCCAGACGCTTCGACAGACACATCTAACCTCGGCATACCATCCTTACCTAAAAGCTTGCGAGCATCTGCCAGGAATGGACCCTTTTCGTTGCTTGTGAAGTGAAACCGGCGCTCGAAGAATCGCTTGATACAGTTGACATCTCGATCAAAGTAATATTCAGCATTTGCATGATCGATAGAGACCATTTGTGGAAAATCGATCAAGATTGGTGTGAGAGTGATGGGTGACTCAGGGGCATCGGGGTTTGTCTCTTCTTTAATTAAGATATTGAACTCGTTGAAATCGCCGTGAATGAGACCGCATTGAGCCAAACGCAGGATCATGGATATAAGCTCCGCATACAAAGATGCCGGATCTGGAACAGATGAGATCTGTCGCATAGGAAATGCGTCAATCAACGACATCACTATAGTATGTCTGGATTGTGCGAGCGGTTCCGGCACTGGAAATCCATTCTCACGGAGCGCTTGCATAAACGTGTATTCCTTCAGAGCAGCTAATCGCGACATGTGCATCCAAGACGCCGATGATCTATGTCGTAGATAATCTCTGTTCGCTTTCACAGTGCGAAAAGATATTCGTCCTAATCGGTGGATCTTAAGCACCCTTTGGACACCCTTTTCATCCGCCACCACAAAAATATCACTTTCCTTTCCCACCCCAATTTGATTTCCCACACTGTATACATCCTTGCGCTTCCGATATGTATTTAGAGCCAAATAGTCGAGCCCTCCATATGTAAGACGGTAGCCATCATATTTTGCATTTTTCAGTCGTGCGATCAAGTTGACTTTCGCGAGTGCGGATATGCATCTGTGAACCCCGCCTCGAAGACCTGACAATTGCGCAATGAGGGGTGTAGGAACCACTTCGTGATTTTTGGAGCCTTGTTCGACAGCAGTGAGAGTCCGCCAGTCCTCCGCGGTCAAATACCGCATAGCCTTTGTATCGAGCTTCATGTTGAGTCAGTGATGTGCTACAAAATTCTGTCTTGTAGCCGCCCCTCCAAAAATATAAATTTAATTTTTGCAGTTAAGTTTAGAAGAGGCGTGTATTTATTAGTTTTTGCTAAATGCACATATGCTTCTGACTGAGACACTGGGTGTGCAATTAAGGTTTGTGCCTTTCGGCTGCTAGATATACCTCTTTAAGCTACGATTTGGTAAAGCTGCTTAGACGCGAAAGCAGACCTGCCTGGAAGCCTCCATCAAGAAACCAAACTTATCACGAATTCCACGACCTACCTTTCACTACATCCTCCCTGTAGTGGCTAATACCATTTACTGCGCATTGAACTTAGCCATTCCTTTTGCCCGCTCATCAAATTCAACGATACCTCATTCCGAATCCACCTTAGAAACAACATGGCGCAAGATGGCGAACCACCAAAGTCTGTTGACAAAGGCAAAGGCAAAGCCGTTTCTGATCCCAAGAAGCCTGAGGAGGTAGAGAAGGATAAGGACGGAAAGCCAATAGCTAATGGAACGAAGGAAGAGCCAGTTGTTGGTGGTATGTTGCCAGCCTTGGACGGAATGGATTATTACTAACATGTTGCAACAGCGGAGGAGCTCAGCGAGGAGGATCAACAACTCAAGAGTGAGCTAGATATGCTGGTGGAAAGACTGACTGTATGACTTCGAGCATTGCTTGAGATGTTTATCTTGAAACTGATGATCTCTAATGTAGGAATCCAACACATCTCTCTACAAATCCGCCCTGGAAGCCATCAAAGACTCCATCAAGACCTCTACCTCGTCAATGACCGCTGTCCCTAAACCTTTAAAATTCCTCAGACCGCATTACGAACCGATGATCAAGCTATACGAGCAATGGCCGGAAGGAGATGACAAGACATCACTTGCGGATGTGCTTTCAGTGATTGGCATGACGTTCTCGGACGAAGATAGACAAGATACCCTCAAATATCGCCTACTCGCTCCTACGTCAGATATCGGCTCATGGGGTCATGAATATACACGACATCTAGCGTTGGAACTCGGAGAGATGTATAGCAAAAGATTAACGGCAGACCAACCATATCAGGATCTCATCGACCTAGCCTTGGTTCTTGTGCCATTATTCTTGAAGAGCAACGCTGAGGCCGACGCTGTAGATTTGATGAGCGAGCTCGAGATTATTGAGGAGATTCCAAAATTCCTTGACAAAGAGACCTTCCCAAGAGTGTGCCTGTACATGGTTAGCATGGTCAACCTCTTGACATACCCAGAAGATCAACAATTCCTCCGCACAGCACACGGTATTTACAAGCATTACGGCCAACTTACGCAGGCAATTGTTCTTGCCATCAGACTCAACGACCTTGATCTTGTAAGGTCCGATTTCGAGTCGACGGAGGACCCTGCTTTGAAGAAACAGATGGCATTTTTGATCGCTCGACAACGGATCGTTCTCGACGACTTGCCTTCAGAAACAAAGGAAGATCAGGAAATACTGGAGTGCATGTACAACATGAAGCTTCCAGAACACTTCAAGGCATTGGCGAAGGAACTGAACATTTTGGACCCAAAAACTACCGAAGATATCTACAAGAGTCACTTGGAGAGTAACCGGGTGTCAGGATTAACAAATCTCGATTCCGCCGGGCACAATCTGGCAGCAGGTTTTGTTAACGCTTTCGTAAATGCCGGTTTTGGAAACGATAAGATGATGATGGTTGAGGACGAAAAAGCAAGCTGGGTGTGGAAGACCAAGGAGGAGGGCATGATGTCCACAGTTGCCTCCATGGGTACTTTACTTTTATGGGACGTGGAGACTGGTCTGGACAAAATCGACAAATATACATATGCTCAAGAAGTACAGATTCAAGCCGGAACTATGTTAGCCATCGGTATCATGAACTCCGGAGTACGGATCGACTCCGAACCTGCCTTAGCCCTTCTGGGCGACGAGGAAAAGCTCGGCCACAAGAGTCCTTTGGTCAGAGTAGCTGCTATCATGGGTCTAGGGCTAGCGTATGCTGGCTCAAACCGGGAGCAACTTCTAGAACTTCTCCTCCCCATTGTTACGGATACTTCGCTCGACATGCAAATTTCAGCTATGGCGGCACTTTCTTTGGGTATGATCTTTGTTGGCTCTTCGAATAGCGACGTTAGCGAGGCTATCGTGCAAACCTTCCTTGATGATGACCGTAAATCTCAACTCAAGGACAAATGGACCCGATTCATGGCTCTTGGCCTTGGCTTGTTGTTCTTTGGACGTCAAGAAGAGGTTGATGTTATCCTTGAGACATTGAAGGCCATTGATCATCCGATGTCCAAACCGACCTCCGTCTTGGCTGAAATATGCGCATGGGCAGGAACCGGTACGGTTCTGAAATTACAGGAACTTCTCCACATCTGTAATGACCACATTGAGGAGAGTGATGACAAGAAAGGCGACGAATTACTCCAAGCATATGCTGTCATTGGTCTTGGTTTGGTCGCCATGGGAGAAGATGTCGGTCAAGAGATGGTGTTACGTCAATTTGCTCACCTCATGCACTATGGTGAAGCCAATATCCGAAAAGCCGTTCCTTTGGCTATGGGTTTACTCAGCCCAAGTAACCCACAAATGAAGGTTTACGATACCCTCTCTCGTTACAGTCACGACAATGACAACGATGTTGCGATTAACGCTATCTTCGCGATGGGTCTTTTGGGGGCTGGTACAAACAACGCTAGACTTGCACAACTTCTTCGACAACTGGCTAGTTATTACCACCGAGACGCTGATTCGCTCTTCATGGTCCGAATCGCTCAAGGCCTACTTCACATGGGCAAGGGAACCCTTTCTATCAACCCTTTCCATACCGACCGACAGGTGCTGTCAAGAGTTGCTGCCGGTGGACTTCTCTCTGTTTTGATTGCCATGATCGACGCCAAACAGTTCGTCACCACCAAATCACACTATCTCCTTTACTACCTCGTCACCGCCATGCACCCTAGATTCCTTGTCACTCTCGACGAGGATCTCAAGCCATTAACAGTGAACGTTCGGGTGGGTCAAGCTGTTGATGTGGTTGGGCAAGCTGGTCGTCCAAAGACCATTACTGGATGGCAAACACAGAGCACCCCGGTACTTCTGGCTTATGGCGAGCGTGCAGAGTTGGAAGATGAACAATATATCAGTCTAAGCAGTAATCTTGAAGGACTAGTGATCTTAAGAAAGGTATGTATTTTTGTACGCATGGACCCTTATGCCCGAATCAAAGCTAACATTGAACTAGAACCCGGAATGGGAAGATGGAAAAAGCTAGATGGAATGATGGATGATGGGACACAAATAAATGTATTATACTGGATGACCGCGATAGCGGAGACGGCAGATGATTATCCACCATCTCGCCAATGTCTGGCCGGAGGAAAATATGATAGATGAGCAAACTTTCAATGATGAGGACCAGCTTATATTCATTTAATGCTAGTGCTGTCCAGAACGGGAATCGGGACTATGAAATAGCACCTATCCCAGCTATCAGCTATCTTGATGCCCGTCTCAACTTGTTGTGGTTGCACCTCGTTTATGCTAATGTCAAAATTTCCCAGCATGCAATGCTCCCATTCAGATACCCGTTAGTCATGCTAATACTTGCTGCCCGTAAAACTCCCTCCACGCAGTCGCACAGCGAACCGTATTGACAAACAGTAAAACGTATAGTACAACAACTCTTCCTCCCTGACATTGCACACCTCAACATCTCTCAAACACTCTATACAAGCCTTTCAAATTTGCCACTTCAAGCACTGCCCCACCAATCAATTCCCTTGTGGCAATCAACCTCTGTCGAAAAGCAGGAAACAAAACATCCTCCACAGCCTTTCTAACCTCATCTCTTCTCTGCTTGATCTCCTCTGTCACACTTTCACTTTCCTCCTCTTCTGGTCCCGGAACTGGAGGCAATTGCTCGGGTACGTAAAAGGAAGCTAACTCGCGAAGAAACGTCTCGAAGCATTCTTTCTCCGAGGTCCAGTCTACATGGGGACCGAGACGAAGGAGAAACTGTGGGAGTTTGGCGAGAGACGGGGTGTAGTGTTTGAGAAGGAGAGGGATGCTTTCGAGATCTCCAGAATCAGAGATGGAGAGGGAGAAATACTCTAGGAGCATTTCGCGGCGAGAGATTAGTTGTTCGGCGACGGTTTCAACAACTTCTTCGACTTCGAAATCGTCTTCAGGGGGGGTATCTGCTGGCGCGGTAGCTTTCTCGTGTTCGGCTGCTAAGGTGAGGAGGTAGGTTAAGGATAATGGTGGTGAGAAGCGAATGGTTCCGAAGTTGCCAAAGTCGGTCAGACCGATTTGGTAGAAGAATGAATTAGATACGGCGCCGTAGTCGACAAGGAAGAGTTTCACTCCAGCCTGAATGGCGGCTAGTCGGCGTCGTTCGTCGACAATCCCAATGAAGGTATGCGTGGCAAAAATCTCTGTTAGCTCATTGTGTATCGCAGAACGGACTTCGCCGCGAAGTTCTTTGACTGTCATCAGACGACAAGTGATTGGTTCGCGGTCAGAGTGCGAATACTCAATATCTTGGGAATTATTGCTGGCCGTGGTGCCAGAGGCGGCTGGAGTGCTGTCTTGCATTCCGGTGGGTTTGGATGCGCTCGGTGGAAGCATGCTGGTGATTTTTCGTAGCTTGGCATCAGTGCGGACAAGATTGTTCTCGTACGGTCGAGTTGTAGTCCTCGGCTTTTCAGCACTAGGAGCTGAGTCTGGATTTTGCGTATCTGCGACTAGTGGTGCTGGTGCTCCTGGAAGCAAAGTCTGGGTCATGAAGTTGCGACTCTTGTCTACATCTGCGAGCTTCAATCGAATGTCGCTGCATATCTTCTCGATTATCTCATCTTCGTTGAGGAAATTGACCTCCCTCTTGGTAGGGTGGACATTCACGTCCAACCGGTGGGGTTCAATTTCTAGGTTGAGATAAGTAAAGGGATGGCCACCTTTGGGAAGAAACGTTGAGTATGTTTGCTCGATAGCCTTGCGAATGTTCGTTGACTCAACTGAGCGATGATTGATAAAGAGGAGGAGTGTTGTCCTCTTGACGTGATAGTTTGCATTAGTAGTCCATCCATTTGCCGTGAATCCCCACCGATCATCGGCTGATTTGAACTCTATCAACTCATTGGCAACACCGCTTCCATGTATTAGTCTGATGCGATCGACTGTAGATGAAGCTGCTTGGGTCGAAATCGTCGTGGAAGCCTCACCATGCTTCTTACAACTAAAAGCCACTCCATCACAATGAATGGCATATCTTCCTACAACATCTAGGATTTTATTGTACTCCTCAGATGCAGATCTGAAAGCACGACGACGTGTAGGAACATTATAGAAGAGGTCTTCCACCGTGATTTGCGTGCCCGGGCGACCGGCGACAGGTTTAGGGTCGGACCCCTGACCTGGTTTCGCTGGTATTAGACGTCCACTATCGTAATGAGCCCGAAAAGCACAGTTCGAATCTTTCGTCCTTGTGGTAACTGTAAGATGTGCTATATGGCTTATGCTGGCCAGCGCTTCTCCACGGAAGCCATAAGTTCCAATAGATGTCAAATCTTCAAAAGCTTTAAGCTTCGAGGTGGTGAAACGTTCACACAAGATAGGCAGGTCCTCTTTCTGCTGATATTAGCGAAAAAGATCATGTCGACATAACGAGGAAGACATACGTTGATCCCATGCCCATTATCAGTGATTTGCAGTAACTTTAACCCACCATCTTTTACAAGTACCTCAAGGGACGTCGAACCTGCATCAACTGCATTTTCGATGAGCTCTTTCAAGGCATGTACGGGAGCTACGATGATTTCCCCAGCTGCAATCTTGTTGACTACAGCTGGATCTAGTGCCTTCTGTGGTGTTAGGAAGCTGGTTGGCTAGCGGGTGGATTTCTAACTTGCCTTGATTCGCCGAGGTGCAATGACCTGTGGTTCTAGATCTTCCGCTTTTCTTTTCGTACCCCTTGTGGCTTCTACACCAGCATCCAAATCCATCGGCTCGGACATTTTTGATATTGAGCTTGCCCCAACCATTACCGATATGCTTAAGGCGGCATCACCGGGTTTCGAGTCAAGCAGTAGGAGAGCTGAGGGAAGCGGATAAATTAGATCAGAACGACGATTTGCGTATGTTAATGCCTCAGATCTGAATGCGCCCGGAGGTGCTGATATCAATAAACATGAACAAACTGATGAATGCAATGATTATTGGCGGCAGAAGACAATCCAGATTCAGGATGGGTAGTCGTTCATTCATGAAATGATTACGTAAGTTTCTGCCGATCGGTCTGCAACCTTGTGCTAGTCTTGATTGGTCGCCGAAAGTAACTTTGAACGACGCTCTTATATCCTGCAAATATCATGGGCTGATTCAACACCTAGGACTGGCAAAAGGTCCGTTTGAACTGGTTATCATGTTCGCCATGAGGCTTCGTCTTCATAACCGTCGCTTTGTGCCTCGCATTCAACCGTCGCCTTCGACCCAAGTGCGCAGGTTACACCTAGCCCCACCATTTCTTCTAGATGACTATATCCCAAAATATCATCTGCTGAGTTCGGTGGATGCGTCAAAGAAACGATCCGCTGCTTACGCCCATCTCGAAAATTGCAATCTGTGCCCAAGATTGTGCGGAGTCAATCGATACGAGAAAACGGGAGTTTGTCTCATTGGAGCTGAAACTGTGAAGGTAAATGTTATCGCACCTCACTTCGGCGAAGGTAAGTGAGAAAACATGAATTTAGTATCAAGCACTTCCATCCCACTATGGTCTGTGGTATTTGGTTGACGGCCTTCCTTGACAGAACCGTGTATCCAAGGCCATAATGGATCCGGGGCCGTCTTCTTCTCTGGGTGCAATCTTCGATGCGTTTTCTGTCAGAACCATGATATCGCACACCAAAGAAATGGACAGGACTTGACACCCGAAGAGCTTGGAGATTGGTATATCAAACTGCAAAATGTCGGAAATGTCCATAATATCAACCTGATCACACCGGAACATGTTGTACCTCAAGTTGTTCTGTCGATACTCCATGCGCGGGACAATGGACTCAAGATTCCTATTGTATACAACACCTCGGCTTTTGATTCTCTCGATTCACTAAACTTGCTCGATGGACTTGTGGATATCTATCTTCCAGATTTCAAATTGTGGAAAGACAGCACGTCGAAACGATTACTGAAGGCGGACAACTACACCGAGACTGCGATGAAAAGTATAAAAGCTATGCATGATCAGGTCGGGGATCTTTGCTTTACCTTTGATGGTATCGCCAAAAAGGGGTTGCTTGTAAGACACTTGGTTATGCCCGGGTACGAATCGGAAGGCCAGGAAATCATGAAGTGGATGGCAAGTAATATCTCGAGAGATGTGTTTGTCAACATCATGGAGCAGTATCGTCCAGACGCTCATGTTGGTAAGACCAAAAGAATGCACAAGCAATCATCGACTCCGAATGAGCCAGATGAAGCTATGACCTCGGAAGCAGATCGCGTAGATGTAAGGTATTCTGAGATTAACCGCCCTGTAAATAAAGACGAGGTAAATACTGTCAGGCGTGCTGCAGAGGAAGCGGGGTTATGGAGATTCTGTGACCCTCCGAAACACGATGGATTTGCTATCTGAGTTTGCAGCAGAATCTTGGAAAGGGGCAGGTTTATGGTATCCTTCTACACATCTCTTCATTCTCGACACACCCAAAAGTTCCGCGGCAAGTCACCTGTAAGGACTGTATCCTTCTAGTAGCCCTTTAGGTCCTCCGGGTTTCTACACCAGTGGGTACACTAAATCCATCGATCAACTTCAAATGCCTAGTTACAGATTCGTTTATGTCTTATTTTACTAAACCGTGTATCTGTTTATTTCGGTGATACTTCGACGTTGAGAAGTCATGTTTCATTTGCCAGAATAGAGATCTCAAAGGTATAACTTCTCCTTTCAATATTGAAGTTTTGGAGTTGGTCGACGGATCAGTACACCTACTGGTGCTTCCCGGTATAGCATTCTAGCTGGAAGGGTCCCATCCGCAGCTTCCATATTGAAGTCGAAACAGATACAAATTCGGAAAGTACGAGGAGAAGAGGACGAAACAGCGAGAATCAAAATGTCTTCACGATTTCATCCCTCTCTTCCAAAACATCAAACCACCTTCACTTTTTGCACCTTCAATTTTTGATTGTCAATTGCTTTCGATTTTGTTTGCTCGTCCTTGCTACTAAATTTCTGGATTCGAAGTCGACAATTGTTTGGCTTTGGTGACATTTTTGACTTGCAGCATGGTTTTCAAAACACCCTCTCTGGTTCTTCTGGCGGTTCTCTTCTGTGAATCAGCATTCTCACTTCGACTTGGTCACCGCGATTTAAATGCAGTCTTCCTACCCTGCTACGACTACATCATTGCCGGTGGTGGCGTTTCAGGCCTTGTCGTTGCTAACCGCCTCTCTGAAGATCCTACTGGTGCTATACTCTACATTTTTCACTTTTATCTATTACTGATTTGTGCGTAGTAACTGTGCTGGTTATAGAAGCTGGAGAAATGTAAGCTTCATCATGAGTATCAAGAGAAATAACGCTAACATATATCAGAGACAAGGGCGAGGACTTTATTAGGTATCCATTTGATGAGGGAGACGGCCTTGACACAAGCTACGACTGGAATCTCTGGACTGCTCCACAAACATTTCTCGATGGTGCTTCGAGGCCATTCGACCTTGGAAAGGGTGTTGGCGGCGGAAGCCTCATTAATGGCATGTGTTGGACTAGAGGAGGCACTGCTGACTATGATGCTTGGGTTGCTCTCGGAAACCCCGGTTGGGGATGGGACGATATGCTACCCTACTTCAAAAAGGTAAAGCCGTCCAAGGATTTAAGCGCTGCCAAAGACTGACACTCTGTCTTCTAGACGGAGACCTACACCGATGATGTGGATGCTGAATTCAGCCGTGATCTGTACATACATCCTAACCTTTCTACCCACGGTACAACTGGCTATATCAACGTCTCCTACCCCAAGTATTTCTATCCGCAATCTAGTAAGCCGTTCCGTACAACCTTTGAGTCTGAACTGACGTTCTCACAGAAATCTTCCTGGATGGGCTACGGGAACTTGGCATTCCTATTTTGACAGACCCGAACAATGGTACAACTGCTGGCGGTATGCTAATACCTAACAATATCTCACCCGACAATCAGACACGTTCCGATGCGAGACGTGGCTATTTAGATGGTTTTATTGGTCGACCAAATCTTCACGTTGTTACCGGTTTTATGGTAATCAGGGTTTTGATAGATTCCACTCCAGAAGTTCTTGGGCGTGATCTTCCAGATGGCCAATTCATCACCGGTGTGCAGGTGAGTGACTCCTCCTGTATCTATGTACCAACGCTACAAGGTCAATGTGTTGATCTTGGCAGATTGCCCCTACTCTCAGCACTGTCGTACGAGAGATTTCGTGCTCTCGAGAGGTTATCCTTGCAGCAGGCAACGCCCACACTCCTCAGATACTTGAACTCTCCGGTATTGGTCAGCCTGAAGTTCTCCAGAAATTTGAACTGCCTGTGCATATCAACTTACCCGGAGTTGGAGAGAACTTCCAAGATCATCCTTATGTTGGTGCGATTCATTATTGTAGGTGTCCCGACTGCCCTTCGCAACGTTTTTAACACTGGTAGATACGAATTCTAGTTATCCCACGATCAGCTCAATAGATGGTGACCGAAGACTGATGACTCAAGCACAACAAGAATATTATATCAACAAGACAGGTAAGTTCTTTCTTGAATTTGAAGTTGCTGGAAGCTAAGGTGTATAGGCCCTTGGACTGCTGGTGCCATTAACACTGTAGCTTTTCCATCTCTAGCTCAGATTACGCCCAACTGGGCCGAGAGGGTTGCTGATGCAATGTCTCAGGCCGCTTCAGAACATCTAACGCCCGGACTCGATCAAAGTGTGATTTCTGGTTACGCCGCACAAAAAGACATCATAACTAACCAAATCAGCCGTGCGGACAGCAGTGTATGCGAATTGCTTAATGACAATGTTGGACTCCTTTCGGTTGCTGCAATGCATCCTCTCTCCAGAGGCAGCATTCATATCACCACAGATAACCCTTACGTGCCGCCTGAAATTGATCCACGCTACTGTTCAAATCCATTGGACCTTCAGATTCTTACCGACGCCTTGATCTTCAATAATAAACTTTTGAACACAAACTCAATGCAGTTGTTACAACCTGTCTCTTACTACCCATACCTGCCAAATGCCACAGCGGAGATTTTGATGACGGCGATCAGGTCCGGTCTACGAACCGAATTTCATGGCAGTGGTGCAACCTCGATGATGCCACGTGAGCTAGGAGGGGTGGTA
Source organism: Rutstroemia sp. NJR-2017a BVV2 (assembly GCA_002946415.1). Taxonomy (NCBI): domain Eukaryota; kingdom Fungi; phylum Ascomycota; class Leotiomycetes; order Helotiales; family Rutstroemiaceae; genus Rutstroemia; species Rutstroemia sp. NJR-2017a BVV2. The sequence goes on from NJPS01000044.1 coordinate 569,902, forward strand.
GATCCTGATCTTCGTGTTTATGGAACCAAGAACCTTAGAATCGTTGATGCCGGGATTATTCCTATGCTACCCGCATCTCATTTACAGGCACCTGTGTATGCTATAGCAGAGAAGGTGAGTTTAGAACAGTTATTTACAACACATTGTTCCGTACTCAATAGAACAATCAGGTATATCATTGTGACATTTCTGATCACTGACACCGATGCAGGCTGCCGATTTGATAAAACGGGACAATTATGGCTTGACTCCTAATGGCTGTGGAAAGAACTCCACCTACGCGCGTCCAGGACCAGTTTTGACGAACTTGTCGTTCGGTTCCTTGAGATCCTCGAGCACGCCACTTCAACCAAGCGCTGAGACAGCACCAAGTGTAAAGCCATCCTCGTCGGCAACTCCATCTTCATCGGTGACTCCATCCTCATTGGTGATCCCATCCTTATCAGTGATTCCAGCCTCATCGGCAACTCCATTTTCATCGGCAACTCTCACTTTAATGCTATCGTCATCTACTTTATCATCTGTGGTACAATCAGGGCTGCTACTGGCAGGGCAACTGTCATCCACTTCGTCTTTTACACAATCACTGCAGCCGTTACCATCTACATCATCGTCAACCGTACAATCAGCAGCGGCGTCTTCATCTACTTCTTTCTCACGAATAGAGGAACCAAATTCTCAACATTTCCCGAATCTTGGAAGCCCTGCGTTCAGACAATTGCCCAATATCTCTGTCGCACAAGCTGAGAAGGTCTCAACAAGACCACTGGTTCCTATTGTAGAAAGCCCGGTCTTCAGGAACGATTCGAGTGTTGGCCTAACCTCAAACGAACCGCGCATCCCAAAGAAAAATACTCCAACACCAGAATCCGCACCTTCAGCCATTGAATCCCATTTGCAAACAGCCACTTTCCTGAATGTTACGACCATAAATCTTTCATCGCCTCAGCTACCTACCACGAGTCAAAACGCTTTGGCAAATGTAGCTGCTGTGTTTGGAGGAAAAGCACGAAATCCAGCAGAAACCCTTGTGCCCGCTATACCTGTTGCAGGGGAAGATACACCAAAACCTGTCATCACGGCACCCCCCTCAGTGCTTGATCTAGTTCCTGCCGAGGCACAGATGTTCAACGCTATAAGAGACACACCTGCTATTTCCATGGTGGCTTCAATGCTGGAGATCAAGTATGCCGCAGCAGCTCCGACGGTCCTGGAGGGTTAGGTCAGAAGCAGCCGGAGCGAAATCCAGTGGAAATGACATGTTGCGAATGGAGGATATCGAAATTGTAGGAGTTCTAGTTTTGTACTTTTGGGAGGTAGTAGTATTTGCACAACCAGTTTTGATCCTTTCGAGTGTCGATAGACACCGCTTCTTGTTGTAATTAAGATTATAGCTGCTGAATACATATGATACATAACTGCCAGAGTGCCTTGTGAAAATTCCCCTCAACTCCTTCGCTATGTAAATTCAATGTAAGATGTGTTATGTGCTTGGGATGATTATATATACGAACGATTAGGCAGCTTAACCTCTTTTGGAGCCGGTCGCGATGAACAGTACGCAAACTGATACAATAGCAAGAGCAACTGTTGAGAGTACCTGTGATGCACTCGGATGTCAGTAAAGGATGTCCAACGATTATGGGTGGTACTGTTGGAAAAGACATTCACTTGAACATCGTTTATCGCATCATCAATGGCTTGCAGCGCAGCCCCATCTCAACTGCGCGCAATCGCTGCCGAACTCATGGCATCTCCCTATCATCCCAGCTCTGTATCCATTTAATGGAGCTGCCGCGCCCGCAAAACAAAACGCTTCAAGCAGAACCCAACTTACACCTTGAGTCTTCCACCCACTCTGCACAATAGCAGCTCTACGACTAAATTTATTCACCGTCTTCATATAGTTTCCGAACCCCAAAGCCAAGCAAGCGAGTGACAGAATCCAGAAGGTTATGCCAAGCGGTTGCGCCATGCGGAGTTCGAGTGCGGAGGGCTGCGATTTGAGATGGAAGGAGAGGACGATGGCGAGGGAGACGACCGTCATGTATATCGAGAGGCGGAGATAAGATAGGAATGCTGAAGAGGAGGGAGGTGAATGTTAGCTTGGGGTTCGTAAAAGGGGGGAGGAGTGGATGCGGGGGTGCATGGAATGGCGGGTGGGTAGGGGTCGTGGGCAGACAACTCACTTCTCTCATTGGCGCAATGGTCCCGACAATCACTGTCGGTGTTGTCGAAGAGAAGAGGCCCAAAGAAAGGTGGTGTGCAGAAGACTGATCGGCCATGATGTCTAGAAAGTGGCGATTGGTTAGCATTCAGAATGTCTGGAACAGAGTTGGAGGATGCCAATACATACTCCGAGACATCAACGGGCCTGGGACGATATGGAAAATGGATTGGCGTGTATTCCAGGGACCTGTTGCGCCCTTCCTCTGCTTCATGCGTGTCTGCCATTGAGTTGTACAGCGGTTGAGTCAGGTTGGTCGACGACAATTGGCTGTATTTAACATGACCCTAAGTTACTTCGTATGTTTTACCCCAGATCTTCCAGCACTTTTTAGTGGGGCCAGCGCGGTACTCGGTGACTCTTTGTTCCGCTATCATCACCGAGCAACGCAGGCGAGCAGGCGAGGCAGGGTCGTTCAAAGCTCCCAGTGGCTCGTGCACGGCTTTGATTCCATGAGGTAACAAAATCTTCACGGTCACAAAACTCTTCCAATCTACGGAGTATTTCACAAGTCGGAGTTCGGAATATGGATCGACTTTCTTATCACGGTTTAGTCCTGGCCCAATTCCGGTTTGACACCCGCAGAAACACACACTCGTGCTCCACCTACGCACCCTGCGTAAGCAATTGGCAAATGGGCGAGTGGTTGGTTGATGTGAATCTTACTGCTCTTGGTATATTGCTATGGTGGGGTCGAACGCCGCCGGACAGCAAACCAAAGTAGGAAATGGGATGGCATGAGATATGATGGGGCAAAAACTTTCTGTACTTCGTAAGTTAAGTCTAGACTGGGTGGACAATGAAGTAAGCTTTTTTCTCCCGCAATTGAGCTTTCTTCTTTATCTGCTTGCTTTCCACTACTCTTATCGTTTTCTCTGTACGAATATCTATCTCATTTTGAGTGAATCGCTCTTAGGGCTTTCACTAATCTTTTGAGAGACTGATCAATCTTCTGCGGTGGCTAAATCGCCATCTTGAGGGAGTGGCCAAGATTTACATATAAGGATCTCCCATTCGGCAAAAGGTTCTATTCATTGGATATTCAGGGTCTGGCAGGAGAACTGAGAAGCGACAATGTCGTTTCCTACGCCGATCAAATCTGGCGACGAGAGATATGGCTCAATCGGCAGGTCTCCTTTCAACAACTCACTGTTAGTTGGCTCTCCGATAGCACAAGAGTCACTCGCCCGCGATCTTGCAGAATATCCCGCCGACGAGATAGAGAGCACATCCCAATATGATTCTGAAGATGAATCGTCCGAAGCTTCAACTGTTCGATTAGAAGAGAGTCAGCACTCCATGACACATTCATACAGAAGGCCAAGCTTTGTGGCATTTGGTGGCACACGTCCAGCGGTGACGCCTCAGTTCAGAGAGACGACATTTTTGTCCAAGAAGGAAAGACATGAAACGAGGAATGAGGAGAGAAGTCTTCTGAGGGATAACCATCTGGCTCCACCAAAACACCCTCAGCCACCAAAACGAAGCGCCTTGAATAAGCTGTACAGAAAGCTATTCAGTACGAAGATACCTAAACATGTCGGAGACGAAGAGTCCGGACCGCTTTCAGAAACTTCTGCACTGCTACCCAACGGACAACCAGAATCCACACGATCTCGCCACGAAAGGTTAAATCGGCAATGGGAGGAGGCGGTTGCAGCAGGAAAGATCAAAACCACATGGCAAAGAGAGGCAAAGACACTTTGGAGATATTCGAGCCCTCTGGTCGTTACATTCGTTCTGCAATATTCCCTGACGGTCGCGAGTATATTTACAGTTGGACATCTTGGAAAGGTAGAACTGGGCGCAGTCAGTTTGGCCAGTATGACAGCGAATATAACTGGGTACGCGATTTATCAAGGGCTGGCAACGAGTTTGGATACACTGTGTGCACAGGCATATGGTTCTGGGAGGAAAGCACTGGTCGGGTTGCAGCTGCAGAGAATGCTGTGGTTTCTTTGGGCTCTCACAATTCCGATCGGCATACTTTGGTTGAGTGCCGAGAAGATCTTGGAGCATATTGTGCCGGAAAAACGATCTGCTGAGCTTGCAGGCCTTTATTTGAGAGTTCTGCTCATCGGAGCTCCTGGATTTGCGGCCTTCGAGAGTGGGAAAAGATTTGTACAAGCCCAGGGTCTGTTTTCAGCTACGACTTACGTCCTACTGATCTGCGCGCCTCTGAATGCATTCCTTAATTGGTTGTTCGTGTGGAAGTTCGAGTGGGGGTTTATTGGAGCTCCGATTGCTGTGGCTGTTACCGACAATTTGCTACCACTGCTTCTGTTCCTCTATGTCCGGTTCATTGACGGAGCAGATTGTTGGGATGGCTTCACCCGAAGGGCCTTCCACAACTGGGGTGAGTCTTCGCACTAGAAATTGAGGTTTAATTTATTAAATGCTAACATTGCTCAGGTCCTATGATCAAGCTGGCTTTGCCTGGACTCATCATGGTGGAGGCAGAATACTTAGCATTCGAAGTCCTTACTCTAGCTGCCAGTTACTTCTCTGTGACTCACTTGGCCGCGCAGAGTATCCTTTCTACTCTGACGGCTTTGACGTTCCAGATACCATTCTCGATTTCCATTGCTGCTTCAACGCGTGTAGCCAATCTCATCGGCGCTACACTTTCAGATGCAGCCAAAACCAGCGCCAAAGTGGTGAGTAGCACCCCGTTGTTATTTTCTGCATATATATCCCGATAGTTTCGCTAACACATATGATAGGCAATCTATGCAGCATGCCTGGTAGGAGTCCTAAACGTTATCCTCCTCTCCTCTCTCCGCAACTTCATCCCTCAACTCTTTACCGACGACTACGACGTCATCCTTCTCGTCTCTCAGGTCCTCCCTCTCTGTGCCGCCTTCCAGCTCTTCGATGCGTTATCCGCAAACTGCAGCGGGCTTCTGCGTGGTCTGGGTCGACAGGAAATCGGCGGCTATGTGAATATTTTCTGCTACTATGTTTTAGCCATGCCCATATCGTTCGGAACGGCCTTTGGACTAGGTTGGCAACTGCAGGGACTGTGGTTGGGAGTTGCATTGGCGCTTGGTTTGGTCGCTGCGATAGAAGGATGGTTTTTATGGAGAATGAATTGGGAAACTGCTGTTGAGGTGAGTTTGCTTATGTTTACCCACTGGTTTTGTTCACGACTGACTGAATGTTCTCTCTCTAGGCGGCGCAGAATAGAAATGCAGCAGGGTAGTGAGAAGCGATACTAGATTCTCCGGGACTTTCTTCACAGTTTTAAACGGGGTTGGCGTTGGCTCGTTGGTTAAAAGTGCGATTTCCTTTATATATGTCATGGGGTTTATTTGGGGACATTTGTCTATTAGGTTTGAGTTATGATGAGAATCTTGATATAGATCATGCATGAGTCGATACCCCAGTCTGCAACGAATGAAAATAAACCAAATGTTGAAGTTTCCTAGACTTTATGTGTGGCATATGTGATGAAATCGAGACTTGAGGGTGCCCTGTAGAGCTCGGAGCTCGAGACCTTTTGAAGGTAGATGCAAAGCATGAGATATAATCACTTGAGTTACGCCTGGTGGCAGTAACTAAATATATCTAATTTGTAGATATGAAGGTAATGCTCATGCGTTCCTCGTCTGAGCTAGGTACTTTAAGCCTCACGCGGAATGACCTGCCCTGGCATGTGAGTCTATGTTGAAGTTGATTATTTCTCCTGCGCTCTCCTGCGCCTTTCGATTTTTCTGTCTCCTTCCTATTTAGACATGATATCCAACCGACTCTCCAAATCTTCAAACATCCTCCATGTATATCTCATCTCACCAACGCGGTGACGCGTATTCAAGAATATTATACTAAAACCTGCACGCTTTTCACCACGTATCCAACGAAAAGTCCTCGCCAAAGCACCGAAGAAAGATAAAAAGGAACTTCTTTGTCCCCCTGCTCAAAAGCATAGGAAAGAGCCGATAAAAACTAGACTCAAGTCATCCCCGACACACCCGTCTCTACTACGCGCGGTGTCCCAATTTCGGCAGTCTAATCTTCAGTGTGATGAAGAACGCCACCACCGATAGCACAGCCGCGAGCACAAATGTAGCTCTAAGCGATTGTGCATATGAATCCACCACTTGATCTCTGTAATGTTTTTCCAGTCCCGCAATAGCTTGGACGGAAGAACGTACTGCTTCGATGACCTAACTTTTGCGTCAGCTTTTCTCTCTCTTCTAGTTTCAAACCAAGACGTCAAGTCATGAGAGATATTTCATGAAACCGACGGAAAATACATACCTTCTGCTTATCCGGGCCCGTAACATTCTCCTCCAAAAATACCAACAATGAATTCTGCACCACCAAGCTACTGACCGCCACTCCCAGCACCTGTCCCAAGGACCTCCACAAAACCAACGTTGTCGTAACAACCGCCTGTTCGCTCTGATCGCTCACCGCCAAAACAGCCATGAACGTACCGGGGAAGACAAAGCCCTGACCCATACTACTAGGAATAAGCAGCAGGACGTAAGTCCAATCGGGCAGGTGACGATTCATCCATGCTAGCGCTACGGTACCGATAATAGCTAAGACGGTACCGGCAAGCAGAGGGGCTTTAAGTTCGCGGGTCCAGGTAATGAGGAAGCCGGTCAGTGTGCCAATGGAAGAGGCAGCGAGAGAGGGGACAATGAGGCGGAGACCCGAGGCAGTGGGGGTTTCGAGGAGGACGGCTTGGAAGTAGAGGGGGATGTTGAAGAGGACGCCGTTAATTACTACGGCGCCGAGAGAGTTGGCGAGGATGAGGCCTGCACGGGGGTTGCGGGTTAGGAGGGAGAGAGGCATGATTGGATGGGAGGCATGGTATTGGGTCCTAACGAAGATAGGCAAGCAGATGACGGTGAGAACGATGAATGTTATGATCATTGGGTGAGACCATGGGAGGACGTTGCCGCCGAGATTCTGTAAAGATTAGTCTATGAGAGCACGTTGAAGTGAGAGCACCTACTATAGCCAGGATGAAGAAGGTGACAGTGCTTGTCAGAAAGAAAGATCCCTTGTAGTCAAAAACTCTCAGAGACTCTCTTATTGTCTTGTGTTCCTTACTACGTCCCAATGTACTCGGAACCGTGAAGTAGGAAACAAACCAACAAATCACCAGACCAGGAACCTGGACACCAAATTCCCAACGCCATCCAAGGTGATCCGCGATTGCACCCCCGAGAGCCGCACCAGCCGCAGAACCAAGTCCGTACATGATATTGAGGTATGATTGGTAAGCACCACGGGTTTCGATCGGTATGAGATCACTCGTGATGATTGAACCCATTGAAATCATCCCACCTGCTCCAAAACCACATACTGCTCGCGCAACGATGAAACTGGTCATACTTTGAGCTAGAGCACACCATATAGTTGCCAGCACGAAGATTGCCAGACTGAAGAGGTATGGCAGCTTTCTTCCCGTGGCATCTGAAAGACGACCGAAAATCGGTTGAAAACTTGTCGATGTAAGTAGAAATGCGGTGGACAACCACGACGCACTGTTGGAAGAATGGAAGTATGAAGTGATGACCGGATGACTTGAAACCATAATGGTAGAGTCAAATGAAGACAGAGTAAACGACAATAGAATACCGCCGAAAATGAGCCAAAATCTCTTCACACCTACACCACCCAAATACTGTGACCTGGGAGAATCACCTCCTTCGTCCGGCGGGCCCTCATGAGAAGTTGTGTTTGGTAATAACTTTCTCGTCGTGCTGTCAGGGCTGGATGTACGAGAACCTCTTTTGGCATGATGTACTTGAGTACTTCGAAGCATTGAGGTCTCTTGCGATTGAGCTTCAATTCCTAGACCGCCGTGGAAGGACGTAGACCTTGAAAGCATGAGATCAAACTCATTTGGGTCAACGTCAGTCTCATTGGATTCATCGTCGGCCAATACTCCGTCAATCGTCGCCGTTCCATTTCTTGAGTTCGGATGAAGCAACGGAGTATGCTCGTTAGCAGGATCAATTGCTAAGGTGTTTGCACCATTCTCGCCGTGGTGACTGTCCGCCATGTTGCTGCTGCGAACGAGATGGATTAGTTGGGAGAGAATGAGGAAGAGATCGAGAGCTATAGCCAAGACAGCGAAATTGGAGTCATAACGTGGTTGATCAGTCATGTCAAACCTGGCTAATTACTTTGCTGACTGAGACTACTCCAAATACGTAAAATGTAGGAGATTGCTATCCTTGTGACCGATGAGCTTGACTCTGTAACACGCATGTAGTAGTTATGTCTTTCGGGGAAGACTGAGAGCCCCAGAGGACCCCGAATGGTTCAATAGAAGAACCATGTTCCAAGCAGCAAATGCAACTAGAGAAAGGCGATAAGGGTTGCCAGGTTAGGCGTAATGCAAAGGCGCAATGATTTGAACGAGCTTCGTGACGACGAACCAATCAGAGTGCAAACGGTGAATCTAGAAGCACCAACTTCCCCACGCAAAGAAAATAAACAAAGAACATACCTTTTTCTTGATAGCACTAATAGCACCACTTACGAGGCCTGCATGTGGAAAATATCTGTATGCGGACAGGCTACTAACCAAGCTGTGTATTGTGTGTTGATAGTTTTGTGAATTGAGGGAGGACGACGACACCAAGAGCTGTTTGACTTTCCAATTAGGAAGTTGGACCCCGGACCCTATTGGGCGCCGCGCCACTTACGACAAAAGCGTTGGCAGATCCTCGGGCCGATCGTTATCGATAAGAAAATGTCAAAAGGTTTATCAGATTGGCCTCCTCCAACATAACATCAACTTATCCGCAAGATTCATAGACTCTCCTACCATAGTTATTCAATCGCTCAAATCGTTCAAAGCCTAAGCATACACCTGCTCGTTGAGATCCTTAAAGTCCACTTCAGCAATGCCGCAACCACCCCTCCGAATCGCCATCCTCGAATGCGACACCCCTCTTCAAAACACCAATCTCAAATACGGAGGCTACGGCGGCGTCTTTACTTCCCTCCTTCATAAAGCCGCGACATCTCTGACACCTCCTCTGTCAACTTCGGACCTGGATATCACCAAATTCGACGTAGTCACCGCGCAAGAATATCCTTCCCTGTCGTCGATAGATGCCATCTTGATAAGCGGCTCGAGACATACATCATTCGATGACGATCCATGGATATTGAAGTTGGTTGATTTCGTAAAAGAGATTTTGGCACAGGATAGAGTTAGGATAATAGGTGTATGTTTTGGGCATCAGGTTGTGGGCAGGGCAATGGGTATGAAGGTTGGGAGGAGCGATAAGGGGTGGGAGGTCAGTGTAACGGATGTGGATTTGACGGAGAAGGGCAAGGAGATATTCGGGAAGAAGGATCTGGTTTGTTATCCCTGAATATCAAAAATTGACATGTGGCTAACTGGATTTGCAGAAAATATTCCAGATGCATAAAGATATCGTTTATGAGTATCCTAAGGATGTGGAACACTTGGCATATAACGGGAAGTGTGCAGTGCAAGGAATGTATAAGAAGGGGAAGGTAATTACCGTGCAAGGACATCCGGAATTCACAGAAGAGATTGTGAGGGAACTTCTAGAGGCAAGACGTGCTTCGGGTGTCCTAAACGATGAAATCTACAACGGGGGAATAGAAAATGTGGACAGGAGTCATGATGGTGTTGTAGTGGCACAAGCATTTCTAAAGTTCGTCATGGAAGATTAGATCTAAAGGTATGCATCTCAAACGTTGGATATCCGCTAAGATAGAAGATTGCAATAGAAGGATACCCATGAATGTCCACTTCCTCAGCAGAGTATACGCCGCGTTTGTGATGCCCTTCCTGGCAATTCAGACATTGCCCTTCACATGGATGATGTCCCACTTAACGAATCCCGCTCTCAACCGACTTAAACCTACCAAGATCATCAAGCTTCGACAAATAGCTGCTTCACTCTCCGTGATTGCTTTCGGAATGTCCAGCATGGAAGTCCGAGTATGGGAAGCACCAGTGTAAAAATGTGAAAATGAACTGGGAAAACGAATTGTGTATACACGGCCATTTAAGTTATTATACCATATCGAATGTAATTATGTAACAAAAGGCTTGTCAACGCTTCCAAAGGTCTAAGACATATATCAATAACCACACAATATCTACAGCTCCTCCCTTTCATCACCAGCAATCATGTCCAGCCAAGCCGCAAGTCTACCAGGCGAGTTAGCATCTCTCCTGAAGTCACCTACACCATAAAACTCACCTATACCCCGCCCTCGCAACCTGCAACTGCACAACCGGCACCCCATTCTCATAATACTCCCCACTCAACTCCTTCCCCAGTACCCCCTCCGCTCCCTCCGGCATAACCGTCGTACAAATAAAAGCATTCGCCTCATTTGCCCAAGCGAGCGACGTCGTGATCGGATCCCTGATATCCATACCCTCGAGCCATGATTCAGCTTGAGAGGCATAGACACCGCTTTTGATCGCGATGGTTAGTGCGTTTGCCCAGGCGTGAGCGTCGGCCATCGAGTAGCCTCCGATGAGTTTTTCGGGGATAGATGTATCCCATACATGGTGCAGATTGGTGGAGGTTCCGGTGAAGTTCACGCGGATGCCGTTTCCGCCTTGAGAGATGTTTTCGTCGTGGAGGGGTTGGTGGATGTCGCCTACGAACTGCGGGCTGGGTGAGTGAAGGGACGGGAAGGGTTAGAGGCTGGGATACTTACGTGGACGATGAACTAGGAGGCTGTGTTAGATGGTCTTTGGAGCGATTGGTAGGCTGGATATACGTACCTTAGCAGCGATGTATTGGTTGTATTTCGTCGTATCAGGGCTAAGCAATTGGTTCGTCTAACCATTTTGTTAGAACAAAGATTCCATGCCATCTCTCCTTGTGTCTCGGATCTTAGACAATCTCTTGGATTCCATTCCATCTCCACAGACCTATCATCAAATGGAAATATGGCGATACCGAACAACAATCACACTGGCCCATTCAGCACTCACTTGAAGATGCCAAGTCCAGACGGTGGACTTTCGTCCCATATGTGCTTGAATTCAGAACTCACAAAATTCTGTATAGCCGCCACTACACAACCTTTCTCCCCGCAATCTCTTGCATACTTCACTCCACAAGCTAGGATAAGAATCAGCAAAAGTCAAACTTCATTCTCCTGTTCCGCACTAATCCCACTCTTCCCAAATCCCTCTCCTTTCTTTCCCTCCCCTTATCCTCCTCCAAACTTCACGCAAAAGAATCCCAAAAACTCACATCTCGGCACATCATCCTCGGCATCAATAAAATGCAACACCGCCGAATACTTCCCCGCCTCCGTATACCGATAGCTATCCGCCCACGTCGCCACGCCTGCTAGATACGCATCCGTTTTATTATTCAGCAATGTCTGGAAATAGGTTTCCGTGCTGGGACTGACGAAGTTGCTTGCTAGGTAGGCGATGGTTTGGTGGCCTAGGGTGCCCCATGCTAGAGTTTGGGGGAGGAGAGGGAGGAGTAGGAGAGGGATGGACAGGGGACGCATTTTGTAGCGGTTTGTGTTGGTAGTGAGTTTGAAGTTTTTAGGGACGACAGTGGATGTGGTTGTTTTATATCATTCTTGGGAAGGGTGGAGTGCTGTGCTGTTGAGCTAGATTCAGATAATGTGATGATTTATTTGATGGAGAGTAATGGAAATGATTGGTGGTTGATGCTTGTTGTCGAGACAATAAGTAGCAGGTGGACCTCCCGAGCCAATCAGAACATCGAGCACGATCCAGCATCCCGACACGGGACAAACAGTGTCAGCTGAAGCCATAAACTATCGATAAGATGCCTACCTTTAGATATTTTCATTACAGGGTATCGAGAAGAAGCTATTCATACAAATCATGCATACATTACTTATTGCCTTCACATCGTCGCCAAAGCACAATCCATTCACCATTTTTTTCAGGATCGGCCGCTTCCACTTCAACATACGGATCAGCAACCAAGATACAAGCCTTGACGGCCTCGGCGAGATTGCCCTCCAGTTTGACTGCAGGCTCTTCTAGAAAGATGTTTTCCAACCATGTTCTCAACACCTTCATACACGCAGCTTCGTGTCCGGTTTCTGCCACCTTGCGGAACATAAATTCGTACATTGCAGCAGATTGGGGGTAATTGAAACGAAGCGGCATCCTCCATAAATCCCAGAAGGCAACCCAGTGGTCATTGCGGGCATACATCTCCATCAAGCGCATTCTCGATCTATCGGTAAGGGGAGGTAGCTCAAGGCTGATCATGAGGAGGTGGATTCGGCGCTGAGGGCCGCTCATAGCTTTTGTGGGCAGGCCGAAATTATCATTAACGGTAGCTATTGGAGCCAAATTGACATGTGTGAGCTCTTTAACGGGCTCAAGGGCCTCTAGTAATGTCACAAACATATTTTCTGTGAGGATATTCATGCCTTGTTGGTCCATCACTCGGATCACGTCAAATGCTTGTGCCATTGAGATGGTAGGACGATTTTTTCCATCGACCGTTTCCACCAGAACCCCTCCTTGCTGTGGAAGCTGAAGTAAACTGCGAATTATCGATAGGTACGTTTCCTCGGGAAGCACAGTGTCTGCCTTAACACATTCATTGAAGATCTCCATCAATCCGAATGCATTGTAACCGGGGTGATTGAGCTGCCGAGCACGAATGTACAACCAAAAGCGTGTCTTCCAGTCGCGCTTTTGCTCTTCAGTTGAGAATGTCAAATGTAGTAGCTTTAGGAAAGACGTAGAAGATTCGTCACGATATCCGTTTCCAAGATTCTCGATGACTTCCTCTACAGGCGCATGTGTGAGATAAGATATGATTTGATTTGTCAAAATACTTCGCCAAAGACTACCCCCATCCATATCTAGCTCGGGATACAGGTCCCTAAGCCTCCCCACCCTCTCGAAGGCTCCTCGAAAGTCTCCATTGGCGAAGTCATTCCGGATGGACTGTGGGAATTCTGTTAGATGTGTACTATTCATTTGGCGATCTCGATCAGAACTGGAGGGAGACCCACTAGGCAAAGGCCGAACGAAGCGCTGCATTTTCGAATTTCTCTGTCTGGAGGTGTGGAAGGCTCGAGTCTGCGGGATCTGGAAGCCCCTGGCGGGGAAATCTGTTCCAGAGACATGTTTCCCTGCGGATAATTGAGATGCGGAAGTTGAAACATTCGAGGTGGAGACATCAGTCTGCTCTGTATCTTCAATCTCTCCGTTGTTTGCTCTTCGCAATATTCCGCCCCACAAGTGTTCCAGATCTATTTCTTCCCGCTTCTCTTCCGTAAGCATTTGCACGACGATCCTAACACCATCACTTCGACGCCCAAAACCCACGAATCCGTCCCCTTCAGAGATGACGCTCTCTACGTCGGATTTTGCACCTTCAACAGCCCCAATATTTACGCAAACCCAACCTGTACGGATACCATCATCACCGTCGTCGTCAGCTCCACTCCCCACGAGTTTAGCTCTTCGCGATTTGCGTCTCAATTTCAACTTCAGTTCATTCCTCCCCAGTAATCCATCAGCACTTGGCCTCAACTTGTATGTACTCCTTAGCCAGCGACACAATCGATCCGCAGATACATGTAAGTGCTTCTCACTTCGAGCGGTACCGATTAACATGATCAGGTTCGCACCCAACGCGGGCGGAGGATCGAGCTTTCGCAAATCCAGGAGGGTGAGATTATCGAGACCTAAGTCTACAGATATCTGTTGTAGCATGGGCGCTAGGATTGGGGGTGGGGATTCTGGTAGGTCTGGGATCTTCTGACGTTCGGACAAAGTTTGTGGGATCGTTTGAGGGGTCTCAACCTGCAGGTACCACGGCACGGAAGACACTGCACCTTCTTCGCTTTGCTGGTTGGGCTTATTCGCACTCTCCTCCTCTATTCTAGCATCGTCATTTTCAGCCTCTCGAGTAATGGCGTATTCGTGCTCAGAGATCTCATCTTGGGAGTTCTCCCGCAAACTCGAAGAAAATCGGTTTGGTTTTCGAGAAACACTTGAAGTCTGAATTGTCCCCGCAATTGGAGACACGCGGTTCGATATCGACGTGCATCTCCACGCCGAGCCTGACCTGCATGTCGCGCATCCCGTCGCAAAAGCTCTGCGCACTATCATGTTGTCGTGTGAATATTTTTATTTTTGCCTCCGAATGAAGCTTTTTAGGCTCCCTGTTTTGAGGGAGTTTTTAGCGAGTAGCGGGATGGACGGCTTCAGGAACGCCGAGAACGTTTCTCCGAAGGACAAATGCCAATACTTGCTGCTTGATTCATATCTCCTTCTACTACATATTTCAAATCTTCGAAACCCATGTGTGAGGTATCAACTTATCCATGATTATCTGCCATATCGGCATTCTAGTTGGCTCAATTGTCGTAGAATATTGAGACCGTCAAGTTGTCGACGTCCTATCAGTTATCTTGAACAACCTGTGATGACATAATGCAAGAGGAGCCTTCGATAGCTGATTATTGGCTGGCAGACGTGAACCCCATGAAACTAACGCTTAGAATGGCTTAGCCTATTTGTCCCTCTCTCGGCCAAAATAACGAGAAAAATATTTACCCGTGGAAATTTTGCCATCAGTTTTGAGCATACATACCAAGTCGACTTCTATATACGGCGAGTAGAACTTCCCTTTCTACATTTAGAGCTGCGCCTACTAGTCGAGTTCCCGTTCATTCATTCTTGTTTTGTTTTCATTTCGTCTTCAGTTGTTACATAGTTTTAATTTGTTCGCAAATACCCAAAACTCCCCGCCGTCCCTCGACATAAAATGCTTGTACGAGCAGCGGGTCGAAAAGCTCGTCACAATGCAGTTGTCCATACGATCACACGCCAGCAGCCCTATCTGGCCTTCCTATATCCAACGATCATTTCACGCCATACCGAGCATACTCGCAAGGTTCACAATGATTCACAACCTCTGGGATCTTCTCCGAGGAGAAGGCGAAGCTCCAGAGAAAGTTCTACCAGACCTCCGTCCCGATCACTTGCAACTACGGTGCATGGGTCATTCGATGACGTTCCGTTCGAGCGGTTCCGGCAATCCTCTACACCAGAGTCAGCAAATTATAACGACATGATGCCTTTAACGTATACGCTACCCGAACGCGCACCTCCGATTATCTTTGGGGATGACGGCGCGACCCACCCCCCAAGATATCGTCGAACTCGAGATGGTGTTGGTGGAACACTTTCCGAGATATTAGCAATTCTGGAAGCCTGTCTGCAAGTTGGGCGAATAGAGCGTGCCACTGTGATATTGAAACGTATAAGCTCATATCCGGATCTGGATTCGGAGACATTACTGGATTTGCACAATCGTTACTTACGCGCCGCTGTCGAAAATATCATTGTGAATCCTTCCGAGGAGGCGGCGCAAGCTTTGCATAGGTGGTTCGAGCTAGAGGTACGAGCCCAAGGTCTGCCACAAGATGCCGTAACTGTTGCCTACATGCTCAAAGCGTCGCTTCAGTCGCCCGACAGTAGCCGACGTGATCGACTGGTTCGAAGATATATGGATATGGTACAAGGCGAGGCCGGACTCGCAGTGTTGGGAGCGGATATCCTCACTGCTGAGGAATTGAACACGATTACACATATCTGCCCAACCTATAATCTAGCTGAAGAACTCGAAGGCGGGCAAGAATACCTCGATGCAGAGACCAACCAGGAAGATTCTCTCGCCAAAGGACCCGCGACTACAGCTGCCGAAGTTCGTCCCACTGAGCAGAAAGGCCTGGGTCTTAAATCACTGAAACAGTCATTGTCTCTTTTTACAAGTCTCTCTTCCGATTACGATTTGTCTGTGATGAACGAAGATGAGAAGCGTGCACTTCAGAGGCAGTTGGAGGAAGACGCTGTACAAGCAGCCATAGACCGGTGGAGAGACGAAAACTCCAATCTCGCAAAACTGGGATTAAACTCGAATTTGCAGACAAAATCGGTTGGAGCTAGGATGTGGCATTGGCAGGAAAGATTAGAGCGAGCTCTAAAGGAAGAGCTTGTAAAGGTAGAGGAGGCCGAGGAGAAGACAAGTAGGAACCCTACAGAAGCCAAAAGATGCTCATACGGACCGTTCCTACGATGCGTTTCTCCAGAGAAGCTCTCTGCTCTAACGATCTTATCCATGATGAACGCCATGAGCGCAATGGGCCTTGATAAAGGAATTCCTCTTGCCAACGCAATCATGGCAATCGCTAAAAACATTGAGAGTGAGAGTATTATGGAAAGCCTTTCCAGAGAAGCCAACGTCCGCAAAAACGTCTGGAATGATCCGAAACAATCCCTGCGCAAAGCTCGGATACTTCAAGGCCTCAAACGAAAGGCCGAAGCTATGGAAGCTTCAAGGTCGGTTGAAAACGAAGAAGCTCTCTTCGGTATGATTGTTGAAAAGCAATGGCCTACTGCAATCAAAGCCGAAGTGGGTTCTTTTTTGTTGTCGACGATGATCGACGTAGCTCAAGTACCTGTCACCATGAAAGATCCTGAAACCGGGAAAAATATTACTCAAATGCAAGCTGCATTTTCGCACGGGCAGCAATACAAAATGGGAAAGAAACAGGGTGTGGTTATGGCTCACAAAGAGCTTGTCGAACAACTAAGACGTGAGCCTGTCCATAGTCTTTTAGCAAAGCATTTACCCATGCTGGTAAAACCCGAGCCATGGACGAGTTTTGCTTCAGGCGGTTTCTTAAGCCACCCAGGCAAGGTGATACGAGTCAAGAATGGCAGTCGAGATCAGAGGTTTTACGCAAATGCTGCTATAAGTAGGGGGAACATGGGCAGAGTCTTCCAGGGGCTTAATATTCTTGGTCAACAATCGTGGAGTATCAATGAGCCGGTCTTCAACGTTATGCTAGAAGCCTGGAATTCGGGTGAGGCAGTTGCAAATCTGGCTCCTGCCAATCCCAATCTCCCGTATCCACCAGAGCCGGCTGCGTCGACCGACCCTCTCGAGCGACGACGTTGGATAACCTCCGTTAAGAAGATTGAGAATGCTAGATCAGCCTTCCATTCTCAACGTTGCTTCCAGAATTTTCAACTTGAGATTGCGCGAGTCCTACGTAATAGGATCTTTTATTTCCCACATAATATGGACTTCCGTGGGAGAGCTTATCCGATCCCGCCATATCTCAATCACATGGGAGCGGACCACTGTCGAGGACTTTTGAAATTTGGAACAGGGAAACCGCTAGGGCACTCGGGTCTAAAATGGCTCAAGGTTCATCTAGCTAATGTTTCTGGCTTCGACAAAGCAAGTCTTAAGGAACGAGAGCAATATTCTATGGATCATCTTGAACAGATATATGATTCTGCTTCAAATCCTCTTGGAGGTAAACGGTGGTGGCTGACAGCCGAAGATCCATGGCAGTGTTTAGCGGCGTGTATTGAGCTCAGGAACGCGCTAGAGTCAGGCGACCCTACGAGTTTTATCTCCCATCTACCAGTGCATCAAGACGGCACTTGCAATGGTCTCCAGCATTATGCGGCATTGGGCGGTGATATATGGGGCGCTCAACAAGTCAATCTCGAGCCTGGCGACCGTCCTGCCGATGTCTACACGGCGGTCGCAGACCTTGTTAAGGAGAGTATTTCTAAGGATATTGAAAACGGCCATAAACTAGCAGGATTTCTTGAGGGGAAAATCACTCGCAAGGTGGTCAAGCAAACGGTCATGACCAATGTCTATGGTGTTACTTTCATTGGCGCTAAAGCTCAAGTGCGGAAGCAACTTGTAGCAGCTTACAACGATCTACCGGAAACAGCTGAGGCCAACGCGAACTCGTTATCGACTTATGTGGCAACAAAAATATTCACGGCTCTCTCAACTATGTTTAAAGGCGCACATGACATTCAATACTGGCTTGGAGACTGTGCTACGCGAGTGTCGAAGAGTCTTACCCCTGAGCAGATAGACCGCTTAGCTTCTAAATTTCTCGATAAGGAGACTGGACGTCGCCCCAACAACACTGTGATCGATGAGATGACTCAATTCAAGACCAGCGTAGTATGGACAACTCCATTGGATATGCCAGTCGTTCAGCCCTATCGAAGCTCAAAGGCTCGCATGGTTAAGACAAACCTTCAATCAATCAGTCTAACTGACCCACATAGATCGGATCCTGTCAACCCGCGAAAGCAACTTCAGGCTTTTCCACCCAATTTTATCCATTCTCTGGACGCGACGCACATGCTTCTCTCTGCAGCGAAATGCCATGATGCCAAGCTTTCTTTTGCTGCTGTACACGACTCATTCTGGACTCATGCATGCGACACAGATACCATGAACACGATTTTGAGAGACGCATTCATCGAAATCCACAGTGATGATGTAATTGGACGTTTGGCAGCTGAGTTCAACATTCGCTACAAAGACCATATGCAACTAGCGGCTGTCCGACAGTCGTCAGCAGCATTTCAAAAGATCCTTAAATACCGCAAAAGTCTTCCCAAGAACCAACGTGGTAAAGGTGCAGAGTTGCTGAATGAAGTCGAAAGGCTGCGCTTGCTGAGATCATCCAACCCCGAAGACGTTGAGAAAGGAAAGAAAATGGTCACCGCCGCTAGCATTTATGCGGAAACGGCTGCGGAAGCAGATCTTGACCTTGACCACGAGCCGGAGCTGGAAAGTCTCGGATTAGGTAGCTTAGCCACTTCCAAGCTGTCGGTTGACGACGACAAAACCATGGAGGAAGTCTTAGACGAGAACATGCCATCAGATGCACAAGTCAATGACGCCGAGGCTGGAGTCGCTTCTCCCACGGATGCGGTAGACTCTGAGGAACCCACACCTCACTTTGAGGCGGTAGTATCGCCGACCGCGGGCGCGAGAAGGTCGCATGTATTACCCACATGGATATGGATCCCTCTGAAATTCGCTCCGGTTCCTGAAAAGGTAAGATAATTCTCGTGCCCAAACATGAGCTGAGACTAACTGTACGACAGGGGGCTTTTGACGTTACAAGACTTAGCAAAAGTCAATACTTTTTCTCTTGAACGACTCAAGCTGAAATTTGTAAGATTTTTGTACGAGTATCGTTGGGGTGTTTGGTGGGATTACGGAGTGCAATGAGATCCTGGCGAGACCAGTACTCAAAACTTAGGTGTCATGATTAGGAAATTATAGCGAACGGCTTGCATTTAGAGGGCGTCATAGGATCATTGAATGCTAGCTATGTATGATTGATGTGTAAAGAATGGGACGAGTACTCTTCCTTTTATGTAAGAGAATATTTAAACTAGGTGCAATCATCAGATTTTATGAGCCCTACGAACATGTCATCTTCACAAGCTTTTTATGCATGACAGAGTGAGCCGCTTCACCTTGGCCATCTTTCGATATTTCTAAACTTTTACTCTCGAACCTTATATTCGATAAAGAAAATATAGGTATTCAACATTGAATCCGTACTGGAAGAAGTATAATTTAGGCAAAGCTGCAAGAGTTCATCTTTGGTAGAAGTATTCTAGCGGTCAGGTAGGATAGTTGGCAAGTTGGCGCACCCCCTTGTGATCGATGCTGTCCTGCGCTAGCTCTAGAAGTATGCTCCTCGTGTATCGCGAAACGGCACAGTCGAATACGAATATCAGCTTATTATCTGGGATGGCACCATGGAATAGCTAGCTCTCCGAGGCATTTTGCTGCCTTGCAGATTTCAGCACAGAATTGGATGTGAAAGGCCTACCATGCAGACATGTGCCCTATCGGAGCGGTCAAAATGATGGTGTATTCCTTCCAGCAAGCTCTGATAATTGATTCGCAGAGGAACGAGGACGAAAGCTATAAAAGAAGCTGTCTCGCCCTTTCTAGTGAGAGGCACAAGACACTCCGTTGAAGGATATATCATTTCTCACATACTTATTTTCAAGTCGCCAAGCTCTATCCCGCTTTCACGATGTATCGCCTCGAGACCTTTGCAGTCTTCCTTCTCTCTGCGCTGTAAGTCGACCCTAATTGCCTCACTTTTCTATTTTGCCTTAGTCTTTTGCTGAAAGTTATTCCAGCCAGCATGTTAGCGCTCTTCCAGAAGCTCTCCATCAACGATCCTTAAGCACCTGCGCACCGAGCTTGGTAACTACTACTTATGTTAGCACTATCACCACGGTGCAATCGGTACCTCATTCATGCTACACACGCACAGTCACCGCTGTGCAAAGCTCCTTCCGTAAGCTCACAGCTGTATTCTCATATCCGAAATCTAACATTCCCACCAGCATGCTCTGGCACCAAGTCTTTCGACCCCAAAACCTGCGGCCCAGTTCCCCTCTGCCTTATTCTATCCACAACCACCGTCTCCGTTCCTCCAAGTGATGCCTGCTGTGGCAAGACGACGCCCACAGTCACTATTCCGGGTGCCTGCGCTAGCTGCCAAACAGGCTGTGCGACACAGACGGAAACAGTCACTGTGACCACAACTCCTGGATCCGCCTATACTAAGAGACAAGAAGACGCTGCGGCCACACCTTGTACGACAACCCTCAACCAGTTCAAGACATTCAATCTAGGACCTACGAAAACGATCTACCCCTACACAGTGACGGTGACGGATAGTGTGGATTGTGCTGGCTGCTCGCTGACGGTGAAATATTTGGGTGGCGTCGGCCCAGTTGTCAAATATACGACGACGGTTTATGCACCTGGTCCGACCAGTACTACCGTTTTTGCCTGTTCTACATCAGCATAGAAACCGTTAGCGCTGGAGGTCAATCTGATGTGAGATTGTAGGGCTACGAGCAGCCGAGCTGAGGCTCCTCGCATAATGTGTCTTAAGCCCGGCGTTCCTTCCCAGCTCCCGGGACACTAGTAGCACCGGGCAAGGATAGGATAGCACATGAAATTAGAATTTATGAGCCATGTCCAGTAGAAATTCTTGTTTCTTTACGTGACCTGTCATTTAAGCATCAGCTAATTGACCTGTGAAAACGTGGTACTTGGCCCTTGCGCATGTGGTTGTGTAATGGCAACATGGGTCAGACTCGACGCCATCGGAGAGTCTGTCGGGCTGAAAACCAGCACGGGAACATGCCATGACTGTATCAGGACATCGTATACATCAGTGAGGGATTTTCGAGTAACTTACTCCCAATGGCAAGATCTTTCGGGTCTGGACAGCTGGAGATGTTTTGTTTGGGAAATATGAAGCGGTTTTTACGTATCAGAAACGGATTTGGTTATCCCCGCAAAATCGCTAAAGCACCTCTCTAAAATAAAGTGGGGAGCTCGGATAGCTTCCGAAAGATGCCTATTGTCTTGGCACAGCTACTCACGTGTTAAACAGCTGACTTCGTGCTTCGGTATTATGCTGCTCTCGGCTGCTAATACATTCTATATCAAGGCAACTCAACTCGATTGTTCTACTTACCCACATATATACACGCTCTTGTGGTTATTACCTTCTCTAGCTTCTCGAGAGTTTATATCATAAAATGAACTTCGACACTTGGCTTTCTAGATTAAACACCGGCAGGTTATGCAAAACGGAAAAGGTGGTCTCTTCCATCGCGATGCTCATCATGATATATGGTATCGCGTTTGCAGAGTCTGTTTCTGGTGCCAACTCCGATAGCAACGGTTGGCTTGCCCCACAGCTATGTTACCGCATCCGTGCTGTGCCCCTCGACTGCATCATTAGTCAGACGTAAAAGGGCCGCGGACTGACGGTTTGTTCTGCAGCATTGCATTGAAGAGTTCAGTTCACTTGTTGATCAATATTTATTGCAATGGCTACCACCAAATATTTCCAGATTAAAGAGCACAAAGTGCAGGCCTGCCACATACGTGAATATGCTGGCTCGAGCATCAACCAGAACGACGCGCTACACCTTCACGTGAAACAATACACCCCTCTGCATAACTTAGAGGACGCGTCAATCGCAGAGGATGCTATCACTCTTATAGGCACACATGGTGTTGGCCTTCCAAAGGTGTGACGCAAAAGATCCGACTATAATTCTAAGCTAACGATGAATCTAGGAGCTCTACGAACCCCTGTGGGATGAACTATACGAACAGTCAGAAATCAGCGGCTTCAAGATCCGGGGAATATGGATTGCCGATGCTGCTGGACTAGGAGCTAGTGGCGTCTTGGATGAAGGGAAGCTAAGCAACGATTGTAAGCCTCAAGGGTCCTACCTGCCATCTCGTGTCAAACTAACTTTATACCTTTGGCAGTCTCTTGGATGGACAATGCTCGGGACCTTCTGCTCATGATCAACCAATTTCGTGACGAAATGCCCCGCCCTATAGTAGGCATTGGGCATAGTTTCGGAGGTTGTCAAATGTGCGCATATCCCTCCAGGTGAAGGTTTCGTTCGTTGACATGGAACTAGTACCAATCTTGCGTACCTCCACCCCCGGCTCTTTACCACTCTCATCTTGCTAGACCCAGTAATCCAACTGTCCCCTCCACCAATGGGATTTGGTACCGACCAACCTGGCGGTGTCAACTTCACCACTCACAGGAAAGATATCTGGCCTAACAGAAAAGCTGCAGCCATTTCACAAGCCAAGGTATCAAAGACCTGGGATCCACGCGTCATAGATTTGATGGTCAAGCATGGATATCGGGACTTGCCTACGGCTCTCTATCCTACCCTTCCTCCGGATGCAGATCCCAGTGATCCCCCCGTTACACTCACTACAACCCGCCATCAGGATGCTCTTGCTCAACTTCGCCAGAACTTCTCTGCTCGGCAAGCAGATGGGAGAATCAAAATAGATCGTTCAACACACGCCGACATGGATCCATTGGCTGCCTTTGTACCTCTTTATAGACCAGAGCCTCGTAGCACATTCTACCGACTACCAAGCCTACGACCTTCGGTGTTGTGGATTGTTGGCGAAAAGACTTATCTGCGACTGGATGAGATGCGAGAAGGAATAAAAGCCACTGGGACTGGTATTGGGGGCTCTGGCGGCATACCGGAGGGTCGTGTAAAGGAAGTCGTAGTAAAGAACCGTGGACACCTGTTTCCGTTTGAGGAGGTGGGCCATACGGCTAAGGAGTGCTCTGCTTGGTTAACGCAGGAGATGGAGAAGTTTCGACAGACGGAAAAACTCTGGAATGACCAGAGAGCTAACATGAGCGTCGAAGATCATATGGTCTTGAGTAAAAAGTGGATGGAAACAGTGAAGCCTTTCAGCGCTTTTAAGAACAAGCTATAGATATTCCCGCACTGGCAGAATGCCAGAAACTCATACATGGTCGTTTTTCCAGATCTCTCAGTTAATACATATTATCTTTGTCATTCTTTTGCTTGTGCAAAAGGTTGCAATTCAGGTGAATTGCAGCATGGTCTTCTGGTGCTTTAGTTTGCGAATAATCAGGGAGTGAAAAGTTCAATGTAACTCTGTCACAACAAAGTTGTTGAGGCATATTTGAATAGATGATTGATTTTGACGTAATTCCGTATCTTTTGCTAAGTTTTTCTTCACAGGCCATCCATTAAAGTTCTCTGCCTGACTAGTGCATGCTTCTTTTGCTTTTCAATCCTTTCTACCTCCTACGAAATTGTAGGATGGGCCCTTCCTTACCAACAATAAAGTGGTCTTTCATCTTGTATTCGCCGTGTCTCCCCACGCCTACTTTTTCGTAGCCAGGCGCAATTCTCAAATCATATAACCACTAAAACATTAAAGAGTTAGTAGTTGACTATGGTATTGTTTTTGAAGGGCAAAGGTCATCTGAGATGCGTACCAGGACTCTTGAAATTCCAATGCATAGCTCAATTAAAGCAACACTCTTTCCTATACAAGATCGTGGCCCAATACTGAAAGGAGCAAACGCTTCTCGGGCCCTTGAGACCTCTTCTTGGGTACGGCCTTCATTTTCGAGAACTCCTGGAGTATCTTTAATCAACCATCGACTGGGATCATAGACAAAAGGGCGGTCAAAGTACTTCACATTGTGATGCAGTGAGTAAGTTGGTACACCAACGGTAGTGCCGGCTGCAAAATGATGTCCGTCTACCTGGAGACCGCCGGGAAGAACTTCTCTTTGAAGAGGCATGGGAACTGGTGGACACAAACGGAGACTTTCGTCGATACAAGCCCGCAAATATTTCATCGAATTCAGTGCTGGGCCTTGTACAATGGATTCTACGTCCGAGAACGTGCTACGAATAGTAGCAGTCAATCGGTCCAGAACCTCACGGTGCTGCGAAAGAAAATAAAAGGTCGCAGTAACAGCGGTGTTGGCGGTATCTGAACCAGCTCCAAGAAGCAGCGTCACCTCGGACATAAGTTCACCCTCACTATACGACTCCCCAGTGTCCGAGTTGCGTGCTTGCTGGAGATAATAGATGACATCGCGACGGCCTTCGCTTCCTGGGCCCGTTTGAAGACGGGTCTGTAGCTGTTTACGAGAGAACGCGATTTGCTTCTGTCGTTTTTCCCACGATCCACTAAGAAGAATTCTGTCGAGGTTGATTCTCTTGAGACTCGGCATCTGGCCAATGATGTTCAGTTTTCGAATATTGGCAGCCATCAAGTCGAGGAAAAACCTGTTGTCCTCATGCAGCGATGTGCCAAACGTCTTGCCAAAGCAAATCTCTCCCAACGAGTCGAATATCATATACGGTCCCCAATGCGCCATGTCTTTTGGACTGGCCCACTCGCCGTTGGAGGCGTCAGTACTGGTGGAATCGCCAAGACCGGCACACCAGTCGCGTATGGCAGATAGGATGTGTGGTTGCATGCCGCGTAAAGCTTGATCCGAGAAGGCCTGCGACATCACTCGTTTCTTTCGGGCGTGAACATCCTTGTCAACGGCATTGAAGATGCTGACGCCATAAAAAACACGGTACCAAAAGCCTTTTTGCACATTGGCCTTGTGGCCATAGATTTGCTCTAGGGCCGTTGCACTGTTGATCGACATATGGTCTGGTCCATAGCGGATGAAGGGACCATACTTCTGGTGGAGATCATAGAGATTGTAGTGGCCAGTGCCTTTGACAGCATGGTAGGCTGCGTGGAAGCTGGTAAGCTTTGCAAGAAACGGCCCGGGGTATTTCGCGAGCGGGTGAAATGTTGTTTGATAGACAACATATACTGTTCCCTAGGACCTCGGTCAGTGGTGGAAAGCATGAAACGATGAACATGATTACCCAAAGAACGAGTAGACCGCCGACCACGGTCAGAATTGCGAGATTGATCGGGGTGAGTGATAGATCAAAAACGCCTCCAGTGCGCAGCGTGTCGCTAGACATTTTGATTTATGCCTGGCTAGAACAGAAAATTAATTTTGACACATATGCGTCTCGAAGGTTTTATGCATTTCCCTATGTGGATCTAATGTGGATCTATGTATGGATGAGGCACAGCAGTTGCAACAACAGTTGGAGTTGGAGTTGCAGTTGCTGTGAGTGGTTGGCTGTCTCGCTTGTTTCGGTTTAAGTCTCACCCGAAGGCGATTAATTTACCAGCACGTTGGGAAGGCCCGTTTCCCTGCTTCAAAAACAGCAGCCACTTCCACTCCCTAACATAGCAAAAAGTCCTACTGTTCGACCTGAAGAATGACGCTTGTGCGTATAGTGATGAACCCATGCAAATTGGTTTCCCTTAACTTGTCTTTCCGGGTTTCTGAAATCAAACAGCTGCGGCTAATTCTTATGTAATTGCGAAGTCAAGAGTACATTCTCGTAGTCTTCTTCCTGTCTAACACATCATCCAATAACACAGAGAGACCTTTCAATCCGACCTTCACTCAGTCACCCAACAGTACTAGCAACACTCCTACCGCCACTTCATCAAATGGTGTACTTGAGAACGGCACATTTATGATATATCAAAGGGAACTCAAATGATTCTGGTTTCTTCGGAAGCGCCTTTCACTGCAGCACTTCCTCAAGACTAGCGGCGCAATGGGTCGCATGATGATAAGCATTGCTCATGTCCGCCAACAGGGGATCATCTCTCAAAGCCATAGCTACCTTCCTCCACACATATACGCAGTGGAGCTCGTGAGCATTCGAGTGTGAAGTCCACACCTTAGAATAATTTCCAGCCCTCAAGACATCCAGGTCCTTTCCAAGAATGGGCTGCGTAGGGTCCAGATCAGAGAACTAATCCTAGTCCGTGAAGATGTCACCAGCATGCTCAATCAGCTCATCGAACACATCTTCTCCTTATATCCATGCACATCACTGGATCGAATCGACACCCTTGCAATCTTGCATCCGTCGGGTTTACGCCACAGGCTGTCCCTTCTGGAAGGGGATGGGTCTGGTGAGTCCTCCGATGGGAGATAACCAGGCCCGTTATTGCGAGGGACGAGATGAACAACAACAATATGGATATCAAGGTCACCGAAAGTAGAACTCATCTGTAGACCCTGGACTGTAGATCGTCGCCTACTTCTTGAAACCACGAGCGGTGCCTGCTCATCTCAGATGCATCCTCGCTAGACGAGTTATCTTCGGTGAGAATTCTCTTGTACTCGGGCCCATGAAGCTTCGGCACAAAGAGAGATTTTTCCATTATCAATTATGCCAAACGAATGGACTTAAAACAGACGATGAGAGCGGTGATAATTGACAGCAACTTGTATTAGATTGAATAGGAGCGACCAGATTCAACTCCTGTAATGCAGGGAGATGGAGATCTTTCGTTGGAATGGGCTGTAGAGTTAAGGGCGGTGCTTCTTGAATGATAGTAAAGCTCCTCAACATTCTCCTCCCAGTATGATATCGAGCATATAAAGATCGGACATTCTGGCTTCGCATTGTAGCAACACCGAGTCAATCGGTGAGGTTAGTCTCCATATCAGAGAAAAGCCAAATTAATCAGCAGGGGAAAGTCGTATCGAGATGGCAAGCCGTGGCGATGATACGGCGTACAACGTCCAAGTCTTGGCGTGGGGTGGTGGGGTGTCTCCCGGCTGGTCATGGAAGAATTTGGTGCCGCACTCGCAGCACTCGGGTTCTTAACCAGCACCAACACTAATCTTCCGGCTACCGTGCTTCAATAGAATAAGCTTAAATACCTCGGTTACGAGTTAAAGGGGAATAGTACTCGTAAGGACCCGAGTGTTCTTTCCCTGACGGCAACGACAACTATCATCCATTCCAAGACCGGGAGTATTTCTTTAATACAAATTCAACTATTCCTACCAGCATACCACTATTAGGTTCTAGTGGCCAGGCCACTTCTGTCAGCTCTGATCGCCTTTATGAAAGACATGTCAGTTTTGAGTTGGCAAGCTCTCTTTGCAATCCATGGCGTAATTGACCTCGCTGTCGTGGTGATATTGCGGTTGAAACTCCCGGCTTCTATTCATACTGTTCATTGACTGGATTCACTGCCGTCAAAAACAAAGACCCCGCTGCCGGCTGGGAAAGTAAAGTCAAGGACTTTTCCGACCCAAAGAATTTGATATTCATAGTAATATTCATCTGCTGCAACCTGATGACGGCACAAACACCCTCCTATCTCGCTGTATACTCCCGCATATCTTTTGCCTCCATGCCTTATTTCGTTTTCTCGGTAATCTCAGATCCGGTAGCATCGCATTTAATTTTTGATCTGCCGACCATAGCTCCATTTGTTTCAGTCATCGCAATATTCATCATAGCAAGAATTTCGGACAGAAAGCAAGTTCGAGGCCATTTCGTTGCTGGTTGCGGGCTTCTCTCCGCGACAGGCTTTTCCATCATGTCCGTGGGTGCTATTCTCAACTAGAGCTTGTGGTGGTCTTTCTTTGCCATCTTCCTCGCATGTCTAGAATACTATGGCGCAATGACTGTCATCCTTTCCTGGGCTTTGGGAAATGAGCGGTCGCGATTCAAGTAAGGGGTTCTCCTGGCACTGCTTCTGGGGTAGCACGGCTCGCTGCTATATTCTCCCCATCTGGGGTGAAGCCGTGGTGGAGGGCTAGGGATGAATCTGCTCATCCTCGAGGTCTGGGGGGGTGAGCGCTGCATTGATGGCCTTATGTGCAATATTGGCGCTGGTCTTGAGATAGAACCTAATTTGGAGGAACTCTGGCAGAGCAGAACAATCTTACGTACCGGTCAAGGGTGGCGAGGCAATCGATGGCGTGGCAGACGAGCAAACCCTTGACAAATATATTGTGTAGAAATCGATAAAACTGGCTTCGCTAAAGACCCATTTTACCCCAAACAAGATACTTCGGTCAGCATGCCATGGCCTACATCTGCAACGCAAAAACTGTTTTCTTTGCATAACATATCGTTGAGCCAGATCACTAAGTCAATATCCCGTCGCCAGTTTAGTGAGTTGCAGCGAGTATTCCACAAATGCCATTGTTCACTTGGCAGGTATGCTGGACTACTTCCGGGAAAAGCTTGCTTTTATCTTCCAGGCCCCAATAAAATGAAGTTTATCCTCTCTCAGTCTAGAAGATAGCCTTCTACATATGAAAAGCTAAGCCCATAGACACCAAAAGTAAGATGGGATGCGTGGCTCCCGATGTTCTCTGTCTCGTTCACATCGTCTTCTCGACCCTAGTACTCTAACTTATATATCTCCCCATCCCTCCCTAGCCTTTTTCTTGATTATCCTCACTCTCTCTGCTTCATCTTTAAGATACTGTTCATACCATATGGGAACCTGGTCATCATAAAATGTCCAATTTAATTGACTGGCACGTTCAAATGTTGGACGGTTGGTTCCAAGGAAAGCTGGCCGCTCGTCCTCGGGGATCTTCGAGAGTTCAGCATTGGTCAATTCAGCGAGCTTCTGCTCGACCAATACCCAGAATGCACGAGGGTCGTGGTAAACTTTGTGCGATGTCGTATATTCATAACGAAGAACAGGGCTCCTGAAAATTTCCACACGCACAAGATAGTCCCGTGAATCAATGTACTTTTCAACTTTGAAGAATGAATGCTGCAAAATCGACGTGGGTTGGCCGGCTTTGACACCATTTGTATCAAGTGCGATAGACCACGTATACGAATCGCCTATTCTTCTACGACTGTTCAATTGTAGAGAGTGTAGCTTTTTTATACCCCCCCGGGCTACGGCTTCCTTCCATGTCCACGTTCGGCTTCTGTATCTTCTCTTAAGATGTTCAGTCTTTCCATTTACTTCAGAATTGGGATTTCGGCCTCCATTGCTACAATGAGCTGTCCTTTTAATGTAGCTCACGTCGGGAAACAGCGAATACCCAAAGTTCCATGAGATGATGTTCACAACAAAGCTTCGACGAAAGACATGGAAGATTGCCATCAAAGGAATGCCGATGGTGTAGATGATTCGGACCTGAATTGCTTTTGCTTTGGTCGAGGACCTCCTATGATATGTTTTAATCTGGACTTGATAAGCAAACGACTTGAGCTTGAAATTAGACATATGTGCCGAAATACCTCTGATATGGGCGCTACAGGACCCGCATACAGGTGTAAGGTATTACTTGACCAAGGTTGAACAGATTGCAGTTCGTATCCTTCACACCCCATCAAGTACTTGTCTAATGGGTCACACGTTCTGAACGGGCTCAAACTATCCACAAAGATATCCAAGCTAAGCTCAGAATCATGCCAAATTTCTCTCTTGAAGAATTATACAGCGAAGGCTCCAGATATGAGAGCATCATGCTTGGCTAACAGCGACCGAAAGCTGACAGGGTCTTTGACATAACGGGTGAGCTGGCGATTGATGTTCCACTGGGTTTTGAAGAGGCTTTCAAAAAAGGGGGATAGTTTCTTGGTAGTTAGTCGGAAACATAAGATATCAACAGGATCCAGATGCGAACATATGTTATCAAAGATCGGATAACACAGGAAAATATCTTTCCAGCTCAAGGATTGGTTTCGCTCGGTCATTTCGTAAGTCTTGTGAAGTTTCATAGATCTACTATAATACTTGTACATCAACCTAAAGTATGTGATGTCCAAAAGGCTTCCTGCAGAGATGCCCAGTCTG